>JAPXFY010000026.1:8031310-8186310 GCA_030674185.1 Monoplex corrugatus | reverse complement strand
AATTAAAAGAAAAAGGAAAAAGAGTGATGCCCGCAGGAGGTTAAAACTCACAACCCCAGTGTAATGAACATGACAGTCTTAACAACTGCAACCTATGCGCTCCCTCAATAGATAAATAAACATAGATAGATAGATAGATAGATAGGTAGATAGAAGATAGATAGATAGATAGAAGATAGACAGACAGACAGACAGACAGACAGACAGACAGATAGATAGATAGATAGAATAAAATGAAAAATAAACGTAGTCGGATAGATAGATAATGGATAGATAGATAGATAGATAGATAGATAGAAAATAACTAGTCGATAGATAGATAGATAGATAGATAGATAGATAGATAGATAGATAGTAGATGATAGATAGATAGATAGATAAGAAAAAAGAAAGAATAAAATGAAAAATAAACGTAGTCGGTAGATAGATAGATGATAGAATAAATGAAAAATAAGAGTCGGTAGATAGATAGATAGAAGATGATAGAAGATAGAAGATAGAATAGAATAGAATAGAATAAAATGAAAAATAAACGTAGTCTGCCCGAGAGCAGCCAGGCGATTACAGTGCTTAGAAAACGATTGTCAGAGTCACACGTTTAAACAAAGTAAACAGATATGTTTTTTTTTTTTTTTTTTTTTTTTTTAGCCGCAAGATGGAACACTTGCCTTTGTCCAGCCCCCACCACCTTCCATTGCAAGTTAGACAGCCCGACTTTCCCTCTCTTGGGGCTAAAACTGTGTACTGGCATTAATTTTAATGTAAAGCCAAAATCAAATAAATAAAAAAAACAAAAAAAAACAATAAAACGAATAAAAAAGAAAGTGTCAAGAACGGCGTAGCAAGAAAGAGCAGTGTGGAAGGTGGGCACACAGGTATGACTAAACAAAATGATGTGACTCTCGTATGGGTATCAGTATAGAAAATGTCGGTGAGAAAGAGAGAGAAAGAGAGAGAGAGAGAAGAGAGAGAGAGAAAGAGAGAGGAGGGGAGAAAAGGTAAGTGCATGCGTACGTGCTTATCTCCTCCGGCAATTCCGTATTGCTTGCCTTTTAACTGTAAACGGTTGGGGACTGGGTGAAAAATCAATAGATGGCACTTACACGACGTAAGATTCGGATCGTTGTCCCTTTTCACTGCAGTCCTAAAGACTTTTCTTTCACACAAGTTGGAGGGTACTGTTAGGAAAGGGGAAGGGTTAAACAGAGGTGGGGGTGACGTGTTTGGACGCTCCGTCTGGGAACTATGTTTACCGACATGATCTAACAGCACTGACCCATAAATTTGCTGAAATAGTTCTTGTATGGGGTGAGTCAGAGAATGTGCATGTTAGGTATTAAAAGTTAAGTGTGCGGGCTGCTTGCGTTGAGGTACCGCCACTTGTCTTCATGTGGTGGTGCTGTGGTTGTGGTAGTGTTTGTTGTTTGCTTCGCCATGTCTGAAACGCTTTTGTGGGGTGAAAAGTGGGGGTAAGGTGGTGGTTTTTTATTTGTCTGTGTGTTTTGATTGGAATTCATACAAACCTCATTGTGTGTGTGTTGGTGTGGTGTGTTATGTGTGTGTGTGTGTGGGTGTGTGGTGTGTGTGATGATTTACCAAAACGCCTGAAAAGGTTCACTATCACTGAAAACGTTTAAAATTGAACGTAATCCTTATTTACCAAAGTCTCTCTCGAATAAACTCTTGTCGCACATATGGAACTGCATGAGTGTGTTGAGTCTCTCTTGAATAAACTCTGTCTTCTGTCTCTGTCTCTCTGTCTGTCTCTCCCTGTCTGTCTGTCTCTCTGTCTGCCTGTCTCTCTGTACAATAGGGGTAGCGTTCTCCTGGCAGATCAAAGATTGCACCCTCCGTGAACATGCAAAACTGTCTTTGCCATGTCCCAGCAGGGTCTCCTCACTTTCACATCGTTGTACTTGTGTAAGTTTTGTATGTTTTGAAGGGGTTATAGCCCTGATATGGCTTTACGCAGTCGGCTGGGCTTTAAACAACAGTAACAGTAAATAAGAGTAAAACCCTTATCCCCTCTTCCACATTTCAAGACTTTGCCAGTGTGTAGGGTTTTGAGCAAGGTCAGAGAATCTGTCCAGTAATTGCTGACAGATTTGGGTGGTGCGCATATGGAACTGCATGAGTGTTTTGAGTCTCTCTCGAATAAACTCTTGTCGCGCATATGGAACTGCATGAGTGTGTTGAGTTCTCTGTAACTCTGTCTTCTGTCTCTGTTCTCCTGTCGTCTGTTCTGCTGCCTGTCTCTGTCTGCTCTCTCTCCTGTCTCTCTCTGTCTGCTGTCTGTCACTCTCTCTCTCCTCTCTCTCTTTCTCCTCTCTCTCTCTGTGCAGCACGTGCGTGCGTGGTGCTTAGAATTGTTCACTCTCCATACCTTTCATTGAATGCGACCAGTTTGATAGAAAATGCTTTGATGAAGTTTAGGGTTGGTGTGTCAGATGTTGTTGCTGACTTGCAGAGATGGTTAGAAATTGGGTAGTACTGAAACACTGCAGTGTCGTTTGTGTGGATTGTAGATCACCAGAAGAAGACGAAATAATTATACTGTGTCTTTGCCTTCCCAGGACTTTATAGCTTATGAAGAAAATTCATTCCCGCAATATATAATACAAACATCCAAGTTTAGATAAAGTCCTTCAGGTACGCACCTTAACGTTTATTCATTTGCCGTCACACATGCACTCATGCTCACGCACATAATTGTGCATGCACACACTTGCACACAGACACAGACACACAAATGTGTGCATGCACACTCAGAAACACACATACATCACATTCATTGCTTTGCAGACATGCCGTTTATGCAGACATTGCATGCATACAATACATGCACGCACGCATGCACAAACACACACATTTCCTATGCCGCATCCCTCCTCAATCACACACACGTTTCTCTCTCTCTCTTCTCTCTCTCTCTCTCTCTCTCTCTCTCTCTCTCTCTCTCTCTACTCACACTCTCTCTCCTCACTCTCTCACTCTACTCACTCTCTCCTCCTCACACACACACACACACACACACACACACACACACACACACACACCCTTTCATGTACACACCACTCTCTCTCATTGCCTTGAAGCACACACACACACACACACACACACACACACACACACACACACACACACACACACACACACACACACACACACACACACACACACACAAAACCGTATCGATCTGAACCATCAGAGAACACACACCACACACATTCACACTTACATACCACGAAACAAGACACCTAATCACCTGCTCTGATGCACACACGTACAATAGGGGTAGCGTTCTCCTGGCAGATCAAAGATTGCACCCTCCGTGAACATGCAAAACTGTCTTTGCCATGTCCCAGCAGGGTCTCCTCACTTTCACATCGTTGTGCTTGAGTTGTCGAGTCAGTTCAGTTACATGAGCATGCATTGCAGTCAGTTTACTAGATCACTAGATAGTGTGTGTGCGTGTATATGTGCGTGCATGACTGCGTGTTGGTGCGTTGTGTGTGTGTGTGTGTGTGGTGTGTGTGTGTGTGTGTGTGTGGTGTGGTGTGTGTGTGTGTTTGTAAGAAAGGCAGTCAGGGAAAAGAGAAAGATGAGAGAGAGGCTAGTGACAAAAACAGTGCTGAAATCACTATAGGTAATAAGTAAACAGCGTTTTTGTTAACATGACAAAATGTTTTAGTCATGAATACTAAGACTTGCACAATGTGAGCTTAATCACTATCAGCAGTCGCCTTCTTCAAGGACTCCTCATGAAGATACCCAACCTCATTTTCAATACTTATTTACAAGAGATCAAAGATTCGTCCTATATGAATCGATACGGGAAATTTGTATAATGCTATTTAAGACTTGAAAGGCTATATCCTGTGCTGTGGTTTTAACTGTTGGCTTTTTAGTTGACTTGGGTTTTTTCACGTGGACTTTTTGTTTTTTGATTAGAGCCATGGACACGGATCTGAATATCTTGGTTAACCAGCTGATAGCATTAAAAATTGCCTGTTGCTGCCCATTTTACTGTTTCATCATTCTAGTAGTGTTGGATTAATGTTTAAGTCTGCCCCACCTCCGTTTCCCCCCCACCAGCCTTTTTTTGCCCTAGGTTTGCACAGGCTCATGGAGTTTGTCGTGTGGATTGCTGGCAGATTTGGGTGGAGCACATATGAGTTGTCAAGTGCGATGAATCCGTCTTAAACAAACCAAAGTCAGAGCTGTTTTAACAGGCAGTTTTAGCTCTGAATATGGCCTTTGTGGTGGTTTGATTGTATGAACATGTTTGATTATTCGATTTGATGTGGAGTGTGAGGTGTGTGTGTGTCTGTCTGTCTGTCTGTCTGTCTGTCTGTTGTATGTGTGTGTGTGCGCGCAGGCGCGTACATGTGTGGCGCATTGTCTGTGTGTGTATTTGTGCATGTTGTGTTTTGTGCGTTACACACGCAATAGTGCAGCTTTATGTAACGGCAATAAATGGTTTATATGTTGTTCAGTGTTGCGTGTGCAGACAAGATTGCACTCTGCATGAATATGTAAAGCCTTTGATGTCCTCTCGCTTCAGATGATTGTGTTTGGATAGACAAGTCGGGCACATAAACCAAACCAACACAAAAGGTAATAGTTGTCTTACAGGGTGTCTTGTCAATCAACAAGCAGGCAACAAGTATAGACATAGAAAACCAGTCGCCGTGTGTAGTGTTAGCCACACGGACTGCCACGAAGGTTGTGGGTTTGAATCCACAATCAGTCCCTTCAAAAATCATTGTTGGGATTTTTCGGCTCAACAGTTTCTACCTAATCGGGCGTGCTGCTGTGGCTTCATTGGAAGACTGGATACCAGTCAGTCTTCACCATTGGAGATGCGTCATTGAGGTGTTGCTCAATTCGTCTGACCACACTGCAGGTGCTGTATCTCTCACGCCTGGTTGACTCAGGTGGTTTTGATAGTAAGCGTAGAGTACCCCCTGTCACACAGTCTCAATCCTAGATGGAACTCCGTAGCTTCATGATTTTCATTGTCGTCGACATCATCATCATAGCATTGTGGAAAAAAACAACTGTGCAGGCGTCTGTGGCCGTTAAGGTGGCGAAAAACTGGGATGAAGAAAAGAAGTTGAGTACAAAGGTGACCTTGCTGAGTGCGTTGATCCTGTTAAAAAAAAAAAAGATAGACATAGAACCCATAAGTAGGGAAGAACTTCAAGACATGGGTAGCATACACAGAGTTTATGTGCAGGTTTGTGGCCTGTGCTCTTGTGATCATTTAAAGAATGGTTTTCATCATATGACATATATGGTGGTAGTGCACAAGGAATTTATTTCAAGCGCAGAGATGTCTTGAGATTGGTTTCATCCTATGACAGTTGTTGTGGTAGTGCACATGGTATTTATTCAAGCGCAGAGATGTCTTGAGATTGGTTTTCATCCTATGACAGTTGTTGTGGTAGTGCACATGTATTTATTCCAAGCGCAGAGATGTCTTGAGATTGGTTTTCATCCTATGACAGTTGTTGTGGTAGTGCACATGGTATTTATTCCAAGTCGAGAGTGTCTTGAGATTGGTTTTCATCCTGTGACAGTTGTGGTGGTAGTTCACATAAAATTTATTCCGAGTACAGATATGTTGTCTTGAGATTGGTTTTCATCCTGTGACAGTTGTGGCGGTAGTGCACATGGAATTTATTCCAAATATGGATATTTTGTCTTGAGATTGGTTTTCATCCTAGGACAGTTGTGGCGGTAGTGCACATAGAATTTATTCTGAGTACGGATATGTTGTCTTGAGATTGGTTTTCATCCAAGGACAGTTGTGGCGGTAGTGCATATAGAATTTATTCTGAGTACGGATATGTTGTCTTGAGATTGGTTTTCATCCTAGGACAGTTGTGGCGGTAGTGCATATAGAATTTATTCTGAGTACGGATATGTTGTCTTGAGATTGGTTTTCATCCTAGGACAGTTGTGGCGGTAGTGCATATAGAATTTATTCTGAGTACGGATATGTTGTCTTGAGATTGGTTTTCATCCTAGGACAGTTGTGGCGGTAGTGCACATAGAATTTATTCTGAGTACGGATATGTTGTCTTGAGATTGGTTTTCATCCTAGGACAGTTGTGGCGGTAGTGCATATAGAATTTATTCTGAGTATGGATATGTTGTCTTGAGATTGGTTTTCATCCTAGGACAATTGTGGCGGTAGTGCACATAGAATTTATTCCAAGGGCAGAGATGTTGTCTTGAGATTGATTTTCATCCTAGGACAATTGTGGCGGTAGTGCATATAGAATTTATTCCAAGGACAGAGATATGTGTGTGTGTGTGTGTGTGTGTGTGTGTGTGTGTGTGTGTATTTTGTGTGTGTGTGCGCGTGTATGTGCGTGCATGCGTGTGTGTGTGTGTGTGCGCGCGCGCGTGTATGTGCATGCGTGCGTGCATGCATGCGTGCATGCATTTCAGTCAGTCGTGATGACTCAGTAGTAACACCTTGCACATCATTTTTCCATCTTGGTCTTGTATTTACCCATTTGTCATGTTGTGTGTTTATGTGCCATTTGATTGTCTATTTGATGTATTGTGTGTTTATTTGCTCTGTTGTTTTGTGAAGATTTTTTGTCACAGTATTTACATTCAAGGGTTTTTGCTTCCTGAAAAGTACAAAAAAGAAATCTCTAACCCCCCTCTTGTCTGGACCACTGTGTAGTAGTGTACTTGTCAGATATTTTGCTTTGTGTTCCAGCTGGAGAGAAAGTAAGAAATAATGTATTGCATGGTGTATATATAGCAGACACCAGTCAAACACACTTCACTGCATGACCAGTTTTGGTGGAAAAATGAGAAGTGTTGATTGTGTTGTGTGTGTGTGTGTGTGTGTGTGTGTGTGTGTGTGTGTGGTGTGTGTTGTGTGTGTTCGTTCGTTCTTTGATTTAACGTCTTTTCACTATAAGTGTGTGTGTGTGTGTGTGTGTGTGTTTGTTGCAGACACCAGTCAAAATGACAGCATGGCCAGCAGTCTTCCCCTATCCGACACATCCAAGGACCACACCCGCAGCACACCCTTCACCACCCCCACGACCTCCTCGCGCGGCAGGAGGATGAGGAAATGGTGCCAGAGAAGCTGCCCCAAACACGCAAAGTGGCTGCTGGACCTCCCACTCCTTCCTACAAAGGTCAGCAGCCGTCTGTCATGTCATGAAAGTCAACCCTTAACTCTTTTCCCACTCCCTCAGCCTGTTCACCAGCTTCTTGCAGAAATGAGGGAAGGAAACTGGTCAGATATTATTTTTAACCCTTTGACTCCTGCACCCTGTCCACCAGCATCCTGCATTGGCAACTATGCCAGCAAAGCAAAAGCTTAACCCTTTGATTCCCTCACCCTATCCACCAGCTTTGTGCAGGAAGCTGGTGGATAGGATGAGGGAATCAAAGGGTTAAGTTTTTGCAGGTGTTGGACAGGGTGCAGGAGACAAAGGGTTAAAGACGTAAAGACGTACTGCATTATTTCCAATAAATAAAGTTTAAAAAACGTTATTGATGAAAATGAAATTGATTTTGAATGGAGTTCAGAGAGCTGCCAACAAATGGAACTTTTGACAGATAGGGTCCGGCTTGATTGCACCTTGTTTCCGTTTTTCATGTGTCCACAATTATTGCCCCCCCCCCCCCCTGATAAAGATGGGGATGGTGTGGGGGAGGGAATACAATGAGATTAAAGTCATTTTGACCAACACTGCAGATGTCTGTATCTCTCAGACCTGCTTGATTCCAGTTTCAGTTCATATGCTTCGGTGGAGTTGCTTCCCTGCAGACAGTAAGCAGCAGTCTTGTTGCCATGTTGTCAGTCAAGTGGCACAATCTCCCTGTGGCCTCTTTCAGTATAAATAGTATCCCCACCTTCTGGGAATTTTGTCCTAGAAATTTCCTCTTTTCTGTCACTCTCTTTGTTTCTACCGCATATTCTTCCTTGCTGGTCCATTCACCTGCATGTGTTTGATAATGTCTTATGTACTTTCTCGTAATTGGGAACATGTATTTGAGTGCATTTTAGGCTATAAGGAAATGAGATATTCTGAAACAATTTTAGGTAATTTAGGCCTGTTTTTATATGGTTTAGTATCCTTAGTTGTGGTTAAATTTGTATTTAGGTATTTTTTTTAAGCATTTTACTCCCACACCCTGCCCACCAGCATCCTGCATTGCTCTTCATGCTATCAAAGCAAAAACTTAATCCTTTGATTCCGTCAACCTATCCACCAGCTTCCTGTGAGAAGACCGTGGATAGGGTGAGGGAGTCAAAGGGTTGAGTTTTTGCAGTTGGTCGATAGAGTGCAGGAGTCAAAGGGTTAAATCCTCTGTGATAAATTGGCCAGGGGCATTTCCTTAGAGTATGTGCATGAATACATTGATATTTGTACTTAATTTTCTTTTCTTTTTTTTTTTCCCCCTTGTTGAAGTATTGTGTATGTTTTGGAACAGGTTATATAGCCCTGATATGACTCTACTCAGCTTGTCATTAAACAAAACTGACAGTAACAGCCAGTGACAAAAAAGTTATGGGCTTTTATGTCTGCTTCATGTCAAAGCAGAAAGGATGAAAGAAAATGAATCTGAAAATCAGTCGGATGATTTGTGAATGAGTAAACATTTTTCTTGGCTTTTGGGTTCATGGGTATGGTATTATTCATTTGTAGGAAAAGTTTATTTCTTAGATCTTTTCAGTGGTTTGCAGGTCTGGATTTACATTTCCTTGATTATTTGTTTGGTAAAAGTGGTAAATATATAAGAATGAATTATCTTCAAAACATTTTTGAAATACAGGCATTTGTGTGTATACATACATGCATACATGGATGCATATATACATACATACATACATACATACAATACTATACATAATATATATATATATATATATATATATATATATATATATATATATATATATATGTGTGTGTGTGTGTGTGTGTACACATTTCTCTCTCTCTTTCTGTGTGTGTGTGTGTGTGAGAGAGAGGAGAGAGATAAGTTTTCCGTTTCTGTTGATATTCCTCAGTATTGTAGGTTATCTTGGAAGTCGTCCAGTTAAGTGGTGATTTTGATCGAACATAAAAACGTATACTTTTTCTTTCTTTTTTTTTTGCCTTGCATGATGTCCGCAGTGATACATTCTTAGTTGTTACCATCCCCACAACAGGATTTTCAGAGACGCACATGGACCCACGCCTGCAAGCCACAGTGAAGAAGGTCAACCGCCTGTCAGCCCCAAGAACAAGAAGAGTGGGGGAGGAGGTCCTCCCAGCAAACCCTCCTCCGACCCTGTATACAACGCCATCCAGACTCAGCTCAAAGCCCATGGCCTCCACTCCTCCCCCTCTGTGCAGCCTGCTCCCAACCCTACCCCCAATCCCTAACTGCAGGGGGGTGGAGAAACCCAGGAAGACAGCTCGACTCTCCTCCGCTCAGGGTGGCAGGCCCTCAAAATCTGGTGCTAAAAGTGAGTGGTGGTGATTGTTAAGTCTCATCAGAATCGGGTGCTAAACATGAGTGATGGGGATAGTAGGACTCAAAATCTTTTTTCTTTCTTTCTGATAATTACTGTGTTTTTTGTATGTAAGAAGAACAGATGTACAAACAAGAACAACTAAAAACTTCATGTTTCATGCTCTCTTTCCCTCCAGCTCTCCTGTTGTGACTAGGTGCTCTAATTTCTCTTGCCTCGTAAAATGCCCTATAATTGTTGCTTTTCACATCATGTGGAATGGAATTGCATTATACTGTATAACACTGAGTTCTGTTGTGTAATAATGGACAATGTTGACAAATTTTTGTATTGAAATACTGAACTTTTTTAAACCAAGTTTTGTATCTGAAGTGCTCCAGCGCGTAGACACACATCTTGTTTCTGTGTTATTTGTTACAGCCACAAATGTCTTTATCAGATTTCTTGGGATGTGAGATGGCAGACATATTATCTCCGTTTATTTTACAAAATAGAATTTTATTTTATAATTAAGGGGGGAGGGGGAGGACATTTTTGTCGTTTCTTTCTGTACAGAATAGAAGCTTAAAAAAGGAAATGTTCAACATAACACATAATACAATAAAATATAACATAATACAGTGAAAAATAACATCAATGCAATAAAATATATTGAGAAACAAAATTGCCAGGTTCCATTGAATGCAGAGAACAATTTAGAAAGATGTTTTAAACAAGAAAAGACTCGGTATTAAGTCATATGCAAGCAACAAAGTTGTCATAACTGATCTGTTTTTAGTTGCATGATCTTAATCCTTTTACTCCTTCGTCCCTATTCACCAGATTTCTGCATTACCAGCCATAACAGCAAAGCAAATACTTAACCCTTTCAGAGTTCACCGTCTCATCTGTTGAAGTGAGGGAGCAAAAGGTTGAAGTTTAAATTAAGGAGTAAGGGGTTAATTAACAGGTGGGGCATTTTTAGTTGTTATGATTGGCAAGGTCAGGAAACAACTTTCATGCTGTAATTAGAGTTACGATTGAAGGAAAACAAACGTTGATGGAATGTGTTGTATTGCAGATCTCATCACGACCTCATCATGGAGAGCCGGACAGGAGCTTGTGGCTCGAGAGCTGGGTTTGCCGAAACCCAAGACAAAGGAGGAACCTCGACGAGGTGTGTGCGTGTGGAGGGGAGGGTAATTTTCATATGTGTGTATTTGACAAAGCATACATATGCATGTATTTGACAAAGCACACATATGTATATTTGACAAAGCACACAGTTATGGAGCCCCATGCTTCAAAATCCTGTTGTGTTTCTTTCAGCAGCCACATTCTTATCTGGTTAGGATGAGTTATTTACTTTGACAGTGTGATGTTTGTCTCTGTCACTGTTTGACATATGTCGTCTTTATAGAGTCATAGGCTCTGCCATGTCAGACTGAGGCTAGGTGATATTCAGGTTGTCTTTGTCATTATGTGAGACATGCCTTGTTTAGAGTGATAGGCTGAATGTACCATGCCACAGTCTGCTGATGTGACGTTTGTCTGTGTGTCTCTCTCGTTGTGTGAGACATTGTGTTTGGTGTGATAGGCTGTGCCATGCCACATTCTGCTAATGTGATGTATGTCTGTGTTTCTGTCTTGTTGTGTGAGACATGTCTTGTTTAGTGTGATAGGCTGTACCATGCCACATTCTGCTAATGTGATGTATGTCTGTGTCTCTGTCTTGTTGTGTGAGACACGTCTTGTTTAGTGTGATAGGCTGAATGCACCATGCCACAGTCTGCTGATGTGATGTATGTCTGTGTCTCTCTCTTGTTGTGTGAGAAACGTCTTGTTGAGTGTGATAGACTGTATGTACCATGCCACAGTCTGGTAATGTGATGTCATTGTCTGTCTGTGTCTGTGTCTTACTGTGTGAGACATGTCTTGTTTGGTGTGATAGGCTGTACCATGCCACAGTCTGGTAATGTGATGTCTGTCTGTGTCTGTCACTCACTGTGTGAGACATGTCTTGTTTAGAGTGATAGGTACCATGCCACAGTCTGGTAATGTGATGTCTGTCTGTGTCTGTCTCTTACTGTGTGAGACATGTCTTGTTTAGAGTGATAGGTACCATGCCACAGTCTGGTAATGTGATGTCTGTCTGTGTCTGTCTCTTACTGTGTGAGACATGTCTTGTTTAGAGTGATAGGTACCATACCACAGTCTGGTAATGTGATGTCTGTGTCTGTCTCTTACTGTGTGAGACATGTCTTGTTTAGAGTGATAGGTTGTACCATGCCACAGTCTGGTAATGTGATGTCTGTCTGTGTCTGTCTCTTACTGTGTGAGACATGTCTTGTTTAGAGTGATAGGTACCATACCACAGTCTGGTAATGTGATGTCTGTCTGTGTCTGTCTCTTACTGTGTGAGACATGTCTTGTTTAGAGTGATAGGTTGTACCATGCCACAGTCTGGTAATGTGATGTCTGTCTGTGTCTGTCTCTTACTGTGTGAGACATGTCTTGTTTAGAGTGATAGGTACCATACCATACCATCGAAGCTACTAAAATATTAGTTTGTGCTTTCGTTCTTTCTCGTCTTGACTATTGTAATTCCCTTCTGTCTGGTTCCCCAAAACAGCTCCTTGACAAACTTCAGAAAGTACAGAACCATGCCGCTCGGCTAGTATTTCGGTCTTCCAAATTTCAGCATGTCTCTCCTCTTCTCCAAGACTTGCATTGGTTACCTGTGTTGAAAAGGATCCAACATAAAATTGCTGTTCAGTGCTTCAGATACTTCGACAATTCTATTCCCTCTTACCTGTCTGAATATCTTCAACTATACGTTCCATCTCGTCATCTTCGTACCTCAGCCGATACCCGCTTATTTCGAATCCCAACTTTTCGAACAAAATCATATGGTGAGCGATCCTTTTCTTTTCAAGCCCCTTCCTCATGGAATTCACTTCCCTACCCGCTGAGGCACAAAACAAGTCTTCAGTCATTTAAATCTGGTTTGAAAACGCATCTCTTTTCTCTCTGATATTTATTAACCTAAAAGAGCTATGCTGTCTGCGCGCTAGCGTGCTTCTGTGTATGTTATTGCTGTGCGCCTATAGATATGTCTCGGGGTGGGAGGAGGATATGTGTGTGTGTGCCAGAGAGTAGGTACTATTATTTGATATTATTAACGGTGTGTATGTGCTTGTGGGATGGAGTGACAGAGGTCCGCCATGTATGATGAAAATTATATTAGGCCTATGTTTCTATGTTCGATGTAATGTGTATTGTACAGTTTGTAAGCGCTTAGGGCTTTCCAGAAAGATTAGGCGCTCTAAATGCCCTTAATAATAATAATAATAATACCACAGTCTGGTAATGTGATGTCTGTGTCTGTCTCTTACTGTGTGAGACATGTCTTGTTTAGAGTGATAGGTTGTACCATGCCACAGTCTGGTAATGTGATGTCTGTGTCTGTCTCTTACTGTGTGAGACATGTCTTGTTTAGAGTGATAGGTTGTACCATGCCACAGTCTGGTAATGTGATGTCTGTGTCTGTCTCTTACTGTGTGAGACATGTCTTGTTTAGAGTGATAGGTTGTACCATGCCACAGTCTGGTAATGTGATGTCTGTGTCTGTCTCTTACTGTGTGAGACATGTCTTGTTTAGAGTGATAGGTTGTACCATGCCACAGTCTGGTAATGTGATGTCTGTGTCTGTCTCTTACTGTGTGAGACATGTCTTCAGAGTGATAGGTACCATGCCACAGTTTGGTAATGTGATGTCTGTGTCTGTCTCTTACTGTGTGAGACATGTCTTCAGAGTGATAGGTACCATGCCACAGTTTGGTAATTTGATGTCTGTCTGTGTTTGTCTCTCACTGTGTGAAACATGTCTTGTTTAGAGTCATAACCATATCAAACTGTTACATACTGTGACCAGGTGGTTCCCCTTTTCCACCAGTTTTGGCAGTCTGCGCTTGAGTGCCAAGTGCTTCCACCTGTATTTAACTCATCGGGGATGAATTTCAAGGAATTTCAAGTTTACTGTGAAATGCAGTGTGTCACTCAGCGTTGACTCACACGTATTGTTATTGTCAACAGTGAGATCATGGCCTTATAAGGTTAACAAAATCCTTCATTGATGTCAACAGTAAAATCATTGCCTTGGAAGGTTAAGAACAGTCTATTGTTGTTTTTGACGTGAAGGTAATTTATTACTTAAGAAAGTTATTGTTGTTTTCGACAGAAAGGTCAGGAGACAAAATTTTTGCTTGGTAGGTGCTGGCAGCTGTCCTGAAGAACTCAGACGTCACAATGGAATGGAGGGGAACATCACCAACAGTGCCCGGGTGTCGACCGATGGTGCCACGAGGCCATCGCCATCAGGAAAAGACTACTCTGACCAGCTTGCACAGTCACGGGCCCTGTCGGAAGATGCTAAGAAACTGTTTTCCGATCTTCAGCTTGGTATGTTTTGTCGTTGGTGTGTGTATGTACAGTGATAATTATGTCTTAGAAATTAGGGGGGTCAGATTTGGCACAGAAAATTCACATCTAAATTTTCAGGGGGTCAGCAAGATATTTAGAGGTTCACAATTCATGACCATAGACTGGGTGGGCTATTTTGAAGACTCTTTGTTAGTTTTCATTAGAGGAGACTTCCCAAGTGAAAGTTGTTCATCGATACAGAAATTTCTAAAACCACGAGGAAAGTTGAGACTTATGTTTTCATTGACTTTAATTGTGGCAGATCAGATGAAAGATGCACACAAGTGATGCTCTGTTCAAAGTTATAATGTGTACAGTAGAAAATCAGTGCATCAAGGTAAAATTTGATATGTTTTAGTGGGCCTGTGTGTCAAATAGGAATTTGATGCATCAGAGACACACATATGTGCATCATGATTATCACTGGTGTGTTTGTGTTAGCATGCATGTTTGAGTGCTTGTATTTCTGTTAATAATCCTTATATAAGTGAGGCTTGTTTTGGGAAAGTACTGAAGAATTATATGCTGAGCAGTAATGAATGCCTTTACTTAGTTAATATAAAAGTTAGAGAGAAAGCAATAATGAATGCCTTTATTTGCTTTTTGTGATAATCTGAGAGAAAGCAGTAATGAATGCTATTGTTTAATTAATACAATTGTTTCGGAGAAAGCAACTTATTTGATCAGCACATTAGTAATGAATGCTATTGTTTAATTAATACAATTGTTTCGGAGAAAGCAACTTATTTGATCAGCACATTTTGTGCTTTGTGCTGATCAAATAAGTTGCTTTCTCCGAAACAATTGTATTAATTAAACAATAACATTCATTACTGCTTTCTCTTGTGTTGTTTTCTCATTTGCTAGGACTTTTCAGTCAGACGAGCATGACATTGTTCAACACAGGATTGAGACAATAAAGTGTGGACAGTTACAGGATATCGATTTAACTTTGCCCAGACATGCACCTTAACACTTTGGCATTGTCAGCTGGCTATTTGACCTACTTCCCTGCAGACGTGCCAGCTGCCACTGACTACTTTCCTTGGAAACATGCATTTTAGGTCACTTTGAATTAATTTTCACAGGCGCCCCAAATGACTAACATCAACATGTAGGGTATGGTTAGAAAGGTAACTTAATCCTCTTTTAGGATATCTACAGTATAAGGTTTGTTCAGACATGCTTTGAGGTTATTTGTGCAATGAAATATCATGGTTGAGGAGCATTTCAGACAAGCATTTCATCCATTTAGCAGATGTAAACAAAACAGAAAAAAGAGACACCAATTATCCATGACTTGTATCATCTGATCAGAAGCTCAGAAAAGTACACACACACACACAAATTCCACAATCCTGAGTGAACAGCGACATCACGCATTCGCAGGGCGCTCTATTTTGCCTTTGTTTCAGTGAAGCACGCGGTTCGGGTGACGTTGTTTTCGCGCCCGAAAAATTCTTCAAATAGACTTTTTACTCGGGAAATCACTCTCACAGTATTTACAAATGGTTACTTGATACTATAATAGAGGTTTTTTCCCTTATACCGTAACTGGCTTCACGTAGGAATTTTCTAACGCAAGACGCTAGAATCCTAGCGTTACGTTGTCAGTGGCGAGCTTGCTGAACGCTATACCCCTAGCGTTCCGGCGTCTGCGGTTCTCCACGAGAACGCTAGCGGGCTAGCGTTATGATGTGAAAAAGTTAAAGATCCTGTAAGTCATGTCAGTGACTGGCTTTTAGAAAGAAGAACACCCATTATGTATGCCCAATGAAGAGTACTTCACAGACTCTGCAGCCACACACCTCCTGTACAATGTGGGGTAGAAATAGCATACCTGCACTCATCCAAGAAAATCGGAATGCAATAAGGAAAAAAGTCATGGTGTCAAATCTTGTTACAGATAAGAATGACAGAGTGCCTGCTCGTCCTGCCGTCAAACGGAAAGCTCCCAAAGGTTAGTGGTTTTGGATCATGTAATCTTGTGTGTTTTCTCCGGTATGTCTTTTTCCCTCTTTCCCAAGAGAAATGATGCAGTTTTGTGTTAGCTTGTGCTGTTCATAGTTGATAAACAAGTGAGAGGCCACATGATGACATAAAAGTTGATGCGTTGATAGCCATGGATGTCGGTGACAGAATGAGATAGAGCATAAACTTGATTGTCCAGTTTGACGCTTGGGCTTTGTACATGCACACACACTTACAGCACGCAAACACACACACCATGCACGCACACGCACGCATGCGCACGCGCGCGACACACCACACACACACACACACACACACACACACACACCACACACACACACACACACACACACACACACACACACACACACACACACACACACACACACCACTATAACACACAGCACACACACATACAGTCAATATACATACATACAACACTCAATCCAGAACATACATTCAACATAATACACAACACACACATGCATGCACACACATGCACGCACGCATGCACACATACATCATCTGCTCTTAGACAAAATGAAAGCCTGCTATTTTGAAGGTTTTTATCATGTGTTCAAATAGCCCAAATAGCACAATATTTTCTTTTCACTTTTCTCTCTCCAGCAGAGCGAGAGGCAGAGAAACCGGATCCAGTGGAGAAACAGCGTCACTATGACGCAGAGTCTGTTCGACAGTACATGGCCAGGCAGAAGGCAGAACGGCTGAAACAGAAGGAGGAGGCGCGCAGAACAGAAGAGCTGGAACGACAGAAGCGACAACAGCTCATGCAGGAACTGATCACAAGCAGAAGTCTGCTGCCGTCGACACGACTCAACCCAAGGTGATGAAGCCTTTATGCTTGTGTTTGTGTAGGTGGCAGTGATAGAGTGTATGTGATGATTTGTTTGTGTGTGTGTCTGTGGCAGTGTGTGTGTGTGTGTGTGTGTCTGGTTGTAAATTATGTGTGTGGCAGTATGTGTGTTTGTCTGTGGCTGTGTGTGTGTGTGTGTGTGTGTGTGTGTGTGTGTGTGTGTGTGTGTGTGTGTGTGTGTGTGTGTGTGTGTGTGTGTGTGTGTGTGTGTGTGTGTGTGATAGATAGATATGTACGTGGCAGTGTGTGTGTGTTTGTGTACGTTTCTGGGGGGATGGAAATTTAGATTATTTGAAAACTTGGTGTACCCTGTGTGGATACCACAGGAATCTTCCAGTATGAAGAGCATCCCCACCTTTTGGAATTTCTGTACTAGAACTTTTTTCCGTTCTATGGCTCTCTTTGTTCCTGCATTTTGTTTCTGTTGCTTTGTTCCTTTCTGTTTGTCTGTCTTTCCAATCCAGCACAGTCCCCTTTCCCCTTCTGCATCAAGAGTATGTAGATTGTGCAGCATCATTATTTTGTCTACATACATCAGAGCGAAAATAAACATGGGTCAGATGGACACACTGACCCTTTGAGATGTGACCAAGCTCGCATGCAGAAGAAGAAGAAAAACTGTTTTCAGAGGGTACATGCATTTTGCGTGGTTGCTGTCTTAAGAGACTTTGTACACAAATGTTTTTAACCCTTTGACTTCTGTACCCTTCTATCAGCATCCTGCATTTTCAGTCATACTAGCAAAGCAGAATCTGAACCCTTTGATTCCCTCACCCTGTCCACCAACTTCCTGCAGGAAGCTGGTGGACAGGCTGAGCGAGTCAAAGGATTAAGTTTTTGTAGTTGGTAGATAGAGTGCGGGACTCAAACGGTTAAGTACAGACTCAGCTGTTGTGAAATGTGAGACATGTTTTTGAAGTCATTTCTTTATTCAAAGTTAAGTACTTTTCTAAACAACAAAATTGTGTATGTTATATGCGGGTGGCGTGTGCATTGCGCGTGTGTGTGTGTAAAACAGGTCAAAAGGAAACGTGTTGGCAAGACGAAACAGAGAACACTGTTCCCAGCCGAACAGCGCAACACTCAATCGATTGACCAGCGTATCCACTCTTTGGTAAGGACCTGAAATAGTCTGCTCACTGTCATCCCTTTGCATGCAGAACTTGTGTGTGAAGTATCTTCTTGTTTTGCACTGCTGAGTCTAGTGACTCATTAGCTCAGTTGTCAGAGTGCTATGCTCGTAACGCAGAGGTGGTGGGCCTTGGACAGCCAGGTTTTTTTTTCTTTCTTTTTAAAGAGTCGTAGACTCAAAATCTGATTGATATCTCGAGTTCAGTCCCAGCCACAACTGATTGTTGGCTGTCCATCTTAACCTGTTCACTGCTTCCGACCGATTATTCAGCCCGGAAGAAACATACATCTCCAGTGCCACCGACCGAATATTGGTCGGTGACCTGTCCCTATTTTTAGCCAGAAAACCCCAACACTTTCAGTGATGTGTAGATATCAACGGATACTTCAGGATTCCCTCCATAAATAGATGCTAATATGTATGTGTTACATTTTATGGTCTTTTCCGCCCGTGCGATTGAAAGGTGACCCCCTACTATTCAGCAATTGTAAACAATGGCGGACAAACTCATTTCAACACTGAGCTTTGCTCGGGCCCGAAAAACAACCTATACAGCAAAAGAAGTTACAGAAATCATTACTTGTGGAGCCGATTCTGATTTGCAGTCGGTTGATTTACTCGATAAGAGTAAAAATGACGATAATCTGGCGCATGCAGGCGATAATTCGATGTTGATGTCCGAAGTCGACTTGACCCAGATAACAGTCCCGAGTGACATTACTAGCATTGGCTATCATAAAAACAAAAGTACTGCTGCTCCTGGTGTACTGCTGCTCCTGGTGTGTTGTAAAGTATACTGAACAAGAAAACATATAGTATTGTGGGGTTTTCTGGGCTAGATGAAGAGATGAATTTTTTTAAAAGTCAAAATGTTTAAAATTCTGTGGCACAGGCGATTCACCTCTTTATTTACACTTTGGCACTGAAAGGGTTAATGTTGCCATCTTTCTGCTGGTGTGAACTTAGTGTTTTAAAGGCCCTTCACCCCCCCCCCCCCCAATTTCAAGACCTTGCCAGCGCATAGGGTTTTGTACAGGCTGAAGGAGTCTGCTAGATTAGTGTCGGCAGACTTTGGTAGAGCACGTGTGGAATTGTCAGAATGCATTGACTCCCTTTTGAAATGATCTCCAAATCATGTGGGGACTATCTGCTTGTGTTGTGCAGCTTTGTCTTATGTGGGAAATATTTCTTGTTTCGTACTGCTTTTTCATGTGTGGGGAGTATCTCCTGTATACAGCTTTTGTCTTGTGAGGATAGTATCTCCTTTGTATGTTTTGTCTTGTGTGGAGGGGAGGGTGGGGTGGTGGGTGGGAGGGGCAAGTACTGACAAGTCTGCACACATGTTGACCCGTAAGATTGGAAAGGTCTCCACCCTTTACCCACCAGGTGGAAGTGTCTAGGCAGATTGAAACCAGAACCCTTCTGATTGGAAGTTGAGCATTTACCCACTTGAATATCATGTCCATATAGAGGAGAAGGAAGAGTTAGCTGTGGGTTTTTAACCCTTTGACTCCCTCACCCTTTCCACCAGCTTCCTGCAGTGAAAACCCGAATCGAAAACACCATCGGGCCGTATGAAGACCTCCTGACCTCAGTGAAAAGATGCAAACTGAGGTGGTACGGGCACGTCACACGATCATCTGGACTGGCCAAGACCGTCTTGCAGGGAACAGTTCAGGGAGGGAGACGAAGAGGCAGACAGAGAAAAAGATGGGAAGACAATATCAGAGAGTGGACTGGCCTTGAATGGAATATCATTCTGCGGAAAGCTGAGGACCGTGAGGAGTGGAGGAAGTTGGTTGCAAAATCTTCAGTGGTGCCCCAACGGTCAACCAGACTACGGGACTGATGATGATGATGATGATGAAACTTGAATGATTGTGAAGGAAGAGAGAATTGTGGGTTTTTTAAACATGATGCATATTACTGGAATGATTGTGAAGGAAGAGAGTTGTGGGTTTGTAAACTTGATGCATATTACTGGAATGATTGTGAAGGAAGAGAGTTGTGGGTTTGTAAACTTGATGCATATTACTGGAATGATTGTGAAGGAAGAGAGAGGTGTGGTTTATAAACATGATGCATATTACTGGAATAATTGTGAAGGAAGAGAGAGTTGTGGGTTTGTAAACATGATGTATATTACTGGAATGATTGTGAAGGAAGAGAGAGTTGTGAGTTTGTAAACATGATCCATGTTACTGGAATGGAATGATTGTGAAGGAAGAGAGAGTTGTGGGTTTGTAAACATGATGCATATTACTGGAATGATTGTGAAGGAAGAGAGTTGTGGGTTTGTAAACATGCATATTACTGGAATGATTGTGAAGGAAGAGAGTTGTGGGTTTGTAAACATGATGCATATTACTGGAATGATTGTGAAGGAAGAGAGTTGTGGGTTTGTAAACATGATGCATATTACTGGAATGATTGTGAAGGAAGAGAGAGGTGTGGGTTTGTAAACATGATGCATATTACTGGAATGATTGTGAAAGAAGAGAGTTGTGGGTTTGTAAGCATGATGCATATTACTGGAATGATTGTGAGTGTGGTGGTGTTTTTCAACAGCTGGGGATGGAGTCGGACAAAGAGCAGAGAGGGACAGGGATGGAGGAGGAGGAGGACAACAGCGATGCCGACACTCTCACCGGGGAGAGTGAGGGATCCACGCCACGCGCCACACCCATCAACCCCAGGTATTGCCAGATTCTTCATCGTTCATTGTTGTGTGTTTTCAGTGGTGGTATGGGTGGCCCAGTGGTTAATGCATCATCTAGGATATGAGAAGTCCCAGGTTTGATTCCCATCAGGAAATTTTCTCCCCCTTCCCCTAGCTCATTGGCAGTGCTCCGCAGCTCAGGCTGCAGAGCTCAGTCTCTTGATTGTGACACTCTGCAGCCAAAGCTGCGGAGGATGTTATGATTTTTTTACCGAGACAATTTGCATACTGTAGTAAGGGAGGTTATGCTGAAAGCACAGTTAAAACCACTTTTCTAAGTAGATTTCTTTCCCTTTGACTGTAGCAGACTGTTGGAAATCTATTTTTGGCTTGTTTTCGTAGTACCCCAAACAAAGGAATTTCAAAGAGTCAAAAGACTGTATATAATATTTTTGGGACAAAATATTCATAAAAGCAGAGCTCATAGTGACTTCCTGTGAAGGATGTACATCCTGTGACATGTTCAGTGCAGTTTTGTGACATGAATATTCAATGGATTACAAGCAGCAGTTTGATAAGTCATGTGTGTACGTCCAAAACATTTTTGTTTTTTTAGCTGTTTGCATGCCTCTTTCATTGGTAAACCAGAAAAAAATGAAAGCATGCATAAACAAGCGGTCTGCACAGTTGCAAAGTAGACATAATGAACTTTATTAAACATATATAACATGATAGGTTTATTATCGTTGGTTATTCTCCATAATTTTTTTAAAAGTACCAAAAACTGTGCACCTTGACAGCTTCAGCAACCATTTTAGGGCGTGTCTCCAAAGAGCTAGACCTTGAGTGATGTTCTGGGTGCTAGTCTTTTAGATGACA
Source organism: Monoplex corrugatus (assembly GCA_030674185.1). NCBI lineage: Eukaryota > Metazoa > Mollusca > Gastropoda > Littorinimorpha > Ranellidae > Monoplex > Monoplex corrugatus. The sequence goes on along the minus strand of JAPXFY010000026.1, from coordinate 8,164,835 downwards.
GGATAAGCCAAGATCTTGTGTACAGTGAGCACTCAGCCCACAGCAACGAAGATGTCTTTGGGAACTTCTGTATAAAAATTAGCCATATAGATAACAAGATGCATGCATATCAAAAAGAAAAAAAACTTTTTTTTAAAAGAATGACACAGATTTCACATGGTAAATTCACCATGACAACAGACAAAACAACCACAGAATTCATCAGCTAGGCCAAAAATCAATCTTACCAGTGTTTGAGATTTATGCCTGTGCTGTGATTAATTTGGATCCTTCTATCACGTGGGAATTTTAGGTGAAACCTCTTGGAATTATGTGGAATCTTTTCAGAGGGAGGCTCTGAAAACCACCATTCCTTGAGAGATTTATTTGTGTGAAAAGTTTTAGATTCACTTCTCGCCAGTTTCAGATGTTGGCAGTGCTACTTGTCTTTGCCACCCTGTAGCTGACACTTTTTCTGTTTGTTTTTAGTTTTTATCCTCAACACCAGACTCAACCTTGCGTTAGAGAATGGGTAAAGTTGTGGGGTGACTATTTTAGTAATATAAGTTAGAATACTAGCATTTGCTCAGGGCCATAGTATGATCTACTCTCCCATAGTTGTTTGTTTGCTTAACTTGTCCTTGAAGCCCTGAGTTATGGACATGATCTCTTTTCAGCTGGTGGTGGAGGCCGTGCGTTAGATTGAGAAGTTTTCGCAACAGAGAGATCTGAACCTTTGCAGTCAGATGGAAGGCAGAAGCTAGATCTCTAACTAACCAGACTTTGCCTGTTTTCTATGGTCTTCTTTATGTGAGCGGTGACTTAGCCTGTGGAATTTGGTTTTTTTTTTTTTTTTTCTTTTCTTTCTTTTTTTTGCGATCTTTTCTGTTTCTTGTGCCAAATATCTATTTCCTGTGTCACAGCCCCATCTGTACAATTCCACTCTCCAACACTCCACACCCAACACCACCCACCCCATCAAAACTGAGGTCACCTGAGAGTAGTGTTAGAGGGCCACAGAATCAGGGACTGTCTTTCACATCGCTATGATGATGAGAATGGAGATGTCAATGATGATAATTAATACAGAGTTCCGTTTTGGCTTGAGACTCTGCACTTACTTTCATTTCAGACATGGTAGTAGAAATATCAGGTATTGTTGTAGAAATAACAGATGTTGTAGTAGACATAATAGACATATAGTAGAAATAATGGACAGTGGAGTAGAAATAATAGATGCTGTACTAGAAATAACAGGTGTTGAAGTAGAAATAACAAATGTTGAATGAAAAAGGTGTAGAAATAACAGGTATTGTAATAGAAACAATAGGTGTTGTAATAGAAATAAGTGTTCAAGTAGAAATAGCATTGTAATAGAATATAGTGTAATAGAAATAACAGGTTTGTAATAGAAATAACAGTGTTGTAATAGAAACAATAGTGTTGTAGTAGAAATACAGGTGTTGTAATAGAAATGACAGGTGTTGTACATAGAATAGTAAATAAAGACAAGTTGTTGAATAAGAAATAACAGGTGTTGAGTAGAAATAACAGATGTAATAGAAGTAATGGCATTGTAGTGAAACAACAGGCATTATAGTTGAAACAATGGGAACAGTATAACAGAAATTACAAGCATTGCTATATTTTTCTCTTTTTTTTTTTTCCTTTTTAGGGATGAGGCTACAGACAGACCAGGCACTTTCGACTACAACACCGAGCACAACTTCCGCCCACACAACGACCTCAGACTCACCACCACTACCAGCGGTGCTATCACCACAGCGGCCTCAGGAAGCAACCCCCATGCCTTACCTACCTCACACCCACCTCCTGGTGGCACCACCATCAGTTTCACGGAAGAAACTGAACCTAGATGTGAATACAGTGTTGTCGCGCTTCTCGCAGGTGCTGAACCAGCGACAGGGACAGGGAAGAGAGAGAGTGTCTGGGGGTGGGGGGGAAAGAGGGGCAGGGGCGAGCATGGCTAACGCTGCAGAGAGGACACGGCAGGACCGGCTGCAGATGCTGAAAAACACGTCCAAGAATCTGCAGTCCAGAATCGCTAGTGCCAGTGCTGAGATCCGTCAGGGAGCAGGTCAGTTTTTCCTTTTCTTTTTTAATCATCTTTTTTTTTTTCATATAGAATAGAAATCTGTTGACATTAGTCAAGAAAAGCAAACTATGTTGATATGGCCATGTAACAAGATCCAGTGGTCTTGCTAAATCATATCCCATGCAGTTGTTGAGGGAGGAAGACGGAGAGAAAGACAGAAAAAAACAAAAACGATGGACCGACAACATTGTGGAATGGGCAGAGAAATCATATTTGCAGAGACCCAGGTTTTGGCACACAACTGACAGAGCATGAGGAATGTTTTAAACATATCTTTAGTGTGACACCCCAGTGACTCCTCGTGGAGTTAAGTGAGAAGAAGAGGACGAAGAAGACATTCATTTAAATCTTTCTTTTGATTGCAGAAAGTGCATCTAGACCCTACTGATTTCTAACAGCATACGTGTTGGATTAATGTCATGCTGATACCAACTGGTCATTATCTTTATCCTCATCCTCCTGCTCCTCCTCCTCATCATCATCATCATCATCATCATTTTGTATTGTTTTCATTAATGTTGTAGTTGTTATTCCTATGATTATTTTAATCTACAGAGGTGAACTCCGACACAGCCAGTGCTGATAGTTCTGACGCAGAATTTGTTCCTCGCTATGAGCGGATCGCCGGCACCAGCGACAACTTCCATGTGTTCACTTCCAACTTGCCAGGTGCTCAGACAGACGCCATTGTTGCCAGGACAAACACCAACACGGAGAAGACCCCAGTTCCGATGGCTGGAGTTCGAGCCGCCTCCCCATCTCACAGGGACAGCACCAGTGCTGCTGCTCCCAGAACCACCCCTCTCACGCTTGGTGGACTCACTCCAGTATGTGTGTGGTGGGAAGGGGAGGATAGGGGAGGGGAGATTTGCATGTGATTGTGATATGTGTGTGTATGAGACAGCACTGGTGCTGACTACGTGTGTTCGCATATTATGAAACAGCAGTGGAGCCGACCATATGTGTGTACGCATGTGTTTGAGACAGCACTGGTGCTGACCACATGTTTGTACGCGTATGTATGAGGCAGCGCTGGTGCTGACCATATGTGTGTACGCATGTATATGAGACAGCTCTCATGCTAACCATGTGTGTATACACATGTGTATGAGACAGTGCTGGTGTCGCCCATGTGTGTGTACACATATGTATGAGACAGCACTATGTTGACTACTGGTGTTGACCACGTGTGTGTTCGCATATTATGAAACAGCACTGGTGCTGACCATATGTGTGTGCGCATGTATATGAGACAGCTCTCATGCTAACCATGTGTGTATACGCATGTGTATGAGACAGTGCTGGTGTCGCCCATGTGTGTGTACACATATGTATGAGACAGCACTGGTGCTGACGCACTAATTTTGGGCATTTTACAAAAAATCCACAGATGGAACCAAACCGAGTACAGTAACAAACTATATGTTTTTGAAAACTTCAATCCATGCTAGTTTAGAAAAAAAATATTATAATCTTGTGCTAAGTACTCAATTTACTTATAATTGGTTTGAAAAATGTAAGAAAATAGCTTTCCGGAAAAAATTTTTCCCCTGGAGCGAGCTCAATAAACACCAGTTCTAACGGTACAGAACTAAAATAAAAGTGTTTTTTCACATCTACAGCTGCTTATCTTTCTTCCATTACTCTTTCAATAACTTCTTGTAAAGGTATATTTCTTGCCAAAACATGACGACGCTTTGGAGCAGACGCCATAGTGTAAACATCAGCATTGACCGAGTTTCATACCATCCCATTATACGTGCAAAAAGTAGAATTGCAAGCAAGTGAAAAGGGGGTCGAAAGAAGGGAGACAATCATCGAATAGAGGAAGGACTCAGCTTTGTAAACGTACTAAAGTTGTTTCCCTTCCACCAACCACTTTAGTACCAAAATTCGCCAAAACCATCGGTCACCTGTCAGCCACTACGTCCATCTGACACCCACAGAGCGTCAGCCACCAGGCATCTGACAAGACGCCATTGATTTAATCCCCCTGGTGATAAATTTGGCAGAATGGCCAAGGTCAGGGGCAAATACACAGGTTATTTGCCTGAAAGCAAACAATACGTATACTTAATTTTCTTTTCCAGATTTTCTTTTTTCAGGGTTATCAGTGTTTTTAAGTGCATGTGTTTTGTTTGAGATTGTTATAGCCCAGATATGTCTTTGAGCTGTCGACTGGGCTTTAAACACTACAATAATGATGGTGATTATAGTGACAACCCAGTATTATAAAGAAAGCATTGACAGTGTATGACCATGGCATGATGAGTAAGGTATCGCTCTGCCACACTTTACGAAACAACCGGATCCTTACCACAGTGGCTTTTCAGTGAGTTATGAAATCCATTCATCATCATCATCAGGTGCCCTGCATGGCATTGGCGACCATGGACTTCCAACCATCTCTATCTCCCGTTGCCCCCAGCATCTCCCCCACCCTCCTCATCCCCAGCCACTCTGCAAGTCCGTCCAGCATTTTCTCCCTGGGTCTACCTGGTGCTCTTTTTCCCTCCAGCTTTCCCATTGTGACCAGGTGCTCCAAATCCCCCTTCCTCATAAAATGGTCTATAAATGCTGCCTGTCTTTTCCTAATCTTCCTTATGAATGATCTACTTGTGTCTGCCTCCATCAAGACTGTCTCGTTTGTTTTCTTTGCTGTCCATGGAACTCTCATTAGGTGCTAGAATCTCACCGCCTTTTCCTGTATCCTCTTCATCCCACTGTTTGCACTGTACTCCTGTGATTGGTTGTGTGTGGTAATGTTGTCTGTATATGTTTCAGAATCTAGACGAAGACAACACTGTCTGCTAATCATAACTGTAGCAGTACATTAAACAGATTGTGTTTGATTTCCAGAACCTTGATGAGGATGACAGTGTCACAGAGACCTCCACCTTCAGTGAAATCACCGCTGCTGTGGATGAGTGGGAGACGACACCTAAACGGAAAACCAATGAGGTCAGTCTGTATGCTGTATACTGTCACTTTGATCGATGTGTGTGTGTGTGCGTATGACTGTCTGTCTGTGTGCATGTATCTGTATATGTGCCTCTGTATTATGTGTTGTTGTAGTTGTTCGTGTTCTTCCTCTTCTTTAGACATAAAAGTAAAACCACTATGCGAGGTACAAGCTTAACCCGTCGACTCCTGCATTCTGTCCACCAACTGCAAAAACTTAACCCTTTGATTCCCCCACCCTATCCACCAGCTTCATGCAGGGAGGGTTAAGTTTTTGCTTTGATACCGTGGTTGACAATGCAGGATGCTGGTGGATAGAGTGCGGGAGTCAAAGGGTGAAGATCATATCAACTCATAGAGCACTGTGCAGACTTATGGCTTGTGCCAGGGATCTGCTACATCAGAAAGCATCTCTAGCGATAGTGTATATGAATTCATTCAGAGTACAAAGATGCATCGTAGAAAATTGAAACTGAATCTCTGCTCTTTATTTTTTTCGTAAGAAACTTAGAGACTACTTCTTCTTTCTTCTGGTTTTTCCTTTTCTTCTTTTTTTTTTTTTTTTTTTGTCATTTGATAGCTGCAGTTGTCAAGTAGGCAAACATCAGACCTCCAGTTGGAAGGTCCTGGATTTTGTCCGCATAGATGCTTCTGTGTGGTGAGTCAAGGATGGAGATTTTTCCAGCTTCCCAAGTTGATGTGTGTGTGCTATACTCATGCAGGATATCAAACGTGCATGTTAAGGATCTTGTAAGTCATATCAGTGACTGGCTTATGATAATATGAAAAGACCCAGAAAGCAAAAAATGGCTGGTTTGAAGAAAAAAAAAGGCTTTGAGCTAACAGCGTCTACTGTCGTATAATGAAGTATCATCATTATCATTGTTTATCATTGTCATTCTCTTTCTTCTTTTCCTTCATTATTCTTTCTTCTTCTCTTTGTTTTTTCTTCTTTTTCTCCTTCCTCTTCTCTTTTCTTTTTTCTTCTTTCTGCTTCTTTTTCTTTTTTCTGTCCTTCTTTCCTTTTTCTTCTTTCTGATTCTTCATTCTTATTCTTTTCTTGTTCTTCTTGTTCTTCTTGCTCTTCTTGCTTTGTTCTTACTTGTTCTTCTTCTCCACCCATCATATCATTCTCTTTCTCCTCCTCCTACTTAAGGAAACATGAAAACACCCAGCAAGCAAGGAATGGCTGGTTTGAAATAGTGATGTTTAGCTAATGTCTCCTGTTGTTAGAGGATAAACTGTCATTATCATTATCTGTATTCTTTCTTCTTCTCCTCCTTCATTTTTCTTTTTCTTTCTTTCTTTCTTTCTTTCTTTCTTTCTTTTTTTCTTATTTCTTTCTTTCTTTCTTTCTTTTTTTCTTTCTTGCTTCTCCTTCCTCTCCTTCTTCTTCTGTCTGATTTTCTTTTTTTTTTTTCTTTCTTTTTTTCTTCTTTTTCTGCTTCTTTGTTCTTTTTCTTGTTCTTCTATTGATCTTCTTGTTCTTCTTTCTCCACCTCCTCTTTCTCTTCCTCTTCCTCCTCCTTCTTTTCCTTCTTCTTTCCCTTTTTCTTCTTTGTTCTTGTTGACAAGAGGAAAGCTGTGGCTAGTTTTCGTATATAATGACCTGATTTGTGTCACAGACCTTACAGTGATGGTACTGTTAGCAGTCATTTTGACACAGACAGTGGGGAGTGTTATTCAAAATGTTTTTTCGTGTCAGAAAAAAATTATTTCCAAGTTGCAGTGAAAGGGTAAAGAGTGTTCCATAACTCTGGACACATAGTCAGGGTAAGGTGGTAAGAGACTTTGGCTTTTCTCAGGGCCAGCATTATGAGGGTGATGCCCATCTCGTCTCTCTCACTTCTTTACCTTCCCCAGCTGTGAAGAAAGTCAGGTGCCCATTCGCTGGTGGGTAGACTGGAGGATGTATGCACATATAAAGTTGCTTGGGCATGATTTGCACCTGGGTCGCAGACCTCAGTAGCTCAGTTTGTGGAGCGTAGGATTCACATGCTAATGGTTGTGGGTTCGAATCCCGGGGTGTGCTACATTAAAACTGGCCTTCTCACTGTCCCATCTTAACATCATTGTTGCTCTGGTGGTGTCAATATAGGATTAGATTAGATAAGTCCCCCTTCCCCCACTTCTCTGGGATGGTTATCCCTGTGGGCCATATCACCTGAGGTGGGTGCTGATGTAAACACTGAACCAAATCAATCAATCGGTCCGTTGCATCTGAGCAAAGCAGTTCATGCAAAATGGATTGTAGGATTCAGTGCATTGTCTGTATACACACACACACACACACACACACACACACACACACACACAACACACACACACAACACACAACACACAACACACACACACACACACACACACACACACACACACACACACACACACACACACCACACACACACACACACACACACACACACACACACACACACACACACACAACACACAACACACAACACACAACACACAACACACACACACACACACACACACACACACACACACACACACAGAATTTTTTATGATAAAAAAGAAATCACAAGTGTAGACATGGATAATAAACATATTGATCTGCAAATGGAACATGCTTACTTGTGTTAATTTTTTTGTCAGATTATTGTTCAGTACCCAGAAACATGGCATGCCTACCATGATATGTAGTGTGTGTGTTGGTGGTGCAGGGTGTGGGTCGAGGTGTGACCCACGGTACAGAGGGCAGACCAGAGAATGAGGCTCAGTACAAGGCGCCCAAGGTGGGGGTCAACTTGAAGTGGCAGGACCCTCACTCCGACCCTTACAGTGTCCTCAACATCTTCTCCAGGCAGCAGCATTATGGCATCCGAGGTTTGTCATGGTGGTGTGTGTGTGTGTGCGTGTGCGTGTGCGCGTGCGTGTGCGCGTGTGTGTGTGTCACATGTTGGAGGTCAGTTTGAGGTGAAGGACCCCCACTCACATCCCAACAATGGTCTCAGCATTTTCTCCTAGTAGTAATGTTAATGGTGTTGGAGCTCTGTTCTGTTCTGTTCGTTTGGATTTGTATGTGTGTGTATGTGCCTGTACATGCATGCGTGTGTGTATGTGCGTGCACATGCATGCGTGCATGTATGTGTGTGTATGCCTGTGTGCGTGTGTGTGTGTGTATGTGCGTGCATGTTTTTTTTCTTACAGGGGGGAGGTAGTAAGCAGTAGGAAAGAATTTGTATGTGGGGGTGATTATTATGTGTTGGGGGTTTACCTTGGGTATTTTTTGTTCTTTTTTGGAGGGGGATAGAGGGTTAGCGTTACAGTCATCCTAGAAAAAAATCAAAACAGCACTCATAAAGGGGTTTGTTTGGTATATTTCTTTTTAATCATGAGTATGTATGTACTTTGTGGTGGTAAGGAATGTCTTTTACTTCCATGTCCATGAAAAAACTCCACACAGAACATAGGCACACAAGGGCAGAGGTTTATTTGGGACTTTTTTTTTTCAGATCTGATGTGCATGCCTGTGTTGTGTATCAGATGTAAAATCGAAAATAAACAAGGAGGATTGGAATGAACAGACAGATAACAAACTTTTCCAAATCCGCCATAGTCTCAAAGAAATTCTCCCACCTGCTGCAGGAAACCGTAAGAAAAAGACAGTGTTATGTAAGTTGCACACGGGTCACATGTCCTATACTCATTCGTGCCTTTTGAAAAATGAAGACGTACCATGGTGTATACCGTGTGACAATCCATTGAGCATCAGACACCTTCCTCCTTGATTACTGGGTCTTGTACAATGTGAGACAAAAGCACTACATGGCGGACCCTTAGAGAACCTCTTCCGAGACGTCCCTCCTGATGCAATTTTCCAGTTTTTACAAGAGATCAATAGATTTCATCTGATATGATTCTATGTCTGTTTTTCTTTTAAGTGCATTTTAGACTTACAAGGTTAACGGTGAACATGGATTTTAACTGTTGTCTTTTATCTTAATGGGTTGTCATTTTTTGACGTTGCATTAGGCTTGATATGGCTGTACTAGTCAGCTGGGCTATAAGCAATATGAACTGAACTGAACTGTGTTGTGTGTACGTGTGTGTGTGTGTGTGTGTGTGTGTGTGGTGTGTGAGCATGTGCATGTGCAAATATGTGTGATAGTTTAAATTCACGTTCACGTTGTTCAACAACAGCATCAGGCGGGTCAAGCAGCAGAGCACAAGACAGCCCCTCCCAGATGGGCAGCATGAGACTGAAGGATCCCACCCTTGTGGCTAGCCAGCAGGTGACCTTGGGTCACAGTCCTCAAGGTCACCCCATGATGACCACCAGCACCTACACTCGTCTGGAGGCCACCATCCCTGACGCCAGTCAGGCCTCTCAGAAGTCAGGCTCTGCCAGACACAGAGCCTCCAGGTAGTTTGGGATTTTTTTATTTTTTATTTATTTATTTCGTCTGCACCTCTCCTGTGTCACGATCCCCACACCACTCATTCCACTCCTTCAACAACGCCAAATCCTCCAAAATTGAAATGGCCATAGCAAAACCGACTATCGACTGGAAGGTTGTGGGTTCAAATCCTCAGACATAAGTCTCTTCAAAAATCTTTGTGGGATTTTTCAACAGAGTTGGGCGCGCTATGGGCTGGTTGGGAAGACTGGTACCACACAGTCCAGTCTCATCCACTTCACAGATGCATCATTAAAGGTGTTGCTCAAATTTCTGACCAGCTCTGCAGGTGTTTGTATCTCTCGGGCCTGGTAAGCTTAGAGTACAACCCTGTCACGCAGTCTCAGTCCTAGATGGAACTTCATAGCGTCATGATTATCATCCTCATTGACATCATCATCATCGCATTGTAAAAACTGTGCCAGCTGCTGTGGCCATTGAGGTGGGTAGAAAATGGGACACACACACACACACAAAATAAAAGTCTGGACATGAAGATCCTTACAATCTGGACAGTTTTTTTTAATGTTATGATGATCTGTGAACCAGGAATCAGCAACAAGGCTGTAATGTACCATTTAGATGGAAACTGCATGATAGTGCTGTAGCTGTTGCTGGTTTTGACCAAGCCCAAGAGATCCAGAAACCTGAGTATTAATCAGTAAATTTGATGAACGTCCACAGTGACGCCTCTTTGAAGTGGGGTGGGTGTTTGCTGTCCCATTTTCTGTGCCACTTCATCGGCCACAGAATCAGGGTTTTTCACAATGCTGTGATGGTTATGATGAATCGAAACCACAACCTTTCAGTCATGAGTTTGTTGCATTGACCACTACTCCATTGATGAGACTTGACTGTGTTATCCCAGTCTTCTCATGAGTCTGTAGCATGCTCAGCTCGTGGTAGGGGATGTTTGAGGCTGAAAAATCCCAAACTGATATCCATGGATGGACTGAAGGGTGTTCAAGCTTCCATTCCAGTCGTCAATCTGTATCTCACATAGACCAGCGTCTGCCAGAAACAGGGCCCCTTGTAAGCCCATAGTCTTCACAGAAGAGCTTGGAACTATGTCAGTGAAAACCTAAACACAAATTTATACATGAATGCCATACACACTTTTTTTTTTCAAACTTGTTGTTAGTTCGTTTTTGACAAGACACAAATAATGACGCTATTGCTGAACATCATTTCGATATCATTGAGAAAACTGAACATGCCTGCACACACTTTATCTGAAAGCAGTTATGTGAACATACGTTAAAAAAAAGAGTACACAACACACACTGCCTACATTATACACACTTCTACCTGTGCTCTAACACATAGACATTTACACGTGCATGCACATGGACACTTATGCACACATCCGCATGTGCACTTAACATGCACTTGCACATTTACACATGCATGCATGTGTGTTCACTTATACTCTTAGAAAACACTAAGTGGGGGAAAGGAGAATGGTATGTTTATAGGTAATTCTTTCATAATGTCCTTCTCGGTTCTATTGGTTTCTTCCAGTTTGGGTTGGATGGAGTGTTAGCCAGTTAACTGACAGGGCAGGCAAATTGTGTTGGCCGTTATCTGTAATGATCGCTCATGCCGTGTTTGCTTTTTGCCTCAGGTCAGAGGACAGATCGAAAAGGTCACACAGAGTTCTTTCCCCTCAAGGGCACGTACCATGTCAGAAGACACACAGTCGCTGGACAGGTCAGTCAGGGTTTGGGTTATGACTTGCATGTAAAGGAGGGTGTATGAAAGTCTTGATCTGTTTTGTGTGTGTGTGTGTGTGTGTGTGTGTGTGTGTTGTGTGTGTGTGTGTGTGTGTGTGTGTGTTGTTTAAACATCTGTTCACATATATGTGCCTTTAGATGAGAATGTGGTGTGTGTGTGTATGTATATGTGTGTGCATGTGTATGTGTGTGTATGTGCAAGTTTGTGTGTGTTGTATGTTTGTGATAAGCTAATCATCTGATGGCACAGTGACATTCAGTGACCCAAAATATGCATTGAGATGTGGGTCTATTATGCAAATGAGATGTGCATTTCATGAGCAGAGACAGGGTGGCAGTGAAGGGTAAAGGAGCATGTAAAAATAAGATAGAGTTGTCCTGTGGTGTATTTCACCATTTCATTTCCTCTCTCTTAACCTTTTCATTTCCTCACTCTGTCCACCAGCTCCTACAGAAGCTAATGGTCAGGGGTTGATGGATTTAATAATAATAATAATTACAATATTTATATAGTGCAAAATCTTGATAAAATCAAATCTAAGCACTGAAACAGACACACACCACACGCAAGCATACACGCACACACACCACGCGCACACACGCACACACACGCACACACCCCACACACACACACACACACACACACACACACACACATACACACATACACACACACACACACACACACGGCTATAAATGGGGAGAAAGAATAAAAGCAATGGAAAATTATAGAGAGCATCAAACAAAACAAAACAAAACAAAACAAACAACAACAAAAAACATACAAATAAGGGGTTACTTCACTACTTATGCTTGTTACATGCAAGTTACAAAGTCATTCTTCATTCAGTAAGACAAATAGAACAAGTGAATGTTGTCAAGTCATACACGCTAAGCATACTACAACCTGTATTGGTTGGGGAACTATCTGTACAAATGTCTGTATCGTACATGAAGCGATATCATCACACTAGCTTGCCAATCCCTGTGTGCGTGTGTGTTGCATGCAGCGAGGAAGACGAAGACACACCCAAAGCAGTGTCCAGTCGTCTTGCGTCAAAAAAGTCGTCGGTCATGTTCAAACGCCAGATGTCGGACACCGGACAGGAGACGGACGTCTCTCAGCTCAGCGAGGATGAACCCAGGATCTCTCTCAGGGTAGGAACCCTTTTTGATCAGTCATCTCTTGATGTAGAGGGGTGGTTGGGGGTTGATGACTGTGGATGACTCCAGGTTTTGTGTCAGGGTGGGAATGCTATTCAATCAGTCGTCTCTTGATTTGAAGAGGGGAGGGAAGTCTGGAGAACCCAAGGCCTGTGTCAGGGTAGGAGCATTGTTTTAACATCTCATTCCCCTAAGCTGTTCATGTTATTAGGAGTCCTCTTCAGAGGTTTTCTTTTTTCCTTCTCTCTTTTAATTTTTTTTTTTTTTTGGTATGTTTTTTGTTGTTGTTTGTTTTGTTTGCTTTTGTTTTGTTTGATTGATTTTGGCAGGTTGGTATTATTCCTTGCTTTTTTTGTTTGGTTTGGTTTGGTTTGGGGGCAAGGAGGAAAGCTCTGTGTGTGTATGTTGTGCATGTGTGTTTGTGTTGATTTTTTTTGTTTTGTTGTTGTGTGTTGAGGGTTTTGTGTGGGGTTTGTTTTGATGTGTGTGTGTGTGTGTGTGTGTGTGTGTGTGTGTGTGTGTGTGTGTGTGTGTGTGTGTTTTTAATGTGGGAAGGTGTTGGGGTATGAGGAGATTTAAATGTAATCAGTATAGAAAGAGACTGTATGTGTGCATCCAACATGGTGTATTGTGTTAGGTAGAGTGTCTTTTTTTTTGTCACTGTTCTTCTTAGCTTGATACATTTGGCGGTATTTAGCATGAAGTGAAAATATGTATTGTACACTTGTTTTTATTATGTTTCTGACCCAGAGTTATCATAAGTTTGTTGGAATTCATTGTAGTTGGACAGTTCCATATGCGCTCCACTCAACTTTGCTGGTAATTATTTAGCAGACCCGTTGATCTTTGCAAAATCCAGAAATGAGATATGTGGAAGCCATTTTGCCTGTTTTTATATATGTTTGTGTTCTTAGATATGTTTAAATTTGTATTCAGGTAATTTTTTAAAATCCCCTGTGTGATATAATTGGATGGAGTGGTCAGCGCCATAACGCCCATGCATTGGCAAGGTCTTAATATGTGGAGACAGGGGCTGGCAGGGAAACAGAACAGGACCTTCAGAACACAAAGCTGACACCACCAGAATGATTGGAACATTAAGGTTGTCAGTGAACAGGCCAGTTTTTGTGTTGCAGGCTGGAATCGAACTCAAAGACTTCGGATCTTAAGTCCATGGCTCTGCCAAAATGGCCATCCGGCCGTCCTGCTGAAAAGAAAACACAGTTATATGACAAACGATTGTTCACTTCTTTGATTTTACCTGTGCTGAACGCACAAAGGATGATCAGAGTAACACAGTCGCTTCAAAAAAAAAAAAAAAAAGGTTTAAAATTTTCAAACCAAAAACCACTATACAAAAACCAGGATGAAAGGCTTGGGATGTGTCTAAAAGCTTGTGGTTGGTGAATTATGTACACCTGGCAAATGAGACAGATTGTTTTGAATGGCAGAGTCAGGAAGCATCCTTCATGCAGTGAAAACCATTGATTTATCAATTAAACCATTCAGAACCAGCTGGCTTAAAACAATCCCCTGCAGGGATGCTGGAGACTCTTCCAGTATAGATAGTATTTCCATCTCCTGGAAATTCTGTTAGAAATTTTCTTTTTCCATCACTGTCTTTGTTTGTACCTTGTTCGTGTTCTTTCTGTCATCTCGTTCTTCTTTTCTGCCTTACTGGTCCATTCACCTGTATTTTTCCACAAAGGCTTACATCTTTTCTGTTCATTAGGATTGACAGTTGGATACATATGTTAACTTCACTTTTAATTCTCAGGAAATGTAAAGTAAACTGCTTAGAGGCAATTTAAGGCACTGTAGACCAGTATAATGTATGTTTTTGTGTACTTAGATATATTTATGCATTTGTGTTCAGTTCTTTTTCATCCCCTTATTGATGAATGAAAGGTTGTCTTTTTTCTTAACCTGGTTGTCGTTTTTGACGTGGTGTTAGCCCTGATATGGCTTTTGTAGTCAGCTGGTTTATAAGCAATATGAACTTGGAAATTGAACTAGTGATGAATGATCAACTCCAGGGGCATATCCTTAGATTATTTACATGAATGTAAATTATGTATGTACTTCATTTTCTTTTCGAGGTTTGGTTTTGTCCAGGGTCATTGATGTATATAGATGTGTGCGTTTTGTCGTAGTTTGATGGTTGTAGCCTTGACATGGCTCAGAACAGTTAGCTGGACTTGAAACAATACTTATAATAATTGAAACAATACTAATAATAATAACTCAAAACAGACGGGCAGAAGCCTAACCAGAAAAAGAACTATTCAATCTTTCAGACCTACGATCGTCCCATCGTGGACATGTCCCAGGAGGAGGTGGGAGAACCTCGCTGGTCACCGGCTCAACTTGATCAGAAACTGGCAGCAGGGCTGGCACGTCTGGAAAGTCTGGAAGATTCCCTGTACCAGCTGTCCAGCGCCGAACGTGTACGAGCCGTAGCCCTAGCGCAACAAGAAACAGTGTCTGTTGCTCAGGTGTTGAAGGTGGGCATTATGCTTGTAAAAGTCTGTTGGATCAATGGTTAATTGAAGGTATTGGGGAATGTTTGGGGGATAGTTTGTTGATTGGTTAATTGATGTTGAGTATTGTGATGAGTAAAGAGTGTTGGATTGATTGGTTAATTGATGGTGAGTATTGTGTTGAGTAAAGAGTGTTGGATTGATTGGTTAATTGATGTTGAGTGTTGTGTTGAGTAAAGAGTGTTGGGTGGTTGATTGATTGGTTAATTGATGTTGAGTATTGTGTTGAGTAAAGAGTGTTGGATTGATTGGTTAATTGATGTTGAGTATTGTGTTGAGTAAAGAGTGTTGGTTTGATTGGTTAATTGATGGTGAATATTGTGTTGAGTAAAGAGTGTTGGGTGGTTGATTGATTAGTTAATTGATGGTGAGTATTGTGTTGAGTAAAGATGTTGGGTGGTTGATTGATTAGTTAATTGATGGTGAGTATTGTGTTGAGTAAAGAGTGTTGGGTGGTTGATTGATTGGTTAATTGATGGTGAGTGTTGTGTTGAGTAAAGTGTGTTGGATGGTTAGTTGATTGGTTAATTGATGGTGAGTATTGTGTTGAGTAAAGAGTGTTGGGTGGTTGATTGATGGGTTAATTGATGGTGAGTATTGTGTTGAGTAATGTGTGTTGGATTGATTGGTGAATTGATGGTGAGTGTTGAGTAATGTGTATTGGATGGTTGATTGATTGGTTAATTGATGGTGAGTCTTGTGTTGAGTAATGTGTGTTGGGTGGTTAGTTGATTGGTTAATTGATGGTGAGTATTGTGTTGAGTAAAGAGTGTTGGGTGGTTGATTGATTGGTTAATTGATGGTGAGTATTGTGTTGAGCAAAGAGTGTTGGATGGTTGATTGTTTGGTTAATTGATGGTGAGTATTATGTTGAGTAATGTGTGTTGGATGGTTGATTATTTGTTAATTGATGGTGAGTATTGTGTTGAGTAAAGAGTGTTGGGTGGTTAGTTGATTGGTTAATTGGTGGTGAGTATTGTGTTGAGTAAAGACTGTTGGGTGGTTAGTTGATTGGTTAATTGATGGTGAGTATTGTGTTGAGTAAAGAGTGTTGGGTGGTTAGTTGATTGGTTAATTGATGGTGAGTATTGTGTTGAGTAAAGAGTGTTGGGTGGTTAGTTATTGGTTAATTGGTGGCGAGTATTGTGTTGAGTAAAGAGTGTTGGATGGTTAGTTGATTGGTTAATTGATGGTGAGTATTGTGTTGAGTAATGTGTGTTGGGTTGTTAGTTGATTGGTTAATTGATGTTGGGTATTGTGTTGAGTAAAGAGTGTTGGATGGTTGATTGTTTGGTTTTAATTGATGGTATTGTGTTGAGTAATGTGTGTGGGTGGTTAGTTGATTGGTTAATTGATGGTGACTATTGTGTTGAGTAATGTGTGTTGGATGGTTGATTGATTGGTTAATCGATGGTGAGTATTGTGTTGAGTAAAGAGTGGTGGATGGTTGATTGATTGGTTAATTGATGGTGAGTAATATTTGAGTAATGTGTGTTAGATGGATGATTAAGTGATGGTGAGTATTATGTTGAGTGACGTGTGCTGGGTGGATAATTGATTGGTGAGTATTGTGTTGAGTAAAATGTGTTAGATGTTTGATTGATGAAGTGATGGTGAGTATTATTTTGAGTAAAATGTATTGGATGATTTATTGGTTAATTGTCATGTTGGATGATTGTTTTGGTTGGTTGGCTGGCTGGCTGTGTTGTAATACTAGTTAACAAATTTCTTTTCTCCTTTTATCTCTTTCAGATGATAGTAAGCATTGTTTCTCTTTGATTTTCTTGTATATTATGTCCTATATTATTGATTAATCAATATGTTTGTACTTTCGCATTTGTCACTGTAGGCAAATGTATAGGTTCTTCATCATCATCATCAGGTGTCCTGCCGCATGGCGTTGGCATCATGAACCTCCATCTGTCTCTATCTCTTGTTGCCCCAAGCATCTCCTCCACCCTCCTTGTCTTCAGCCACTCTACAAGTCCGTCTAGCATTTTCTCCCTGGGTCTACCTGGTGCTGTCTTTCCCTCCAGCTTTCCCACTGTGACCAGGTGCTCCAAATCCCCGTTCTCATAAAATGGCCTATGAATGTTGCCTGTTTTTTCCTAATCTTCCTTATGAGTGATCTACTTGTGTCTGCCTCCATCAAGACTGTCTCGTTTGTTTTCTTTGCTGTCCATGGAACTCTCAACATTCTTCTGAGAAATCACATCTCGGCTGCCTCAATCTTGCTCTGGCTTTGCTTGCTGACTGTCCAGGCCTCACATCCATACAACAGTATTGGTTCTATAGAACATTCAAGGACTCTCTTCCTGATGCTAATTGATAGGCATTTGTTGGTAAGAATGCTTGTCATCTTCTTGAATGCTGTTTTGGCTTGGCCGATTCTGCCGGCTATTTCCGATGTGCATCTGCCGTCTGATGAAATGACCGTTCCCAGGTATTTGAACTTATTAACCTGTGTCAAGGTTGTGCCATTTGCTGTTGTTTTGCATAGCAAATGTATAGGTTAGCAACAGCAATTTTGAAAGATGGCTCAATGTTAATAGGTTGTTTTATTTGAAAATGAAGTATCTTTGTCATGTAATTTGTATTAGTTATGTAGAACTACACTGAAGTGATGTTCTTTCCAAACTATTCATTAGAAACCATTATGTCTGTTTCTGTCCTGTGTTACCTCATTCACCTGTCCCACCTGTCGGCGTCACCTGGTTCAGTGTTGACTGCTGCATATGTGAATGCCACCATCTCCCTCCAGGCCACTCTGTCTTGACTTTTGTGGACAATTTCTTGAATATTTAGGCCACTGATTTTGGTTATGTTCTCGATGTATGAGATTGGAGGTCTGCCTTTCTTCCTTTTTGCCATTGTTTTTCCTCGAAAGATGGTTGCCATGAGGTCCGTGTTCTCGTTGCGTGACACATGGACAGTGTATTTTAGTCTTCTCTTGTTGATATCTGCTAGTAGTTTTCTGGTGGTATCAAGTTCTTCCAAGACACTTTCAGTAGTTCTTCGGTCTGTCCATTTGACACATAGTAGTCTCTTATAAAACCACCATTGTTATTACAGTCAATCGTTATTACAGTCGATACTGTTATGTTTCATTATCAACATTACCTGTCATTATGGTCATTCCCAACAGGCCAGGCAGCAGGCTCACAGTGCAGAGCTGCGGGCACTACAGCTACAGGTACAGGAGGAGCGGTTAGCATCGGCCCAGCAGTTACAGCAACAGCTGATCCACAGTAAGGGCATCCAGGCCCCGGCATCTGACATGTCCTCCTTGCTGTCTCTGCCACAGCCTGCCCACAGACCCACAGGTAAGCTGCCACTGCAATACTAATCATATATTTAACAGAAAATAAAAAATAAAGGGGTAACATGACAAAGTGGTTAGCGTAACAGTCAGTAGACAGTTACGCTAACCACTTTGCCAAATCAATCACCCAATCTGATCATGGGTTTGAACCCCCATCATTAAAAGAAATAGATGTTATGGGATTTTTTAGCCTCAGCCAGCTCAATCAGGTTTGACCTTGGTGTGGACTGGTTTGGAAGACTAGGACCACAGTCAAATCTCATCGTTGGGAAGATTAGGACCACACAGTCACATCTCATCATTGGGAAGATTAGGACCACACAGTCAAATCTCATCGTTGGGAAGACTAGGACCACACAGTCACATCTCATCGTTGGGAAGACTAGGACTACACAGTCAGATCTCATCGTTGGGAAGATTAGGACCACACAGTCAAATCTCATCGTTGGGAAGACTAGGACTACACAGTCAGATCTCATCGTTGGGAAGACTAGGACCACACAGTCAGATCTCATTGTTGGGAAGATTAGGACCAAACAGTCAAATCTCATTGTTGGGAAGATTAGGACTACACAGTCAGATCTCATCGTTGGGAAGATTAGGACCACACAGTCACATCTCATCATTGGGAAGATTAGGACCACACAGTCAAATCTCATCGTTGAGAAGATTAGGACCACACAGTCAAATCTCATCGTTGGGAAGATTAGGACCACACAGTCGAATCTCATCGTTGGGAAGACTAGGACCACAGGATCGAATCTCATCATTGAGAAGACTAGGACCACAGGATCGAATCTCATCATTGAGAAGACTAGGACGACAGGATTGAATCTCATCATTGGGAAGACTAGGACCACAGGATCGAATCTCATCATTGGGAAGACTAGGACCACAGGATTGAATCTCATCATTGGGAAGACTAGGACCACAGGATCGAATCTCATCATTGGGAAGACTAGGACCACAGGATTGAATCTCATTGGGAAGACTAGGACCACAGGATCGAATCTCATCATTGGGAAGACTAGGACCACAGGATCGAATCTCATCATTGGGAAAACTGGGACCACAGGATCGAATCTCATCATAGGGAAGACTGGGACCACAGGATCGAATCTCATCATTGGGAAGACTGGGACCACACAGCCAAGTCTCATCTACTATGCGGATGCATCATTGAGAGGTATGCTCAAATTTCCCATCCAGCAAACTATTAGGCTGATTCCGCTCATTGAGCTTGATAAGGTACTGTGTACAGTACCAGTTTTCACTCTGCCTCTGTGGGGATGCTGGGGACTCTTTCAGTTTAAATGATATCCCGACCATCTTGAAATTCTGTGCTTGAAATTGCCTCTTTTCTGTCACTCTCTTTGTTTTTCTGCCTTGTTCCTTTGCTTTCTGTCATTTCTTCCTACCATTTTTTGTCTTGCTGGTCCATTCATCTGTATGTGTTTGATAAAGTCTTATGTCCTTTCACTCAGGATTGATAATTGGGTACATGTACATATTTAAATGCATTTTTGGCTCTAGGAAAATGAGATCTGTGGAAGTAATTTTGGGTAATTTAGTCCTGCTGACAATGCTTTATTCAGTACTTGAAAAGAGAAATCACATTGATTTGGTGCAGTTTAGATTTTGTTGAGAAGCTATTCAACTTAGAGCATGATTTTCATGAGGCTTGTTCGTAATGTTTTTGGGCATGATTGTAACTACGTTTGTCTCTTTTTTGATGTGTAGTTTTGTCACATATGTTTCCCTTCTTTGTACTGCTTGTAGGAAAGAAGCAGCTGTTGGAACAAGCGGAGAATCGTCGGCCTGAGACCAAGGTCACCACGTCGTCCTTGACACGCTCAAGGGCTCATGATGACACAGAATACTCAGAGACATTCACGTCTGTACGTGAAGGCAAAGCAGTCTCCACTGCCGCACGATCAGCTTCTTCAGGGAGTAGGTCAGTGTTTACAGTGTTGGTAAATGCTACTTTTTCTTTGTATGTGTGATGGGGAAGGGTTTATCTCTGTGTGTCTGTGTCTGTGCAGTAAAATGTATGTGTGATGGGGGAAGGGTTTATCTCTGTGTGTATGTGTCTGTGCAGTAAAATGTATGTGTGATGGGGGAAGGGTTTATCTCTATGTGTGTATGTGTCTGTGCAGTAAAATGTATGTGTGATGGGGGAAGGGTTTATCTCTATGTGTGTATGTGTCTGTGCAGTAAAATGTATGTGTGATGGGGGAAGGGTTTATCTCTGTGTGTATGTGTCTGTGCAGTAAAATGTATGTGTGATGGGGGAAGGGTTTATCTCTATGTGTGTCTGTGTCTGTGCAGTAAAATGTATGTGTGATGGGGGAAGGGTTTATCTCTGTGTGTATGTGTCTGTGCAGTAAAATGTATGTGTGATGGGGGAAGGGTTTATCTCTATGTGTGTCTGTGTCTGTGCAGTAAAATGTATGTGTGATGGGGGAAGGGTTTATCTCTGTGTGTATGTGTCTGTGCAGTAAAATGTATGTGTGATGGGGGAAGGGTTTATCTCTATGTGTGTATGTGTCTGTGCAGTAAAATGTATGTGTGATGGGGGAAGGGTTTATATCTATGTGTCTCTGCAGTAAAATGTATGTGTGATGGGGGAAGGGTTTATATCTATGTGTCTGCGCAGTAAAATATATGTGTGATGGGGGAAGGGTTTATCTCTGTGTGTATGTGTCTGTGCAGTAAAATGTATGTGTGATGGGGGAAGGGTTTATCTCTGTGTGTATGTGTCTGTGCAGTAAAATGTATGTGTGATGGGGGAAGGGTTTATATCTGTGTGTGTGTGTCTGTGCAGTAAAATGTATGTGTGATGGGGGAAGGGTTTATCTCTATGTGTGTATGTGTCTGTGCAGTAAAATGTATGTGTGATGGGGGAAGGGTTTATCTCTATGTGTGTCTGTGTCTGTGCAGTAAAATGTATGTGTGATGGGGGAAGGGTTTATCTCTGTGTGTATGTGTCTGTGCAGTAAAATGTATGTGTGATGGGGGAAGGGTTTATCTCTATGTGTGTGTGTCTGTGCAGTAAAATGTATGTGTGATGGGGGAAGGGTTTATCTCTATGTGTGTGTGTCTGTGCAGTAAAATGTATGTGTGATGGGGGAAGGGTTTATCTCTATGTGTGTGTGTCTGTGCAGTAAAATGTGTGTGTGATGGGGGAAGGGTTTATCTCTGTGTGTCTGTGCAGTAAAATGTATGTGTGATGGGGGAAGGGTTTATCTCTATGTGTGTATGTGTCTGTGCAGTAAAATGTATGTGTGATGGGGGAAGGGTTTATATCTATGTGTCTGTGCAGTAAAATATATGTGTGATGGGGGAAGGGTTTATCTCTATGTGTATGTGTCTGTGCAGTAAAATATATGTGTGATGTGGGAAGGGTTTATCTCTATGTGTATGTGTATGCGCAGTAAAATTTCAGTGTGTGTGGCAGAGGGGGGTGTTGTGTTTTGTGGAGAAGGGTTAGATGTTTTTTGCTTTTTGTTTGTTTTAGTTAATCCTACTTAATTGGTTTTAAAAGCAGTGTAAAAGTGCTTGATATGTTCTTGTGAATGCTTAAATGTACATTCTGTGAGTGCACATATGCAGTAGCATTGGCTTGTGTGTGTTTTATTTTATAATTCCAAATGAATAAGAGATCAGAAAGTGTGGAGAAAATCCATTTCATTTCTGGATGTATAAAATGGTGCTATGAAGGCATTGTTGACAGGAAAAAAGTGTTAAGTCCTGTCTTTGTTGTAAAAGTAACAAAGCAGTCTTGTTGTGAGTTATGTTTGTATTGATACCTTGGGGTCCAGATCAGGATTTGAACCTTGCCTCCTCTGGCACCTCTCCCACACTGATTTTGTTCTTCCACAGGAGCACATCAACCCTGAAGACAGCCGAAGACTCGGCCACATCCGTCAAGGCTGCAGAAGACTCCATGACTGCATTGAAAACGGCGGAGGACTCCATTGCATCGGTGAAGACGGCAGAAGACTCCATGGAGTCCATCAAGACCGCTGATGACTCTCAGGCAGACTCGGACTCCTCCATCAAAACGGCCAGTGACTCAGAACGGAAGGGAGCCTCTGGGAGTGCTGTGGCAGAGGAAGTGCCAGGTGAGTGGAGGGAGGAGTGTATAGTTTTTTTTTCAAAACAGGGCTCCCAATTTTCCAATTTTTCTCAGAAATCCGAGAAAATTCACATTCTGCTTCCCAGAAAAAAATGTGCTTTCTGAGAAAATAAAAAAATTGACTGATAATTTTTCTTCTTCTGCGAAATAGTTGGCTGTTTGTCAGTCTATTGATCTCTCATAGCAGATGACGAAATTTCTGTAAGGGGGGATGTTTTTTGTTTGTCAGGTGCAGCTTGTTTTCAGAATTGGTTGTAAAACTTTTGAAGAGTGTGACTATATCTTGAGCCGTTATTCTGGAGAGAGGGTCTGCCGCAGCAAAAATGTTTGATAAAGACCGCAAAACTAAGGGGTATTAAGAGTGGATTTCACAAGAAATTGATGTCATGGAAATGAGCACACGGCTTTCAAAAATAACAGGCTGGCATAGCCTACTGTGTCTTGTGCCGCCATGAAGTCAATCAAAATAACTATAGTTGAGCAGGCATCCACAAACTTTCAGACCATTTCAAGTCAAAGAAGCACCAGATAAAGCAGAATACTGCAAAGAATCTTGGAGCTGTTCAGTCTAGGTTGTTGTTGAATGTTTGCTGGAGCATACGTGGGAAAAATACCGAATTATTTTTCTTGAAATCTGACAAAGGATCATAAACAAGCCTAAACTTGTGCCAGATAGCATCAGATTGCACTATTTTGCATCTGTATTCAACAAAATTTTCCGGGGGATCCTGCCTCCTGACCCCATAGATTTTCAGAGATTTTTTTTTTTGCTTGGCATTGGTACCCCTGTCAAGAGGATTTATTACACTCAGTTCCCATACACACCCCATCCAAATCTGCCAGTAAGTGTCTGGCAGACTCCTTGAGCCTGTACAAAATCATGTTCACTGGCAAGGTCTGGAAATGGGGAGGAGAACGAAACCTATGAAACACTGGCGCTGCCAGAATGATTGGTACGTTAAAGATGGGCAGCGAACAAGTCAATATTTATGTTGTGGAGTGGGCTTGAACTCAAGACAGATCTTGAGTCCCCAGCTGTCTCAAAAAGCCCGCCAGCCCATGCAGAACAGTCCCAGTGAAGAAATTTGGTTTGGTGTGTGTGTGTGTGTGAGTGTGTATATAATTGTTGGTTTGGTGTGTGTGTGTGTGTATCTGTGTGTGTGTGTATCTGTGTGTGTGTGTATCTGTGTGTGTGTGTGTGTGTGTGTGTGTGTGTGTGTGTGTGTGTGTGTGTGTGTGTGTGTAACTGTTGGATAGGGTGAAGGGAAGAAAGGGTTAGATTATGGCATCAACAGAAAAAAAAAGTTGCCCCATAACCTTGAAGTCATAGGGGAATGAGGTGGAAGAGACCTCAACTTTTCTCAGAGCCAGCATTATGGGGGCAGTGCCCGTCTCCTCTGCCTCGCTGCTTTAGCTTTCCCTAACTTCAGAAAAAAGTCCACAGGCATTCTACAGGCATTCATTTGCACCCATGCAAACCTAGGCAGGTTGATTGGAAGTCGAGTGCTCTTCTCCGTACCACCCAGACCTGTGGCATCATAGTCAACATGGAAATAGCCTAGATATGATTTTTATCAAGATTTTGCACTATATAAATATTGTAATTATTATTATTATTAAATATAGAAGTGATCAACCAGCACACAAGAGAACTTACTGAATATCATGTTTGAACATAGATCTGCTATACAGATTTTGATATATGTGTCACAGTAATGCAGAAGTATTGTGAATACAAAATGTGAACAGTGCATACATATTGTGCAAAACTGTAAATAGAGTAAATGAGCAATGCAGAGATATTGTGCACAATTTTGAATACAGTAAGTGAATAATACAGAAACATTGTGCAAACAGTGAGAATACAGAAAGTGAATTATGCAGAGACGTGCAAACATTTCAATACAAACAATGCACAACAGGCTGTAGATATTGTGCAAAAGTGTGAATACAAAAAGTGAATAGATAGAGACAGTTTGCAAAAGTGAAAACTGCGGAGATGCTGTGCAAGTCTATTCCATACAGTTTGTGGGGCCCCCCCCCCCCTTTTTTTTTTTGTGTGTGTGTAGTTGTATGGCGCATATGCTTTTACAGGGACTTTGTCTTTGTCAGTCAGAAAAGGCAGTAGATCGGATTGTTAGATTTCCTTCTCTCTGTCTCTCTCTCTCTCTCTCTCTCTCTCTCTCTCTCTCTCTCTCTCTCTCTCTCTCTCTCTCTCTCTCTCTCTCTCTCTCTCTCTCTCTCTCTCACTTTCACTTTTCTTTCATTAGCAAAATTTGTGTGTGTGTGTGTGTGCAGTTGGGCCATATTCCTCTTTGAAAACATGTTGTAGTATTGTGGCTTTGTCAACATCTTTTTTATATTTTTTCCATGCATGGTTGTTTTTTGTTTGTGTTTTTTTTTTTAACCTAGAGAAGAGGATATGGATCATTAGTGTGCACCTAGGTGCATGCTGCCTGGAATCTCTGAAACACTAGCATCCACACCACTACTTGAATTCTAATGGAGGGTTAGGGGTCAGGGTAAGGGAACAAAAACTCCTCTGGGAATGGAACTGGAGTTTATTGTTTCTTAGTGGGTGGTTCATCCGCTGCTCCACGCACTCTCCTGTGTTCAGTGGTGCAGTTTTAGTGGTTTGTTCTTCTGCAGTTGAATGAATGTTTGGAGGTTCGGTTATAGTGGTGTGTTCTTCCACAGTTGAATGAATGTTCAGAGGTTTAGTAGCTAATATATTTTGTCAAATAGAAGTCATTAAATGGAAGCATGGCTAGGCAGGTTTTCGTAAGTCTGGCTTAGCAAGCAGTGTGTGTGTGTGTGCGCGCGTGCGTGTGTGTGTGTGTGAGAGAGAGAGAGGAGTTTCCCTCTCCCTTTCCCCATCTCCGAAAGGAATTTTTAACATCTTTATTTCTAAAGGATGAATCAGTCAGTTTTATTTTTCCCTGATGTGTTTGACAGATGGGGACTACTCCTTGTCATTTGAGGAGTCTGATGAATCGTTCAGACGAAGACATACTGCTGACAGTCATCACAGAGACACGAAGCGCCAAAAAGACAAGACAGCTGTCAACGAAGATCGTAAGTTCTTTCCTTTTATTTCTATTTTTTTGTCTTAATTAATGATTATCTTTTGTGGATGTTGCTGTTTTCAAAAGTGGCCTGAAAATTGCAAACCAAAAACAACATTGGCAGAACAAGAATCATAATAGCGAACAAAAGTAATTGAAAATCGGCTTCGTTAAAGACATAGTTGTAAATAACTGATCTGGTGAGATGGTTTCTCCATCGCCAAACTATCTGTATTCATCACACTTGTTTCTGTCATAAAATAAAGAAATAGCTGCCAAGAGCTACATGTCATGGACTGTTCTTGTCAGGCTGAAAACTGGACATTTGAGGTTTTCTGTTGTTATTGAGAGTTTTGAGGTGGTTGTTTGGGAAAGGGGGATTCAAAGAAAATTTTTTGAGATAGTGTTATCTTTCTGTTTGGTTTGAGTTTTTTGTTTGTTTGTTTGGTTGGTTGGTGGTTGTTTTTTTTTGTTTTTGTTTTTTTGTAATGTAAGGTGTGCATACATAGTGTTGTTGTACTATCTGTATTCGACTCATTCTTTGATTTTGAACAAATTCTGTCTGTATTCAACTCATTCTTTGATTTTGAACAAATTTTGTGTGTAGTCAACTCATTCTTTGATTTTGAACAAATTTTGTGTGTATTCAACTCATTCTTTGATTTTGAACAAATTCTGTCTGTATTCAACTCATTCTTTGACTTTGAACAAATACTGTCCGTAATCAACTCATTCTTTGATTTTGAACAAATTCTGTCTGTATTCAACTCATTCTTTGATTTTGAACAAATTTTGTGTGTAGTCAACTCATTCTTTGATTTTGAACAAATTTTGTGTGTATTCAACTCATTCTTTGATTTTGAACAAATACTGTCCGTAATCAACTCATTCTTTGATTTTGAACAAATACTGTCTGTATTCAACTCATTCTTTGATTTTGAACAAATTCTGTCTGTATTCAACTCATTCATTGATTTTGAACAAATTCTGTCCGTATTCAACTCATTCTTTGATTTTGAACAAATTCTGTCTGTATTCAACTCATTCTTTGACTTTGAACAAATTCTGTCTGTATTCAACTCATTCTTTGATTTGAACAAATTCTGTCTGTATTCAACTCATTCTTTGACTTTGAACAAATTCTGTCTGTATTCAACTCATTCTTTGACTTTGAACAAATTCTGTCTGTATTCAACTCATTCTTTGATTTTGAACAAATTCTGTCTGTATTCCTTATTAAAATCTTCGATTCCCTTTGATTTTGAACAAATTCTGTCTGTATTCAACTCATTCTTTGATTTTGAACAAATTCTGTCTGTATTCAACTCATTCTTTGATTTTGAACAAATTCTGTCTGTATTCAACTCATTCTTTGATTTTGAACAAATTCTGTCTGTATTCAACTCATTCTTTGATTTTGAACAAATTCTGTCTGTATTCAACTCATTCTTTGATTTTGAACAAATTCTGTCTGTATTCAACTCATTCTTTGATTTTGAACAAATTCTGTCTGTATTCAACTCATTCATTGATTTTGAACAAATTCTGTCTGTATTCAACTCATTCATGATTTGACAATTGTTGAAACAATGATGAAGTCAGCCTCACACAATCTGTCCCAGCTCAGCGTGTTCTCTGACCAGTTGCTCTGGTTGTGTTACGCAGGAAGCTCTCTGCGGGTCAGTGACCTGACCTCCCTCTTTGGCGGGGAGGATTCCTTCAACCGCTTCACCATCGACATAGTGCGTAACATCATGCGTGAGGAGGAGATGAGGGCGCAGCACCAGGAGTCCCTGTTACGCATACGTGCCAAGGCGCTGAAAGAGAGGACCAAGGCCCAGCTGTCGCTGCTCAAACAGGAGAAACAGCAGTGGCTGGAGAAGGGAGACAAACCGTCAGAGATGGTGCAGCGAGAGCTCAAACTTCTGGCCGACAAGGAGAAGGCCATTTTGAAGGACCAGGAGGAGCACAAGGTGAGTTCTGTTTCAGTTTCGTTCAATCCAGCGGCTATGTATTGCAGGGTTACCTAATGTTATAATAGGAAGAACATCTGCATGGTGATTTATGATAACTCAAAGGATAAAGTAAAAGAAAGGCAGAAAGCAAGTTACAAGTGTATAGATTAACCCTTTGACTCCCGCACCCTGTCCACCAGCATCTTGTATTATCTATCAACTAACCATGCTAGCTAAGCAAAAACTTAACCCTTTGACTCCTTCACCCTTCAAAGGGTTAAGTTTTTTTGAAGTTGGTAAATAGGGCGTGGGAGTCAAAGGGTTAAGGAAAATATTAGGAATCATTAATGACATTAATGTTGAGTCTGATCACAGATATGAATGCTGTGATCTGTTCTTGTCTGTCTGTCTGCCTGTATGTGTGTTTGTGTGCCTGCCTACTTGCCTATCTGTCTCAGTCTCTCTGTCTCTTTCTGTCTGTCTGTCTGTCTGTCTCTGTCTGTCTGTCTGTCTCTCTTTGTTTGAAATCTTGTTGGTGTAGACATAGCACTTCCATCTTCCACTCCTGTAGCACAAATCTTTAAGTCTGGCTTGAGAAAAACTTAGTGCGTGTGGCATCGAAATGATGACTGGATATAGTGGAGGTAGTGCGTGTGGCATCGAAATGATGACTGTGGATATAGTGGAGGTCTGTATCACCTCTGTCCCCTTCAGCCACAAAGCCCTCCTGTCTTTCAATTTGACTGCACAAGTTCAAGACTGGCTGGTTCCTTTGAAAGAGCCGTGGACTTGAGATCTGATGTCTCAAGTTCAGTCCCATTTGGCAACAAAAAAATGACGTGTTTGCTGTTCATCTGGTGTCTGTCCGAATGCTCCAATCATTCTGGTGGTGTCAGCGTAGTGTTTCAGTCATCCCCTGTTCCCCTCTCCGTTTCAAGATCTTGTTAGCTCATAGACTTTTGCACAGGCTCAAGAGGTATGTCAGATAACTGCTGGTAAATTTGGATGGAGCACATGTGGAATTGCCCGAGCGTGAAGAGTTCTCTTCGAAAACGCCCAAGCAACAACAACAGGAAAACAAAACTTGTTCATGCGGCCTGCCTTCAGTCTTCCCACCTGTGAATACACAGACTTAGTTAAAGCCACGACAGGACTATATAAAGCGCTGTGTGCTCGAGATGTCAGCTTCATTTCTAACCCTTGTAATAGCAGGCATCACATCTCTTCAACATTTTCTCAAGTAGTTTGATGCTGAAGCAACAACACATTTCATATTCGGTAAAATGGTAGCTACTATTACCCCCTAATACTTCGTCAAATATAATTTGGCATTGATGGAAAATGTTACGGCAAATCAATAGAAAAATTTCAAATCAGGGCAGATTTGAAATATGATGGGTAGAGCTAGTGTCTGACGCTTATGTCCTGTCTGGCACTACGGACCTGAAAATAAATGTTTAGGTCTGTGGCACTTTTCAGGGGCTGCAATAGGGCTGCAGGCATATCGCTGTCAGTTTCAGCTTGACCATGCTATAACTGTACGGCCTACCCACGTGCATGTGTGAATACATGTGAAACTCTTATAGTGCCCCATTCTGCAATAACATGAGCATAGCGCACACGCAGGGATGAAAATCTGTGAAGTAGC
Source organism: Monoplex corrugatus (assembly GCA_030674185.1). NCBI lineage: Eukaryota > Metazoa > Mollusca > Gastropoda > Littorinimorpha > Ranellidae > Monoplex > Monoplex corrugatus. The sequence goes on along the minus strand of JAPXFY010000026.1, from coordinate 8,135,790 downwards.
CCTTCTCACCCGATCCACCAGATCGGATGCCAGGCCTTTAAGGGTTAAGGAGGATGAAGCAGTAAGATAGGGGATGAGCATTTTTCTCATAATGCCGGTCCAGAGAGCTGCTGAGGTCTCTACCGTCTCCCTCTTGTAGACAACATCAGGTCTTCGGCACAGCATTTGTCTCGCTGTCTCATCAGAAGAAAGGATAGATTGATTCAGATCAGCTTGTAGCATCTGTTTCAGTTTCAGTATACCAAATTTTATTAGCAAGGACTTCATGGTTATTTATGGAAACAGGGTTTCAGATTTTACATTATCATAATCATAGCTCCTGTGTGCACGAACACATGCACTTTAACAGGTATCAGACTAACAAAGCTTTCACATTTGACAGGTGAAATAAGTGGAATATTATGTTATATGCATGTGTGGCTATAACATGAGAACATTAAAACAAGTTTGAAAAAAAAAAAGTGGCATTATGTCGAGTGTGTACAGTTTGGAAAAAAAAAAACAACAGAATTATGTCGAGTGTGTACAGTTTGAAAAAAATAAAACTATGTCAAGTGTGTACAGTTTGAAAAAAATCAGCAGAATTACATGGGTGCAACTTTTTCCGTTTGATGACTGAATCCGTTTTTTCAAAAGAGTCAGAAACGGAAAATCCGTTTTTTGAAAAAGCTTGAGCGTCTGGGGGGCATAGACCCCTTTCAGTTTTTTTTACTTTTTCTAAGTTGTACCCTTGGAATTATGTTGAGTCTCTACTTTTTTTTAAATAATTGAGAAAGAGTTGAGCACCATTTATATTTGGCAATAAACAGGTTGTGGTTGATTTATGTTTTTAAACATAATTATAGTTTCTTAATAAAAAGTTTGTGACTGAACCTGTTGTATTCCACCAGGCGGAGATTGATCGTATGTTCAAGTCGGAAGAGCTGGCCAGAGAACATCGACAGAGCTTGCTGAAGCAGCAGAACAGATCGCGAAAATGCAGGCAGAGGTAATGTCGTTTTGATCTTTGGCTGCCAGTAGCTATTAAACATGTTGATGCATACACATGTACACATGCTGCTTGCACACGCACGACTACATCCACACACACACCACACACACACACACCACACACACCACGCCGCACACACACACGCACACACACACACACGCACACACACACCACCACACCACACACACACACACACCCACACACACACCACACACACACACACCACACACACACAACACACACACCACACACACACACACACACACCACACACACACACACACACACACACACACACACACACACACACACACACACACACACACACACACACACACCACACACACACACACACACACACCCACCACACACACCACACACACACACACACACACACACACCCACACACACACACACACACACAAGCACAAACACAACACAACACACACACACACACACACACCACACACACACACACACACATTCAAATATGTATTTTCTCTCTCTCTACCTTTCCCTGTCTCTCTCTCTCTCTCTCTCTCTCTCTACTCTCAGTGTATCCTTTATTAATGATGAAAACAGCATAGGTATCTATGTTCATCTGCATGTTATATGTTGGTCATTTCTGATTTGAGAACTATTCCAGTGTGCAGATAGATATAGCGATAGTGTAGTACATATAAAACCTGCCTTGTATAAAGAAAAACTGAATTGATCCAGCATGAATCTGTAATGATGCCAGAGTTTCAGGGATACTCTGTCTCACCCTCTGAGTCTCTTTGTTTCCCCCCACAGACGAGAGAGAAGATGGAGCAGCTTCACGGACGGTTGAGTCGCCCTGCAGAAGTCCATACAGAGGATGACACAAGCATGGTGAGTAGGGTTTTAATTTTGTGTGTGTGTGTGATGAGAGAGAGAGTGTGTGTGTTTGTGCTTGAGTGTTTGTGTGTGTGTGTGTGTGTGTGAGAGAGAGAGAGTGTTTGTGCTTGAGTGTGTGTGTGTGTGTGTGTGAGAGGAGTGAGTGTTTTGCTTGAGTGTCTTTGTCATTTGTGTTGAGGTTCATTACCTGTTTGATGCCAGAAAATGTTATTCAACTCATTCTGACATAGATCTTTGCATATGTAAAAATATATGCATGGGGTTTTTGGTAGTTTGTGGACTGCACAAACAAAACTCATTATGTACATAACTAAAATCAACAATAAAAATGTGACAAACAGCACATTCGCAGATTTCCAGTTACAGAAAATGGAGAAAGAGGTTGTCTTATTTTGTTTGATGGTTGATTTTTTTTCAGTATTTATTATTGATATCTGTTTGCTATCTGCAGGTTGAAGATTTGTCTGATGCCAGTGATATCTCTTATGCTAAAGGTGAGTTCTTTTTAAACATTGCTGTAATAGCACATTACTTAACCATATCTTACAAGTGCATAAGCTCAGCTAATGTGAGCCCAGTTCTATCCCGATATCTGATTCTGGCCTGGATGATGTTCATCCTCTTTGTCTCAGTACACCGTAGAGGCAATGCCATCGCTTTGCGCTTCGCTCAGCCTTCTTTGTGTTCCCGTGTTTCCTCCCAGCTCTCAGTCTCAACCTCTCTGTGTTTTCCCCTGTTTTGATCAGTCTTTACCACTCATTCTTCAGAGATTCCTGTTCTTACCTATTTCACCAAAAAGGTCAAGTGTCACTTGGGCCAGAACTGGGTATTTGGATAGGGGTGGACTCGACAGTGGCATCTGGTGGTGGATGTCTTTTCATTAATTTCTTTCTGGGGTCTTGCTCTCTTACAGCTTCCTTCTGGTGTCCAGTGAAGGTCATATTAGGTGATGTTAGTCAGATTTTTTCAGATGATGTGCCCAGTCCATCTCCATTGCTTTTTTTTTTTTCATGATAATGGTGCCTGTGCTCTGAATACACATAATATACTGATGGATATGGATGTGAACATTTGCTAGGTGTAGGGTAGTTATGGTATCTCCAGTTTGTGTCTTGTAATATTGTGTTCATGGGGTCATCAGGTCAGGTCATTTATATAATACATACAATCCTTTGAGGATGCATGGAAGACGAAAAAGAAAAAACAGTATGCAAAGAAAATAATGAATTGTGGTCAGCAGGTAAAGACACATAGGTGCTTGATCACAGTGACCATTTCCAGTCAGAAGGTCCTTGGTTTAATTTCTCTGGACACCGCTGTCCAATGGGAAAGGTCTCCCAGTTCATCATGTGTGCAGACCTGCCAGTGTCTGAAGCATAAAGATACCTAGTATGCTAGTAATGGCAGATTGTGAAAAAAGGCTTTCAACTTATAATTTCTGTTTGAATATGAATTATCACTATCATGTCATCTCTGTCTCTGTCTCTCTCTCTCTCTCTCTCTCTCTCTCTCTCTCTCTCTCTCTCTCTCTCTCTCTCTCTCTCTCTTTCTCTCTCTCTCTCTCTTTCTGTCTGTCTGTCTCTCTCTCTCTGTCTCTGTCTCTCTCTATATATCACTATCATCATTCACATACAGTATGTAAAAAAAGAAAAGAGTGATGTTCATTAAATATGGCGCTGATTTTTTGTGTCTGTCAGATTCAAAGTCGGACTCGGAGATGACGCAGCGTAAAGCCAAGGCTCGGGGAGAAAAACAGAAAATTGAGAAACAGCAGAAAATACGGCTGGATCAGAAGTAAGAACTGGCCTTTTGTGTGTGTGTGTGTTGTGTGTTGTGTGTGTGTGTGTGTGTGTGTGTGTGTGTGTGTGTGTGTGTGTGTGTGTGTGTGTGTGTCCATGTGTTTTGTGCACAAGGATGTGTCCACATGCCTGTATGAGTGTGTGAGCAAGTCATATGCAAACAGAAGCTGTATGTGCACATAATTGCATGCACGTGTATTTATGTATGTATTTGCAGCAGAAATGTTTGGCTCCAGTTCAGAATGAGCATGTTTGCAGCTTACTATTTACACATATACAGACATGCACCAGTATGTATGTATGTATATATATATGTGTATATATATATGTGTATATATATATATATATATATGTATATATATATATATATATATATATATATCTTAATTCCTGGAAAAAAAACACAAATGGCTGTACACTACAGAAGCTCTGACTGGTCAATTCCAGATACCTCACAGTGCGTGAACAAAAGCTGATGGAGCGGAAGAAGCAGGCAAGCGAACTGCTGCGTTGGAAGCAGGACCTGGACGCAGAGGAGGAGAAAGTGCTACAGCTGGAACGTACAGCACTGCAGGCGTGGGAGGGGCGGGTGTCAGACAAACCTGGCACCACCAAAGGCAGTGGGGCAGCAGCAGACAGGAGGAAAGAGCGTGATGCCAAGAGGGAGGAGACGGAGAAGAAAGGTGAGGACGGAAGTGTGGGGGCTGATAAAGTGTTTAGCTGGACTGTGGTCCTACTTGGTGAAGAGACATGAGAAATGCAGCATAATCTGGGGTGTTAGCAACCTTGAAGTACCGCTACTACTTTCATTTCTTTGCATATTGATTATTGATTGATTGGTTGGTGGCTTCATCTGTGTGGTTAGACTACTAATGTGGTTGATTGAGGACTCATTTGGATATGGAACAGCATTGGCTATGATTGAATAAGCTTATTTTTGAGTGGCATTCCTTGGTACAGCCACTGTGTGTGAAGGCTGATGGTTGCAACTGGGTGGTCATGCAGTTTCTTCTTGCTCTTTTGTCTGACCATGGTTGAGTTCATTTCTCTTCCGCAATGGCGATGCCTGCACATACAGTCTGTCACAAGGTACAAGGGTTTGTAGCTGTCTCTTCCCAAGTGTCCACATTGATATGAACAGACATTGTTTGCAGATGTTGAGGTAATTTTAACTAATTAAGACCAGTTGTTATATGCTGTAACATACTAATGTTTGTACATTTATATGCAGGTTTGTTTTCTTAACCCTTTGACTCCTGCACCCTGTCCACCAGCATGCTGCATTGTCGACCATGCTGGCAAAGCAGTAACTTAACCTTTTGACTCCCTCACCCTTTCCAGCAGCTTCCTGCAGAAAGCTGGTGGAAAGGGTGAGGAAGTCAAAGGGTTACATTTTCGCAGTCAGTAGATTGGGTGTGGGAGTCAAAGGATTAAACCCTTTGGTGATGAAGTGGGTGGAATAGTCAGGGGCATATCCTTCCAGTATGTGCGTGAATGCATTAATATTTGTACTTAATTTTCTTTTCTAGGTGTTGTTTTTATGTTTTTTCCCCAGGGTCAGCAAAGTGTTGTGTCAGCCCTTAAGGTTACTACTTTTGATTACTAGCCTTTGGCTGGTTCTTCAAAATTTTATCAGCCAGATTGAAAATCTTACCAGCCAGAATGAAGATCAGGGCTTAAAATGTTCCGCGTCTGGGCGGAATTCCGCGATTTCGGTTTGTCAAAAAAAACCAAAAAAATGAAAGGAGCAAGGCATCCGTAATCAGCTTGCAAGCGTTCATAGCAACGGCGCGCAAGTTATGGCCCCTGATTTTTCTTGGAGGAAGTTTCCGGTGTGTGTATGTTTTAGTGTCCTTAGTTATGTATAAGATTGTATTCACATACATTTTTTTCAAATCCCATGTGTGATAAAATGTATGTGTTTACAGCAATTTTTATGCACTAAATATCTCTTGAAATTATGTCCAGAAAGCGCGAAATGGCATAGATTTACACTTGGTTTTTAAAAAATTTTCCCGGGGAGCATGCCCCCGGACTCCCTTAGTTTCAGTGCATTTTTCCTCCTGTTTTAAGCCCTGGAAGATTTTACCAGCCAAAATACAAGCATAGGCACACAATAGCAAAGTGGTGTTATAAGATTGATAAATTAGTATGGGGGAAAAACAAGGACAGCTTTGGATTTCTTCAGATTTTATATTCCAGTGAATATTGAAACAAAATGTAAACACAAGACAGTCTCTCAGTCTCAGACTCTGGTACAGTCTGTTCATCTCATAAGTCTTCATCTTCATGAATCAGGTCCAGACTGTCTAGCCACTCAGTGTATTGGGCTGTCTTGGCCTGTGAGAGCAAAGAGTCCATATATGGCAGCTTTCTCAGCACTGACAGATGTTTTTGCTCAGATTGTGATTGTCGTCATATATCACTGCTCATTGTGAGCCAGCCATGTACACTCAGTCTTGTATTTGGGAGGAAAGCTTCATTGACTCTATTTAGACTTGCTTTTCTTTCCAGTAGAAGCTTCAGACCCAAGGGTTGTAGCTTTTGAGTGCTTCATTGCAAAGACATGTGTTGTTTTAGGACATATACTGTAGGGTTGCTGTTTACAGCAATCAATATCGTGACTGGACCAGAAAACATGCGAAACAGCATTAACACGTTCAGTGCTTCCGACCGAATATTCGGTCGGAAGAAACGTATGCTTTCAGTGCCACCGACCGAATATTCGGTCAGCGACTTTACCTATTTTTAGCCAGAAAACCCCAATGCTTTCAGTGACGTATGAGATATCAACGGAAATTTCAGTATTCCCTCTACACATCGATGCTAATTATGTATGTGTGACGTTTTACGGTCTTTTCTGCCTGTGCGGTTGAAAATGTGACCCCCTACCGCTGATTACTATTCAGCAAGTGTAAACAATGGCGGACGGACTCGCTTCAACACCGAGCGTCAATCGGACACGAAAAACAACTTCTGCAGCGAAAGAAGTTGCAGAAATCATTACTTGTGGAGCTGATTCTGATTTGCAGTCTGTCGATAAGATTGAAAATGATGATAATGTGGCGCATGCAGGTGATATTTCAGTGTTGATGTCCGAAATCGGACTTGACCCAGATAGGAGTCAGAGTGACATTACTAGCACTAGTGATCGTAAAAACGAAAGTACTGCTGCTTCTGGTGTGTTGTAAAGTATGCTGAACAAGAAAATTTATTTATAGTGTTGTGGGGTTTTCTGGACTGGATGAAGAGATACGAATTTATTTATATTTTAAGTCAAGACGTTTAAAACTCCGTGGCACAAATGATTCATCTTTTTATTTACACTTTGGCAGCGAAAGGGTTAAGCTTAATCGCAGTATGCGGACATATTCAGACCATTATTGCATATCCACCATTGGCGAGTGAAGTTTTAATGTTTGCTCGCCAAGTGTTTTTTCTACTCACCGTGGCTAGTACACTTTCATGTAGCTGTGTGTGTGTGTTTTGAGTGTTTTTTCTACTCACCGTGGCTAGTACACTTTCATGTAGCTGTGTGTGTGTGTGTGTTTTGAGATGGTTATAGCCATGATATAGCTGTACGCAGTTGCTTGGCTTTAAACAATAATAATAAGAAGAATATTGTCCCTGTATTGCAGCAGTGTGTGCCCTCTTCACCACTATCCTGCGACAAGGTCTGTGTATGGGATATCTTTTGGGATGTGGATGAAACTGAAAATAGACACTTAATTCTTCATGTTTTCGGCTTTCTGACAACAGTGAAAGTCTTATATTGTGTGTTAATCTGACATTTTGAAACCTCATTACTAACATTTATTTTCTTTGCTCATGTGTTCTGTTCTGTGTCCCCAGTGAAAGCTGCCGGCAACCTTCGCCCAGAGTCTTCAGCAGCAGCTGCCGCTCGTTCAGAAACTGCCACCACTCCAAGAACTCCCAGAACAGCACGTACTGACACCGCCACCACCCCCAGGTCCGCCATCGATTCCTACACGCCTTTCAGCCAGTCAGAAGCCGTGTCCACCCACATCTCCGCCTCTGAGACTGACCGCAAGAAAACAGCGACGGACAGCTCCAACACGCCCAGATCTCGAGCGCCCCGCTCTCACTCCTCCGAGACGTCCATCGCTGAGGATGTGCCTGACGGGAGTGAAATTCACACGGCGATGGAGTCGAGCCCAGACAAACGTGTGGACTCCAGCGATGACACCATCATCAACAGCTCCGTCAACGAGGAGGAGGAGACGGACGTGCGCAGCAAAGGGAAGAAATCACCTGTGGGTAGGTTGCTTCCTCCGGGGAACTCCCCGCTTCCCCAGCCCTGGTCGCGCAAGACAGGCTCGGAGAGCGAATCGGAAGAGTCAGTGTCTCACACAGGTCAGCTGTCAATCTCTGTCAGGGTCAAGGCCGCTTGGGTGTTGTGCTTGTGGTTGTATCCCTGCCTGCCTCATCCACCTCTCTTCCTGTCTTTGACAGCGTGTGCTGTGTTTTCTGTGGTGTTTTTTCTGTCTGACTGTCCTTGACAGTGCATACTGTGTTTTCTGTGGTGTTTTTTCTGTCTGACTGTCCTTGACAGCGTGTGCTGTGTTCACTGTGGTGTTTTTTCTGTCTGACTGTCCTTGACAGCGTGTGCTGTGTTCACTGTGGTGTTTTTTCTGTCTGACTGTCCTTGACAGCGTGTGCTGTGTTCACTGTGGTGTTTTTTCTGTCTGACTGTCCTTGACAGTGCGTGCTGTGTTCTCTGTGCTGTCCCCTTCTCACTGACTGTCTGACAACTGTGGCATATTCTCTGAGCTTTTCTTTCTCACTGACTGTCTGACAACTGTGGCATATTCTCTGAGCTTTTCTTTCTCACTGACTGTCTGACAACTGTGGCATATTCTCTGAGCTTTTCTTTCTCACTGACTGTCTGACAACTGTGCCATATTCTCTGAGCTTTTCTTTCTTACTGACTGTCTTTGACAACTGTGGCATATTCTCTGAACTTTTCTTTCTTACTGACTGTCTTTGACAACTGTGGCATATTCTCTGAGCTTTTCTTTCTCACTGACCGTCTTTGACAACTGTGGCATATTCTCTGAACTTTTCTTTCTCACTGACTGTCTTTGACAACTGTGGCATATTCTCTGAGCTTTTCTTTCTCACTGACTGTCTGACAACTGTGCCATATTCTCTGAGCTTTTCTTTCTTACTGACTGTCTTTGACAACTGTGGCATATTCTCTGAACTTTTCTTTCTTACTGACTGTCTTTGACAACTGTGGCATATTCTCTGAGCTTTTCTTTCTCACTGACCGTCTTTGACAACTGTGGCATATTCTCTGAGCTTTTCTTTCTCACTGACCGTCTTTGACAACTGTGGCATATTCTCTGAACTTTTCTTTCTCACTGACTGTCTTTGACAACTGTGGCATATTCTCTGAGCTTTTCTTTCTCACTGACTGTCTTTGACAACATGTGCCATATTCTCTGTGTTTACCTTTCTTACTGACTGTCTTTGACAATTGTGCCATATTCTCTGTGTTTTCCTTTCTTACTGACTGCCTTTGACAACTATGGCATATTCTCTGAGCTTTTCTTTCTCACTGACTGTCTTTGACAACTGTGCCATATTCTCTGTGTTTACCTTTCTTACTGACTGCCTTTGACAACTGTGGCATATTCTCTGAGCTTTTCTTTCTCACTGACTGTCTTTGACAACTGTGCCATATTCTCTGTGTTTACTTTTCTTACTGACTGCCTTTGACAACTGTGGCATATTTTCTGTGTTTTCCTTTCTCACTGACTGTTTTTGACAACTGTGCCATATTCTCTGTGTTTTCCTTTCTCACTGACTGTTTTTGACAACTGTGTCATATTCTCTGTACTGTCCTTTCTTACTGACTGTTTTTGACAATTGTGCCATATTCTCTGTGCTGTCCTTTCTCACTGACTGTTTTTGACAACTGTGCCATATTCTCTGTGCTGTCCTTTCTTACTGACTGTTTTTGACAACTGTGCCATATTCTCTGTGCTGTCCTTTCTCACTGACTGTTTTTGACAACTGTGCCATATTCTCTGTGCTGTCCTTTCTTACTGATTGTCTTTGACAACATGTGCCATATTCTCTGTCTTTTCTTTTCTTACTGACTGTCTCTGACAAATGTGCCATATTCTCTGTGCTGTCCTTTCTACTGACTGTCTTTGACAAATGTGCCATATTCTCTGTGTTTTCCTTTCTTACTGACTGTCTCTGACAAATGTGCCATATTCTCTGTGCTGTCCTTTCTACTGACTGTCTTTGACAACTGTGCCATATTCTCTGTGTTTTCCTTTCATACTGACTGTCTTTGACAACTGTGCCATATTCTCTGTGTTTTCCTTTCTCACTGACTGTCTTTGACAATTGTGCCATATTTTATGTGCTGTCCTTTCTTACTGACTGTCTTTGACAACTGTGCCATATTCTCTGTGTTTTCCTTTCTACTGACTCTCCTTGACAGTCTGTGCTGTATTCTCTGTGCTGCCCTTTATTACTTTTTCACACACACACACACACACACACACACACACACACACACACACACACACACACACACACACACATTCATTTTTCAAATGTGCATGCATGCATGTATGCTCACACACACATACATGTACATACACACATGCTCGTGCACACACATGCATACAGTCGCATATGAATGTGCCCAGTCCTTTTACACCGCCATCATCACCCACAGAACAAAGAAATAGGATAGTGATAAAGAAGGGACCAGGTCTGAATGCATGTTGTGTTGGGCTCTGCTCACAGTGTTGTTATCTTCTGACTGGTAATCTCCTCATGTCTATTTTGCTACGCATTCTTTCTGCGTTTTCACCGTTTGATGTAGGGAGTTTCAGTTGGGCACTTTTTGTTGTGTTGAGTTTGAAATCTTTTATAGTTCTGCATCAGTGTACAGCTTTTCATCATTTCTGTGTTTTCAGTTCACAGACTATACACAGAGTTGAGTGTTCATTTATTTGTGAGTTTTTTATGTGAATTTTGTTGCCTCCCTTTCCTGTTCCCCAGATGTGAAGCTCATGATTCATGATACCAACAAAAGATGTAAAAGTTCTGAAAGCCAACCTAGAGATGGAAATGTCTTGACAGATAAGCAAAGGATGGAAAGATTTTGAAAAGCAAAATGAGGCAGATGTGAATTTCTGGCCATCTGGTCTTTGTCAGGCTTACAGAAAAGAGGAGTGTTCTGAGCTTACATTTTTTGTGCTTTGTATCTGCTTCTATGCTAGCTGAATGGGTAGCGCAAACTGTGTTAGATTTGAGAAGTTCCACAATATGGGAGATAATTCCTACATGACTCTCAAGAGTTATGTCCTTTGGTTGATATTATAAAAATTCTCCCTGCTTCCCTCTTATTTCTTTGGTATTACAGAAAAGAAGACAAAGTAAAGAATCGTATTCACTAGATTTAAAGCAAAACACAAACAGATCAGATGTCTTGCCTGATGATATGTTTAGGTGGAGAAGATACATGTTTCTGTCTTGTTGTTTGGTGTGTGTGCTTGGCAGAAGTGAGTTGGCCGAAAACCTGCACCTGTCTTGTTTTGCCTATCAGATATTCAGTCTTATTCCGTTCCCATGTGTTTCTGGTTCATATTTGCTCTACTGCTGGTGGTCACTTTGGTTCAGAGTGGGTTGAAGTTTGTATGTCTGTCCGTACCTTCTGCGCTGCTTCAGCAGCATGCTCTAGTGAGGCTCATCTTGGTCCTATAAAGTGCCACCAGAGCCAAATTCGTTCAGACAGTTGGAGGATTTTTTTATTTGAATAATCAGCTCTGTATGTTTTGGTGGTGCGTGTTGATTTGAATAGTCAGTCCTTGAAAGGTTTGACAGTGTTTGAGGATGTCGGTAATCAGCTCTGACGAGATATGGTGGGGGCTGATTTAAATAATCAGCAGTATACGTTTGTTTTAGTTGTAGGCTTCTTTTTGTTTGTTTTTTAATCAACCCAACTTGGCGTGAGTGTTTTTGTGGATTTGACTGATCACAGTAATATTTATCAGATTTGCTTCCTGATGTATAGAGTGAGGGAGTGAAAGGATTATCTAACCCTTTCATTCCCACTACTAGTAGAACATAGTTGGGTAAATTAACCCTTTCCTCCCCACTACCAGCAGATCATCTGGCATGGTTAATTAATTAACCAGGTCACCTGGTATGGTTGGTTGGTTAACCTAATGAGGTGTTGTACCGGAAGGGGAATGAAAGGGTTAATTAACCTAGCTGGGTGTTCTAGTGGTAGTGCATGGTGGCTCATCTCCTCAACCCTGTCCATTTTTGGGGTGTGTGAAGTTTCACCGTTTTGATTGATGGGTATGCTGTTGACATGGTACAAGAATGCTGGTTCTAATTTTAGGAGGTGTCATGAAGCTGGTTACTTTAGTCACCAGTTTGGTATTTAATAATGAGCAGAGTAACTGAACTTTTAAACTCTGTGGGAACCTGTAATGATAAATGGAAATGGACTGTGTACACAAGGAAGCTTGTTTAGATGTGAGGATTTCTTCCCCCCCCCCCCTCTCTCTCTCTCTCTAGATGTGAGGATTTCTCTCTCTCTCTCTCTCTCTCTCTCTCTCTCTCTCTCTCTCTCTCTCTCTCTCTCTCTCTCTCTCTCTGTGTTTGTGTGTGTGTGTTTTCCTTTCAGTCTTTCTTGGCTTTGTGTGTGTCTCACATCTTTGGTTTGGGTGCACTTTTCTGCTATAATTCCTTGTTCTTTTTGGTTTGGGTGCATTCCTCTTCTGTAATTTCACCTTTTTCTCTCTCATTCGTTAAACCCTTGTACATGTACTGATGTAGATTTTTTTTTCCTATAACTTTCTTTTACACTTTATCCACAGAAGTATTGTTTATTGTCATTTGTTGTTGTTTTACACGTGCAAATGTATCTGCAATCCATTTATCTGTATCTGTGTAAGTGGTGCATACCACGACTTCTGTCCTCACGCTGTGCTGAAATCCTGATGTCTTTGTCACACCTGTGTTGTTGTTGTCTTCTCAATACTCTCAATTTTTTTTGCGCCTGTAATCTCTTACCTCTGTCCATTGTGGAGATAAAACAAACCTTAAACATCGCATCAAGGTAAGTTTGTTGTAGTTTTGCATTTCTCAGATCTATATTGCTGCTTTTTTATTCTTTGATTTTTGAGAAAAAAAAGGGGGAGATTATTTCATATCAACTGGAGGGAGGTTTGTATCTGTGTGTGTGTGTGTGTCTGTCTGTCTCAATATCTCAATGTCTCAATGTCTGTGCATGTATTTCTGTGACAAAAATGTTTGGCCACAATTTTCTCAGGTTTTTATGGGTGGATATTTACCAGTTTAGGTCAAAGGTGTGGATTGTTTAGAAGACACTTCACCTAAATGAAATCTAATTGCACACATTACAGGGGTTTTTGTGGTTTTTTTTGGGAGGGGGGGGGGGGTACTTGGTGAATACAACAATGTAGCAATAATAACAGATGGCATACTGTTACTACTGCTAAAAAGAGCATATAAGGAGGGATTTGCTGGGTCACGTTTCATGAATATGATGTAAAGAATAAAATGCATATGAGAACGGAATGGAATGTTCTTGAAAGTGCTGACTTCAAGTATATAATACATATATATAGATGATATTGATATATAATATATATAAATATATAATATATATAAGATATTTATAATATATATATATATGTATATGTTTGTATAAAGGGAGACGCACGTTCTACATACAATATAATATCAGTACATCGGTCTCTAGCTGTTTCCATTCCCATCCCCCTTCCCATTTCCCCCTTCTGTCTCTCACCTTTCTTGGTATTCTCCATCTCTTGAAGCGGTGGTGTTTTATTTTCAGTATATGAGTCAGGTATCAGAAGTTGTGATTTTATGTATTTGTGGCAAGTATCAAAGGTTGTGATTTTATTATGTACATGTGACAAGTGACAGAAGTTGTAGTGATTTTATGTATATGTGACAAATGTCAGAAGTTGCAATGATTTTATGTATATGTGACAAGTGACAGAAGTTGTAGTGATTTTATGTATATGTGACAAGTGACAGAAGTTGTGATGATTTTATGTATATGTTACAAATGTCAGAAGTTGTGATGATTTTATGTATATGTTGCAGAGTGACAGAAGTTGTGATGATTTTATGTATATGTGACAAATGTCAGAAGTTGTAGTGATTTTATGTATATGTGACAAGTGTCAGAAGTTGTGATGATTTTATGTATATGTGACAAGTGACAGAAGTTGTGATTTTTCATGAATGTGAATAAGTGTCAGAAGTTGTAGTGATTTTATGTATGTGACAAGTGACAAGTTGTAGTGATTTTATGTATATGTGACAAGTGACAGAAGTTGTGATTTTCATTGTATGTGATAAGTGTCAGAAGTTGTAGTGATTTTATGTATGTGACAAGTGACAAGTTGTAGTGATTTTATGTCTGTGACAAGTGACAAGTTGTAGTGATTTAATGTATGTGACAAGTGACAAGTTGTAGTGATTTTATGTATGTGACAAATGACAGTTGTAGTGATTTTATGTCTGTGACAAGTGACAGTTGTAGTGATTTTATGTCTGTGACAAGTGACAAGTTGTAGTGATTTTATGTGTATAATGTGACAAGTTGTAGTGATTTTATGTATATGTGACAAGTGACAAGTTGTAGTGATTTTATGTGTGTAACAAGTGACAAGTTGTAGTGATTTTATGTATATGTGACAAGTGACAAGTTGTAGTGATTTTATGTATGTGACAAATGACAAGTTGTAATGATTTTATGTCTGTGACAATGACAAGTTGTAATGATTTTATGTATATGTGACAAGTGACAAGTTGTAGTGATTTTATGTGTGTGACAAGTTGTAGTGATTTTATGTATGTGACAAGTTGTAGTGATTTTATGTACGTGACAAGTGACAAGTTGTAGTGATTTTATGTCTGTGACAAGTTGTAGTGATTTTATGTGTGTGACAAGTTGTAGTGATTTTATGTGTGTGACAAGTGACAAGTTGTAGTGATTTTATGTGTGTGACAAGTGACAAGTTGTAGTGATTTTATGTATATGTGACAAGTGACAAGTTGTAGTGATTTTATGTAGTGTGACAAGTGACAAGTTGTAGTGATTTTATGTGTGTGACAAGTGACAAGTTGTAGTGATTTTATGTATATGTGACAAGTGACAAGTTGTAGTGATTTTATGTATGTGACAATGACAAGTTGTAGTGATTTTATGTGTGTGACAAGTGACAAGTTGTAGTGATTTTATGTATATGTGACAAGTGACAAGTTGTAGTGATTTTATGTATGTGACAAATGACAAGTTGTAGTGATTTTATGTGTGTGACAAGTGACAAGTTGTAGTGATTTTATGTATATGTGACAAGTGACAAGTTGTAGTGATTTTATGTGTGTGACAAGTGACAAGTTGTAGTGATTTTATGTTGTGACAAGTGACAAGTTGTAGTGATTTTATGTATATGTGACAAGTGACAAGTTGTAGTGATTTTATGTTGTGACAAGTGACAAGTTGTGTGATTTTATGTGTATGTGACAAGTGACAAGTTGTAGTGATTTTATGTTATGTGACAAGTGACAAGTTGTAGTGATTTTATGTTGTGACAAGTGACAAGTTGTAGTGATTTTATGTTGTGACAAGTGACAAGTTGTAGTGATTTTATGTGTGTGACAAGTGACAAGTTGTAGTGATTTTATGTATGTGACAAGTGACAAGTTGTAGTGATTTTATGTCTGTGACAAGTGACAAGTTGTAGTGATTATGTCTGTGACAAGTGACAATTTTAGTGATTTATAGTGACAAGTGACAAGTTGTAGTGATTTTATGTTGTGACAAGTGACAAGTTGTAGTGATTATTATGTCGTGACAAGTGACAAGTTGTAGTGATTTTATGTGTGTGACAAGTGACAAGTTGTAGTGATTTATGTTGTGACAAGTGACAATTGTAGTGATTAAGTGACAAGTATGTAGTGATTTTATGTTGTGACAAGTGACAAGTTGTAGTGATTTTATGTGTGACAAGTGACAAGTTGTAGTGATTTTATGGTGTGACAAGTGACAAGTTGTAGTGATTTATTGTTACATGACAATTGTATGATTATGTAAGTGACAAGTGACAAGTTGTAGTGATTTTATGTCTGTGACAAGTGACAAGTTGTAGTGATTTTATGTCTGTGACAAGTGACAAGTTGTAGTGATTTTATGTATATGTGACAAATGTCAGAAGTAGTGATTTTATGTGTGTGTGTCAAGTGTCAGAAATTGTGGTGATTTTATGTATGTGACAAGTGACAAGTTGTAGTGATTTTATGTATATGTGACAAATGTCAGAAGTAGTGATTTTATGTGTGTATGTCAAGTGTCAGAAATTGTGGTGATTTTATGTATGTGACAAGTGACAAGTTGTAGTGATTTTATGTCTGTGACAAGTGACAAGTTGTAGTGATTTTATGTCTGTGACAAGTTGTAGTGATTTTATGTATATGTGACAAATGTCAGAAGTAGTGATTTTATGAGTATGTGTCAAGTGTCAGAAATTGTGGTGATTTTCAGTTTATGTAACAGATATCAGAAGTTTGATCAAAAATGCCACAATTGAGTAAACACACAATATGATCAGTACCTTCAACAAAGCAAGTGTTAATCAGATTCATTCAGTATGTTCATATTGTAATGTATTACATTACGTCAGTGGATTATGTCACAGTAGATTTTTGTGGTTGTTGTACAAAATGACTTTCAGTATGTAGTGACTGTTTCAGTGTTTATTTTTTACGGAATGCATCATCAGAACCACGGTTTGTTCGAGTGAGGCATTCTGACTTTCATGATTGTTCTACAGAGACACAGTCGGACCTGTCAGACTATGAAGCTCGAATCCGCCAGCTGAGTGACATGCTGCGGCGACGTCGGAAAGAGGCTGACATGCTGAAGAAAGAGCGTTCTAAACGGATGAAGGATAAACTGCGAGCTCAGGAAGAATCGCTCAAAAAACAAGTAGAGGTCAGTGTACTGTATTTTGTTCGAATAATCGCACACACAAAAAACAAGTAGAGGTCAGTGTACTGTATTTTGTTCGAATAATCGCACACACACAAAACATGTAGAGGTCAGTGTATCTTGTGTGAATAATTGCTCAAAAAACAAGTAGAAGTCAATATTTCTGTGTCAGTTGTCACTGTCACTCAGAAAACAAATAGAGGTCAGTATATGTGTATTTTGTGTGAAAAATACCAAAAAAACAATTAGAGGTCAGTATTGACATGTCTTAACTATTCCAACATTAGAGTAGGCTTAAATCAGTATGATCCAGTCAGAATCAGACTTATAAACAAAGCCAGCGCCATTACAAAGTCGATCAGTTCAAAACTTCATTATGTTGATGCAAAAAGACAAGGAATTCCAATGACGATGACAATGATAACACAACAGTGATGACGTCGTAGGAGTAGTAGTAGTAGTCGTATTAGTAGTAGTAGTTCTTTTTGTTGTTGTTGTTGTAGTAGTTGTAGTATAGTAGTAATAGTTGTAGTCTACTACTATCATTGTTAAGTTTTTGTGTGATGTGCAGGCCTATGAGATCTACATTGCCCAGGTGAAGAAGGAACAGGCAGACCTGGAGCAGGAGATGGGAAAGCCGGCTGTGCAGCCCAAGATCAAACAACCTGGCCACAATGCCAGCAAGACACGTGGCAGTCCCTCTTCCTCGCCATCCCCCAGTCGCATCAACCGTTCCCCCCTACCTGACGATACTGCCAATTACTCTTCCAGTTTTGACGGCACTGACTCCACACAGAACTCTCCGGCATTATCAGAAGGTGTGGAGATGTGTGCGTGTCTTGTTTGGGGTTTGTTTACTGTATGGCCTTACCAGCACATAGAGTTTATGTGCAGGCTGTTAGCTTATAATGTGACCATTTCTTCTTTATCACAAAGCATCTTTGTCATCAGTGCATTGTGGAATGTATTCCAAGTGTGGAAGCTGAAGCTGAAACTCTCTGAGTTGTCTGCTGTTGTTGTTATATTTTGCCTTGTGGGGTGGTTTGTCATTGTGTTTGTGTCTGTCTTTTAGGGTTTGTGATGCTTTCTTTTTCTTTCTTCGTAGCTGGTACTTGTCCTGTAGAAAATATATATATACAAAATTCTTCTCAGGTTGATAAATTCAAATACCTGGGAACGATCATTTCATCAGACGGCAGATGCACATCAGAAATAGCCAGCAGAATCAGCCAAGCCAAAACAGCATTCAAGAAGATGACAAGCATTCTTACCAACAAATGCCTATCAATTAACATCAGGAAGAGAGTTCTTGAATGTTATATAGAACCATACTGTTGTACGGATGCGAGGCATGGACAGTCAACAAACAAAGCCAGAACAAGATTGAGGCAGCCGAGATGTGGTTTCTCAGAAGAATGTTGAGAGTTCCATGGACAGCAAAGAAATCAAACGAGACAGTCTTGATGGAGGCAGACACAAGTAGATCACTCATAAGGAAGATTAGGAAAAGACAAGCAACATTTATAGGCCATTTTATGAGGAAGGGGGATTTGGAGCACCTGGTAACAACGGGAAAGCTGGAGGGAAAGAGAGCACCGGGTAGACCCAGGAGAAAATGCTAGACGGACTTGCAGAGTGGCTGGGGACAGGGAGGGTGGGGGAGATGTTAGGGGCAACGAGAGATAGAGGCAGATGGAAGTCCATGATCGCCAACGCCATGCGGCAGGGCACCTGATGATGATGATGATGAAAATCCTTCTTGTATAGCACTACTCTCCAAGCTCATTTTTGCGCATGCATTACACAAAGTGGACACGGAGAACTCAAGCTGTTTGGCAAACCGACCAGGTTCAACTGTATTGTGGCACAGTCTGCATTTTTGGTGGGCGTGCGTACTGGGTATTTTCTTGTTTCCACATGCCAGTCTCTGACATGAATTACAGGGTCTTTAGTGTGCATTTTTGATATTGTGCATGCGTATACACATAAATGGGTTTTAGGCACTGATAGGTCTTCACACATGTTTACCTGGGAGATAAGCAAAATTCTCCACCCTTTTACCCTCCAGGCAGAACACTGATAGGTCTTCACACATGTTTACCTGGGAGATAAGCAAAATTCTCCATCTTTTTACCCTCCAGGCAGAAGTGTCCAGCAGATGGAACCCAGGACTTTTCCATCAGACGTCCAGCGTTTACCCACTTCAGTACCGCACTCGTCTCGAATATGTTGTCTGAAGGTAACAATGTGATGTGTTGGTAGTTATTGTACAGATGTTGGTCATTGTCATGAGTTTTCAGGACGACTTTGTTTTTGGATGTCTTGTTTTCTTTTCATGTTTATAATTTCTTTGTTCCGTGTGCATTTGATACATAGTGATTGTGCATGTTGACAGATTCCAAAGTGTCACCCCCCGTGGACAAGGGCAAGAAGAAGTCCACCTCCACCATCATGGATCGTATCTCTGAGGGCAGTGAGTCTCATTCCGAGCCATCTCGTCAAGAGGTCAAGAAAGGTCGGGCGGGCAAGCCCAGCGAGACACGTAGCATCTCAGAGGCCAGCAGTATGTCAGAAGTCATTGATGAGGCTGTGGACACAGTCAGTGCAGCGTCAGACTCTGTGGCCCTCAACATCAAGACCACTGAGCCCACCAGAGCTGATTCTGAGAATGATGCCGTCAGAGCGGGATCAGAGAAGGAGCCGGTCAGAGCAGGTTCAGAGAAGGAGCGGGTGAGGACGGACTCGGTGAGGACAACAGGCAGCATAGTGGAAGATAACTTGTCGTACAGTCAAGATTTCTCAGAAGCTGTTTCTCAGAGTCTGGCCAAGAGTCATGGAAAACTGCCAGCCTCCGAGGCTTCAGGGGTAGGCGCCCCTAAGTCAGAAGTGTCCGAAGTCATCGAAAGCGCCATTTCCCCACGGCCAAATCAGACAGCTCTGCTGCCCCCAAGTTTGACCTGAAGGCAGCGTCTCCTGCAGAAAAGGAAAAAGACAAATCGGTTTCTACGTCTTCCCGCCCGGCAACAGGGATCCAAGAGTCGGACAGTGAAAGCGAATCTCGACACAACTCCCATCGAACATTGTCACGACCTTCTAGTGAGCGGTCCACAGGGTCCACGACCTACAGCGATTACCATGACTTGGATCAGGAGGAAGAGGAAGACATCATCAGTTCTGAGTCGGATCGAACTCCGGTCAAGGTGTCTGCATCGCAGAAAGAAAAATCCTCAGTTGCTCACAGCGTGAAGACAGAAGAAGACATCAGTGAGCACATCTCGCCAGTCTGCCGTCCATCTCAGAGAAGAAGTCAGGGAGTCAGGCCACGGGTCTGGGTCATCAAGACTCCATCGATGCCATGCTGGTCGACCTGCTGGGAGATGAAGATGCCACACCCACACAGACGCCACGTGTTGAAACCCCACCCCTTGACCAGGTAAGACCAGAAAACGGCAAACACCCACTGAGTAGCATCTTTGACAGTGTCTTGCTGTTGTTATTTTTCCTGGGATTTTTGTCTTCAGTTTGAGGGAGAAGTTTTGTTATCAGTTTGAGAAAGTTTCACTCTCAGATAATTGTATATTTTTGTCATCAGGTGTTAGTACTGTTTCTGGCCTGGACTTTATCAACAACGACAAGCATATTGCAATTTTGTCTTAGGAAAAACGCATATGTCTAGTGGTCCAGTTTTTGATGACTTGGTCATGATATGGAAAATTCTTTTTCTGTCATTGTGAACATGCTTTTGGCTACAATATATGTTCTGATTCTTTTGCAGTATCCTATTTTCTGGTGTTTTAATATAAGTAAATTAGCAATGGCAGGTATGTAAGTTGGCCTGTGTGCCAGAACCTTTACCATTGGAAAATAACATTTCATTTCATTTCTCTTTTGCTCACACAAACACACTCATACACACACACACAGATACACAGAGAGCAGGTAGACAGAGACACAGACAGAGATACAGACACACGCACACACACATACACACACACACATGCCAGAATGTGCCAAGCCACTTTTGTTCACACACCCAATCCCAACCTCACCACCTACATAGTGACACATCACCTGACTGAGCTTTAGCCATGCTTAGGCAAGAAAGAGCTGTTAGGGAGTTAGATCTTGTAACTTTGCGACACTTCTCAGTGCCTAACAGAGCACTGTCACTGCTTTATATGACATACAGTGTATGTCGACAGTGCACTGGCCATTGTTAAATCATGACATTATGTCATACGTCAGAAACACAACCACCACCTTGGGGATGCCGGGGGCTCTTTCAGTTTAAATAGTATCCCCGCCCTCTGGAAATTCTGTGCTAGAAATTTCCTCTTTTCTGTCACTCTCTTTGTTTCTGCCTTCCTCCTTTGCTTTCTGTCATTTCCTCCTATTATTTTCTGCCTTGCTGGTACATTCACCAGTATGTGTTCGATAAAGTCTTACATACTTTCTCTTAGGTTTGATAATTAGGTACATGTATTAAATGCATTTTTGGCACAAGGGAAGTGAGATGTGGAATAATTTTAGCTATTTAGGCCTGTTTTTATGTATGTTTTGGTGTCCTTAGTTAAGTTTAAATTTGTATTCAGGTATGTGTTTTTAGATCCCCTGTGTGATAAATTGGATGGAGTGGTCAGCGCCAGGGGCATCTCCTTAGATTACGTGTGCATATGCACTGATATGTGTACTTTATTTTCTCCTTTTTTTGGGGGGGGGGGGGGTGTGAGTATTGTATATGGGGGGGGGGGGGCCCTGTTGAAGTATTGTTATGTTTTGGATCGGTTATAGCCCTGATATGGCTCTATGCAGTTGGCTGGGCTTTAAACAAAAATAACAAATAACAAAGGAACACAATCAAGTTGACTTGAAGCAGTAAAATGATGTAGTTGACTGAAGCAGTAAAATGATGTAGTTGACTGAAGCAGTAAAAATGTAGTTGATGAAGCAGTAGAAAATGATGTAGTTGATTGAAGCAGTAAAATGATGTAGTTGATTGAAGCAGTAAAATATGTAGTTGATTGAAGCAGTAAAGATGTAGTTGATTGAAGCAGTTTGTATTGAAGCAGTAAAAATGTAGTTGATTGAAGCAGTAAATATGTAGTTGATTGAAGCAGTTGTGTATTGATGAAGCAGTAAAAGATGTAGTTGATTGAAGCAGTAAAATGTAGTTGATTGAGATAGCAGTTGATTGAAGCAGTAAAATGTAGTTGATTGAAGCAGTAAAATGTAGTTGATTGAAGCAAGTAGTGATTTAAGCAGTAAATGTAGGATTGATTTGAAGCAGTAAAATGATTAGTTAGCTGATTGAAGCAGTAAATAATGGGTATGTAGTTGATTGAAGCAGTAAAATGATGTAGTTGATTGAAGCAGTAGATATTGATTAACAGTTTGGTCTTATGTTGACAAGCTTCTAAATTGTGTTAGAATGCAGCAAAGATTAACATTTTTCGTCCTCACCCATTTCCCACTCCTTCAAATGTGATAGCATGGAGGAAAATTAAGCTTTCTGTCACTCATGTATTGTTCAGGAATGGAGAGATGGGTTGCTTTAGCATTTGAGGTAATTGTTGTATGTTTATAGTGCCTTGTAGGTCAGAAATTCACTTGTGAGTGTGAAATAAAACCAAAAGCAAACGCGAGAACTTGAAAACTGTTGAGTTTTACTGATGGACTGTATTGGTCCTTTGATTCCCTTGCCATGTGCACCAGGCAGGAAGCTGATGGATATGGTGAGGGCATGAAAGAGTTAAGTTTGTTCCATATCATGATACTATGGAAAGTCTATATGAAAACACTATAGAGGTCTTAGGAGAATGAGGTGGTAGAGAACTCAGCTTTTCTCAGGGCCAGCATTGTGAGGACAGGCCCATGTCTTCTCCGTCACTGCTTTACCTTCCCATACTTTTAAAAAAGTCTGGTGCCCATTCATAGCTGGGTAGGCTGGAGGCTGCATGCACAGAAATTTTGCTGAAGTGAGATTAACCCTTTGACTCCCGCACCCTGTCCACCAGCTTCCTGCATTGTCAACCATGCTAGCAAAGCAAAAACTTAACCCTTTGACTCCCTCACCCTATCCACCAGCTTCCTACAGGTTAAGTAAGCTGGTGGATAGGGTGAGGGAGTCAAAGGGTTAAGTTTTTGCTCTTGGTGGATAGGGTGCGGGAGTCAAAGGGTTAACACTGGCGGAAGCCTGTGCCAGACTACAACACTATGTTATGCCTGTGTGCAGGAGTCACGGGACCCATTGATGATGACTGACCCCCTGGCCGACTTCCATGAGGGCGACCCTGTGTTGGTGTGGGGTCGTCTGTCAGGCATGCTGCGCTTTAAAGGCGTGGTGGCCTTTGCCCCAGGCCACTGGGCGGGTGTGGAGCTGAAGACGGCAGAGGGGGACACAGATGGAGCGCGGGACGGCAAGCGCTACTTCTCCTGCCAACCAGACTATGGCTTGTTGGTGCCTGGTAGTGAGATCTCTGCTGCCGAGGAAGACGTGGGATGGGAAGAGGATGAAGTCTGTGACAGAAGGTGTGAAAAGTCCTGATGAATCTTTCACTGAACAAGACGAGGTCTCCTCTGTCACAGAGGATGACAGGACCGAGTCTGTGTCAGTGGCGGTGGAGGTGAAGGCTGAAGAAGAAGAAGAAGATGAGAGAAGGAGCACACCTGTGAAAGAGGAAGCATCACCACGCCTGAGTGGCGACAGGCTTGCTTTACTGGCGGATGACATCACAGCAGACCTGACCAAGTCTTTGGTGGCCGATAGCATGCACACCATCAACACTATCGCCGCTCGACAGTCCTCTCCCGATGAAAAATCAGCTCCACAAGTCTTGTCCAAAACAGAGTCTTCCAAACAGAAAACCCCACCTCCCACGCTGCCCAAACCTCAGATGGTAGAAGACAAAACTCCTCCATCCTACTCTACCCAAATCCCCAACATCTCCTGAAGTCAAAACGCCTCCTGCGACCCTTCCCAAACCGCAGATGTCACCAGAAAAGTCACCTCCCCCGACCCTACCGAAGCCGCAAACTTCACCAGAAAAAACACCTCCCCCAACCCTGCCCAAACCGCAAACTTCACCAGAAAAAACACCTCCCCCAACCCTTCCCAAACCACAAACTTCACCAGAAAAAACACCTCCCCCGACACTGCCCAAGCCCCAAACATCTGTGGAAATTCGAGCCCAAGGGGGAAGTCCTGAGATGACCCCTCCAGCAACCCTGCCCGAACCCACCACGCCCCATGAGCCAGAAGAGGAGTTGGAAGGAGAAGAGGAGAAGGAGAAGCAGCAGGTGCACAAGACGGCCAGCTCCATGGTGGATGGCCTGCTCAACGACGCCATCTCCAAGATGATGAAGATCCAACGCGGTCGGCAAAAATTAGCTGACACCAAAGAGCCAACACTTGTCAATGGCTTGTCGGACGACAGCGGTGTTGACCCTTCACATGACAGCAGCATGGAACCAGCGATGGGTGTCTCTTCGGAACCGGAAATGAGTGGAGAGGATGTGAAAAGACCCATGTCACCAGAACCGTTCCAGCGACCAAAGTCTCCTGTCCCTGTCAATGCTCCACAAGAAGAGGTAGGCTGTTTGGGTGGATAGGGTTAGGGAGCAAAAGGATTAAATTGGGTTTGACATCAAAATGCCAGGACAATAAGTGAGAGAACAAGATGCATAAACTTCATTGTGGGACTAGCCTTGATATAGTGTGCATGTGCATTGTGTGACTAACCTCTTCTCAGCCTTTTTCTGTGTTTCATTTTAGTGTTTGTTTTGCATTCTATGTACATCTGATATCTTTCATTGTGCTTTTGCCATTTTGTTTTTGTTTGTTTTTTGTTTTTGTTTTTTTGTTGCCTCATTTTTTGAGTGGCGTTGGTCTCATGCTGCTTATTCTGGCTCCTCAGCACACCACCAACCCCAAGTTTTTTCCAGTCAGGGAGTCCCAGTGTCAGGAAGTCCACTGGAGCCAGATATGTAAGCCATCCTGGAACCACCTTCCCAGAAGAGATCTTGCATTGCTGCCGGGTAATTTCTGTGGAGTTTAACTGTGCCTGTTCTGATCCAACTTACCAAGGACGCTGCCTGCTGAGCCTCCAACAACAGTAATTGTTCAGGTGTGGAGCCAGACAAAGTGAGATCCCTGATAAGAAGGCATTACCACAGCCCTCCATCGACAGCCTCCATAACCACAGCCCTCCCACAACAGACCCCATGAACCGCTGACACCAAAAATCCCAGCTTGGAATTTACTTCAGACATGGAAGTGTTAGAAACCAAAACTGAGGTCACCTCAAGATCAAAGCATAAAGGGCCACAGAATCTGGGACAGTTGTCTCGATGCTGTGATGATTTCATGATAACCAGCAGTGAGGATGACAATGATGATGCTATGGAGTTCTGTCTAGGACTGAGACTGCATGATGGGGCAGTTGTCTATGCTCACTGTCCTATATGAGAGATGCAGACACTTGATGTGTGTGTCAGGAAATGTGAGCAACACCATGACGTATCCAGAAAATGGGTGAGACTACTGTGTGGTTCATCTCTATGAGGCCATAGTATACTCAGCTTGGGGTAGGAGGCCATCAGGATAGAAAAATCCCATGATAATTTTCTTGGACTGATCGTGTTTGAGTCCACAACCTCCCCGTCAGTAGTCTGTGACACAAACCTCTTCGCCACATTGATTAGTCTTTGTCCTTTTCTAATTGTCTTCATATTGTATGACTCTTTAATTCATTTTGTTTGTTTGTAAATCATATTGTATTCTGGGTTCCTGGGCTCCTGGAAACTCATTTAAAGCCCCTGAATTTTGAGTAACCTTTTTCAAGGTCTTGAATCCCCATGAAATCTAATAAATCAGGAAATAGTTCTGTAAACTTCTTTGAAAACACTTGAAAAGAGAGCTGTGAGCTCAGGAAAAATAAGCATTCACAGAATAAGACATTGACTTTTTTTCTGAGGGCACTGGAACTTATGAAAGATTATCCAAACCGTCCAGATACTAACAAGCTGTAAGTTGAAATATCTAACTCTTAGTGCAAACTGTTTTAACCCTTTGACTCCCACATCCTGTCCACCAGCATCCTGCATTGTCAACCATGTTAGCAAAGAGGAAACTTAACCCTTTGATTCCCTCACCCTGTCCACCAGCTTCCTTCAGGAATCTGGCGGATAGGATGAGGGAATCAAAGGGTTAAGTTTTTGCAGTGTGTAGGTAGGGTGCGGGTGTCAAAGGGTTAAGCGATTGGATGTTGATCAAACACCTTATGATCTTGAAAATTCCTTGAAACCTCCTTAATTTTAGTCTCAGAGGTCTGTAGGAACTCTGTGTATTCGTTCTCTGTAAAACATGTTGTTTTTCAGGAGAGCTAAACAAAAAGTTTTTTTTTAGGTCTGTGTTAATGTTCCTCATGTTACATTATACCTGTCTCACCTCGCCTGTCAGTGTCACCAGGTTTGGTATTGACTGCTGCACTCTTTGACACCACCACCTCCCTCCAGGCCACTTATGTCTTGACTTTAATGGTCAATTTCTTGAATATCTAGGCCACTGATGTTGATTATGTTCTTGATGTATGAGATTAGAGCCTTTTATATACATCAACAGTTATGAACATATACATGTATGTCTGTAATTTATTGTCAGTAATTCATATTGTTTGTCAGAAATTAGATTCTCTTTTGTTTGTCAGTAATTTGTATTCAATCATTTGTTTGTCGATCATACTGTATTGTTTGTTTGTCTGTCTGAAAATCTTCTTCTTACATAGGCTAGAACTCCTGGGACCACTCCTTGTCTAAGCATATAAAGGGAGTGGATATTTTTCATTGTATGACCTTTCTTTATCCCTCCTTAAACTAAGTTAAAGGTAGTCATATCTGTCTTTGGGGAGCTAAGGAGAAAATTTGAAAGAAATACAGGTGAATGACCTGGAAGGTAGAAATAAGAGATTTGTGAGGGGAAAAAAAGCATAACATGAAAGAGGAACCTCATAACTACCTCAAAGCAAACTAGATAGCTCCTGTGAGGTAGAAATAAGAGATTTGTGAGGAAAAAAGAGCATAACAGGAAAGAGGAATCTCATATTAGTCATAACTACCTCAAAGCAAACTAGATAGCTCCTGTGATTCCTCAGCACTCCATTGCATGAAGTCTGTACTCGTAAATTACATTGTATCGTCAGTGATTCATATTGTATTCTTTGTGAGTAAGTCATATTGTATTGTTTGTCAGTAAGTCATAAAGTACTGTGAGTAAATCATATTGTATTGTTTGTCAGTAAGTCATTAAGTACTGTTTTAGACGTGTGTGTGAGTGCGCGGTGACCATTCAGTGTGTTTTGTGCCTGCAGGATGACGACGAATACGATTTCTCTGGCTTGATGGGTGACAGTCAGGACTTTTTTGATGATGATTTGATCATGTCAACCAAACCGCCCCCACCTTACCCTCGGCCTGGGGACCAGATCAGAGGCAGAGAGCCTGGAGGTAAACAGACGACTTCTATCCTTTAGAAAATGTAGATACATAGAATCAGATGCTACAGGTAAACAGTTTCTATTCATGAGAAAATAGACATATATAAGAAATAAGTATATGATAGAGGTCCTCTCAGATTGTAATAACTGGAGGGCTGTTACGCTTCTATCAGTAGCTGGTAAAGTCTTCTGGCGTTACCCTTCTATGATTAGCTGGTAAAGCCTTCTGGTATTACCCTTCGATGAGTAGCTTGTAAAGCCTTCCGGTATTACCCTTCTATCAGTAGCTGGTAAAGTCTTCCGGTATTACCCTTCTATCAGTAGCTTGTAAAGTCTTCTGGTATTGCCCTTCTGTCAGTAGCTGGTAAAGTCTTCTGGTATTACTCTTCTATCAGTAGCTGGTAAAGTCTTCTGGTATTACCCTTCTATCAGTAGCTGGTAAAGTCTTCTGGTATTACTCTTCTATCAGTAGCTGGTAAAGTCTTCTGGTGTTACCCTTCTATCAGTAGCTGGTAACATCTTCTGGTATTACCCTTCTGTCAGTAGCTGGTAAAGTCTTCTGGTATTACCCTTCTATCAGTAGCTGGTAAAGTCTTCTGTTATTACCCTTCTATCAGTAGCTGGTAAAGTCTTTAATAAATGCTACAAAGCAGAATGAGAGACAAAATCGACATATGTCTCAGAGAAGAACACACAGGATTTCACCCTGGTAGAAGCTGCGTAAACCAGATTACTACTTTAAGAATCATTGTAGAGGAGTGCTTAGAATGGCAGACTCCCCTCATAGTCAACTTTGTCGATTTTCAGAAGGCCTTTAATAGCATACATAGAGGAAACCTGTGGAATATTGCAGCACAATATAGAATATCCAACAAATTCATCAATATAATGAAAAATCTCTATAAGGACTGAAAATGCTCTGTATTGATGAACAGGGGCTTCTCAGAAAGATTTGCTGTCAACATAGGTGTCAAGCAAGGATGTATCCGCTCTCTATTTCTGTTTGTCCTGATCATAGACTGGTTAATGAGGAAGTGCAAACATCACAATAGAGGCATCAAGCGGTCAGAGGCAAAAATTCCCCAGGGTTTGGACTTTGCAGATGACCTCGCCTTACTCTACCACTGATATGACAACCAACAGATACTGACAGATGCATTGACAAGGGCCGCTGACAGCTTTGGACTCCTCATCAGCACAACAATAACAAAAATTAATGAATGTGAATGCAGGAGAGGAAATGGTTAAACTCAGTGGAAAAGACCTTGAAAATGTAGAGGAGTTTACAAATGTATGAAGTAAAGTGTCAGCAGATGGAGACATCATCAGGGAAGTCAGAACTAGAATAACAAAGACTGCTGTAGCATTCAGTTCTCTGAACAACATCTGGAAAAAATAAAACATTAATAGAACAACAAAGCTAAACCTTTCCAAATTCATTGTCCTCATGGTCCTAACATACGGATTAGAAAGTTGATGCTGTAAAAAAAGCCTTGGAAAACGTATTGAATGCCTTTGAAAACAAGTACCTCAGGAAGATCCTAGGCATTAGATGGGATGAGTTTAAAACCTGTCAAGAAGTAAGAAAAATTGCTCAACAGCCATACGTATCGAATGCCATCAGAAAGAAAAGATGGAAATATTATGGTCATGTATTGAGAATGGACAATAAAAGACTACCAAAAGGTAGCAATGTTTTGGAGGCCAAAGGGGCAAAAAAGAAGAAGACGACCAAAAACAACCCTCAAAAGAACACACCTGTCTGAAGGAAGAGCGGTAAACATCAATGACTTGAAAGCTGCTGAACAGACAGCAGCCGATAGAGAAAGATGGAGAGTCCTGGCCCCTGCACTGTGTGCCATTTTTGACACTAGAGGATAAGGGGACATGATACGTCAGAAGTAGATATCAGCAAATAATCTCTAACCATTGGAAAATATAAACATGTATAACAAATAGAAGAATAATAAGTCTTGTGTGTTTGGGATGGGAAGTGA
The DNA here is from genome assembly GCA_030674185.1 of Monoplex corrugatus. NCBI lineage: Eukaryota > Metazoa > Mollusca > Gastropoda > Littorinimorpha > Ranellidae > Monoplex > Monoplex corrugatus. The sequence continues at coordinate 8,106,587 of JAPXFY010000026.1, read as the reverse complement.
GAGGAGTTGAAGGTCTGCACAGTATTGTGTAACTGTGCCATGTGTCTGTGTGCTTGTATAAACAGTGTGGTGTGAGATGTGTTTGTGATTGTAGACCTGTGTAAAATGTAATGATTGGTGCTTGTAATACATGTAGTTGTATACCAGTGTAAAGTGTAGTGATTGGTGCTGTGTGGATGTGTCTTGTGTGCTTGTATGCCATTGTAAAGTTTAGTGCTTGGTGCTGTATGGTTGTGTTTGTGTGCTTGTATACAGTGCTAACTTTAGTGATCATTGCTGTGTGGTTGTGTCTGTATGATTTTGATTGAAGCTGTATGGGTGTGTCTGTATGATTTTGATTGATGCTGTATGGGTGTTTGTATGTCTGTATGATTTTGATTGATGCAGTATGGTTGTGTTTGTATGATTTTGATTGATGCTGTATGGGTGTGTCTGTATGATTTTGATTGATGCTGTATGGGTGTTTGTATGTCTGTATGATTTTGATTGATGCAGTATGGTTGTGTCTGTATGATTTTGATTGATGCTGTGTGGGTGTGTCTGTATGATTTTGATTGATGCAGTATGGTTGTGTCTGTATGATTTTGATTGATGCTGTATGGTTGTTGTCTGTATGATTTTGATTGATGCTGTATGGTTGTGTCTGTATGCTTTTGATTGATGCTGTATGGTTGTGTCTGTATGATTTTGATTGATGCTGTATGGTTGTGTCTGTATGATTTTGATTGATGCTGTGTGGTTGTGTCTGTATGATTTTGATTGATGCTGTATGGTTGTGTCTGTATGATTTTGATTGATGCTGTATGGTTGTGTCTGTATGATTTTGATTGATGCTGTATGGTTGTGTCTGTATGATTTTGATTGATGCTGTATGGTTGTGTCTGTATGATTTTGATTGATGCAGTATGGTTGTGTCTGTATGATTTTGATTGATGCTGTATGGTTGTGTCTGTATGATTTTGATTGATGCAGTATGGTTGTGTCTGTATGATTTTGATTGATGCTGTATGGTTGTGTCTGTATGATTTTGATTGATGCTGTATGGGTGTGTCTGTATGATTTTGATTGATGCTGTATGGTTGTGTCTGTATGATTTTGATTGATGCTGTATGGTTGTGTCTGTATGATTTTGATTGATGCTGTGTGGGTGTGTCTGTATGATTTTGATTGATGCTGTATGGGTGTGTCTGTATGCTTTTGATTGATGCTGTATGGTTATGTCTGTATGATTTTGATTGATGCTGTATGGATGTGTCTGTATGATTTTGATTGATGCTGTATGGTTATGTCTGTATGCTTTTGATTGATGCTGTATGGATGTGTCTGTATGATTTTGATTGATGCTGTATGGGTTATGTCTGTATGATTTTGATTAATGCTGTTGGTGTGTCTTTGTTTGATTGTGCTGTGTTGTGTATGATTTTGATTGATGCTGTGTGGGTTGTGTCTGTATGATTTTGATTGATGCTGTGTGGGTGTGTCTGTATGATTTTGATTGATGCTGTATGGGTGTGTCTGTATGATTTTGATTGATGCTGTATGGGTGTGTCTGTATGTTTTGATTGATGCTGTATGGTTTGTGTCTGTATGCTTTTGATTGATGCTGTATGGTTGTGTCTGTATGCTTTTGATTGATGCTGTATGGTGTGTCTGTATGCTTTTGATTGATGCTGTATGGTATGTCTGTATGATTTTGATTGATGCTGTATGGTTTGTCTGTATGCTTTTGATTGATGCTGTATGGGTGTGTCTGTATGCTTTTGATTGATGCTGTATGGTTGTCTGTATGCTTTTGATTGATGCTGTATGGTTATGTCTGTATGCTTTTGATTGATGCTGTATGGTTTGTCTGTATGCTTTTGATTGATGCTGTATGGTTGTGTCTGTATGATTTTGATTGATGCTGTATGGGTGTGTCTGTATGATTTTGATTGATGCTGTATGGTTGTGTCTGTATGATTTTGATTGATGCTGTATGGTGTGTCTGTATGCATTTGATTGATGCTGTATGGGTGTGTCTGTATGCTATTGATTGATGCTGTATGGTTGTGTCTGTATGCTTTTGATTGATGCTGTATGGTTGTGTCTGTATGCTATTTGATTGATGCTGTATGGTGTGTCTGTATGCTTTTGATTGATGCTGTATGGTGTGTCTGTATGCTATGATTGATGCTGTATGGGTGTGTCTGTATGCTTTGATTGATGCTGTATGGTTGTGTCTGTATGCTTTTGATTGATACTGTATGGATGTGTCTGTATGCTTTTGATTGATGCTGTATGGATGTGCATGTATGTGTGTATGCTTTTGATTCATACTGTGTAGATGTGTGTGTATCTGAATGCTTTTGATTGATGCTGTATGGATGTGTCTGTGTCTGTGTGTTTGTAAACCAGTGTGAAATGTGATGATGTGTCTGTGCTTGTATACCAGTAAGAAGTGTAGTGATAGGTGCTGTATGGATATGTGTTTGTGTCTGTGCTTGTAGACCAATGTGAAGTGTGGTGATGGGTGCTGTATGGATGTGTGCATGTCTGTGTATACCAGCGTAGAGTATGGCGATTGATGCTCTCTGCTAGCATACAAGAGACAGTGGCATTCAGTTTGTTCAGGATTCCTGTAGGATGAATGTGGATTGGAAATGAAAAGATCGAAAATAAGTAATGAAGTGATGTGTGTGTGTGGACAGAGTGTCGGGAAAGGGGGTGGGGTTCTGTTCTTGCCATGAATAGCGTGTCACAAAGCAATGTGTGTGTGTGTTGTCACAGGAACTGCCACAGGAGCAGACTCCCCCAGACAAGGTGCTGGAGCTGCTGCTCCTACAGAACTGTTTGTCGTCCCACACGAGCGTTCAGAGGTGGAGGCCATTGTGTCCGATGCTCTGTCCGTGTACTGGAACATGCGGCGCTGTGGAGAATCCTGGGATTCTGTCGGCACTCCCCCTGACTTTCTCGCAGAGACCCAGTCATCAGACGGCGCAGGAGAGCACATGGAGGGCTTTGTATCGGACAGTCGCCGCCATTTTAAACAGCTGATCTTTGACCTGACGGGGAACATCATCAGGGAGATCTACAAACACGAAAATGACACAGAGCCACCTCCCTGGCAGAAAGCCACTCAGAAACGGCGGCGTTTCTACAAAGGCAGTGCTCCCCCATCCACCATGGAGGCCTTATTGCCGGTGGTGCAGTTGGCCATCACGGACCACCTAGGGCTAAATGGGTCCAGCGGCAAGCACCGCGGCAAACCGACCAACAAGTGGAGCGTACGCAAGAAGAAGGACCATGTGGATGCTCTTCTGGTGGAGGAACTGCAGGAGGAAGAGTCGGATTGGATCAGCTACGATCGTGACGAGCTGTCTGTCAAGATGCACCTCACAGACACCATCTTTGACTCCTTGCTCGTTGAGACCGCAGACTGTGTCACCAAGGCAATCAGCAAAAAGCGACGACACCTACAGACATCTTGACTTGATTGTGGTGAACCAAAGAGTTGGATTTTGTTCCATGAAGTGTATGGAATAGGACAGTGTAGTGTACTTCCACCAAACGTGGGAACCAAGTTTTCACCTCTTACTTCAGGTCTCCATATGTAAAACAAGGTGAGGACCAGGCCGTCAAGACTGATGATGAAGCGAGAAACATGTCTCGATACACTAAAGTATGTCATTATGTGAGTGCAAACAAAACGAGCAGCTTATTATACGAACATAGTGCAGCAAGCAGCTACTTCATGAATGGATTAATCCGTCCACATTGCAAGCACTCGCCTGGATAAACAGCTCCCATGTTCTGTTAGGCTTTGGAGTCATTTGATAGGAATAGTGGTGGGATGTTAAGTGTTCCTCTGGTAGATTTGGACTGTGCTGTTATGTTCCCAGGAAGCAGTGATGTGGTGAGGCTGGGGAGTGACCGACTGCACTGTTCTTCTGTGATTGTGTTCCTGTGTCATTGTTAAACCAAACTCGGAATGACAGTGGGACTTTTACTAGAGACGCACTGCGCTTCATCAGGTGTGAATCATGTCATTCCTAAATTAAGTTTGTGACTCTGGAAAACAACCTTGAAATGAGAGAGACGTGCGTGCAGGTAATTTATTGTGTGAGAAGTAGAGAGCAGAAGCTGTGTTGGTTGGTGTAATCATGGGATGATGATGTGCCTTAGATGTTTTCAGGATATTAATTCAACTGCAGGGGACTATTGACCGCCAGTTAATGGCAAGCATTCCAAACATTGTGATTGGTTTTGTTGTGTATAAACGTTTGTTGGCTTTTGGTTTTTGTCATGCTGGCATCCTTATTTGTTCTGTTTCGTACATTCTGTAGGTAATAAGTTTGGTTTTGATTTGTTTTGTTTCTGTCACAAGTTTTGTAGTTTTATATTGTGTAGGTAATGAGTTTTTTTGTTGTTGTACCATCTGGGTTACTGTTTTTTTAATGATGTGTGTTTGCTAGCTGTTAGCCTCTTGTAGTGTCAGTTGTTGGTACTCCCAACCTGGTGACATGACACTTGTGATAACAGCTCTTTGCCAGTACTCCCATCACTCCAGTGACACTAGCGACTATAACTTACTGCCAGTATCCCCTCGCTGGTATTTTGACACTAGTGACAGCATGTTACAGGTCCTCTCAGCAGGTAACATGACACTAGTGACAACAACTTATTACCTGTACTCCCAGCCTGGTGACATGACACTAGTGACAACAACTTATTACTGTACTCCCAGCATGGTGACATGTACTCCTAGCCTGGTGACATGACACTAGTGACAACAACTTATTACCTGTACTCCCAGCATGGTGACATGTACTCCTAGCCTGGTGACATGACACTAGTGACAACAACTTATTACCTGTACTCCCAGCCTGGTGACATGACACTAGTGACAACAATTTATTACCTGTACTCCCAGCCTGGTGACATGACACTAGTGACAACAACTTGTTACCTGTACTCCCAGCCAGGTGACATGACATAAGTGACAGCATCTCGAGGTTTGAGCTTTTGGTACCTATGTCAGCAAGTGTTTCCAGCTTTATTTGAATGTTTTTAGTTTTTCATTATACAGGCCTAGCTTTTTGGTTACTTTTTCTTGTTTTCTCGTGTATATTATGTATGATTTTGTGTATACTTTTTCATAAGTTCTGTGGATATTGAGCATATCACAATGTGTGTTGTTTTGTGCATTTTGTTCAGATGGTTACTAAACGATATACATGTATACATGTGTATGGGATGGAGGGTTTGCAGCAATGGATTCTAAAGGGCAATTGTTGGAGTCAAGCTGCACAGTCCCCCATGAACTGTATGTGTACACACACATAACTGTCCTGTGTTTAAGTTTGAAAATAAAATATTGATGTTTCCTTCCCTCCTCCTGGCTCTGCCTTAGTAGTAGTAGACTGAATTTTAACAAAGTTGTGCATCCGTGCCTTCGTTGCTTGTGTGTCTGTCCATTGTTCGGGGCTGTCTGTACTGGACTGCAGGCTGGTGTCCACTGTCTATAGATATGATGAGATGACTGCAAAACAACCAGTGTGTGTAGGGCAGTATGCAGATGTTGCTTGTCAGCACAGATTTTACTTGTAACGTAACTTTGGGCAGATCCCGATGATAACCAGGGTTGGCCTTCTGTCAGTACTGGATGAAGTCTGGCTTCATGGGGAAGCACCTGCATAGCATTCAAGAGGCTCCAGATTCGATTCCTGATAGGACAGTGACTTTTATTCTCCCTTCACTCCTCCTCCACCACCGTACCTTGAGTAGTGATCTTGGTGGTAGTCTTTCATATGAAGCAATAAACAAATTCCTGTGTGCAGCAGATATTAAAAAAAAACTTGTAAACTAACCTACAGCAACCAAGAAGTTGTCACTGGCAAAATTATGCAGAAAATTTTACTGTCAGAGGGCAACAGAAAGCACAATCAAATGTGCTGTATACAATGTACATACAGCAGCAGTAAGGATCAAGAAAGCTGATTGTGGTTGCCATTCGCTACCCACCAAAGACAGACTATGTAGCAACATGGTGCCTATACATTTTGGGTAAGACCTCCAGAACAGGATGACAGTAGGAAAAGTAGTCAGGTCATGACCCTGACCAGCTTTCAGTCACTCTGTGTATAACCAGCTAAATAGACCACAAATTACGGTGCCTACCATTCTCATCTTTCCACAGAGCTGTGTGTCTGTGCTGGCAGATGTGCTGCCCTCCTTCTCTCTACTGCCTTGCGTTTTGTGTGTTGTTGCAGAGAAAGAGAGTGAGACTCTGAGATTTGAGTCAAACAAGCGTTTAGACTTCTGTAGCCTCATATTTTGCTTATGTGTTAGTTGGACAGATCTGTTAGTATTAGAAAGAGAATGACGGAGTCCACTTAATTAGTGTTTTCATATAGTATGTTTGTCTGTGAGAGAATGACCGAGTCTGAACAATATTAAGTTTTCAGACTTGGATTATGTCCGCAAGAAGGCTAGAACACTAAACTTACATCTCCCCAGTGGCATGTGTATACTACAATATCATGATAATATAATAGATAATCTCCTGCGTGCATACCACGGTGTATCTCCTGTGTACATACTAGTTTTAGAGCAGTATATTTCCCAGCATATGATGTTGAATAACTGGTCTCCAGTATCAGTGGACACACACAATTGTCGTCGTCTGTGATAACAAGAAAACATGATTACGAGTTTTATGTCAAACAGATCTGGTGCGTAGGTTATGCATAGTATTGTCTGTGTAACTGTGGTTGATAACTTGATAACAGTGTGCATTGGTTGGTCAGAATATGGGGATGGCTGGTCTGTTACTGCTAAGCTGGAAAATGTGCGATTTCACAAAAGAGGTGTTCGGCGTAACAGGCCTCATAGAAGGTAACTGTAGATCAAGTTGTGTCTTCTTAACAGACTGGTGGAACTGCATGTCATGTGGTAGTCCATTGAGTTTGTGTGTGTGTGTGTGTGTGTGTGGTGTGTGTGTGTGTGTGAGGCAGAGAGCATACATGAAGATGTGTTGGTCTTATGTCTGTGTATGAGAGGCAGAGAGTGTACATGAAGATGTGTTGGTCTTATGTCTGTGTATGAGAGGCAGAGAGTGTACATGAAGATGTGTTGGTCTTATGTCTGTGTATGAGAGGCAGAGAGCGTACATGAAGATGTGTTGGTCTTATGTCTGTGTATGAGAGGCAGAGAGTGTACATGAAGATGTGTTGGTCTTATGTCTGTGTATGAGAGGCAGAGAGCATACATGAAGATGTGTTGGTCTTATGTCTGTGTATGAGAGGCAGAGAGTGTACATGAAGATGTGTTGGTCTTATGTCTGTGTATGAGAGGCAGAGAGTGTACATGAAGATGTGTTGGTCTTATGTCTGTGTATGAGAGGCAGAGAGTGTACATGAAGATGTGTTTGTCTTATGTCTGTGTATGAGAGGCAGAGAGCGTACATGAAGATGTGTTGGTCTTATGTCTGTGTATGAGAGGCAGAGAGCGTACATGTTGGTGTATCAGCCCAAGACATTCTACACACTTACAGTTTTATCAGATGTAAAACAGCCTTACCACAGCCTATCAATCAGTTCAGGATGAAGGTGATGAAAATGGACAGGTTGTGTTGCTTCTGTAAGAGTGCGTTGGATAGTTGAATGGCAGATGTTAATTTTAAGACCATGATGATGACATGGGTTGGGGAGTATGGTCTTTTATGATTATCAACATTCTCCTCCCCCCATCTTTCTCCTCCTCAGCTGCTATTCTCCTTCTCCCCTTTTAACCTCTTGAAAGATTTATATCTATAACTTTTTACCAGATTCTATACAATTTATGAACCGTCCTTGTCCAGAGACAAAAGAAACTATATTATGTAAAATCCAGTTTACTGTGCAAGCATGTATACTGCCATTACCACTCCATCAGACCTGTGTGCCTTCTGGCTGTGCACGCTAAAGATCCCACAGCAGTTGAAAATCGTAAAGAGCAGGGCATTGCCATGCTGCCTTGGTATAAATCAGTGGAGAGACAGGTTGATTTCCCAGGTTCCACCTGTTGAAGACCAGTTAGCCTTCTTGCCTTTCTGATGTCTTGGTTTTAAAAAAAAAGTGAATATGATTATGAGTATGAATTGGAAGCGACGGAGAGGGGATGGGCGCCACCCTCGTGGTGCTGTCTCCAGGAAAAGTTCAGGTCTGTGCCACCTCACTCCCCTATGACCCCAAGGTTATGGAACTATCTAGGTAGGACCTCAGGACCTGGCCAGCTCATGGTTTTATGTGCAGGCTTAAGGCTTGTGCCTTAATCATTCTGGATCTTCTCCATCACATGGCACCTATGACGTTAATGCATATGGAATTCATTCCGAGCGCAGAGACGTCATCTTGAGAAACTGAAACCGAAACTGAAACTGCCACTTCGACGATATTTTCTGGCAGTTTGTTTACTGCACAACTTTTGCTGCACTTAATTTTTCCCTTTGAATTCTAAGTGCAAGTTGCAGTCTGGTTTCTGAGAATCATGATGATAAATACATGACTATAGTCTGTTATGATGCAGTAGTTAAATAACAGTGTTGAGGACTGAGAAGAACGACAACGGTGAGAGGTGAGGTGAAGATAGCTGGAGTCTGGAGTTTGTTCAGGAGGGATTCATCGCACTCAAACAGTTCCATATGCGCTTCACCTAAATCTGCCGGCAATTACTGGCAGAGTCCATGAGTGTGCGCAAAACGCTATGGGCTGGAATAGCCTTAAAATAGGGACGGGACCTGTGAAATACTGACACCACCAGAATGATCAAAGCATTAAATGAATTAGAATGACAATGATGGAAGTGATAGGTCAAAGACTGATAATGCGTGCAGTATCGTCAGAATGGAGATAACAAGTTCTGTTTTGTCGGATGTCAGTACTTGGAAATGCATTGCTGCTGATGCATAAATAGTGTGGGTCCCAGGTGTGATTTGAATTCAACTGAACCAGTGTGGTTCTTACAATTAACGAGATTTGGTGTGAGTGATGTTTGGTGCAGTAACGCAAAAGTTGCATACATAAAGTAGGGTGTGTTTGTCATGTCACATATAACTGTATATATGTATGGTATATACTGAAGCAGTGTTCATGCATGAAGTAAAAGTAGTAGTTTAAAGTTGTTTATTCACAGACTCAGCAGTTCAAATTTTTATTATGCCTTCTTTACAAAACAGCAAGGAAATTTGGACTACAGGCAAATCAGTGTGATACTTGTGCTCGCATACACATACACACACGCATACACATACACACACACACACACACACACACACACACACACACACACTCACACACACACACACACACACACACACACGCACGCGCGCGCACAGACACTCACGCACACACATACACACACTCTGGCATACAGAGAAATGTTCCACATCAGTTTCATAAATTGATCCCCCTCACCCCAGACTCACCCCCCTCCCCTAAACACAAGCATAGATTTATTGACACATGCATGCTGTTTATACAGAAATATTGAATGATCCGTCCATCCAGGTTTGAAACTGCTTGTATCCTTCTATCTATCCATCTCACACATATATAATTACATGCATACAAGTATCATACATTCTAGTATACACACACACACACATATATATAGACATGTATACATATTTATGTACGTCAATGCATGTTTGTACATCTGTCCGTCTATCTGCCTTGCAAGCCATTCACACACACACACACACACACACACACACACCACACACACACACACACACACACACACACAAACACATGCTTTGTTCATGAACATTTGATATAAAACATGGGTTATGAACTAACAGTCTCAAGCTGTTTTGGAATAAATGAGGCATGTGAAAGAAAGTCTTAAGTTTGTGAGTGTGAAGATGTAGCTGAAGCTCGTAGGAGATATGACCCTTCTGTCAGTTAGTTGTGGCTGTAGGAGATATGACTGTTAGTTGTGGCTGTAGGAGATATGACTGTTAGTTATGGCTGTAGGAGAAATGACTGTTAGTTGTGGCTGTAGGAGATATGACTGTTGTGGCTGTAGGAGATATGACTGTTAGTTGTGGCTGTAGGAGATATGACTGTTAAGTGTTATGGCTGTAGGAGATATGACTGTTAGTTATGGCTGTAGGAGATATATGACTGTTAGTTGTGGCTGTAGGAGAAATGACTGTTAGTTGTGGCTGTAGGAGTTATGACTGTTAGTTGTGGCTGTAGGAGATATATGACTGTTAGTTATGGCTGTAGGAGATATGACTGTTAGTTGTGGCTGTAGGAGAAATGACTGTTAGTTATGGCTGTAGGAGATATGACTGTTAGTTGTGGCTGTAGGAGATATGACTGTTAGTTGTGGCTGTAGGAGATATATGACTGTTAGTTGTGGCTGTAGGAGATATGACTGTTAGTTGTGGCTGTAGGAGATACGACTGTTAGTTGTGGCTGTAGGAGATATATGACTGTTAGTTGTGGCTGTAGGAGATATGACTGTTAGTTGTGGCTGTAGGAGATATATGACTGTTAGTTGTGGCTGTAGGAGATATGACTGTTAGTTGTGGCTGTAGGAGATATATGACTGTTACTGTTAGTTGTGGCTGTAGGAGATATATGACAATTACTGTTAGTTATGGCTGTAGGAGATATGACTGTTACTGTTAGTTGTGGCTGTAGGAGATATGACTGTTAATTGTGGCTGTAGGAGATATGACTGTTAGTTGTGGCTGTAGGAGATATGACTGTTAGTTGTGGCTGTAGGAGATATGACTGTTAGTTATGGCTGTAGGAGATATATGACTGTTAGTTGTGGCTGTAGGAGATATATGACTGTTAGTTGTGGCTGTAGGAGATATGACTGTTAGTTGTGGCTGTAGGAGATATGACTGTTGTGTCTGTACCCGGCTGCCAAATGAAATTGATCGATTCATTCCGTCCACACCCAAATCTGTTTGTTCCAATGTGTATCTTCCGTGACAGCAGATACGGTGACTATTTATGGAAGATGTTTGAGCTTTTTCATCTCCTCACCCTGTCTGCCAGCTTCCTGCAAGGAAACTGGTGGACAAGGTGAGGGAGTGAAAGGGTTAATACAGTTATGTACGGTACTTAATTATTGATGTATTGCGTACACACGTTTACACCTGCACTCTTAACTATGTACAGCGTGCACATTCGCAAGACTAGCTGCACTGTAGAGCTGTTTGGAGAATGTTGCCAGTCTGATTTTTATACCCCCTGTATCTTAACGTTGTACCTCAATCCTTCAGTTAGTCATGTAGGGTAGGGTTGTACTGGTGATGATGTTGGTATACATACATATATGTACATGTGTGTGTGTGTGTCAGCATGGTTTGCTGTTAACTTTACTGTAGATCCTGTACAGTTGTATTGCGGATGGTTGTATAATCTGTTAACCAAAGTGTACCTTGCAAGGGAGATACATGAATGATACTGATGGAAATCGTGGAAAAAAATTTTTCTGGTGGAATGTCAAAGTGATCAGAGTTCTCTCTCTCTCTCTCTCTCTCTCTCTCTCTCTCTCTGTGTTTCTGTTGTCTCTCTCTCGCTCTGTCTGTCTGTCTGTCTGTCTCTCTCTCTCTCTCCTCTCTCTCTCTCTCTCTCTCTCTCTCTCTCTCTCTCTCTCTCTCTCTCTCTCTCTCTCTCTCACACACACACACACACACACACACACAGATCTGTCAAAAGCGATAAAACTCACTACAAATTTCCACCACACAGGTAGCCAGTCAAAGACAGAACTAAAATTATGAAAACTTGACTGGCGCAGTGTAAGTCGGATAACTTAAAACTTAATGAACACAGTTGACTGGAACTAATGAGAAATCAAGGCTGATTAAAAGCCTTATATTGAAATCTGAGTGGCCCATTGGGAGAAATTGCTGGGGCCCACAACAATTGAGTGGTGCCTACGTGTAATTAAAAGTTCATTCTGATGGCACTAGAGAGAAATTAAAATTTAATGGTGATGACACTTGTGGGGAATTAAAGCATAACTGTAGTACTAGTAAGGAATTTAAAGCATAATGTTCAATTCATGGTGCTTGAAGAAAATGTTGAGCATAACAGTAGCACTAGTAAAGAATTTAAAGCCTTATGGTTCATTTTATGTGCTCGGGGAAATGTTGATTATATAGATAAAAAGAGTGGCAGTGGAAAGCTATAAAAAGAAAAGGAAAAACAACAACAAAGTGATCAAAATCATTTCACCATTTATCACTGAATGGTTGACTAGATTGTCTGTATATTTGTGATGATGTTCCGTCACACAGCTGGCTACCATGTGTTGGTGACCCCAATATTTTAATAATTTTTTTTAATGATGAAAAGAGAGAGAGAGAGATCTGTGTGTTTCCCCAGTGTTGAAAATGTACAGTACATTGCTGGCAAACTTGTGTGTAAAACTAGGCTCATATTGCTAGGTCCCAGCATGATTAGGAATAATACTGCTTTATGTCATGGCCAGTCAAAAAGAAGGGACGATTCAGAAATTACAGGGATGGAGAAAGGCAACTGAGATGTGCCTGTACAGTCTTCAGTCTTCATAGCAGCTGATTCTTCAGATATTTTGCTGACTTCATCAGTGGTATTCATTAGATTCTAAATGAAATGCTAACAACAACATAAAAAAAATAAAATAAAAAAAAGATTCAGACCAAAACACTCACACAGTCTCATTCATATTGTACTTTATTTCTGAACCAAGTAAAAAGAAAAAGCCCATAGTTCGTGGCCTTTTTCTTTCTCTTTTTTTTTTTCTTTCTCTTCTTTCTTCAAAGCTCAGAGTTTAGACACATATTTCTGTCTTTGAGAGCAACGAAAGGTCAAACTGTTGACAGCACTGATCAGGTCAGCACGTGAGACATGTTAACTGCCTGATCTAAAACAATTGTGTATACACATTTTTGATATATTTGCCTTTCATCATTTGAGCCACTACCTTCCCCCCACCACACCTCCAGCGATTGTTATCGGTAATTTACATATGCAGATTTCTTTGTTTCTTGTTAGTACTGTTGCAAGTTCTTGAATAAATCCAATTGGTTGAAATCTATGATGAACAAATCCATTTGGTTGAAATCTATTTTTCTACATGACTGTAATAATTAAGCTCTTTGTTGATTTCTTACTAAGGTGTACAAAGATGTATTGAAATCGTATTATAGTTGTCACTGGATGTTAATAAACTAAAACTTGAAATAATTCTGTGTTGGTGTGTCTGTATGTGTGTTTGTGTCTGTTTTTCTGTGTGTGTGTGTGTGTGTGTGTGTGTGTGTGTGTGTTGGGGTCTGGCTGGTTCTTTTGATAATAATAATAATAATAATAATGTTTATTTGTATAGCGCATATTCCATATAAAAACATGCTCACCAGCGCTTTACATTTCGCAAGAAAGGCAAAAGGTGATAAAAAATGTTCACAATTACATACACAATAAGATAACAACAAACATTAAAGCTATACAAGTAAGAAGACACATAAGAAACCACAGAATATTAAAATTTAAACACTGACCTATGTAATGAAGAAAGATTAACAGATTTTTCATATGAATAAAGAGGCATACTGTGTTTATATATTGCTGCGTGTGTGTGCTTGCGTACGTGTGTGTGTACATGTGTGTGTGCGTGCGTGTGCGTTGCAACATAAAAACTGGCCCACTCATTGTGCTCCTATCATTCTGGAGTTGTTGGCTTAATATTTCAGTGTACCCCCCCCCCCCCCCCCCCCCCCCACCCCCCACACATCCGTTAGGTCTTGATTGAGAGCACAGATCCTGGTGTGTGTGTGTGTTTGCGTGCGTAAGGGGTTGCAAAGAAAAAGTACATCACTCTATCTCTAAATGAGAGAACTGAAAATGATGTTTCTGAATAAACAAATACAGAGGGACCAACTTCACAATGCCAAATCATCCAGAGAAAATGAAAGGCACGTAGTACAAGTATGAAAGACAATGCACTTCCTTCAATCAGCAAAACAGAAGTATGAAGACAATATATACTCCCCTACACACAGCATATTAAACAATATGACATGTAATATACTCCCTTCACACAGCACAATAAGACATAAAAGACAGTATACTCCCTTCACACAGCGCAATACAGACATGAAAGACAGTACACTCCCTTCTCATAGCGCAGACATGAAAGAGTACACTCCAAGAAAGACAGTACACTCCCTTGACACAACTTTATTCAAGTAAGAAAGACTACACTCCCTTGACACAGCCTTATTCAAGTATGAAAGACAATATAATATACTCCCTTGACACAGCCTTATTCAAGTATGAAAGATAGTACACTCCCTTGACACAACCTTATTCAAGTATGAAAGAGTACACTCCCTTGACACAGCCTTATTCAAGTATGAAAGACAATATAATATACTCCCTTGACACAGCCTTATTCAAGTATGAAAGACAGTACACTCCCTTGACACAGCCTTATTCAAGTATGAAAGACAATATAATATACTCCCTTGACACAGCCTTATTCAAGTATGAAAGACAGTACACTCCCTTGACACAGCCTTATTCAAGTATGAAAGACAATATAATATACTCCCTTGACACAGCCTTATTCAAGTATGAAAGACAATATAATATACTCCCTTCACACAGCCTTATTGAAGTATGACAATATACTCCCTTCACACTGCATTATTCAAGTATGAAAGACAGTACACTCCATTAACACAGCCTTATTCAAGTATGAAAGACAATATACTCCCTTCACACAGCCTTTCCTTCACACAGCCTTATTCAAGTATGACAATATACTCCCTTCACACTGCATTATTCAAGTATGAAAGACAGTACACTCCCTTGACACAGCCTTATTCAAGTATGACAATATACTCCCTTCACACAGCCTTATTCAAGTATAAAAGACAATATACTCCCTTCACACAGCCTTATTCAAGTATGAAAGACAATACACTCCCTTCACACAGCCTTATTCAAGTATGAAAGACAATACACTCCTTTCACACAGCCTTATTCAAGTATGAAAGACAATATACTCCCTTCACATAGCCTTATTCAAGTATGAATGGCAATATACTCCCTTCACACAGCCTTATTCAAGTATAAAAGACAGTACACTCCCTTGATACAGCCTTATTCCACAGCCTTATTCAAGTATGAAAGACAATATACTCCCTTCACACAGCCTTATTCAAGTATAAAAGACAGTACACTCCCTTGACACAGCCTTATTCCACAGCCTTATTCAAGTATGAAAGACAATATACTCCCTTCACACAGCCTTATTCAAGTATGAAAGACAGTACACTCCCTTGACACAGCCTTATTCAAGTATGAAAGAGTATACTCCCTTGACACAGCCTTATTCAAGTATGAAAGACAGTATACTCCCTTCACACAGCCTTATTCAAGTATGAAAGAGTATACTCCCTTGACACAGCCTTATTCAAGTATGAAAGAGTATACTCCCTTCACACAGCCTTATTCAAGTATGAAAGACAGTACACTCCGTTGACACAGCCTAATACAAGTATGAAAGACAATACCCTCCCATTGTATGACACATAACACAAGTATCAAAGACAAATGCACTCCCTCCACTATGCACATAACATGAAGACAATACTCTCTTCATACAGCGCATGAATACAAGCATGAAAATCAATACGCTCTCTCCCTTCATGCAGCAGAAAATACGGTATGAACATGAAAGACAATACATTCCCTTCACACAGTAGCCTTTGTGTGTACATGGGCTGCAACTGGAATATACACACGCTCTGCCTCCGATCCTCTGACTTTTCGCTTTCCATGCACTAAGCTCAATACCTACGGTCCACGAGCCTTCTCTGTTTCTGGTCCACTCTCCCGGAACAAACTTCCTCTCTCAGTCCGTCAGCAACCTACTTTTGTCTCCTTCAAGTGCGCTCTCAAAACTCACCTTTTCTCCTCTGTATGAAATCCTGACCTCACTCATCCCCCTCTGTAGCCTGTCTCCGCTCGGAATGGAATCACATTGTAATATATATTTGTATATAATATGCTCTCTATAATTTTCCATTGCTTTTATTCTTTTTCCCCATTTATAGCCATGTGTGAGTGTGTGTGTGCGTGTGTGTGTATGTGTGTGTGCGCGTGCGTATGTGTATGTTCAGCGCTTAGATTTGATTTCTATCAAGATTTTGCGCTATATAAATATTGTAATTATTATTATTATTATGAATGCGTTTTTACATGTAGGGTCCTCTTCTTTTTGCCTAATTATCAATGCAGAAGGATTCGCTGGACTGACAGAATCAGTAATGAAGATCTGTGGTAGTGTACAAGAAACCAGCCTGTGGAAGATGAGATTCTCCAAAGATGCTGGTGATGGATCGGCCACAGAATATGCTAGTCTCTATCCAGCTCCACAAGATAAGCCCTGGAATCCACAGGAGGAAAGGATGATAGGCTGTCAAAGAAACACATGGAGGCAGACATGAAGAGGTCAGGCGACATCAACTGGAGTGATCAGTCAGGACCACGATGGCTGGAGAGCATTTGTTTGTGATCTGGGTCCCAGGTGGGGCAAAAGGCATAGACGAGATAAGAAGATTAAGGCAGCTATACTCCATTTTTGCTGGTGTGAATGGCGTGTGTGTGTGTTTGTGTTTCCACAAGCGCCAGACATTATCATGGCTCACGGGACCTCTAATTTCAGATTCAGTTTCTCAAGATGACGTCTTCGTGCTGGGAATGAATTCCATATGTGCTAACGTCACAGGTGCCATGTGATAGAGAAGATCCAGAATGATCACGGCACAAGCCTTAAGCCTGCACATAAACCCATGTGCTGGCCAGGCCCTGAGGTCCTACCTAGGTAGTTCCATAACCCTGGGGTCGTAGGGAGTGAGGTGGCATAGACCTCAACTTTTCCCGGGACCAGCACCACGAGGGCGGCGCCCATCACCTCTCCCTCACTTCAAATTCATTCTTGCCTTTCTAAAGTCTTGCTCCAACCCCCCCCCCCCCTCCAAAAAAAAGAAGGGTGGTGCTGCATTGTAGCAACGTGCTCTCAAAAGGAAGAGCAGCCTAGTTTCACATGGTAAAGCCATTATACAACCAGCCGAGCTTATTGGGACCATATTAACACCATCCTGACAGAGGAGCCCACTGAACATGCACCAAGTACAAGCGATTCTGGAGCTATATTAAGAACCAGAAATCGGCCAATGTTGGCGTAGCCCCTCTGAAGGTGAACGGTCAACTGGTAGTGGAGCCCAGGGAAAAGGCAGACACACTCAATAACCAGTCCCAGTCTGCATTTAGCGAGGGGAAGACCTACTCTCAGGAAGAATTTCAAGAGAAGTGCGAGATGGCTGTTGGAGACTACCCAGTGCTGGACTCTGTGAACATTACGGAAGAAGGTGTAGGGCAGTTGCTGATGAAGCTGGACCCAGCGAAAGCGAGTGGCCCCGACAACATCAGTGCCAGGCTCTTGAAGGAGCTATCTTCTGAGATCGCCCCTGTCCTCACCACCATCTATAGAGCCTCTCTTGACTCTGGATACGTTCCCACAGACTGGAAAAATACCCTGGTGTCACCTATTTTTAAAAAAGGCGAACACTATGACCCCGCAAACTACCGCCCAGTCTCGCTGACTTGCATTGCCTGCAAAGTGTTTGAGCACATCATCGTGCATGCCATCATGACGCACCTGGAACAAAATAAAATCCTGTGTCCCCAGCAGCATGGCTTCAGACAGCACAGGTCCTGCGAAACACAACTCATAGAGCTAATCGAAGAGCTGGCCTCCGACATGGCTTCCGGACGGCGAACAGACATCCTTGTGCTGGACTTCGCCAAGGCCTTCGACAAGGTGAACCATTCACTTTTGTTGCATAAACTTCACAGCTATGGTGTACGAGGCAAGATCAACAAATGGATCTCTAACTTCCTCGCCAATAGACGCTAAGCAGTTGTCGTCGAGGGGGCCCAGTCTGACTTTATCGACGTCAAGTCAGGAGTTCCGCAGGGGTCGGTCCTTGGACCATGTCTCTTCCTGGTTTTTATTAATGACCTTCCCGAGAAACTGTCCTCAAAAACAAGAATATTTGCAGACGACACCGCCATTTACCGCACAATAACATCCAAAGAAGATCATGCCCACCTACAAGAAGATCTAGAACTTCTCCAGGTCTGGGAACAGAAATGGGAGATGGCCTTCAACCCAGGGAAATGTGCTACGCTAAGGGTCACGCGCTGCAAAAGCACCATCAGCGACAAATACCAGATGCACGGACATACTCTAGCAACAGTACAATCAGTGTCGTACCTGGGGGTTATTTTGAGGACAGATCTAGAGTGGGTAGAACACATTGACACTATCACAAAGAAAGCAAGCAAAACCCTCGGATTCTTGAGACGTAATCTGAAAGTTGCTTCCAACGAGCTGAGAGAAAAGGCGTACCTAACCTTCGTTAGACCTTTGCTAGAGTACTCCAGCTCAGTATGGGACCCCCACAAGATAGGCTGTATCAAGAAAATGGAAAACATCCAGCGAAGGGCAGCCAGATTCGTCCTGAACCGTTACCATCGGCGTGCGAGTGTCACAGAAATGCTCGAAAAACTCAAGTGGCCCTCTCTTCAGAAGCGACGCCAAGCGTCAAGGGTCACCATGTTGTACAAAATCCACAATAACCTGGTGCAGGTCAATAAAAGTGTCCTGGAAAAACCCATAATAAGAGACAGAAGATCACATGGCCAGCAGTTTAAACTCTTGCAGACCACAAACAGCAATACAGACTCTTCTCATTCTTCCCCCGAGCCATCCGTGAGTGGGATGAACTCCCAGCACACATTGTAGAGGCAGACTCCCCCGACAGTTTTAAAAACAGAGTCACCTCCCACCCAATGCTGACACTCTTGACAGTCTCGCTACTGCGAAACTTCAAGAGTAAACCCAAACAAACACAAACATAAACTGCCCTGTATGAATGTGAGAGTGCTTGGTCAGGTAGGTAGTGGGTAGGGGGTGTGCTGGTAGGAGGGCTCGCTGCGGCGGGGGTGCCGGGGGCCATCATTAGGATGCCTGCCTCGTGCCTGTCACTTCTCGTCCCCTTTGACCCAGTTAGTGGGCAAGGAGTGTGTGAATGTGAGGAGCTTTTTTTTTTTTTTTTTTTTTGTGAAGTCAGGCAGCCAGTTCGTGAACCCCCTGTTCTACCCTGTGGCAAAATAATCAAAGTGTTGATTGTGGCCACACAACAGAAGAAGAAGAAGAAGAAGACAAGACAGGCGTAAATTGTCGGGCAACTGGCCTTTGTCAAGCGTAAACATAAGACCACAAAGGAATATACACCAAATACAAAAATTGGGAGACAAAGACTAAAACTTCCCTGCTGCTTCTCCCACTGGACGAATGGAATGGGTGAGGGAGTCGGAGGGTTAAGTTTCTGCGGTTGGTAGATAGGGTGTGGGAGTCAAAGGGTTAGGCTTAGCGTATATTCAATTGTAAGTGTAGAGTAGCAAGAATTAACATTAAAACACGTTCAGTAGGGCCTACTGCTTCTATTGTTGAGTACATTTTAAAGTTTACCTCACCCTGTTATACCTTTTCTTCTTTCTGCGCTTTCTATGTATAATCATGAGTGTTCCGTCCATTCTGTGTTCCTTTCTCATTCTGTCCCGCTCGACCAGCAGACGATCGTTTTCTTTTCGCCACGTGTCAATGTTTACTTCCGGTGCAGCGCCGCCAACAAGACACGTACACTTCCTGCATCGACATGGCGGCTTCCAGCCTGATACGCGGACGCTGCTTTCAGTTTCTGTTGTTTGTAGCAGCTGTCTGCCTTCTGCCCTCCGTTTTACTGGGCCACGGCCATTCTCACGATCATCATGGCCACTCGCACGACGAGCCGGCGTCTTTCAAGTACAGCAAACAAGCCAACGCGCCTCCAGCTGACGATGTAGCAGACGAACACCACGGTCACTCTCACGATCATCATCATGGACACGCTCACGACCACGGACACGCTCACGACCACGGACATGCTCACGACCACGGACATGCTCACGATCATGGACACGCTCACGGACATTCGCATACAAAACCTGGTGAGACGAAAAAAGGCATTGAGCAGTTCGAACAGGGCGGCCGTCAGCCTCCCAGCAGTGGTCCCCTGCTGATGACCTGGCTCAAAGCAATAGGCTCCACAGCTTTCATCAGTATCTCGCCAGTGTTTATCCTGTATTTTGTTCCTTTGAACAGTGCCGATGAGCAAAAAAATTTGCTTAAAATACTGCTGAGCTTCGCATCAGGTGGTTTGTTGGGCGACGCCTTTTTGCATCTGATTCCTCACGCTGTCTCTCCACACAGTCACGGGGACGAGGGTGACCATGCACACTCTCATGGACACTCACATGAATCTCATGGACACTCTCACGAACACCACTCGCATGATATGGTTGTGGGATTGTGGGTGCTGGGTGGAATAGTGGCCTTCCTCATAGTTGAAAAGTTTGTGCGTTTTGTCAAACAAGGCAGCGGAGAACATGGACATAGTCACGGTCATTCCCATGCATCACCAAAAAAAGCAAAACCAGAGGAAAGCAGAAAGTCAGATGAGAAGGCAAAGACATCAGAAGATAAAAAAGACGATGAGGATAAGAAACCAAAGAGCCCCAAGAAGAAGAAAGCGAAGGACAGTGACGAAGAGACAGAAGACAAGACAGATGATGCTGGCGATAAAGACAAAAAGTCAGAGAAGGAAGAAGAAAAAGAAGCTGTCAAAGAACAGAAGAGTGGTTCAGAAATAGGTATGTTTTCTGATCTAGTGTTCAATCTTTGTTTTTAGTCAGATGTTTTCAAATAGGACATAGTGTGTAGACTCTAGAAATGCAATAATTAACACTTTAATCATTACATAATCCTGTCTAATTCAGTTGGGTTTCAGTTTCATTTTTGATTTAAATTAACTCAGACAGCTTCTCCATGCTTGGAATAAATTCCTTATGTGTTAACACTGCCTAACATGAGCGATATTTCAACACTTGAGCAGATTTTTTTGTTTTTGTTTATTTGTTTGTTGTTTTTTTTTGAAGGAACTGTGGACTTGAGATCTGATATCAGTTCAGTCCCAGCCTGTGACATTAAAAATGCACTGGTAAAGTCTTGGGGTTCTGTTTAGTGTATGTTTTCTACATCTGTCCTTGTGAACAAAACAATTACAAGTGAACAACAGCAAACAAACATGCCTCAGAATGATAGGTTCATATCACAGAAACCTATGTATTGGCAGCCCGACATAAACCACTTTTCACTTTCTAACATCAGTATTGGTCACCTTAATTCTCTTACCCCATCCTCTTACCTTTAACCCTCTGACTCCTGCACTCTGCCCACCGGCATCCTGCATTGCCAACCATGCTAATTGCTAGCGAAGCAAAAACTGAACCCTTTGATTCCCTCACCCTCTCCACCAGCTTCCTGCAGGAAGCTGGTGGAGAGGGTGAGGGAATCAAAGGGTCAAGTGTTTGTAATTGGTGGACAGGGTGCAAGAGTCAAAGGGTTAATCCTTAGAAACAGGCACCTGCACATGTATACAAACTATGTTTACTGCCTAATCACTTTTAAACTAATGTGATGTACCTGTGTATCTGGTATCCTTTTTTTTTTTCTCTTTTTAAACACTTTTCTTAAACAAATTTGGCTTCCTTTTATCATGACATAAAATGTGAGAATGATATGTTTCTGTTTAACTGGAAACTTCATAAACGTTGTTAATCAAAATCAAAGACAGTAGCTTTGATTAAGTTGTATTGGTCCTTCTTATTGCTAGTCCTTGCAGCTTGCTATATATTTCTACAAAAAACACGCAAACAATAAAAGCAAAATGCAAAGTGTAATGAGCATGTTTTGACATGAAGTGAATGATGAACTGTTTGTCCCATGCAAATTGATATTTTTAAGCAACCTTAATTTTTTTTCTTCTGTATTTATAGTAATAGTATATACTTTGAGTGTACCCTACCTCAGCATCTTCGTGTGTATGCGCATGTGTGTGTGGTGTGGTGTGTTTGTTTGTTTGTTCATTTGTTTGTTTGTATCTGTGTACGTGTGTGTTTGTGTATGTGTGTGTATGAACTAATTAATGTAAAGCGCAGTGAGTCCTTACCTATGTGTGGGAGAATAGTGCTATATAAATGTGATTTATTATTATTATTATTATTATTATCATTATTATTACTATTAATTATTATTATTATACTTCTCATCACTAATTGCACGCGTGAAATCAATTCCAACATCAGACAGCGAGGTTGGAAAAGCAAAATATATGATATCAAAGGGCCCATTAACAGACACTATATCATCATTCATCACAAACAGTTTTGATGGCAGGCACACCAATAAGGACTGAAATCTTAAAATTCACTTTGGCAAAAAATAAATGATAGATATACACATAAAGTTATGTGCTCTCGTTTTTCGCTCTGGCAAGGAAGAGATCTGCATTTGGTTGGATTGGGGTGGGTTGGATTGATTGGGCTGGGTTGGGTTGTTTTGGGTTGGGTCGGGTTGGATTGAGTTGGGTTGGGTTGGGTTGGGTTGGGTGGATCGGATTAAGTTACATTGGGTTAAGCATTCTGATTTTTCTTGGATGGGTAATTGCTTATTAATTTGCTTACACTATGCATGTGGTATATTGCCATACAGGCTGCATACTCTTTATTTTAGTGAGTAAGCATGCTGGGTGTTTCCATGCTTCCATAAGCCAGCCTGACATGATTTACATAGGATCTTCTAATCTATGCATATTTGATATTCTGTACATAAAAGGGATAGGATAGACACTGAGTCTGTGCACATGTTCGTGGTGTTGACTGAGAGATCTGAAAAGCCTTTACCCTTTACCAATTAGGCAGATAGGTCTAGGCAGATTAAACCAGGACTTTTCACTTGAAAGTTCCACATTTACTCTTTGAATGGATGATGATAATGATGATGATGACAACGATGATGACAACGATGTTGACAAGGATGATGATGACCATCATCACATTTATTGTTAGTAGCATAATTTCTGTTGTCATATTTTAATGGCTCTTGCGTGGCTTTAGACTTAGTCTAAAGTTCTTAAATATAAATTATAATGTTTTAATTACTCCTAGTCATGTTACTATTACTGTCTCAGAATATAATTTTTACATAAAACTAAGTGTATTTATAAAACATATTGTGGGTGTGGGGGTGGGTGGGAGTTTTATTGAATAAAGAGTTTGCAGATGAATCTCGTAAGTTCTTAGTTGTCTGTATTGAATTGTATAGAACAGGCCCACGGATCGGATATCAAGGTGGCTGGCTACTTGAACTTGGCGGCCGACTTTGCGCACAACTTCACTGATGGTCTTGCCATTGGAGCGTCTTTCCTGGGTGGTGACACTTTGGCATCATCACCACCATCACCATCTTCCTGCATGAGATTCCTCATGAGATCGGAGACTTTGCCATCTTAGTGCAGTCTGGATGCACAAAGAAGCAGGTGGGTTGATGTATACAAAAATTATTTACTTTTTTAACCTCTTAAGTGCCGTCAATGTAAACTTTACAGAGCTCTCAGACCTTCTGTAATGCCTACACACGTAAAAGTAACAGAGGTATTTGACACATGTTTCAGCCTAATGTAAATGGGAAAGGAGCACTGACTGACATTGTCAGTCTCAGAGAGGGTTCATAAAAGTGACTGGCTTCCCTTCATGACTTTTTGACCTATGCAACCCTCATCAGATTGGTTTTATTTATCTGAAAAGAGAAACTGGTTTTCAGCAAAATGCTGACACCAGGACTGTCTTGCAGTGCTAGCATGTTTTCAGCCTTTGAAAGCATGTGAGTTGAGTCAAGAACTTATAAATGACTGTAGGATGATTCAGAAGACAATTCTGACACAAGAAGAGGTTGAAAACAGCTGTAGTTACTTGCTGTTGGTATGAAATGTTCACCAGACAGACCCAACAAGAAAAGTATTGATTTTATAAGCATGTGACACAAAGGGTTTGTGGCCCCAGACAATACTGGCAGCAAGGGGAGGACTAGGGTGATGGAGTGGGGTGGGGAGGCATGGGCTTGAGTGCGAAGCGTTTAGTGCACGTACATGCAGCTTTTTGTAGCTCGTCTGCTGTCAGTGATCTGTCAGTAGGAGGTCAGCCAAAGTCTCAATACTTTTAGATTTCGTCAGGAGGGTCATATCTTCTAATTTTTCCTTTGTTTGTTTGGTTTCTATCATGAGCGGTTATGAGTTTTTTATGGGAATTTCCACAAAATATTACAAATATGAAGTAATTTCAAGAAATTACTATATAGATCATCTGAAAATACATTTAGTCATGCCTAATGCATAGATTCCCATAAATATGGAAGCAGGAAGCAACAGTTGTTTTATTGTACATGATAGTGATGCAACATTTTTCCCCGGCACATGGAAAACACAGGATGTCAAAAAACGTCGGCACTCAAGGGGTTAACGTTCAGTTTTTTTGAGTATTCTTAGTTGCTTTTAGCCACACTGTGCAAATGGTATGTTGCTGCACAGTCTACATACACTCCGTCTTCAGTAGGTGTGCATGCTGGGTTTTTCATGTTTGAATAACTTCAATAAGGCACTGGATATTGACATGACTTACAGGATCATTAGATTGTTTAAGGTGTTATGTGTGTGTGTGTGTGTGTGTGTGTGTGTGTGTGTGTGTGTGTGTGTTGTGTGTGTGTGTGTGTGTGTGTGTGTGTGTGTGTGTGTGTGTGTGTGTACATGTTGTGCGTTTCTTTGAGATCAATTTAAACAGTGTGCTGAACTTTGATACTTTCACTATTTTCAGAAGTGTATGTTATATTTCGTTATTATCATTGTTCCCACTTTTGTGTTCAGGCGATGATGCTTCAGTTCTCCACAGCCATTGGCGCCATGTTGGGTACATTCTGCAGTCTACTGGCTGGGGGTGTCGGGGTGGCTGCTACCGCCTGGATCCTACCCTTCACCGCCGGCGGTTTTATCTACATTGCCACCGTCTCCGTCATCCCCGAACTACTGGAGGAGGCCAAAGTGAAGCAGTCTGTGATGGAGATTGCTGCTCTGCTGTTTGGCGTGTGTATGATGGTGCTGATTGCTGAGTTTGAGTGAGACTGTTGTTTGAATGAGTGTTGGTTGTGTGCGTTGTCACTGCTGCGTTCATGCCAGATTGGAAAATGTGCGTGTGTATATATGGTGGCCCAGTTTTCTTTGTCATTCATGTCTTTTCGTTTTATTTATAGGGAATTAGATTTGATTGAAGGTGACTGTTTATGTCAAACAGCAGAACATCTCTGGCCTTCCTTAGTATTTATTATTGTTGTGTTTTGTTCTAATGATAGCTGTGTAGTTATGTAAAGAAAAAAGCAAATGATAATTGATTGCTACTAAAACAAAAAGACAGATGATGGTTAGCTAATAGTGACAGCAAAGACGGATAATGGCACACCACATTGATATGGAATGTTGAAACAGTTGTGGTTTAAAGATATGTATACATGAATTATGATCAACACACATTGGTTTTAAATTGGGTGATTTCTCTTAGTTTTGCGCTGATACATCTGGAATTTCATTATCAGAGATGACATTCAAAACTGTATTAAGTGATATTAAATAACTGGCTTCTCTAAGAGATAATTGAAATTGTACAGTTGTGATATAGTGTGAATCTTAGTCTCAAGTTGGTCTTGCCATGATTGTATACTATTGTTTACATTATGTTTTTCTTTACTACCCTCACGCGTCCTTTTCCTCACCTTTTTCAAGTTTTTGTTTTCTTCACTCGCAGAGTCACAATTTTCAGCTAGATACTTTTATTGAACTTTTGAAAAAATCACCAGATTCTTGATTTTTGTAAATTCTTTTTTTTTTTTGCATGATGACAATGGCATGAATCATGACACGTCACGTGCATATGATAACCCCACCTTACCTCACTTTTAGACACTGTAAATTAGGATGTATGTCAATGTTTTTTATTTTTTTCTCAGCAGGCTGGTTGGCACTTATAATAAAAGTCGTAGACTCAAGATCGTCTGTCTCAATCCTAGCCTGCAACATGAAATTGATCTGTTTGGTGCCTGTGTGAATGCTTCAGCCGTTCAGGTAGTGTCTGCGGTTATAAACCACAGCGGTGTATAGGTCATATTCTCCCACCCCCCATCCCATTCTCCGTCCATTTTAAGACGTTGCGAGAGTGAAGTAATCAGTTCTGTGTTCAGGATGAAGGATGTGGTTTTCATCAAGTCCTCTTTGTTGCCCTAGAACTGCTGTACCAGAGTTTCCCCATGTAGCCACTGCTTATTTCTATTATTTCTGATCAGAGGGCAGAACTGTAGAATGTGCTCTGAAGGCTGTGGTCCTCTCTGGCATGGACACCCATCTGTGTGGGACAGCCCCACTCTGTACATATGTTGGAGACTGGTCCTGTGTGGCATAGACACCCATCTGTGTAGGACAGCCCCACTCTGTACATATGTTGGAGACTGGTCCTGTGTGGCATAGACACCCATCTGTGTAGGACAGCCCCACTCTGTACATATGTTGGAGACTGTGGTCCTGTCTGGTATGGACACCCATCTGTGTGGGACAGCCCCACTCTGTACATATGTTGGTGACTGTGGTCCTGTCTGGCACGGACACCCATCTGTGTGGGACAGCCCACTCTGTACATATGTTGGAGACTGTGGTCCTGTCTGGTATGGACACCCATCTGTGTAGGACAGCCCCACTCTGTACATATGTTGGAGACTGTGGTCCTTCTGGTATGGACACCCATCTGTGTAGGACAGCCCCACTCAGAACATATGTTGGAGACTGTGGTCCTGTCTGGTATGGACACCCATCTGTGTGGGACAGCCTCACTCTGTACATATGTTGGAGACTGTGGTCCTGTCTGGTATGGACACCCATCTGTGTAGGAAGCCCACTCAGAACATATGTTGGAGACTGTGGTCCTGTCTGGTATGGACACCCATCTGTGTAGGACAGCCCCACTCAGAACATATGTTGGAGACTGTGGTCCTGTCTGGTATGGACACCCATCTGTGTAGGACAGCCTCACTCAATACATATGTTGGAGACTGTGGTCCTGTCTGGTATGGACACCCATCTGTGTAGGACAGCCCCACTCAGAACATATGTTGGAGACTGTGGTCCTGTCTGGTATGGACACCCATCTGTGTGGGAGAGCACATTCATCACATATATTAGAGTAGGCAGCAGTATTCAGTCCTGAAGTGGAAGATTGTGGTTTGACGTTGCTGCTCAAGATAACTGATAGGATCATTTCTGTTATGTTCAGGGTTGGAGTTTCTTTTTATGATGATTTCCACCCCTCTGAAGGAGATGGGATGTTCTGTTGTTGTCTGCTTCCTTCCATTGCCAGAGTCTGCCTACTTGTTTCTCCAGATGCCAGAGTGGACAAGAATCTACTGCACCATTACTGGCACAGTGCGTGTTTGTTCTGTTAGTTCTTGCAAGGTAGACTCAATAAGATTGTCAGGTTAAGACTTGCAGTATTTGATAGATGAGGACTGATGGCTGTGGATTCGTCCGATAGATTGGCTGGCAAATGCAGGTGTTAGGTTACTGGTTTGCAAATGAGGTGCGAGGGTTAATTAAGAATGACAGTATTGTGTCTTTCTTCATACTTATGAAAATATGATAGTTGTGTCAGTACCGCAAGTACGCATTTCTTCATTTCTTTTACATGTTCTGTCTGCTTTGTTGTAGAATGGTGCAGATATTCTCTCAACCACAATGATGTAGAACTTTACAGTCCATAAATGAGGAGCCACCTTTAGTAATGAAAATAATCCCTGGCTGCTGAGGGAGGAGATGTGGCTGAAGCTGACTGTTCTTGAGGAGAAACTGTACGGATCTGTGGTTGTTGTACAGACAACAGCCAGCTTTAGCTTGGAGCTGGCCTCCAATTGTAACAGCAAGAAGTTATGTAAATCATGCAACAAAAGGCTGTTCAGTACATCAGGTAATTGTAAAGTTTGAATAAACAGTGCCCATGCATATGAGAATGGAAGTAAAGATGAAAATCATGAGAAAAATTATTCTCAGTCAAAACTGGGAAATGATTCAGGATTTTAGAGTAACTTATTGTTGTCATTCATTTAAAAAGATTTAAAATTCTACCTCACAAAATGTATATGAGGATTAGCTACTAATGTAAAAATGGCTTTAAGAGAAGCCTGAAAGTATTGTATCCATCTTCTTTGACGGGCTGTGCCCAGCGACTTAAAGACTGATGTATAAGGTTACGTCTAAAATATTTAAGTTTTTGTTTGTTTTCACCTTTTATTACATATTCCTTATACTTCAGAGTAAATCCAGTTTTTGAAAAAAGTATCTGTGATACTTCTTTTTGTGTTCAAGCATGGCTATGCTTGAAACAGTCCATCTGGTGGTCTGGGTGAAGTAGATGCAAAAATAATTTAGCACTTCAATGTGTATTTCTGTTTGCCAAAGAGCTGGTCTGGTCATTGGCATGTTTTGAGAACTCCATTGATGTTTTTGATACTGATAGCATCATGCAGCAGGCAAAGTTAAACCACAGGTTGATCATGTTACGTATTTTGTTGTTGTTGCTGCTGCTGTTTTCTGAACATGTGTTGAATTTTTAATGGTGAAGTGTGTTGAATCTCCTCCTATAGAAAAGTTTGAAATTTTTAGAGTGGAAGTTTGTTGAGTCTCCTTGTATAGAAAAGTAGTGGATTTTGTGTTTGCTTTGTTTCAAGGTTGGCTGTATCCTTCACATATCTACCTGTGATCAAGGTTAGCTTCATGCACAGTCGCTTGTTCAGTCCTCAGTCTTGGCCAGAATTTTGGTTTGTGACATCACAGGGTCATGTTCTGGTACAGCCAGCCATTGCCTTCCCACTTTGTCAGCTTTAGTCAACTTCCCTTCTTTCATTGCCTGGTCACGCTCTCATCCTGTGCAGACATCTTAGGTTTTTCACTCTGTCTTGGCTACCTTTGTTGTTCTTGCCTTTTGGTTTGTTGGTTGAGCTTTCAAACTTTATTTACTGGCTTTTCCCCCCTCAATCATGAGCAGTTTGAATGGCGATCATGAACATTTTCCATAAAAAGAGTTGGCTGTATCGTTCACACGATATGTGATCAATTTTTATTGAAGACACTACAGTTTAGTTTTTCATGGTTCTGGTTCTTATTTACTGTAAGAAAAAATGTTGTGTTAAATATTTGCTGTGGATACTTTTCTGGGTAAGAAGTTTTAGTCGTATTTCCTTGATAAGAAGTTTGGCAGAGAAGAGAAACTGTGGTTTTCTTAAACATTTTTACAACACACAGTTACAGAAAAAAGAGTGGTGAAAAGACAGGGTATTTGAATTGCATGCGGGTGTTATTTTTTTGCTTCATTTCATAAAGTCAAATACCGGTATGAGAAAAAACACATTCTGCACGCCAGATACTTGGTGCAGTGAATACAGTCATTTACATCTCATCTACATCCTTTCACCTGACAGAAGTTTACTTTTACGTTTCACAGGTTTCTTTGGCATAAAATAAACCATCCAGCTGTCATTAACTACATCAACTGCCAATCAGCGACCCGTAAGAATAGTACTGTACACACACACACACACACACACACACACACACACACACACTCACACAGAGGAGCATTTTGAAATCGGTCATATGTTTTTCAGTCAGCCCTATTCAGAGAGAAGCATTGGGGGGGGGGGGGGGGGGGGGGGGGAGGAGGGGGCAGAGAGAAAGACAGATGTGCCTGATGATATTTCATTGGCTTTTTGTTCTGGTGTTGGTGTGAATCTGCTGCTGATGACATTTCATTGGCATCATTATTCTTAACCCTTTGACTCCCGCACCCTGTCCACCAGCATCCTGCATTGTCAGCCACGCTAGTAAACCAAAAACTTAACCTTGACTCCCTCACCCTATCCACCGCTTCTACAGGAAGCCGGTGGATAGGGTGAGGGAGTCAAAGGGTTAAGTTTTTCGAGTTGGTAGATAGGGTGCAGGAGTCAAAGGGTTAAGTGTTAGTGTGAAGCTGCTGCCTGTGTACCGGTATGTTGACTTAAAGTGTAAGACAAGAAGACATGACTTAATTAGCCTATGTATGTATGAGAGTGGGTGTTCGTGCATGTGAGCACATCTGTCATGGCAGTCTGTGTGTGGGGAATGTGTGAATTTGTGCCAGAAGCCATAAGTATGTTGCTGTCTAAAAGTCACAAGAGATGCTGTACTGGATATGTCCCTGCAGACATAGCGTACAGTGTCTGTCTTGAGACTTTAGGTACCTACTTCTGAGAGAAATATATTGAAAAACTATCACACCAGTGACAACACATTAACAATGATTGGACTTGACAGAACCGTTTATACATTTGTCCAGGTATGTCAAGTCATTAACTATGAAATGTACCGTCGTCACCCCTTCATATTATCTTATCGATGCTTGTTGAATATTTATGCTATCATTCACGTTGCTCATTCATACACCATTTGGAGCTCTCCAGTCTTGTTCAGCTGAAAAAGATTTTTCTAAAGCATGTCATACGAAGCCGGTGTGATTTTTTTACAAACCCGGTAATGTGTGCATGAAAATAACTGAAAGTATACATGGTAGGCCAACTGTAACATGGAAAATATGGGTTGGTCAGCATGGAAAATATGGGTTGGCCAACATGGAAAATATGGGTTGGTCAACATGGAAAATATGGGTTGGCAACATGGAAAATATGGGTTGGTCAACATGGAAAATGTGGGTTGGCCAACATGGAAAATATGGGTTGGTCAGCATGGAAAATGTGGGTTGGCCAACATGGAAAATATGGGTTGGTCAGCATGGAAAATGTGGGTTGGCCAACATGGAAAATATGGGTTGGTCAACATGGAAAATATGGGTTGGTCAGGTGTTCATGAGAAGAACGAATGAACATTTCACATGAAAGCAAGCAGTTGTTGAAATAATTGTTAATCTTTTGATTCCTGATGGTTAAGACTGACAGTCAAACAGAATCCAATCTTTTTCCTGACCCCCACCCCTTTATCTGTGTTCTATGCTATCTCTTGGCCGTCATGGAATCAGCTCTTGTGTTATGATGTTTTTGTGTTGTGTATAGTTTTAGCTGTTGTATTGTCTTGTGGTGGAGGGACCATTATTTCCTGTACTGCCAATAAACTGTTCTTCTTTCACGTTCACGAATGGCTGTGCCTAAAGTTTTGTCAAGTCCAGCAGCGGAGATGAAGGATGTTGTCTTCAAAAGGTCCTCTTTGTTGTTTCACAGCTGGTGCAGAGTTGTCTGGTTAGTTTTAACCCTTTGACTCCCGAAGTCTATCCACCGATTGCAAAAGCTTAGCCCTTTGACTCCCTCATCCTATCCACCAGCTTCCTGCAGAAAACTGGAGGAAGCTGGTGGATAGGGCAAGGGAGTCAAAGGGTTAAGTTTTTGCTTTGCTAGCATGGTTGTCAATCCTGGATGCTGGTGGGTGGGGTGCGGGAGTCAAAGGGTTAAGGTACATGTGTATCCTAAAGCTGGTGTAAAGTTGTCTGGTTAGTTTTAAGGTACATGTGTATCTTAAAGCTGGTGTAGAGTTGTCTGGTTAGTTTTAAGGTACATGTGTATCTTAAAGCTGGTGTAGAGTTACCTGGTTAGTTTTAAGGTACATGTGTATCTTAAAGCTGGTGTAGAGTTGACTGGTTAGTTTTAAGGTGCATATGTATCTTCAAGCTATCTAGCGTTGTCTGGTTAGTTTCAAGGTACAGATATATCTTAAAGCTATCTAGAGTTTTCTGGTTGGTTTTAAGGTTCATGTATAAAAATGGTCTGCATGAAGACATAATTTCTATCCATACGCCTTACTGCAAAGAGAACCCAGGTAGAGAAAATATTGGACAGATTTGCAGGGAGGCTGAGGATGCAGAGGGTGTGAGATGTACTTGCAGTTACAAGTGATAGATATGTATTGAGGGCCATGATCGCCAACACCATGCAGCAGGGCACATGATGATGATGATGAAGCTGTACTGATGCACAATAAGATGGGAAAGAAAAACCCTAAAACATATGCATGCAGTTTATAACTCACCACACTATTCGCTCTTGGGAGATTGTTCAGGGATTCTTCACACCCAGACAATTCCATATGCGCTCCACCAAAGTCTGCCAGTAATTCTCTGCACGGAATCTTACATGCTGGCAAGATTTTGATATCGGGAGAGGGAGAATGGGACTCATGAAAGGATTGGATTTTGTTTGTTTGTTTTGGTTTTGTTTTTGAAACATTAACCCTTTGACTACTGCACCCTGTCCACCGACTTCCTGCATTGTCAACCACGTTAGCAAAGCAAAAACTTAACCCTTTGACTCCCTCACCCTATCCACTGGCTTCCTGCGAGAAGCTGGTGGGTTGGGCAAGGGAGTCAAACGGTTAAGTTTTTGCTGTTAGTGGATAGGGTGCGGGAGTCAAAGGGTTAAGCTGGCACCACCAGACTGATTTCCACCTCAAAGCGAACAGCAGATAGATAAGTGAGGTTATAGGTTGCAGGCTGGGACTGAACTCAAGATGTGAGACCTTGAGTTCACAGCTCTATCAAGAGAGCCAGTCAGCCCACATAACACACACACACACACACACACACACACCATGAATAGGATTACTGATGAGCTCCCAAGTTGGTAAAGATAAAACAGCGAAAGAGAGGAGTGTGTGTCGCTCAGCCTCAGAACCTGTGATCAGGACGGTGATGGGTGTAGCTGATCGGGCACCGTTTGTAGTCCACCATGTAGAACTGGATGCCATTCATGATTTTTTCTTGTGCTTCAAAACAATACAGAGTGAACACTTATTGTGACTGATTAATTTCTGATTCTAAAAAATACAGAGTGAACACTTGCCATGATGGATTATTTCTGGTTCTGAGTCAAACTGTCAGGCTGTAAAAATGGCCAACTGTCAGGCTGTAAAGATGGCCCAAGAGGTCTCCATCATTTTGCTTTCTTGCAGCTTGTAAATCATGAAATGACAATGAACTTACATTGTTGTGATTACATTGTTGTGATCTTAATTGTGGTTTCATCTCCCCACAGTGAAGAGAGGTAAGAGACGACATGGAAACAGAACATGTATCTGTTAGTTTTAAAGGTGTGTAAACAGTGTGTACACTGGAGAGGTTAGGATAACAGGTTGTGTGTATCATTCAGTTATCAGTCCTTTGCTTAACCCTTGGACTCCTGCACCCTAACCACCAGCTGCAAAAACTTAACCCTTTGATTTCCTCACCCTATCCACCAGCTTCCTGCAGGAAGCTGGTGGATAGGGTGAGGGAATCAAAGGGTTAAGTTTTTGCTTTGCTAGCGTGGTTGGCTATGCAGGATGCTGGTGGACAGGGTGCGGGAGTCAAAGAGTTAACCCTTTGACTAGCAGCACTCTATGGCAAATTGATGCAATTTAAAATTGTTATAAAATATTAAATACAGACAGGTGCATATTGCGGGTATTCTTTGTTTACATTTTCATCCATTCGTCCCTCTGTCTCCACAACAACAATTCCTGGGGCTGAATTAGACCTTCCTGGGGCTGTATTAGACCTTCTGGGGCTGTATTAGACCTAGCACCTCTATCACTCGTCTGCCTCGACCACGACCACTTCAGATCATTGTGCTTGTAGAGGGTATATCTCCTCAGAATAGTCGGAATCTGAATTGAAAGTATCAGGCTTATCTTCGACAATGTTTCCTTCGTCACATCATCATCTCTCCATCATGAGGAACATCAAAAATAAACTGATGGACTTTTTCCACAGAGTATTGGGGTTGGAACCTGTCCGCCATCTTTACTCACATGAAAAAAAATTGATGAAAATACTTAAAATCCAAGCTGAAAAACTCACTTTCCAACACACGCGGTGTCAGCCATTTGCAATAACAATCTTCTGAATATTTATGAGCTAAAAGTCACATGGTTCGACCAAGTGATAGGTGTCGGAGCTACATTTAGAACAGTGACCTATGAACCGCGCGTACATGCGCGGCTGCCAGTGAAAGGGTTAAGTAAACAGTTTATATTATCAGATCTTTTGGGCAAAGCATTTTTTTTTCTTAACCCGCTGACTCCCTCTTTTCAGCATGTAACACATTTTGTTTTATTGCTTTGACTCTTAATTTTTTTCTTAACCCTCTCACTCCTCTTTTCAGTAATGCATGGAACGCGTTTTGTTTTGACGCTTTGACTCTAATTTTTTTAACCCTCTGACTCCCTCTTTTCAGCAATGCATGCAACACATTTTGTTTTAACGCTTCGACTCTCTCACACAATCCATCAGTATCATCCTGCATTACGAATCATGACAGCAAAGCAAAATCTTAACCTTTTCACTCTCTCACCTTGTTCACCAGTTTCCTACAGTAAGCTGCTGGATAGGGTGAGGGAACAAAGGAACAAAAGGGTTCAGTAAGCTGGTGAACAGAGTCAAGGAGTAACGGTCCAGTAAAGCTGGTGAACAGGGTTAGGGAATGAAAGGTTCTGTAAGCTGGTGGATAGGATGACGGAGTGGAAGGGCTCAGTAAGCTGGTAGATAGGGTCAGAGAGTGGAAGGCTTATGTAATCCTGTGATAAGATGAGGGAATGAAAGGGCTCGATTTCTGCAGCTGGCGGATAGAATGCTGCAGTGAACAGGTTAAAATAAATGTTTGGTGCAAAGAGAATTTCTGAGATCACTGACAAACCTGTGACAAGTAATAGGACCGATGGAAAAGAACAGAAGACGCAATCTTTGGTTTTCTTTGATCATTACTGTGTTCTGTCATTATCTAAAAAACCTCATTAGTTCTTTTTCTTTTAAATTCCTCTTCAAGAATTGGATCATTGGCATAAGACATCTGCCAAACATTTATGAATGCGTAATGCATCGAACAAACACTAATCCTAAAATCTGAAGTCTTTGACTCCCTCCCACAATTCTTCAGCATCTTGCCATGTCATTGAAACAGAAACTTAACCCTTTCACACCCTCCTCTTATCTACCGACTTCCTGCAGAGGATGGACAGAGTGAGGGTATGAAAGGGTCGAGTGTTTGCAGCGGGTGGATAGGGTGCAATTGTAAAAGAGTTGATCTGTTGCTTATTTGTCACCTCACACAGGGTGTGGATGTGAAAAGGTTAATCTGTTGCTTTACTTCTCCCTTCACACGCAAAGTATGCTCATCACTGGCCAGTCCTTTTCCCACCTCCCTGTGTCCATTTTTCATTGGAAAATGTCTGCTTTTGTGCTGTATTGTGTCATACGTCATATTGGAAGTGGAAGTACAAACATCTAAATCTTTCTGCTCAGTTTTTGTTCATGTTATTTCATGTTGTGTGTGTGTGTGTGTGTGTGTGTGTGTGTGGGAGAGAGAGAGAGAGAGAGAGAGAGAGAGAGAGAGAGAGAGAGAGAGAGAGAGAGAGTGAGAGTGCTTTCACTAAAAGATACCCATAGGTAAACAATAGGGGGTTGGCACACAGTACTCGTCAGTCATAGACTCTAAACAGCTTGTTGCATGTGCAATCGCGTTTCTTTTGTCCCTGTCTGAAACTGCTATCATATTACAACTTTAGCAACTGATCATGGACCTGTAAGCAGGATACTGTAACTGCCAACTGGCACACACATTCTGGGAGCATTATGAAACCAGCCACCCAAATTATCAGCTGTTTAGATGGCTGGTTTCTAGCTATGCATAAAATCTGTAAGGTAGTGTTTGTATAAGGCAAAGTAAAAAGTAAAAAAGTTTATTGACATACTCTATCACAATTTATCCATACTCTTATCACAAAATGTTTATTGACATACTCTATCACAATTTATCCATACTCTTATCACAAAAATTTTTGTTGACATACTCTATCACAATTTATCCATACTCCATCACAAAAAGTTTATTGACATACTCTATCACAATTTATCCATACTCTTATCACAAAAAGTTTATTGACATACTCTATCACAATTTATCCATACTCTTATCACAAAAAGTTTATTGACATACTCTATCACAATTTATCCATACTCTTATCACAAAAAGTTTATTGACATACTCTATCACAATTTATCCATACTCTTATCACAAAAAGTTTATTGACATACTCTATCACAATTTATCCATACTCTTATGACAATTTATCCATACTCTTATCACAAAAAGTTTATTGACATACTCTATCACAATTTATCCATGCTCTATCACAAAAAGTTTATTGACATACTCTATCGCAATTTATCCATACTCTATCGCAAAAAGTTTATTGACATACTCTATCACAATTTATCCATACTCTATCACAAAAAGTTTATTGACATACTCTATCACAATTTATCCATACTCTATCACAAAAAGTTTATTAACATACTCTATCACAATTTATCCATACTCTATCGCAAAAAGTTTATTGACATACTCTATCACAATTTATCCATACTCTATCACAAAAAGTTTATTGACATACTCTATCACAATTTATCCATACTCTATCACAATTTAACACAAAATCTGCCTGCCATGCCACATACAAAAAGGCGACAAGTTTCACCCTGAACATTGTGCAATCTCTCTGGCCTATCATAACCATTTATGGTACAGTTTCAATGTAAGCTAATCACATGCTTGTTTTCTTATTAACCCTTTAGATTGCCACACCCTATCCACCAGCTTCCTGCAGGAAGGGTTAAGTTTTAGCTTTGTTAGCATGGTTGGCAATGCAGGATGCTGGTGGACAAGGTGCGGGAGTCAAAGGGTTGACACACTTGACTACCGTTTTCTTAAGAGTTGGGAGCTAGTTATTTTTAACATTTGTACGTCCAACATATAAACAATTCCGGTCCAATCACAATTTTCTTTTAGACAAAGCAACAACAAAGGGGAATAAAACCAGCCCAGTATTACATGTAGAGCAGCTTTTATTCAATCCACACACTGCTTTACTTCAATGCCATCACAAACAATCCAATTTGAAAAAAAAAAAAAGGCACAAAGCCAAGCAGTCCGTATGTCAATCTTACAATTAGAAGATCTGAGTTCAAACCAGCCTGGGTAGCACCTGGTAGAAAATTTTCAGACTGGCAGCGCC
Organism: Monoplex corrugatus; assembly: GCA_030674185.1. Taxonomy (NCBI): domain Eukaryota; kingdom Metazoa; phylum Mollusca; class Gastropoda; order Littorinimorpha; family Ranellidae; genus Monoplex; species Monoplex corrugatus. The sequence continues at coordinate 8,069,440 of JAPXFY010000026.1, read as the reverse complement.
TTATGGGAATTTTTCCAATCTCCTAGCTGCACACCTGCTGGCACCTGAACTCCATTTGTGTGTATATATGCACACAGCATGTTAAATATGCCTGTTAAAAGATCCTGTAAGCCATGTTAGTGTTCAACGTCTTATGGAAACATGAAGATTCCCAGTATACGTGTCTACTATAAGATGGAATATTCAGATTATGCAGTAACTTAATGCCTGCATAGTACAGAACAAACAATGTGCATAAAAATTAAAAAATTGCTCTGTGTAAAATCCTCCTCCTATTACTACTACTCTGTTACAAAACTCATGCCAACCTGCTTACAATGGCGCTATAAGATGACAGCGCAGTGTATCTATCAAGCTGAAAATGCCTTGTTTTGTCACAGCCACACTGCACTTCATTTTACAGCCCCTGCCACACATGGCTATACATGGATTATTAACAAAAACTTCAAGCATATCGCAGACATAGTACACTTAGAACTATGGTGTCATGTCTGTTTAGCTCAAAAGATCTACACTTATAGTTATAGTTTATACATTCCAACACTGAACTGATAAACTCTTGACTTCATACGTTTCAACACTTTATTTCATCTAAGGCCCCAGTATTCAAATTGAAGTAATGTACTGCTTTGTAGCTGTACAACATTTATTTAGAAACCATTAATTTACAGCAATTGTATCGGTATTCAGCGAATCTCATAGTACCTATGACGCTTGCGTGTACCAGAGCTGAAAGCAATGTTTAACAATGATGCAAGATCAGTCAGTCTTTCAAATGAATAATGCAAGCTAGGCTATAATTAGAAATAGCAATAACTCACTTTCTATTACCCTTCCCCATACTCATCCTCCACCCCATCTTTTTTTCCCCCCCCTTTGTATGTATGTATGTATATGTGTGTGCGTGTGTGTGTATCTAAAATCACTATTGTGAACAGACATTAAATAAAAGATTCATTCATTCATTCTTTCGTCTGACTGCTCCAATGGAAATTTCATGTCAATGCAGATTAATCTATTTTACCTTATAAATTCCCAATAAAAGTAATTTTGTGAATATCATACAGAATTAATATACAAGGAGAAGGGATGTATGATTATTTATTCCTTTTCTGTCAAACTTACCCCCCAACTAATATCAAGTATTGATATGTATCCATTTACAGCCAATGGAGTTCAGCTACTTGAATTAGGGCCAATACAGTTCTTTGAGAGTATTTCCAATGCCTTTTCTTTCCCAAGGGAGTACAAAGTGACCAGGCGAGGCACTGCACTTCATCTACTCTCTCTCTCTCTCTCTCTCTCGCTCCACTCTTGACCATTACAAAAACAACGAAAGAACTGAAAATGGTATATTACAAATTTCTCAAGCTGTTTTCCTGACCTGACCAATCTTCTCTAGACATTTCTGAGACATGGAGAAAGCCATGGTATGCTTGGATTTCTGGGACAGTTCCTGGCCCTTCAAACATGCTTTTTCAGCATCATCCAGCTTGGAGGTCCGCAAAAACACCGCCCCCAGATTACAGTACAGAACAGGTAGCTGGGAAGAGTTGATCTTCAAAGCAGCTTCTATGGCCTTGTTCAAAATATCCGCCGCCCTCTTGAAGTCTTTGAGGAGGATGTGAGCTGTGGCCAGGTCGTTCATTAAAATGATGTACTGTCCCTGCTCAGTCCCCAGCACTTTTTCAGCCACACTCAATGCCTGCTCCAGCACTTGTACCGATTCTGTGAAACGTCGCTGGCCCATGAGAAACCGTCCGTACGTTTCTAGAGCCATTCCCAGTAGAGCTTCTGTGTCCTTGCGCTTTTCCTCTTCATCCAGCTGTGCATCAGCGTCTTTGTTCCCTTCAGACCCTGTTGCTGCCTTCCCGCCTTCCATGGTGGCAGAAGCTGCTGCTTCTTTGACTGCATCAGGCACCGGCACAGAGCCTGAAACAGACCCACCACTGGTCAGGCCGACAGTACTGAGTCATCAGTGTCATAAACACTGGATCTTTAAAACAGAATACTTATTTGTTATTTTTGTTTAAAGCCCAGTCAACTGCATAGAGCCATATCAGGGCTATAATCGTTTCAAAACAAACACAAAACTTCAACAGGAACAAAGGAAAAGAAAGTTAAGTACACATAATTATCTACATTCAAGCACATAATCTAAGGAGATGCCTCTGGCGTTGACCACTCCGTCCAATTTACCACACACGGGATTTAAAAAACATACCTGTATGCAAATTTAAACATAGGTAAGGACACTAAAGCACATATAAAAACAGGCCTAAATTACCAAAAAATTACTTCCGCATATCTTACTTCCCTAGAGCCAAAAATTCACTAAATCATGCACCCAATTATCAATCCTAAGAGAAAGTACATAAGACTTTATCAAACACATGCAGGTGAATGGACCAGCAAGGCAGAAAATGATAGCAAAAAATGATGGAAAGCAAAGGAGCATGGCAGAAACAAAGAGAGTGACAGAAAAAAGGAAATTCCGGCACAGAATTTCCAGAAGGTGATGCGAAAGCATTTTGAAGGCCAGTATATTTATCCTAAAAGAGCCCCCAGCATCCCCACGGGGGTGGGGTGGGGAGGAGGGGGAACAGGATACTATTCCATGCATTATTGGTTATAAAGAAAAATGACTACACAAAAGGCAGGCTAAAGACTGCTTGGCTATTAACATAATTATAGCAATCAGATGAACTGACTAGAATAACTGTAGTTTGGAGTTCACAGGAGCACTGATTAACAAAATTATAAAGCCATACTCATGATGTACAATTTCCAGTGCCATAAATTTATTTATGTAAATGTTACCTTCAAGGGACCATGGTCATCCCGAATTACTTAGCAGTGTCCACTTATTTCACTCGATGTAACCCTCAACTTTTGGTAAAGATCATCATTTTATAGGAAGAAAACTTTTATTATCTGATTCTGTCCAACTTCAAGTAAAAATCAAATTGATAAAACCCTCATGAATGAAGCCCTAATTCCAAACTTATCACATGTAAAATGAATTGCTGGACCTTCCACATCTGTGGTGTTGCACGCATGGAATATCTAGGGTCCTCTGGAGGAACCAAAGAAAACATTCTCGGACACTTTCAGTTTCTCAAGGCAGTGTCTCCATGCTCAGAATAAATTCTACATGCACCAACGCCACAGATGTCAAGTGATGGAGAAGATCCAAAATGACCATGGCATAAGCCTGTCATCATCATCATCATCAGGTGCCCTGCCGCATGGCGTTGGCGACCATGGACTTCCAACCATCTCTATCTCTCGTTGCCCCCAGCATCTCCCCCACCCTCCCCATCCACTCTGCAAGTCCGTCCAGCATTCTCTCTCTGGGTCTATCTGGTGCTCTCATAAGCCTGTGCATAAGCATTATGCGCTGGCAAAGTCGAGAGGTCGTATCTAGCATATGGATTTTTTATTTTACCTCTGTATCAATCTGTCACTAAAACAACCTAGGCAACACTGCTAAGTGAAATGTGTATTTCAATCTACAATGCTAAAAAAATTACTTTGGACAGACCGACTGACCTTTATATTACAACGATAAACACAATGACATGATGCAACAGTGTTTGGTCAATTTTTCATAATTGGAAAAGGATGAATACATATCCAGCAGGCTTCCAGCATGTGCTGACTCCACCAACGCCCCATATCACACAAATCCAACCCCACACGACACACAGCCCACCCTCCTCCCCTCTTTAACACAGGACAGCCAAAGACAACACGACACACTGCCCCCTGCTTCTCACACATCATTTAAAGCCCCCCCCCCCCTCTCTCTCTCTCTCTTATTCTCTCACATACAGTGTGTCAGCAAACGCATGTCTGCACATGGGTGCAAACTGGCTCTATGTGTGTGTGTGTGTGTGTGTGTGTGTGTGTGTGTGTGTGTGTGTGTGTGTGTGTGTGTGTGTGTGTGTGTGTGTGTGTGTGTGTTTTGTGTGTGTGTGTATGAGTGAGCATGTGTGTGTTGTGTATGTGTGTGAGTGTGTGTGTGTGTGAGCAAAATATAACAATTCACTATTTTAATGTACAGTTATTACGAATCATTTTTTTAGCAGTAGTCTCAAACTTATCTGTACTCACTGTACATTACAAATAATCAGACTTTCTGGTGGAGTACAGACAAGTCAAGCTGTAAGGCTAGCTGACCACATTCCATATGCTATTGCACAATCTGTATCTTTGACTTTTGGTAGGCATACAAGCTGGCTGTTTTTCATGTTTCCATATGCCAATCACACCCATGACTTACAGCATTTTTTAACATGCATACCTGATATTCTGTATGCATATACTCATGAACAGAGTTTTACATACTGGCAGGGTCTGCACACATATTTGATTAATCCCTTTGACTCCCCGTTCACCGAAAGGGTGAGGAGAACTCAGTGGGTTAAATTTTTGCTTTACTAGCATGGTTGACAATGCAGGATGCTGGTGGACAGAGTGCGGGAGTCAAAGGGTTAAGGAGACTGGGAAAAAAATCACCCTTTATCCTCCAGGCAGAAGTATCAAGTGATCAAACCAAGGGCCTTCCGATGTTCACACTTCTTGACTACTGCATCTGTCAGTAATCATAAAATGACTTTTTATCTTCAGTTTTCTGCCCCCACCCCAAACCCTTTCTGATACTGCGATAGGGGCTGTTGGCCTAAGTCATTAAAGCCCCCTGAGTCTCAAGTCTCTCACACACACATGTACACAAACAAGAGTGTCACAATGGTTCAGATGTTCACCTGCCAATAAGCAAACATGAGGTCTCTGGGTTTGTTCCCCATTAAGGCTACGATTTTTCTCCTCAGTTTGACTGGGAAAAACAAACTGAAAGTCTAATCCTTCAGAAGGACAAGGAACAAGTTGGACCTGTATGCCTTCTGGCTGTGTACGCTGAAGATCCCACGGCAGTTGAAAATCATGAAGAGCAGAGCATTTGTCTGGTGCCCTGGTCTAAAAATTGAGAGAAAGGTTCTATTCCTGAGTCCTTTCCCTTGAAAGCCAATTAGCCTTCTTGCTTTTCTAAAGTCTTGGTTAAAAAAAAAAATTAAAAAAAAAAAAAAAGGGTGGCGCTGCACCGTGACGACATGATCTCAGTGGGTAAGAGCAGCAAGAATCTGACATGGTAAATCTATTGTGACAAAAAAGAAATGCACATGTGACCTCCCATCACCAATGCAGTCTTAACTCGCAGTCAGTCGAACAGCACTAGGAGCTAAAAAGGTGACTGAAGATCTGTCTGGGGTGTTTTGACTTTTCCTCAAAATTGACTCTGTGGACTACAATCTATCCCCCACAGAATTCTTTTTCTTGAAAACATATCATTAATCAATTTAAAATGGTATTTTAGTGCATTGATCATAGCAGAAAGAATGCAATTTCTTACCAAAAGTACCTATTTTTTGTCTCTTATTGTGAGCCATAACCTACACACAACCCCCATATGTAATATACTGACAGAAAGCTCTTTGGTGCACCTTTTGGATAATGACAGCTAAAATCAGAAACAAACCGGGTCAAAGCCACCAAATAAAGAAATATCAGAAAAATGTCTAGGAGAGTACATAAAAACCTTTGAGGCTGTTTTCTCAAAATGGCCTTCATACAACATAATGACTTTAAACATATACAACGTCTACATTTTTTTTAAAGTACAAGCTTTATTCAAGTACCAAAATAATTGGCAGAATGTACACTTTCCAGTGATATGTTTATCTCAAAATACCCAAAATGCCAGTTAAGACTGATTTCGTGCTGGGAGGTCACCTATGAATATGAACATCCCACCTTTCTCAGACTCTTTATCTGCAGCCATCTTGGCTTCCTGGGCTCTGATGCAGAACAGCAAACCCTGTTCGGCCTCAGGTTTGCGATCCAACATTGCATAGATGCTGGCAACTTTGACGGACAACTCAATGATGGCATTGTCATCCTGTGGCAACCCCTGCTGTAGACAGCCCTTCATGGTCTCTTTGTACAGACGCTCTGCTTTCTCCAGCTCCCCTAAACCCAGTGCCATGTCCGCCAGACTGTCGTATATGTTGGTTTTGGCATAGATGTACAGCTTGAAGTTCACCTTCTTCAATTTCAGCAGCTCATCTGCCACCTGATGGATGAAAAAACAAAATAAAGAAAATAAAGGTGCCACAGGCCTGAGATAGGGAAATGAGAAAACGCTTTTCAAAGAGAGCATTATGAAAATATTACCCATGTCTTCTCCCTCGCTACATAACAGACTTAATTAAGTTTGACGCTGAAATTAAAAACAGATTTAATTCATGTAACATAATAATCAAACATGTACAAAATGATCAATCCTTACAAAGTCTCATTTTTCTAATTTCATTGCTTTTCTCTACAATATGTGATCCTGAGCGGCCACGATTTCTCAAGCTCATCTTTTATTTTCTAATTAATAGGTATATGTCCAACTTATCCTTGAGAAGTGGCCTGGTGGTAACTGAATCAAAGAGGCACAGCTTTCTCTAAAATAGCACAATTTTGACCCAAGCATAAAAAATAACTAAAACCAACTGCAAACAGCATAGACATGAAACAAAGACCACTGGAAAATACAAGATAACTTATCTTGACAGCTTTCTTGCTATAAGTAATTCCAAAAAGCTGTGCACAGGCCGAAAAACAAAAATTTTCTGGCACACTATAATTCATTACCATAACATACTCCATTCTTTTACAAAGGTTCAGTATCATATGCATTCAATTCTTCTTCTCCACTGGATATACCGGTCATTGGGAAAACACAAAAAACAGCCACAATTTCACACTATACTGTGAAACTGTCACCTTTGAGTCACTATGTTAAAAATGCATTTGGTTCTGGGAACTCAGTGCCAGCAGCTCAGTTTGAACTCATTTCTAAGTAGCCTACTAGTACTACATACCAATAAATAATGTTTAAAGGGAAAGAACTGCTACAAAACTGTCTGAGGGTCCTGAAATTGGGATTACTTCTCTTTGACTGATCTCGGTACACACTGATGCTAAGGTTTTGCTGCACCGAAATCTAGGCGAAACAGCTTGACTGAGTTAAGCCACCTGTTCAGCACATGAGAAACCCAAGGGATCCTGCCCCCATCTCCACTAGGTCCTCAATGGTGGTCTAGGTGTGTCTTTCAGATGAGACAATAAACCAAGGTTCTGTGCACAACAGATTAAAAATCTCACAGACAAATAAGAACACCCTGGCAAAATTCTGTGAAGAAAAAAAAATTCATAGGTAAACAAAAACTAAGGAAATGCCTCTGGCATTGACCACTCTGTCAAATATATTGCACAGGGGATTTAAATGGACTATTGTGACATTTTGGATTGGATGAGATGTTTTGTCACATAGGTCTGGACTGTTGTGACCCAAGCATAAAAAATATAGAGCTTACCCGGGCAAAATTCTGTAAAGAAAAAATAATTTTAAAAATATTTCTAAAATTTTCATAGGTAAATAAAAATACATGCGCAAAGAAAAAAGAAGATGATGCTGTACAATGGTGATGTCCTTTCTCCAGGAAAAGCAACCTGAGTTTCAAATGAAAAAATTCCATATTAACAGAACATCCAATCCAATCCAAAATGTCAGTATTACAGACCTATGTGACAAAACGTCTAATCCAATCCAATCCAATATGTCACTGTAATACAGACCATTGGACAAAATGTCCAATCCAATCCAGAATGTCAGTATTACAGATCTATGTGACAAAACATCTATTCTAATCCAATCGAAAATGTCACAGAAGTCCAGACCTATGTGACAAAACACCCAATCCAATCCAAAATGTCACAGAAGTCCAGACCTATGTGACAAAACACCCAATCCAATCCAAAATGTCACAGAAGTCCAGACCTATGTGACAAAACATCCAATCCAATCCAAAATGTCACAGAAGTCCAGACCTATGTGACAAAACATCCAATCCAATCCAATCCAAAATGTCACAGAAGTCCAGACCTACGTGACAAAACATCCAATCCAATCTAAAAAGTCACAATAATCCAGACCTATAAGACAAAACATCCCATTCCGTGACAAAACATCCAATCCAATCTAAAAAGTCACAATAATCCAGACCTATGAGACAAAACATCCCATTCAATCCAAAATATTACAATAATCTAGATCTATTAACAAAACATCCTATCAAATCCAAAATGTCTCAATAATCCAGACCTATGTGACAAAACATCCAACCCGATCCAAACTGTCACAATAATCCAGACCTACATGACAAAACATCCAATCCAATCCAAAATGTCAGCTGTCCAGACCTATGTGACAAAACATCCAATCCAATCCAAAATATCAGAGAAGTCCAGAACTATGTGATAAAAAAAATCCAATCCAATCCAAAATGTCACAATAATCCAGACCTATGAGACAAAAACAGCTTCAGCTTAATGACGACAAGACAGAAGCTATCCTCATTGGCACCCGTCAGAAACTTTCCCAGCTGCCTCCTCTTTCTCTCCCATTATGTAACACATCAGTCCCAATTTCTGATTCAGCTAAAAACCTTGGTGTCTGCATTGACTCTACCCTCTCCATGAACAACTTTGTTTCTCAAACTGCCAGATCTTGCTACTATCATCTCCATCGTATAAGCCTGATCAGGAAGTATCTCTCTGTCGAAACAACTGCAAAACTTGTTCTCTCCTTCATAATGTCTCGCATTGACTATGCAATTCACTCCTGTCTGGTCTTCCTGCCTCCACCATTCACATCCTACAGCGCATTCAAAACAATGCTGTACGCCTTGTACTCAAAAAGAAAAAAGCTGACCACATATCTCCTCTCCTGGCACAACTTCACTGGCTCCCTGTATCAAAGCGCATACAGTACAAACTAGACACCATGTGCTACAAAAGCCTCAATAACGCAGCCCCCGATTACCTGTCAAGCCTACTTGAGATCTATGTTCCCTCACGTACCCTCCGCTCTGCCTCCGATCCTCTGACTTTTCGCTTTCCACGCACTAAGCTCAATACCTATGGTCCACGAGCCTTCTCTGTTTCTGGTCCACTCTCCTGGAACAAACTTCCTCTCTCAGTCCGTCAGCAACCTACTTTTGCCTCCTTCAAGTCCGCTCTCAAAACTCACCTTTTCTCCTCTGCATAAAATCCTAACCTCACTCAACCCCCCTCTGCAGCCTGTCTCCGCTCGGAGGGGAATCACTTTGTTTTAATATATAATTGTATATGATGTGCTCTCTGTGGTTTTCCATTGGTTTTATTCTTGCTTTTATTGCTTTTATTCTTTTCTCCCCATTTGTGGCCATGCATGTGTGTGTGTGTGTGTGTGTGTGTGTGTGTGTGTGTGTGTGTGTGTGTGTGTGTGTGTGTGTGTGCGTGCGTGCGTGCGTGCGTGCGTGCGTGCGTGTGTGCGTGTGTGTCTTTTCGGCGCTTGGATTTGATTTTGTCGAGATTTGCGCTATATAAATATTGTAATTATTATGTATGCATGTGCGTACGTATGTATGTATGTATGTATGTATGTATACGCTTAGATTTATGTATGTATGCATGTATACGCTCAGCTTAGATTTATGTATGTAAGTATGTAAGCATGTATGTATGCATGTATACGCTCATATGTATGTAGGTATGTATACATGTATACGCTCAGCGCTTAGATTTGATTTTGTCAAGATTTTGCGCTATATAAATAAAATATATTATTATTATTATTATTAAAAACATCCAATCCAATCCAAAATGTCACAATAATCCAGATCTGCATGACAAAACATCCAATCCAATCCAAAATGTCATAACAGAGCACATGTTTATGACAAAACATCGAATCGAATCCAACCCAACCCAACTTGCCACTGTAGTGCAGACAAACCAACCCTCATTAACATTCAACATTAGCACTCAGGCAAAAGAGAGCACAGCAAAGGACCCATGAGAGTAACACAATGTACATCTGTATTCTGTATAAAGAAAAAAAACTCACATGAACATAATCTCAATCTTTAAATTCATATTTTACTGTGCTTCGTGCATGGTGGATACTGATAGTGACAGATGTGGAAATGATGTAAGCAAACCTCTGTGAGTTTTCCTCCAGATCAGCAATTATCATTATGCACAAATGTTTATCTCTGACGTGTTTATCTCTGATGAATGAAATTCTTATTCGATATTCTGGAGTTCAAGACAGTGTGCACTACAACATACCAAATTTTATCCTGAAGCACTGATTTTCCAGTGTACACACTTCAGCAGAACATTACATGTATGTGCTTTCCATCTGGTCCGCCATAATCTAAGAGTCAATGACAATACAAGCCTAAACTTTCTTCGTGGTTTTAAAAGTTTCTGGATCAATGTACAACTTGCACTTGGGAACTCTTTTCTACTGAAAACCAATAAGAATCTTCAAAATAAACTACGAAGTCTATGTCTGGACCACAAAATTACATGTACGAGCCTCTGTGTGTGTGTGTGTGTGTGTGTGTGTGTGTGTGTGTGTGTGTGCGCGTGCGTGCGTGCGTGCGTGCGTGCGTGTGTGAGTGTGTGTGTGTGTGTGTGTGTGTGTGTGTGTGTGTGTGTGTGTGTGTGTGGTGTGTGTGTGTGTGTGTGTGTGTGTGTGTGTGTGTGTGTGTGTGTGTGTGTGTGTGTGTGTGTGTGTGTGTGTGTGTGTGTGTGTTCACGGTTTCAGTTCATTTTCTATCGGTTACAAAGTGTAAATATTCTGGTGATCCAGACTGGGGAAATAATTATCACTGCTCCAGACACTTATGTATCAGGTTCCACTGTTTCAATCCAGAGGGATTCTCTCTGTTGCTTTTTCAATCCAGATTTTTTTCTTTTCATCTACAGGGAATCAGTCTTTTTGCATCAATAAGATGAAATTTTCGATTGATCAACCTTTCTTCTCAATGCCTCCAGCATTGGTTCAAAGCACAAATCTGACTGGCACAGACTGAATTAGCCAATTACATGACAAGAAAGAACCAACATGCAATTGGTTAAAATCAGAATTAGGCCAGTTTGATTGTACATTGCCTCATATTACAGGCATATGATTTGGCTTACATGACGGCACAGTGGTCAGACATTCCACAGGTGAACACACACACACACACACACACACACACACACACACACATACACACACACAAACACCACACACACACACACACACACACACAACACACACACACATTCGTCCTTATTTTTCTCTATATGTAATAATTTGAACATGAATATAACAGCATAGCAGATTGTGGTCAAGCATAGTATGCTATGCAAGAATCGTAGCACTTGGTGGATTTGGCAGAACACAGACCTGCAACTAAAATCTTATCTCCAAAGCAACTTGGCAGAATATCTGGGCTTAGCTGAAGTCCTATTTAATGGAAGCCTTTTAATTTAATTCAATGGAGTCACAGTCATAGGGGTGCGATTTTGCCTTCAAATCATGCAATTCTGACAAAAGTTCATACATTTTTTTTTTACTAAAAATCAACCACAAACAGCACAAACATGAAACAAACAACACTGGAAAACAGAAGGCAATAAGTAATAACACTAACTGAAGTGAAAACTTCTGAAAGTAATTCAGAAAAGTATCCATAGGCAAACAAACAAACAAACAAACAAATAAACAAGCAAACAAACCTTTCCTGGCACACAGCAATTCAATTCCCTAAAATACTCTATACTTCCACACAAGTTCAGAACTGTATATATTCATTAATTTTTCTACACCACTGGGAATACTGGTTACAGGAAAAACATACATCAGCCACAAATCTACACTACACAGTGAAACGTTTACCTGTGAAACGAAATACGATTCTGGATACTTGAAGTGGGTCAATTCAAACATGTATAGAAGTGGAAGGGCTAACAAATGACAGAAAATGGTCAAAACAGGACCTGCTACAAAACTTTCTTAAGGAGTCCCAGCACACAAAGTTACTTCCCTCTGACAGATTTTGCTACTCACAAAAATTGCTAGTCTTCCTAAATGCAGGCAGTTTCAGTTTCAGTTTCTCAAGATGATGTCTCCGCGCTCGGAACGAATTCCATATACACTAATGTCAAGGTGCTATGTGTATGTTGATCATGGCACAAGCCTTAAGCCTGCACATAAACCTATGATAAACTCTTGACTGCTGGCAGAACAGCTGCAACGCTAAAATCGTACGCCACATAAACATATTAAGGAACAGCTAGACTGAGTTAAGTCTCACTTTCAAAGCGTCATGGTAGAGGATCTCAGCTTTGTTGAAATCCTGTTTGATGTGGGCTTCTTTGGCTTCCATGTACACACGCATCAAAGGATCACTACCTTTCTTCTCCTCTTTCTTGCCGAAGCTGAAGCCAAGGAAACCTTGACTGAAGCCAGCAGTCGCCATCAGTATCAGCCATCGCCAGCTGAACCTGCACCATACAACAGCTAAGGTATGAATTCTTGTGACACGTTACTGAATCAGTGAATGGTGTCACTTCTTCAATCTGGCTTTTTATCTAAATTATGGGTTTTTTTGTTTGTTTGGTTTGGTTTTTTTTGAGGTTGTCAAAGGAAATGTTACAGTGTGTGCGTGTGCATGTGTGTGTGCATGTGTGTGTGTGTGTGTGTGTGTGTGTGTGTGTGTGTGTGTGTGTGTGTGTGTGTGCGCGCGCGTGTGTGTGTGCGTGTGCATGTGTGTGTATACATATATATGTGCACGCATATGTATGTGCATACGCGTGTGTGTGTGTGTGTGTGTGTGTGTGTGTGTGTGCGCGCGCGCTGTGCACTGGTTTATGTGTCCCATCTGACAGATTTCTGCTAAGGTTGGGTGAACCTCATAACAGGGCATCTCCTTGAATCAACTGAAAGTTAAGAACAGGATGGCTTTGAGAACAAAAGTCCAACTTGATTTCCTGGTCACACTATTTCAGACACTCATTTACATTGTGGGACACTCAGGGAAAGGCAATCTCCAACGTGGCAATGGTGAACCTTCAGAACTCAGCAGGTCAAAAGTGGCAGATGGCCTTCAGATGCTTAGGCTAGCTGTGAAATAAGCCAGACTTGCCTAGACAAATAAGCAGTCTCAGACTTACTGGTGATGGTTTCTATCACCATGGTATGGGGTGGCACTTCACAGCCACACCTAGAGAATACCCCATATCAGTAATATATGTCCTATGTTGCTTTTTCTTGTACAGAAAAGACACATATATGGTCAATATTTCTGTTATGCAGTCCACTGCAACAACATATTAAAACTTGAAATATTCATAAAATTGTAACCAGACAACCGAATGAAGAACTTTCTTTCAAAAGTTTTCAGCCCAAGTGATAGTAGTATGGCTATATATAATCTAAATGTTTATGTAATGTCCGTTGTATCCTATGTATGTGTCGTTTTGTGGAGGAAGGGTTGTGAATTGACTGTGCGCATGTGAGTATGTGACTGTATCATTCACTCAATGATGGATGCAGAAGTCACGAGGTTAAGACAGACGTACGACTTTCAACTGGAGGGTCAGGGGTTTAATCTGGCTGGGTACCTCCCGGATGGTGGATTAATGGTAGAGATTTTCTCATCTTCCATGTCAACACGTGTAGAGAATTGTTTGTGCCTAAACCCCCATCACATGTATAGAAATGCACAACCTCAAGCGTGCACACTTAAAATCATGTAAGTTAATGAAGAACATCAAGTGTGCACACTTATAGTAGTAGTAGGCCTCCCTCGGTCATGGCTGACCATGGACAAAGTACATCCGTTCTAATGTCTAGATGGGCTGTCTGCTTGGTCCAAGCAGCGTCGCCTGTGACTGTAGAGACCAATGCGAGAGAGGCAGTCTCTGTCGCAGCGGCCGCATGTGTATGCTGATGATGGTCAGTTGGCTGTCATCCCTTTTCTGTGAACTTGCTTTTCTGCTGCAGCAGCTGACAGTTTGTCCCTAAGTGCACATTTAAGATCATGTAAGTTAATAAAGAACATCAAGTGTGCACACTTAAGATCATGTAAGTTAATGCAGAACCTCAAGTGTGCACACTTAAGATCATGTAAGTTAATAAAGAACATCAAGAGTGCACACTTAAGATCAGGTAAGTTAATAACTTAATTCATTCACTTCTAACATCATGGATCCCAGATCTGCTTGCACTCTTAACAGCCACAATCCCAGATTTGGCTTTCAAAACTTTCACTGGTGACATGGTGATGGTAAGTGGCAACTGAAGAGGGTCCTGACATAGCCTCATTCGCATAGAGTAACCTTTGACCACTGCACGTGGTGAGTGACCTATAACTGATCAGCCTTAGAGCTATTTTTATGCTGACCCCGTCCCATTTTAGACTTGAGAACAACAGCATCTCAACACTGAACAAGATGCTCTCACAACAGTAACTTGGTAAGCATGTTTACAATTTGTGGGATCTGACACTGAAGATGCTGAACAGTATGAAGAAAATGATTTCACCCCCATCAGAAGGGATGAAATTGAAGAAACTGTCTGACAGAGAAGGTGAGAGGGACAGCAGCGGGTGTGGTGAGTGACACAGGCAGTGATTATCATTATGGCAAAGCTGATGCAGCACTTATGCAAACAACACACCAGCTGATCAGACTGAGACCGGTTTTCCTGTTTCATGATGACTGACTGGCAAGAAGATTTTTCACGTATGCCCCTCCCCTCCCCCTGTTATTCCTCTATACACAGGCGACCAAACACATGGACAAAAGTTGCATGGTATAACAAACCATGTCACCATTGATTATGTTGTCCAAATTTTCAGAGAACTGATTACGAAGCACATGGTTGATGAAACAAATAGATGCTGTGATATAAGCCTTCCAGCGTAAGAGAAACTGCAAAATACAGTTTGATTCAGAAATGGGAAGGAACAACAGTGAATGAAATGCATACACACAAGCGTGTGTGTGAGTGTGTGTGTGTGTTTATGTATGTTAGTGTGTGTGTGTGTGCGCATAGTGAGTGTGTGTATGAGCCAGAGAGAGAGAGAGAGAGAGTGTGTGTGTGTGTGTGTGTGTGTGTGTGTGTGTGTGTGTGTGTGTGTGTGTGTGTGTGTGTGTGTGTGTGTGTGTCTCTGTGTGTATGTGTATGTGTTTGTGTGTGTACATATGTGTTTACAACGGTGTTTTCACGTACATGTGAACGTTTGTATGCAGGGGGTGGGGAGGTCGTGTGTGTATATTGTACGTATGAGTGTGTTTTTTGTGTTGTATGTGTGTGTGTATACATGTACGTGTGTGTGTGTGTGTGTGTGTGTGTGTGTGTGTGTGTGTGTGTGTGTGTGTGTGTGCGCGCGCGCGCGCGTGTGCGTGTGCGTGTGTGTGTGTGTGTGTTATAGCTTTGAAAATTTGTGCTGTGCTTATTCAGTCAAACAATAATTTGGTGTTAAAATTCCAAGAGTGTGTTGTTTGTCAATATAATGTCATGATTTTTTCCAACTCTATTCAAACACTCGGCGCACTGAAGCTATACATTTTTCCATGTAGTCAGTAACATGTAGCTGGTTTTTAGCTTAAATGTTTAGTGTAAAAATCTTGTGTAGCCACTTTTTACTCTCTATGGGATTCTTTATATGATTTATGTGGAAAACAGTCCTCTTATAACTCTTTGGAGACGCGCCCTAAAATGACTGCAGAATGTGAGAAACTCTCGATACGCACAGTTTTTGGTACTTTTTGAAAAATTATGGAGAATATCCAATGACAATAAACCTATCATGTTTTAAAAGATCATTATGTCTACTTTGTAACTGCGCAGACCGCTTGTTTATGCATGCTTTCATTTTTTTCTGGTTTACCATTGAAAAAGGCATGCAAATTGCAAAAAGAGAAAAAAGTTTCGGATGTACACACACATGACTTATCAAACTGCTGCTTGTATAATGTAATCCATTCAATATCCATGTCACAAAACTGCACTTAACATGTCACAGGATATAAATTCTTCACTGGAAGTCACTATGAGTTCTGCTTTCATAAACATTTTGTCCCAAAAATGATTAAATGCAGGCGTAGAGTCTCTTGACTCTTCGAAATTCCTTTGTTTTCGGTACCGTGAAAACAAGCCAAAAATAGAGTTCCAGCAGTCTCCTACCGTCAAAGGGAAAGAAATCTACTTAGAAAAATGTTAAACTCTGTGTCAGTATAATCTCCCTTATTATAGTATGCAAATAGTCTCAGTAAAAAAAAGCATAACATCTCTGCAGCTATAGCTGCGGAGCATCACAGTCAACATACGGAGCTCCGCAGCTATAGCTGTGGAGTGTCGCCATTGAGTTAAAGAGCAGTGTGAATGATGAATATATATATATCTTATTACAGCCACCTTGATTCTGTTGTCATAAAACCATACCTCCCTTCATCACCAGGTACAAAAAGAGTACTATTAGTATTACTACTATTGAAATCAGAGCTCTGAAACTCTATAACATGCTTGTTCAATCAAACACTATTCATGTATCAAAGTTTCTGGAGTGTGTGTGTTTACTCAATAATCTTTATTTTTTTTAAAAGCCTTTACAAACCCCATGTAGACAGAAGAATGCCAAATGACAAATCAACAAGGTATTAGTAACATGCTACTGATTTTAGTTTTTCTGTAAAGTGTAGAAACTCTGAAGTGGCTGTTGTTTATTCTCTACTGATATTTGCAATGCAATTTATGTGGAAAGCAGTCCTCTTTTCAAAAACAGTGTGAACTTCCCTTATATGCAATTGCAACCACTCTCAATTTAATAACCATCAAAACAGGCCTAGGGCCTATACCTTGTTTTATCGTTGGCAACAAAAAGAGTACCATACAGGTTAGAGCTTTGAAACTTTGTGATATGCTTATTCAATCCAATGATAATCATATGTTAAAATTTCAAGAATGTGAGTTTTGCCATTATTTTTCATGATTTTTTTAAAAACCTATACAAACGCCCAGCATACAGAGGAAGGGAGTTAACTCGTGTCAGTGGCTCATGGCTTATGAAGTCGGGTAACCACTCAGCATGCACGTTCATCCATGCGACCCAAGGCCGAGTTAGTGAATTATTATAATATACCTACAGGGCAGCATTGTGAGAAAAACAATGTGCATACATGCAATCGACAGAAAAACTGGAACGCTTAAATTTAAAACAAACAAAAACAATTCAATCAATGAGTCAATGTGGGCCAGTGCCAGAGATAGCTGTGCCAGTGGTCAGCGATTTACCTTGAAGCTGAAGGTTGTGACAGAACAGCAGGCGCCGACACACTGTATTGAGAATGCAGGTATTTCAGTTGGCTCCACGTGAATCTCTCGTGAAGCCGTTTTACCGACAACCTTGGAATCACGCTATATGAGGCGACACCAAACTGTAGAGGCGTCTTCATAAACTTTGCCAGACTTCTTACATACATAGCTGCCATTTTCTCCGCAACATGTAAAGCTATTTACTTAACATAATAATGACGTTGTTTGATTCGGCAGTGCAATTTCCGTCAGTCATGTGTCTTTCACCAATCCAAAAATACAAACAGGAAGCAAAAAATGAAGGAAGTATACGTCTTTAGTAAAAGAAGAAGAAGAAGAAAAAAAATTGTGTTATGAAATTAATGCCTGAAAATCTGTTTGTACGAAACTATGGAACAAAGCGTTTACACACGTGTACTTTTACTTTCAGTTTTATTTTTCAAGACGGCGTCTCTGTCTCTACGTAAATTCTGCATATGCACAGCCACTGAAGTGACAGAGGCTAATGTGATAGATAGGATAAACAAGAAGATCATGGTATAAGCTGTAAACCAGCGCCATAAGCCCTAAGTGCTGGCAATGTCTTGCGGTCCTACTTTTAATTCATTATGTTCTATGTCTTTGAAAAAAATGCTTCTCGTTTTTTAGATAACATCTATTCATCTGCGATGTCATTAAAACATTGAAGAATCTCGAGTTGTTTGTTTGGTTGGTTGGTTGGGTGGTTGGTTGGTTGTATGTTGGTAGAGCCTTTGCAGTTTTTGCTGTTCAGACATGGAACTTGTTGCCTCAGTCCGTCCGCCACTCTAAAACTCTACCATCTTTCAAAACAAGTTTAAAAACTTACTTCTTTAAACAGTGTTTTTCCTGATTTTGGCTAGTGGGTTGATCCTGCTTGACATTCTGGATGAAATTGTGCACAATGGGGTGTATGCCAGTGTGTGTGTGTGTGTGTGTGTGTGTGTGTGTGTGTGTGTGTGTGTGTGTGTGTGTGTGTGTGTGTGTGTGTGTGATGTGTGGCTGTGTGTGTGTGGGTGTTTGTGTGTGTGTTTGAAAATGGGGGGAGAGGGGTGGGCGGGGAGGGGGTGAGAGGGAGAGAGATTATTTGGTGTGTCTGTGTGGTTGTTGATTTCCTGTGGATAGTTTTTGATGAGTTTGTTTGTATTGTAGCCTGTTATTTGGTTTATATATGTATGGTTTACTGATGTAAAGCGCTTTGAGGTTTCGGAAAGCGCTCTATAAATGCACTATTATTATTATTATTATTATTATTATTATTATGTTTCTGTACATCGTTTTGAAGGAGTAAGTGCTCCTGCCATGGTAGATGTCTTGTAGATGTCTGTTGTTATAGATGTCTGCAGATGTCTGTAAAAGTCCTGGGGATGTCTGTGGATGTTCACATATGTTCTGTGAATGTATGGAGATGGCTTCAGCTGTCTTGGAGATGTCCTGTAGATGTCTTGGAGATGTCCTGTAGATGTCTCGGAGATGCCCTGGAGATCTTTCTGGATGTCTGTACATGTTCTGTAGATGTCTTGGAGATGTATGTGATGACTGTAGATGTCCCGTAAATGTATGGAGATGTCCTGTAAACTGATGTCTACAGATTTCCTGTAGATGTCTGGAGACGTCCTGTAGATGTCTGGAGATGTTTTTTGATGTCCTGAGATGTCTGTGGATGTCTGTATATGTCCTGAAGATGTATATGGCTGTCTGTGGATGTCCTCTAGAAGTCTGTGGATGTCTGTAGATGACCTGGTGATATCCTGGAGATGTCTGTGGATGTCTAAGGATGTGCTGTAGACGTGTGTAGACGTCGTGTAGATGTCCTGTAGATGGCTGGAGACGTTAGTATATGTTCTGGAGATTTCCTGGAGATATCTGTGGATGTCTGTAGATGTCCTGGAGACGTCCTGGAGATGTCTGTGGACTGCGTCCAGATCATGACTCCTGGATGCCTTTCTCTTGTTACCTTTTTATTCTGGGTTCGTACCCAAGGTAATCAGGTATCCTTACTGTCGCATTTTCTTTTTTTCTTTTTTCATGTGGGTTTGAACCCCTACCTCCAGTGTCTCAAGCCAAGTCACCCTAGTTATCCGAGATCTGCAGCACAGAGAGGAATAATTTTAAGCCTCCACAAACTAAATGTGCTGATCAAAAGGAGCCCCCTGGAACACAAACTACCCACATTTAGAGACATTGTGTATGCAACATATAGGGACGCCTGTGGAGTAAAACACCCAAAAGCGAAAACACCTCTCCAGAAATCCAAAACAGTTGTGACTGCCCGCCTTCAAGAAAACAGGAACCAGAAAAAAAAAAACCCCAATAAAAAGAATCAGAACGCGAATTTAATACAACCAGACAAGACAGGCGCAAATTTTCGGCCAACTGGCCTTTGTCAAACGTAGACATAAGATCACAAACGAACAAACACCAAGTACAAAAATAAGGAGTCTGTTCGTTTTTGGTCTTACGTCTACGCTTGACAAAGGCCAGTTGGGCTAAAATTTGTGCCTGTCTTGTCTAGTTGCATTAAATACGCGTTCTGATTATTTTTTCGTGTGTGTGTGTGTTTTTTGTTTGTTTGTTTTTTCTGGTTCCTCTTCAGAAAGCTAGACGTCAGCGTCAGATGGGAGGAACTGGGGACCAAAAAACAAAAAACACCCCCCCCCCAAAAACAACAAAACAAACAAACAAAAAACCAAAACAACAACAACAACAACAACAAAACAACACAAAAAAACCCAAAAAATAACAACAACAACAAAGTCTCAAAAGACAAATGAAGGCTGTGTCGGATTTTGTGAGAATGCTGTTACACATTCACTGGTGTGTCGATATAGTTTTTTTTTATATTTTTTTTTATTTTCGTCTTGTGAATTTTCATGCCGTGCTTGGTAGAGAATATCCTTTCACAGACACATGGGAATTCAATTTGTTCCATAGTCGTAGTCTGTTGTGGATTTCCAGTCGTGGTCGGATTGGCGCCAGTGCATTCATCATTCTCTCTCTTTTTCGGTGAATCCCAGGATCATTTTCCTTTTCGTTTATGGAACTGGAGGCAAGTTGAAGAGAGGTAAAGTAGGGAGCCACAGCCCATGGAACCTGTACATGTAGTCTTTCCTAATGTCATCCAGTCTTTCCTAGGCTTCCTCTGGACTCCTAGCCTCGACTTTTCTCCTCAGTTTGACCGGAAAATCGAACTGAACGCCTAGTCCTTCGGAAGGGGACGAAAAACGAGTCGGATCCGTGTGCCTTCTGGCAGCACACGCTAAACATCCCACGGAAGTTGAAAATTGTGAAGAGCAGGGCATTGCCCGGCTGCCTTGGTATAGAACATTGAAGAGATACATTGATTTTCCCAGGTCTCAGTCCCTGAAGAACAATTAGCCTTCTTGCCTTTCTCAAATCTTGGTAAAAAAAAAAAAAATAGTGAATGTAAATGTGAATTTGAATCGAGGGAGAGAGAATGAGCACCGCCCTCGTGGTGCTGGCCCAGGGAAAAGTTGAGGTCTCTGCCACCTTACTCCCCTACAACCCCAGGGTTATGGAACTATCTAGGTAGGAGCTCAGTACCTGTCCAGCTCGTGGGTTTATGTGCAGGCTTAAGGCTAGTGTCGTGATCATTCTGGATCTTCTCCATCAAATGGCACCTGTGACGTTAGTGCTTACGGAATTCGTTCTGAGCGCGCAGACGTCATCTCAAGAAATCGAAACTGAGACAGGGTTCCCGCGACTGGAAATCGATAGTCGCGTCATGTGTCAGTAGCAAGAAATTGTGTGGGAGAAGTGAACAGGTGAAAGTCCTCAGAGGGGAAACCACTTCAAGCAAGTGTTCGAACCCTAAGCCCTTACACTCTAGGACCTGGGCCACATCCAGATATTGCCTTCAACAGTCAGCTGGGGACAGCAGTACAAGCAAGGACACACGCACACATCGGAACAATATTTTCAGTCCTACTATTATAGGTAAATCACATATGAAATAAAGAGACTGCGAGTTTTGTTGTTTGTTTGTTTGTTTGTTTGTTTTTTCAACTTCTCAAAATCTCACCTGATAAATATGATGGTGGACAGATCTTGTTCTCACCATTTGTCTGATCTTAATGGTTTTGGATCATGTCACGTCCAGTCTTACTGACAGTGTTTCTTCAACACAGCATCTTACAGGTGGCAACATTGCCCTCCAAGGGCATGTTCGGAGTGCAAGTCTAGAACTGGAATGTTTGGGTAGGGAATGAAAATGAACCAACGAGCTTGGTCTATGTTTCAATTGGAATGTCAGGATATTTGAAGAGTGGTACATTGTTTTGCTTTCTGGATTCAAGGTTCGATTATCGTTTCGAATCTTCCGTCTTCTGTGAAGATGCTGCCTAAGATTTTGAATTCAGTCCCTTGTTTGAGTTTGGTGCCTCTGTTGTTGATGCTCTGTTGAACTTCAATGCTGTTAGTGAAAAATAAATAGATAAAGAAAGAAAGAAAGAAAGAAAGAGGCAAAGAAAGAAAGAAGCAAAGAAAGAAAGAAAGAACAAAAGAAAGAAAGAAAGAAAGAAGCAAAGAAAGAAAGAAAGAAAGAACAAAAGAAAGAAAGAAAGAAGCAAAGAAAGAAAGAATGAAAGAGCAAAAGAAAGAAAGAAAGAACAAAAGAAAGACAGAAAGAAAGAAGTGTTTTTGGAGAATCAGTAAAACTATTTGCCAATTCTTACTCGAATCAAATTATTTGTAGCAAAGTAACTGCCTCATTAAAAGTGGGTGATTATGAAAGTAAAAGAAATTACGCCAGAGTCTTTCAATCTCATTAACACAATTACAATTGTTAGCATAACTTGTGTGGGATTATCAGCTATTGACTGAGCCAGCACGACCTTTCAAGAGGATAAAATAATGAACTCATTTTGAAGTGATGATCCAAATAAAGATTGAGTAGAAGCACATTGCATCATTCATGCACAAACTGAGAGAGAGAGAGAGAGAGAGAGAGAGAGAGAGAGAGAGAGAGAGAGAGAGAGAGAGAGAGAGAGAGAGAGAGAAAACGAGGCAGACAGACAGACAGACAGACAGAGGGCCAGAGACAGACACAGAGACATACACAGAGACACAGAGTTATAATAATCGATGCGAGACGAAATCCAAGAAGTCGCAAATTTAGATGCTAATGGCGAATAGAACTGAAACGGCACAGTTGATAAAAACAAGATTGACAGGTTTGGGTGATGAATTTCTGCAAAGGGAGATGAAGATCAAGAATAACGCCAACTAGTACTATATTTAATCAAATTAATCATAAAAATTATTCAAAGAAGGACGATTCTCCTTTTAACTATTATTACTACTACCACCAGCAGCAGCACAACAACTACTACCACTAATTATTACAATAATAACGATCATGAAAATAATTATAAAAAAATAATCGAGAGAATACTCTCCTCTTCCTTTTCCAGCTACTATTACTACGACAACTACTACTATTACTACTGCTACTACTACTACTGCCACTGCTGCTGCTGCTGCTGCTACTACTACTACTATTACTAAAACAACAATAACTACTTCTACTACTGCCGCCACCACCTCCACAACAACAACAACAACAACAACAACAACAACAACAACAACAACAACAACAACAACAACAAAACAACAACAACTACTGCTGCTGCTACTGCTGACTGCTGACTATGATGTCAATGAAAAACAGTGAATGATTAAAGTAATACATGTACGTGCAAACATGCGTGGAAGTGTTAGCGTACAGTGCAGGTGTGTGTGTGTGTGTGTGTGTGTGTGTGTGTGTGTGTGTGTGTGTGTGTGTGTGTGTGTGTGTGTGTGTGTGTGTGCATGTGTGTATGTGTGTGTGTGGGTGTGTGTGTGCGCACGCGCAGCTGTCATCAACATCATCCATCATCATCATCATCATCATCATCATCATCATTATCATCATCATCATCATGTGCCCTGCCACTTGGCATTAGCGATCATGGCCCTCCATACGAATCTTTCTTTTGTCGCTGCAAGTACACTCCCACCATTTCTGTCTTCATCTACTCCGCAGATCCATCCAATATTTTCTCCCTTGTCTTGCTAGGAAGAGGAACCGGAGACATGCTTTGCACCCTACAGGTACTCAGGGAAAACATCATAGAGACTCAGTAGGAGGAGTACATCACTTTCATTGACTACAGCAAGGCCTTCGACAATGTCAACCATCAAGAGCTGTTTGCTGCACTTCAGACAATGGGTTTTCCCACACACCTCATTGTCCTCATAAAATCTCTTTAAGAAGATCAGAGTGCCAAAATCAGATGGGACAACAAACATACCGAACCATTTAACATCAAGAAAAGTGTGCCCCAAGGATGTATTCTATCACTGCATTTGTTCAGTATATGTACGGAACAGGTTATGAGGGATTTTAACATGGAAGAATATGGTATCAAAGTGGAAAGCAGAAAAATCTCAAACCTCAGATATGCTGAGGACACAGCGCTTTGTGCAAACGATCACCAGAAGGCATTATTTATGATAAATGTCCTGAATAAGATTGGGGAAGAGAAGAACCGTAAACTGAATGCAAAAGACAACCAAATGTTTACACATTGGCCCGAGTTCTGCCACATCCATCTACATAGATAATAATAATAATAATAATAATGGCTTCTTATATAGCGCTTAATCAAAATAATTTCTCTAAGCGCTTTACAAAAACATACTGCATTCACCTCTCCTACACACACAACCACACACCTCACAAACAACTACGAATACCACTACTACAGAAACCAACAAATCCTACGAGCACAACACTCACTCATCTCAAGCATTGCTACAAAACCAAATCACACAACGTTCAATTATACAACAAACACATGCAATAGAAAACACACCCTGAAACAATATGTCAAAACAAGGCTTAGACGGCTATGACATAGGTGGTACCCCTACGCAGCATTGACTAGTTGTGAGAAAATAGATGGGTTTTAAGTTTAGACTTGAAAGAAGAGAAATAATCTGAATGTCTGAGAGAGTCTGGCAGTCTGTTCCACATCGATGGAGCTTGAAAAGAGAAAGACCTTTCACCAGTAGTAGTTCTGAAGCGAGTCATTCGTAGAAGGCGGTCGTCTGCAGAGGAGCGTAGTTGTCGAGAGGGAGTATAGATTTGAAGGAGATCCGAGAGATAAGAAGGTCCATTTTCAAAGAGAGAAGAGAAAGTGAGAGTTGAGATTTTGTACGAGATACGGTTTGAGACAGATAACCAGTGAAGAGAGTGAAGTAGTGGCGAAATGTGATCATATTTACCTGCTCTACAGACTACCCGGGCTGCATGATTTTGGATTCACTGTAATCTTTCTATCAGGTATTTCGGAAGGCCGGCCAAAAGTGAGTTGCAGTAATCTATTCTAGATAAAACAAAGGCACAAATGAGAGTTTTTGTAGCATCTGTAGAGAGAAGGTGACGTACGGAACTGATGCTTCTTAGTTCTAAATAAGCAATCTTGCAAATATTTGAAACTTATTTCTCAAAGGAGAGGGATTGGTCAAGAATGACCCCTAGACTGCGGACAGAGGGGACACAGAAACAGTACATTCATTGATAGTGACAGTTGAAGATAGAGAAGGATGGTTAGGTTGTTTTGTCACGAACATGAGTTCCGTCTTGTCGTCATTTAGTTGTAGTTTGTTGGTAGTCATCCAGTCCTTTAGGTCTGCAATGCAGCCCTGCACCCGAGAAATCAGTGAGTCAATTTTAGCAATGGGAGCCGACTGATGAAGCTGTGTATCATCAGCAAAGCTCTCGTGCAACATGGCGTGACCACCAATGACGTCAGATACAGGACCGGCATACTGCACAAAAAGGACTGGCCCCAGTACAGAACCCTGAGGCACACCGTACCTAAGAGGAGAACTGTCTGAGTATCTGTCCTGTACACACACTGTCTGAGTCCGTCCAGTCAAGTAAGAGATAATCCAGTCGAGGGCTGTGTCTTTGAAACCAAAGGAAGTTTGAAGCCGTGAGAACAAAATATTATAATCGATCGTGTCAAATGCTGCGGAAAGATCCAACAACGCTAACAAGGAAACGTTCCCATCATCAAGCCCACAGAGGAGGTCATTGACTACACGGAAGAGTGCTGTCTCACAGCTATGGCCTTGTCGGTAAGCAGACTGATGAGGATTCAAGAGGTGATTCTTTTCGAGGTGTTCTAGAATTTGTTCCAGAACAATCTTTTCCAATAATTTTGATAGAAATGACAAATTTGACACAGGCCGATAATTCTTTAGAACGTTTTTGTCTAGTGAAGGTTTCTTGATCAATGGACGTACCACTGCAGACTTGAAGATTTCAGGAACGTGACCAGAGGACAGAGAGGTATTGATAACATGAGTAATATGGGGTAGAACGTCATCGATACACTGGAAGAGCAAGTGAGTAGGAATGGCATCAAGTTCACATGATTTAGGGCTGCATCGCAAACAAAGTTTTTTGACATAGTCTTGGCTAACAGGGCTGAAAGAAGTCAAAGGAGGTCTACAGTAAACTTTGTCATTCAGGGAGTGTACAGGTGCAGTAGAATCTAGGTTTTCACGGATAGTATCAATTTTGCCATTGAAAAACTCTAAGAATTTCTGAGGGAGCTTTTGAGCTTGGAAGATGGTGGGGAGGGTGGAGCAGCTGACTTTACCTAACAGACTATTTGTGACATTGAACAACTGCTTGGCCGTATTACAAGCCAATATCTTTGAAGAATAGAACAAAGTTTTTGCTTGATGAACAATATCAGTAACATGATTTCTAGCGGTTTGATATATTTCCCAGTACAGATAGATCAAGATAAAGTGGAAGAAGTCCGCCAGTACAAAACACTAGACACAAAACTAAAAATGAGAACAGTGAGATGTCATGTCCGGATCATCATGGCATACAGAGTTGAAGGATGGATCCTTAAAAAGAAAAACATAAAGATAATAATTTCTGCTAAAATCTGGTTCTATAGATGTCATTTCAGGGTAAGTTGGAAAGATCAGTGAAGTGACAAGACCATACTCGACGAGCTGAAAACCGGAGAAAACTTACACAGGTCGTCCTTAAAAAGAAATTGATCTTCTTTGGACACGCGTGCACAAACAAACAAAAAATGCACTCTCATGAAAAATGTCATTCAGGGAAAAGTTGAGGGCAAAAGAGGGAGGGGAAGACCACGAACAGATTACCGAGGAAACATCAAGGAGTGGACAGGTCGTAACAGTCCACAGATTTTCAACCCGGTTGAGGAAACAGATGTAGAGGACAGAAACCCGGAGAGTAGTGTGGGCAGCCAACGTACCAAGGAGTGATGCTGTGGACTGAACTGAATTGAACTATCTGGTGATTTTCCCTCCAGCTTTCCTGTTGTTACTAGGTGCTCAAATTTCTTTCCTCATAAAATGCCCTATACATGTTTCTTGTCTTGTCCTAATCTTCTTCATGAATGTTCTTTTTGTGTTTGCCTCTTTCAAGATTGTCTCGTTTGTGTTTTCTTTGCTGTCCAAGGAACATTCTTCCTAGAAAACACATTTCAGCTGCCTCAATCTTATTCTGACTTTGCGTGTTGATTGTCCTCGTTTTGCATCCATACAATAATATCGGTTCTATATAACACCGAAGAACTCTCTTCCTGATGATAATTGATAGGCATTTGTTGGTAAGAATGCTTTTCTTTTTCTTGAATGCTGTTTTAGCTTGGCCGATTCTACTGGCTATTTCTTATGTGCATCTGCTGTCTGCCAGATATTTAAACCTTTCAGCTTGTCTCAGTGTTGTGCCATTTGCTGTTGTTTTGCATAAGGGGATTTCTTGTTATTTATTTTTATAGATTTTTTTATACTGATTACCGTGACTTCAGACCTCTTGCTATTTAGCTTCAACTCTTTATTTTTGCTTTCCATTATATTATGTTCTATTATATTCACAAGATTTTGTAGGTCTTTTTCAGTTTCTGCAATTAGCTCTTTTTCAGTTTCTGCAGTTAGAACAGTGTCATCTGCGTAACGACGATTGTTTAACATTTCCCTTCAACCTTTATCCTAGGGCATTCTTCTATATTTCCCACGATGGTTTCGCTGTAAATCGAAAACAAATCCGGTGACAGAACACATCCCTGCCTAACCCCTCTTTCGGTATTTCGGAAAGAGCTTATATCATCTTTTACTCTCATTACTGCTGTGTATTCCCAATACATATTCGTTATTATTCTTAGATCTTTTTCATCAATATTGAGCCTTTCCAGTTGGGTAATCAATTCTTTGTGTCTTACCTGATCAAAAGCCTTGGCATAATCAACAAGACATAAATATAAATCCTTATTCATCTCAACTGATCTTTCTATGATAGTTCCTTTTCCTTCAACAAATTGACACTGTTTTTCTTATGATAGTTCCTTTTCCTTCAACAAATTGACACTGTTTTTCTTCTATTTCTGTTTAAATTGTGTTCCTTGTTTTCGTCATGATTGTTCTTTATAGAGTTTTTGTCACATTGTTCATCAAGCTGTTTGTACGATGGAGTTTAGCTCCATCCTAAAGCTTATAAGTTCCTTTTTCAGCTCCACCCTAAAGCTTATAAGATCCATTTTCAGCCACGCCCCAATGCTTAAAAATTCCCTTTTCAGCTCCATCGTAAAGCTTTTCAGTTCCATTTTCAGCTCCACCCTATAGCTTTTCAGTTCCATTTTCAGCTCCATCCTGTAGCTTATAAGATCCATTTTCAGCTCCATCCTGTAGCTTATAAGATCCATTTTCAGCTCCATCCTGTAGCTTATAAGTTCTATTTTCAGCTCCATCCTATAGCTTATAAGTTCTATTTTCAGCTCCATCCTATAGCTTATAAGTTCTATTTTCAGCTCCATCCTATAGCTTATAAGTTCTATTTTCAGCTCCATCCTATAGCTTATAAGTTCTATTTTCAGCTCCATCCTATAGCTTATAAGTTCTATTTTCAGCCCCATCCTATAGCTTATAAGTTCTATTTTCAGCTCCATCCTATAGCTTATAAGTTCTATTTTCAGCCCCATCCTGTAGCTTATATGTTCTATTTTCAGCCCCATCCTATAGCTTATAGGTTCTATTTTCAGCCCCATCCTATAGCTTATAAGTTCTATTTTCAGCCCCATTCTATAGCTTATAAGTTCTATTTTCAGCCCCATCCTATAGCTTATAAGTTCTATTTTCAGCCCCATCCTATAGCTTATAAGTTCTATTTTCAGCTCCATCCTATAGCTTATAAGTTCTATTTTCAGCCCCATCCTATAGCTTATAAGTTCTATTTTCAGCTCCATCCTATAGCTTATAAGTTCTATTTTCAGCTCCATCCTATAGCTTATAAGATCTATTTTCAGCTCTATCCTATAACTTATAAGTTCTATTTTCAGCTCCATCCTATAGCTTATAAGTTCTATTTTCAGCTCCATCCTATAGCTTATAAGTTCTATTTTCAGCTCCATCCTATAGCTCATAAGTTCTATTTTCAGCCCCATCCTATAGCTTATAAGTTCTAATTTCAGCTCCATCCTATAGCTTATAAGATCTATTTTCAGCTCCATCCTATAGCTTATAAGATCCATTTTCAGCTCCATCCTATAGCTTATAAGATCCATTTTCAGCTCCATCCTATAGCTTATAAGTTCTATTTTCAGGCCTATCCTATAGCTTATAAGATCCATTTTCAGCTCCATCCTGTAGCTTATAAGATCCATTTTCAACTCCATCCTGTAGCTTATAAGATCCATTTTCAGCTCCATCCTGTAGCTTATAAGATCCATTTTCAGCTCCATCATGTAGCTTATAAGATCCATTTTCAGCTCCATCATGTAGCTTATAAGATCCAATTTCAGCTTCATCCTATGGCTTATAAGATCCATTTTCAGCTCCATCCTATAGCTTATAAGATCCATTTTCAGCCCTATCTTATAGCTTATAAGATCCATTTTCAGCTCCAACCTGTAGCTTATAAGATCCATTTTCAGCTCCATCATGTAGCTTATAAGATCCATTTTCAGCTCCATCCTATAGCTTATAAGATCCATTTTCAGCTCCATCCTATAGCTTATAAGATCCATTTTCAGCTCCATCCTATAGCTTATAAGTTCTATTTTCAGCTCCATCATGTAGCTTATAAGATCCATTTTCAGCTCCATCCTATAGCTTATAAGATCCATTTTCAGCTCCATCCTATAGCTTATAAGATCCATTTTCAGCTCCATCATGTAGCTTATAAGATCCATTTTCAGCTCCATCCTATAGCTTATAAGATCCATTTTCAGCTCCATCCTATAGCTTATAAGATCGATTTTCAGCTCCATCCTATAGCTTATAAGATCCATTTTCAGCTCCATCCTGTAGCTTATAAGATCCATTTTCAGCCCCATCCTATAGCTTATAAGTTCTATTTTCAGCCCCATCCTATAGCTTATAAGTTCTATTTTCAGCCCCATCCTATAGCTTATAAGTTCTATTTTCAGGCCTATCCTATAAAGCTTATAAGTTCTATTTTCAGGCCTATCCTATAGCTTATAAGTTCTATTTTCAGGCCTATCTATAGCTTATAGATTCTATTTTCAGCCCATCTAAAAGCCATCAGTTCTATTTAGCCATCTAAAGCTCATGTGTTCTTTTTCTTATATTTCCAACCTAAAGCTTATCATTGTCATTTTCAGCTCTGTCTTAAAATACCAGCAGCAACCTGGACCCTGACCAAATCCCCGAACAGCAAAATTACCGCTTGAAAGATGGACTGTTTGAGGAGGCCTGTCTCGTTCACAGTGAGGTGAATGATTTCACGATGCCACATAATCACAAGTTGGAAGTAACAGCACATGTTGGTAGATGAGCAATCATAACATATAAAGGTGGAGAAAAGTTCCGGGTTCGGTTCCTGCCTGGATAACAATTTTCACCCCCTCACCTATACTTTGAGTGGTGGTCCGCTTGCTTGTCGTTTGGATTAGACGATGCAGCGAAATTCCGTGCACACCATGTTTATTGCACACGTAAAGGACCCCACGACAATCTGAGAGTTGTCCTTGGCAAAATTCTGTTGAAAATGCTGATTTACACGTAAACAATATAGAAAATAGATACAAAAAACCCACCACAACAAAAAACAAACAAACAAATAAACAAAACAAAAACAAAACAAACAAACAAACAAACTGACTGACTAACTGACTGACCAACCGACGACCGGCTGACTGACTGACTAACTAACTAACTGACAAAGAAGGAAAGAAAAAGAAAGAAAGAAACAAACAAACAAACACATACCCCCCCCAAAAAGTCACTGCCACTACAACCAACAGGCTTCATAGGCACCACTCGAATGTGGGGTCTCACTGCAAACAGTGGCGCAGTTATTTGGGAGTAGGGGTAAATGGTTTGTTTGGGCGGTTGGAGGTTGTTGGGGGTGGGAAAAGGGTGGAAGCGTGGGGGTGGGAGGCTGTGACTCTATAACAAGGATGTATAAGCAAAACAAATCTCTCCAAGTTTTCAATGCAGACAAGCCTCGCACCATCTACCTGAGGTAGAACTACTGAGTTGTGAGTGAGTATGATATGAACACTTGCATTTTCTAACAATGAAAAATGAGTTCTATGAAGTACTACGTTGTGACGTGAGTAGGACATATGAACACTTGCATTTTCCAACAATGAAAAATGAGTTCTATGAACTACTATGTTGTGACGTCAGGAGAACATGAACACTTGCATTTTCCAACAATGAAAAATGAGTTGTTGCATTCAAATTTCACCACTGCAAATACATCTGATTGTCTCGCTAAATTTTCTTTAAAGTGACATGGGAGATAATCTGTATGCCGAGGTAGTTTCTATTCGTGTAAAACCTTCACAGTTTACTGTGAAAGGGCGTGAGTTACATTGTCCTCTTGCTGCGTTTTCTAATGGTGTATTCATTTCTCGTCGAGAAAATTGTAAATGAAGTTTATGACTGTCTGCCATGTTCATTATTGCACCTTTTCAGCTAGTCTGTCAGTCATACTGATATGTGATCCAACATATTTACTTGAGTATTATTTGTTATTAAATATGAATTAATGAATAAAATCCTTGATCTCAAATATCAGATTACATATCTTTCTGTAATTTTCGCAGTTTTCTAAGACCTGTAATACAGATTTTGAATCGACACTAATCAAAATGCTAAATACATGTATAATCATCAGAAAATCTACCATATAAATCAGTGCCAATAGGATCACAACTAATTCAGAAGTAAACATTGAATGTCCCTTCTTAAAGAGTTAAATTTCCCTGCTTTAAAGTTTGAATTTACAAAGCCAGCTCCTACTTCGCATTACCCAAAACAGAGACTGAATATTTTCAAATGACAAAACCGTCTTTCATTTTCATGTGATAGAACATCATCGCTGTTAACGAGTATGGCAAAAATCTTTTCTCAGCTGAGTCTACTTAGTCTTAAAAAGTGTTTTGAATAATTCCTCGCAACGTATGAGAAACGTCTTCTGTTACAATGTTGGAGAGTTCCAAGAGCTGGTTTGTATACTTTATCACTGTTTCCCGTGCTTTTACTGTTCTTGCTCGTTTGGAAAAGAAGATGTCCAAATGGAGTTTAAATTCGGCATCTGCATAATTATCCACTGCATCTGCCCGGACCATACATTTGGTATTTTCATCACTCTTCCAAACGAACGAGACCTGCCGTTTTATATACTTCTTGTGTTTTCCCATACAAAAATTCTTTATGCCTGTTTTAACAGTTTTACTATATCAGCTTTGAAGTTCGTTTTCTTTTTCTTTTTCTTTCGGAGGACATTCTGGAGCTGAAAAATATACATCTTGGTCATAGCCATCTTTGATCTTACCAAAGTTGATGGAAGATGTAACAGTGTTTCAGTGTCCTGCCATCATATATGTTTGCTATTTACCTTTCATCAAGTCAAAACTTTTGATATCTTCTTGTATCAAAGCATCAAATGTTACTTCCATTCTTAAGTAGAGATCAAATGCACCCTAGAAATTTCATGTCAGTTGTGTATTTCAGTTCTAACTGAGGTAGATATAGCAATTTGTCGTGTCTAACATTATCCCAGATTTAGAAAGATCTTTGAGCTCTGAAAGTTATTCAATAAAAAAAAAAGACCAATGCTGTTTTTTTTCCATTTGGGATGTGGTTTCGTTGGGTTGATGTTTTGCATCTTTCACATTGTGATAGTCTTCCAGAGATTCAGTTTTTTTAATTAAATCTTGCGTGTTCTACAATTTTAATTCTTTTTGTTCAGATAATTCATCCCACTCACCATTTCCACTACATGTCTACTTTTGTTAAAATTCTTTCTTTTTGGAACTGAAGCACTTGCTGTCTCATGTGTTGCCTTTGTAAAGTTTGAATGCATCAGTTAGTTATTGGTGTTGTTGATAAACGCTATTTTGTTGTATTGACAACGTTCAGTATTTTACCCAACTGCAGGATATGTAATGTATCTGGTGTTAATGTAGTTTTTTCTGGTATATTATAGAACATTTTCTCATTTATAACTGTAACAATAGGACAACAACTCTTTGAAGATCGGATCA
This sequence comes from Monoplex corrugatus, assembly GCA_030674185.1. Taxonomy (NCBI): domain Eukaryota; kingdom Metazoa; phylum Mollusca; class Gastropoda; order Littorinimorpha; family Ranellidae; genus Monoplex; species Monoplex corrugatus. The sequence goes on along the minus strand of JAPXFY010000026.1, from coordinate 8,036,593 downwards.
TAATTTTCTTTGGGTTGATTTAAACATAGTAATCAACAGTTACATCCATGTTGTTTAAGTTTATCAAAATCCATAGTTATGTTTAACAAGCTGTATCAACATTCTCATTTTGTTAAACGTTGTGATACATTATGGTAAAGTCTGTATCAACATTCATGTTGTTTAACGTCTGTGATCATACATTTTCATTGTTGTTTAACGTCTGTGATCATACATTTCTCATTGTTGTTTAACGTCTGTGATCATACATTTCTCATTGTTGTTTAACGTCTGTGATCATACATTTCTCATTGTTGTTTAACGTCTGTGATCATACATTTCTCATTGTTGTTTAACGTCTGTGATCATACATTTCTCATTGTTGTTTAACGTCTGTGATCATACATTTCTCATTGTTGTTTAACGTCTGTGATCATACATTTCTCATTGTTGTTTAACGTCTGTGATCATACATTTCTCATTGTTGTTTAACGTCTGTGATCATACATTTCTCATTGTTGTTTAACGTCTGTGATCATACATTTCTCATTGTTGTTTAACGTCTGTGATCATACATTTCTCATTGTTGTTTAACGTCTGTGATCATACATTTCTCATTGTTGTTTAACGTCCACAGCCAGTCACTGTTTTCTCCATCTGTGCCACGTGGTTAGCATACAGAAAAAATGTTTATATGTGACTGAGAATTAATTTTCATCTGAATAGTTGCACAATAAACACTTTAACAGTTGGCCAAAGAAGCTAAATCAAAAATAGTCCATATTTTTTGTAATAAATCGCTGCTTTGCTTTCATATCCTTATCACAACTGTGTATGGCTGGAGGATAACAATTTTCTTCTAACTTTGGCAATTTTATGTCAGGTGAGAGCTAAGTCTCTGCTACAGTATGACAGTAGACTGTACGACCTGCGCCTGTCTCCACTGCCTTGTGGTTACCCTTGGGTGGGGAAATGCTATGGGAATAAACCCAGACAGAAAATCCCGCAGCCACAATGCATAAGGGCATTGCCACAGAGTACTTTTGTGGTTTTGGCCATATGTGTGCTTGCCATCTACCGTTCAGCCATCTGTGTCTTATGCAGCTGCTTACCTCGTTGTCTCCTGACTTTGGCAGTTGAAGGTTGCTGAGGCTCTGCTCCACCATTACATATGCGCATGCACTAGTGCCAACGCCTTCTCAAAAAGAAAAACTACACATCTCTTCTCCTGCAAACTTCACTGGCTCCCGACAAGCGCAACAGTAAATAACACCATCTACAAAACCTCATACGCACCCCGATCCTTCAGGTCACGTACCCTCCCTCTGCCCAATCCTCTGACTTTCGCTTCACGCCTAAGCTCATACCAGGTCACGACCTCCTTCTGGCCACTCCCTGAACACTTCCTCTCTCAGCCGCAGCAACCTACTTGCTCCTTCAAGTCAGCCTCAAACTCACTTTTCTCGCACAAATCCGACCTCACTCACCCTCGCAGCCTGTCTCCGCCGGAGTGATCACATGTAATTGTTATTTTATAATAAGCTGTATAATTTTCCATTGCTTCTTCTTTCCCCTTAGCCATGTGTGTTGTGGTGTGTGTGTGTGTGTGTGTTGGTGCTGTGTGGTTCCCTTGGTGTGGAATGCTATGGTGTAACCGTGACGTATCGCGTCCACATACTGATATGGATTGTCCACTAAGATTTTGCGTATATGATATTGTAATTGATTCATTATTGATTAAAACATCTGTGTCCTATGAACAGTGTTTGCCCTGATTTGAGGCAGGATGGAGAGGCGGGAAGTTGCGCAACACATGCTACAACAACAGTAACTTCATATGCGCATGCCCCTAGCGGCCAACCCCCTCACAAACATGACCAAGAGGACAGCCAAAGCTTCGCTATAAAGACACCCCAAACAATCCATACAGAAATGTGACATTGATGAAGTCCAATGGGAAATCATGGCCATAAACTGGTCTGAACGGAGACAAGCTATTCACAAGGGAACAGAAGCTTATGAAAATGAAAGACGAAGCAGCCAAGTGGAAAAGCGTGCAGCAAAAAGACCAGAACCAACTGTGCAGAGCGTTCTGTTGAATGTCCAGTATGCGGTAGCCTGTGTCCATCAGACTTTGGCCTGAGATCCTGCATGAGGTACACAAATAAAGTACTAGGTTGGACTTTATCGACCACGATAATCGACCATATATATTGGCAATTTGTATTTCGCGATATTTGAATACTGTAATGCAAGAACACGTCGTCTGTTTTCGAAGACGTATTGTTTACCATAGGTCTGCAATTCCACTCAGTCACAGAGAAAGAATTTTCTTTGCTTTTTATGTATGTGTGTGCGTGTGCGTGCGTGCGTGCGTGTGTGTGTGTGTGTGTGGTGTGTGTGTGGTGTGTGTGTGTGTGTGTGTGTGTGTGTGTGTGTGTGTGTGTGTGTGTTTAAAATTTTGAATATTTTATCAGATAATCTGATTTTAAAGTTTTATATACCTACTTTTCATCATTTTAATTCAGCCACTCAAGTCGGACATTTAATCTGTGAACTGTGTTTACATTTTGGTGTACTGTGTTCGCCCAACGCTACAGCTCCCAAACCTTTGTTGTTCTCTGGTTTCAAGTGTTGTGAACTGACCAACCCACACACCACCTGCAAACATCATCCTCTCCCGACTGGCTCGCAATTATGGACCATCCTTTATAAAACAAATTGGACTGACACTTTTTAAACACAGCAAGTGCTACCACGGTGGAGACGTTTACCAGCGCATACGTACATTAGCTGTGTCGTAAGCCCCGCACTGCGCGATCCTGTCGTGCTGGACGTCTCCACCGTCTTTGGTACAACCTGCCTCCAGCTGAACCAGTCCAACACCACACTTCGTCTTCTGCTTCATTGTCTCCTCCACTGCCCCTGCCCTCGACCTTGCTGCCGCAGACTTCGTCTCCTCCTCTGCCATCTTCACCTTCGCCTTCTGTCCTGATGGTCACACCTACACCTTCTGTCCTGATGGTGCCACCTTCACCTTCTGTCCCACCGGTGCCGCCTTCATCTTCTGTCCCACCAGTGCTGCCCTCATCTTCTGTCCCGCTGGTGCCGCCTTTGTCTTCTGTCCCACTGGTGCCACCTTCATCTTCTGTCCTGTGGGTGCCGCCTTCATCTTCTGTCCTGTGGGTGCTGCCTTCGTCTTCTGTCCCGTCGATGCTGCTTTCATCTTCTGCCCCGCTGGTGTCGCCTTCATCTTCTGTCCTGTTGGTGCCTCCTTCATCTCCACCTCGGCCACCGCCATGTGACTCTGACAAACTAAAAATATGCCTTTTTAACGCTCAGTCAACATGCAAAGATGGCAAAACGGATGTCGTTGCTGACTTCATCGCAGATGAGCATGTTGACATTTCTTATATTACCGAAACATGGCTTAACTCCCTTGGTCATGAACCTATACATGTGAGTCTCACTCCGAGTGGTTATAGGCTTGCTTCTTTCCATCACTCATCCCGAGGTGGCGGTATTGCCATCCTCTACAACGACTCACTCCATTCCCGCCTATCTTTCTCGCAGTCTCTGCCTTTCTCTCATCCTTCTTTCGAGCACGTTGAAGTATCCTTCCAATCCACCCCTCACCCCATCACCTTCTCCTGTGTCTATCGACCTCCACCTAGCTCTGCCAACAAGCTCACCACATCTGCGTTTCTCTCTGACTTTGACCAACTACTTGACCACTACTGCCTCTTACCTGGAAATCTCATCATTCTAGGTGACATCAATGTCCACTATGACAACACTCACCGTTATGACACAAGACATATCATCAACTCGCTGTCCAATCACAATATGACTCAACACATTTCTGAACTAACCCATCAAAAAGGTCACACTCTTGACTGGATCATTTCTCGTGATCACCACAATTCAGCTACTGACAACTGCTTAGTTCTTTCTACCCATCTAACTTCAGCCCTTCCATCTGACCACTCTGCAATTCTCTGTTCTCTTGACATTTCTCCTCCTTCCCGTACCACGCGCACAGAGACTCAATGCAATCTCAAATCTATCGACCTCTCCACTTTTTCATCTGATGCCTCCCGTCTCCTTTCTGAAAAGTCACATAACCTTGCCCACGAATTCTATACTACTCTCCACCATCTTCTGGACACTCATGCTCCAGCCACAACCCATCTTTTTACCTGACTGCCCCCCTACCCCCTGGCTCACTCATGAGATTGCCTGTGCAAAACGTACCCGCCGCAGAGCAGAGCGCCGCTGGCGCAAATCCAAACTCACTGTACATAGGCAACTTTTCCAAGCCTCTAAAACAAAAGTATCCACCCTCATTGCATCTGCAAAAACAAACTATTTCCAAACCAAAATCCTGAATGCCTCTTCTTCAAAAGAACTCTTTACAACCATGAATCATCTCCTTGGCACACGAACAGATTTACCTCTCCCAACAAAACACACAAATGAAGAACTCCCATCTGTATTCTCCAAGTATTTCACCACCAAAATACAAACTCTTCGTGACAGGCTTGACAGGACACCCTGTGAACCATGCCCACCTGACCCTTCCTTCTCTGGCACACCTCTTACTACTTTTACCCCAGTCTCACAAGAAGAAATTCTCAACACAATCAGATCCATGTCGTTCAAAACCTGCGAATTGGATCCTCTTCCAGGTTCTCTCTACTCCGACTGTCTCCCTACTCTCCTCCCATTCATCACTGACATCATCAACACTTCTCTTCTAACTGGAACTGTCCCAGATTCTTTCAAGTGTGCTATTGTTCACCCTCTCCTCAAGAAAAACAATTTAGACCCAAATGAACTGAAAAATTACCGGCCTATCTCTAATCTCTCTTTCTTGTCAAAACTGCTTGAAAAAGTTGTCCTCAACCAGCTGAACTCTCACCTGTCTGCCAACAATCTCCTCAATCCTTTCCAGTTAGCCTATCGCCAGTGCCATAGCACTGAAACTGCCCTACTACACATTCTCAACAATCTCCTCCTTGCAACTGATACTGGCAAAGTCTCTCTCCTCACACTCCTTGATCTGTCTGCAGCCTTTGATACCATTGATCATGGTCTTCTCCTTTCTAGACTCCATCATACTTTTGGCATCTCTGACACTGCTCTCTCCTGGTTCACTTCATATCTATCAAACAGAAAACAAACTGTTCTCATCAATGGCACTTACTCTCAACCTGCATACCTGACCTGTGATGTTCCACAAGGATCTGTCCTTGGTCCTGTTCTTTTCACTCTTTATACCTCCCCCCTGTCCACCATCATCAA
>JAPXFY010000026.1:8021310-8026310 GCA_030674185.1 Monoplex corrugatus | reverse complement strand
GAGGGAATCAAAGGGTTAATTTTTTGCAGTTGGTGGGTAGGGTGCGGGAGTCAAAGAGTTAAACCAGCTTATTCAGTTGAAGCGTAGTCAACTCTTGTCCTCCACGCAAGTGAAATTACATTGCAGACGAAGCTTCGTCAAGGTCATGGTGTCCTCGAATAGTTCAAAATATCGATTTTCTGTTATGATGCTTAGATGTAAGGGGAGATTTCTACAATAGATTAACCATCTGTTATATATATAATAGTGCGTGTAATATTTGTGTATGTACACACAAACAAACACACACATACACACACACACAACACTTATATGAAAAGTGTTAATATGAACAGAACCATACCCACAAACACACATACATATGTTATTATATGTTATTTTATATTATCATCAATCCATCCTAAAATATCACTACTCTTACTACTACTACTACTTACTACCTAATCTATCTCTAAATATCTACCTACTACCTACCTATCTTCTATCTATCCATACTACTTCTATCTATCTGTCTATCTGTCTTCTATCTGTCTTCTGTCTATCTGTTATCTATACAATATATGCAGATCTATTTTTCTAGCTGTCTGTCTATCTACCAATATGTGTGTGTGTGTGTGTTTGTGTGTGTGTGTGTGTTTGTGTGTGTGTGTGTGTTTGTGTGTGTGTGTGTGTGTGTGTGTTGTGTGTGTGTGTGTGTTGTTGTGTGTGGTGTGTGTGTGTGTGGTGTGTGTGTGTGTGTGTGTGTGTGTGTGTGTGTGTGTGTGTGTGTGTCAGACAGAGGGCAACCATCATGTCGCTAGTAAATGAAACCCGGTTCAACGACGGTCTTGTCGACAACCAGCAGATGAGCACCGTTTTGGAAACCTCATCGAAAACGCCGATGTCTGCATCCACACAGGATCCACAGTATGCGTTTTGGGCAGAAGCGAATGACTGGACAGGCTACTCTGGCAGTGCTATCGTTTTGATAGTTGGAACAGTTGGTAAGTTAAACAATGAGCACTTTCTGCATCGTTTTCATTCAATTCTTTTTGTAAAACGAAAAATGATATCCACTGACTCTGCTGAACATGACACTCTGTCTGTCAGTCTTGTCTTTCTGTTTGTCTGTCTGCCTGTTTGTCTCTCTCTCTCTCTCTCTTTCTCTCTCTCTCTCTCTTCCTCAGGAACTAAAATGTTCGTGGTATTTCTGTATAGATCTCTTAAAATGGTAAAGGCTGTTTCATACATTCCATATATTTGTGTAATTTTTTTTTTTTCAACTGCTGATGTGTTTGTTGCAAAATTGCTTGCCTTCTACAGATGAATGATGTTTGTGGGATTCCAATGTATTTATGGCTGATACTTGTGTAATGCGCACCTCTTCATGGGCGCTGTGATCTGTATGATAAATTGTTTGAATATAAACTTACCCAGAGCTAGATTAAGGGAAAACGTTCACTGCTTATGTGTTAGCTTTTTGCAATAAAGACTTTTAGTTCATACATTTCTTTTTATATCTATTTCATTGGTGTAATTGGGTAAATAATAATGATAACAATAATAATAATCATGATTAAGTGCCTTGCTATATGGTGTTGGCGATCATGGCCCTCCATATGCATCTGTCCCTTGTTGCCGCAAGCACATCTTCCACCCTCTCCGTCCTCAGCCACTCTGCAAGTCCGTCCAATATGGTGTTCTCTTTCCCTCCAGATTTCCCGTTGTGACCAGGTGCTCCAATTCCCCTTTCCTTATAAAATGGCCTATAAATGTTGCCTGTCTTTTCCTAATCTTCCTTATGGGTGATCTTATTGTTTCTGCCTCCATCAAGACTGTCTCGTTTGTTTTCTTTGCTGTCCATGGAACTCTCAATATTCTTCTTAGAAACCACATCTCGGCTGCCTCAATCTTGTTCTAACTTTTCGTGTTGACTGTCCATCCTCACAACTGTACAACAGTATTGATTCTATATAACATACAACAACTCTCTTCCTGGTGTTAATAGATAGGCATTGGTTTGTAAGAATGCTTTTCATCTTCTTGAATGCTGTTTTGGCATGGCCGATTCTGTTGGCTATTTCTGATGTGGATCTGCCGTCTGGTGAAATGATCGTTCCCAGATATTTAAACTTATCAACCTGTCTCAATGTTATGCCGTTTGCTGTTCTTTTGCATGAGGGGATTTCATGATTTTTATTGAATTCCATGACTTCAGTCTTCTTGCTGTTTAGCTCCAACCCCTTACCTTCGTCAAACAAAAGAAAATACTACTACTACTACTACTACTACTACTACTACTCACTGTTTCCCCAAACTGTAATCTCTGCCCCCTTCCCCCATGTAATGTAATGGTGACATTATAGTGTCTTAGTGTCAATGTGTCATTGTATTTGCATGTCATGCTGTGTGTGTGTTTGTGTGTGTGTGTGTGTGTGTTTGTGTGTGTGTGGGTGCTTCTGTGGGCGTGTGTGTGTGTGCTTGTGATTCTGGTTATATGTTTTGCCATTGTAAACGCTAGGGCATTAATTTGATTAGCGTACAAATGTTCATACTACTACTACTGCTACTACTACTACTACTATACTACTAATAATAATAACGATGATAATAATTATGATAGTAAAATAATAATAATAATGACGATGATGATGATGATGATGATGATAATTATACTAACAATGATGGTAGTCCTTCGTTGCCGAAGATGACGATGAAATCCTGCAGCTCATCTGTGGACGCGCATGTGGCTGTGCAATCCGATCTTGGATGTACAATGTCTGTTGCAGTGGGGACACTGGAATGTCGTGGTTGGGGTGGTTGGATTATGTTCTCCCCTCTTCTGATAGTCAGCTTCTCCCTGTAGTTGATATCGCTGTTTCTGCTGGCAAGATGGACGGCCCTGCGCCAGGCGTTCCTTTCGGTGGCAGTTCTTTCGAGTTCTTTGGGGGTAACCTGTGCAAACTGGAGGTTTGCCTTTATCGTGTCCTTGAAACGCTTTTTTGGCCTCCCGAGATTTCTTTTGCCACTTGTGAGTTCGCCGTACAGCAGTTGTTTGGGCATTCGGTGGTCTTCCATGCGGATGACATGGTCGACCCATCTCAGTTGGGCTTTGACAAGCAGGCTTTCTATGCTTTGTGAACTTGATCGGTTGAGGACCTCAATGTTGGTGATACGGTCTTGCCACCGGATGCCAAGTATGCTGCGGAGAGCCCTTTGGTGGAACTGCTCTAATTTGTTGATGTGCTTCCTGTAGAGTGTCCAAGTCTCCGAACCGTAGAGGAGGGAGGAGAGCACAACGGCATTGTACACTTTGATTTTTGTTGACAGCCGGACATTGTGCTGGTTTAGTACCTTGTTTTTCAGCCTACCGAGAGCCTGGCTGGCTTTGCTGATTCGTGAATCAATTTCCTGATCGATGGAGCCGTCTGCAGAGATGATACTTCCAAGGTATTTAAAGTTCTTGGTGTTCTTCAGACTGTTGCCATCGATGGTGATGTTTGGAGACAGTGGGTTAGTTTGTGGGGCAGGCTGGTGAAGAACTTCAGTTTTCCCGATGCTTATTGTAAGTCCAAAGAGTTTTGAGGCTTCTGCGAAGTGATTGAGCATTGTTTGCAGGTCCGCTTCAGAGTGAGCATTCAAGGAGCAGTCATCGGCGAAGAGCGCCTCCTGAAGGAGTTCTGTGCTGGTTTTTGTCTTGGCTTGCAGGCGACGTAGATCAAAAAGGGAGCCATCCAGGCGGTACTTTAGGTATATTCCCTTGTCAAGATCCTTGCAGCGTGGGAAAGCATGGCGGTGAAGAAGATATTGAAGAGGACTGGTGCCAGGACACAGCCTTGTTTGACGCCATTTGTAATTTCGAATTCGTCAGTCATGTTGCCACTTGCAAGAACTTGCCCACTCATGCCTGTGTGGAAGAGCTGGATGATCTTTAGGAATTTGGGAGGGCAGCCAATCCGTTCTAGGACAGTCCACAGGGCTTCTCTGTTGACCGTGTCGAAAGCCTTGGTAAGGTCAACAAAGACTGAGTAAAGAGGCCTATTCTGTTCTATGCACTTTTCTTGAATTTGTCTCATAGCAAAGATCATGTCCACAGTGCTTCTCCCTGGCCTAAAGCCACATTGAGCCTCTGGTAGGATCTGTTCTGAGATGGTTATCAGTCTGTTGAGGATAACCCTTGCAAATATTTTCCCTGCTATGGAGAGAAGAGAGATGCCCCTGTAGTTTCCGCAGTCTGCTTTACTACCTTTGTTCTTGTACAGCGCAACTATGAGCGCGTCTTTGAAATCAGCAGGCATTTGCTCTTCTTCCCAGACCTGTAGCAGGATGTCATGGAAGGTTTCCAGGGCTTTGGGGCCTGCTGCCTTGAAGATCTCAGCGGGAATGCTGTCTTTTCCAGAAGCTCTGCCGGAGTTGGTCTTGCTTATTGCCTTTTTGATTTCATCTAGAGTAGGAGGAGCGTCTAGGTCTTCCAGGAGTGGTTGCTGGGGGATTTGATTGAGAGCATCTTGATCAACAGTGGAAGGTCTGTTCAAAAGAGAGCTGAAATGTTCGGTCCAGCGCTTGAGGAGCCCTTCTTGGTCCTTGATCAGGGTTTTGCCATCCGAGGACAACAAGGGAGAACATCCTGAGGTTGTTGGGCCGTAGACGGTTTTCAGAGAGCTGAAGAACATCTTGGAGTTGTGGGTATCAGCATAGAGTTGAACTTCTTCGGCCTTATTGTTCCACCATGAATCTTGCATCTCACGTAGATCTTTCTGGGCTCTAGCTTGAAGGGACTTGAATCTTTCCTTTTTGGGGAGGGATGAGGGGTCGTTTTGCCATTCTGCATAGGCTTTGTTCTTGGCTTGGATAGTAGCTTGAATTTGCTCATTGTTTTCATCGAACCAGTCTTGGTGTGTTTTAGCTTTCGGACCAAGTATAGCAGTGGCAGTTTCATTGACAGCTGTTTTGAATAACAATAACAATAATGATAATGACATGCCATCTTTATCATGTGCCCTGCCGCGTGGCGTAGGCGA
>JAPXFY010000026.1:8001310-8016310 GCA_030674185.1 Monoplex corrugatus | reverse complement strand
GGAAAACAATGACGACATTATAGCTGTGACTTATTGACAGGAAAACAATGACGACGTTATAGCTGTGACTCATTGACAGAAAAACAATGACGTTATAGCTGTGACAGGAAAACAATGACGACGTTATAGCTGTGACTTATTGACAGGAAAACAATGACGACGTTATAGCTGTGACTCATTGACAGGAAAACAATGACGACGTTATAGCTGTGACTTATTGACAGGAAAACAATGACGACGTTATAGCTGTGACTCATTGACAGGAAAACAATGACGACGTTATAGCTATGACTTATTGACAGGAAAACAATGATGACGTTATAGCTGTGACTCATTGACAGGAAAACAATGACGACGTTATAGCTGTGACTCATTGACAGGAAAACAATGACGACGTTATAGCTGTGACTTATTGACAGGAAAACAATGACGACGTTATAGCTGTGACTTATTGACAGGAAAACAATGACGACGTTATAGCTGTTACTCATTGACAGGAAAACAATGACGACGTTATAGCTGTGACTCATTGACAGGAATACAATGACGACGTTATAGCTGTGACTCATTGACAGGAAAACAATGACGACATTATAGCTGTGACTCATTGACAGGAAAACAATGACGACGGTATAGCTGTGACTTATTGACAGGAAAACAATGACGACATTATAGCTGTGACTCATTGACAGGAAAACAATGACGACGGTATAGCTGTGACTCATTGACAGGAAAACAATGACGACGGTATAGCTGTGACTTATTGACAGGAAAACAATGACGACATTATAGCTGTGACTTATTGACAGGAAAACAATGACGACGTTATAGCTGTGACTCATTGACAGGAAAACAATGACGACGGTATAGCTGTGACTCATTGACAGGAAAACAATGACGACGGTATAGCTGTGACTCATTGACAGGAATAAAATGACGACGTTATAGCTGTGACTCATTGACAGGAATACAATGACGACGTTATAGCTGTGACTCATTGACAGGAAAACAATGACGACGGTATAGCTGTGACTCATTGACATGAAAACAATGACGACGGTATAGCTGTGACTCATTGACAGGAATACAATGACGAGTTATAGCTGTGACTCATTGACAGAAAAACAATGACGACGTTATAGCTGTGACTCACTGATGATTTGAGTGGTTTGATCTGTAGGTGGCCTGCAAACTGATAAAATGGGTGGCGTATTCTTCGAGATGGTTGACATCCTGGCTGTTGGTGGCCATGACATTACAACGAGCATTTTGTGTCGTCTGGCCACATAAGGTACATGTGGAGTCGTAAGTTATGTCCCCTGCTGAATGTGTTTATTTCTGATTTTTTTTATATACTCTGTGTTACATGGTGATAATGGATATAGTAGAATAATTTTGTGTGTGTGTGTATGCGTGCGTGCGTGCGTGCGTGTGTGTGTGTGTGTGTGTGTGTGTGTGTGTGTGTGTGCGCGCGCGTGTGTGGCATGTTTGTTTGTCATGAGTGCATGTTTGAGAGCATACGCATGTGTGCGCTCGTTCGTGTACGCTTGTGTGTGCAGACATGTATTCGCTCACACGTGGTGGTCTTTGATTTAATGTCTATTCACTAAAGTGATTTTAGACAAAAAAAAAAAAAAAAAAAAAAAAAGGGGGGGGGGGGGAGTGATAGAGGAGGAGTGAAGAAGATATTTGAAAATTGTCAATTTTGAATTTGAGAAAAGATGATCCAGAAAACAACTGTTTTGAAGAGGGGAAGGTAAAACTAACAAATAATGTTACCATAATTATCGATTTAAACAAACAAACTGACAAACAAAATTAGTAAATATCCGGAAGAAATGAATAAAAAGTAAAACTAATAATTGACTAACCACAACAATGAACAAGTCAAATAACATTTTAAAGGTAATTCGCTATAGGACTTTTTGACAGGCTAACAAAAAATTCATACAGTAATGATGATGAGGCAAATATGTCAGAAACTGTACTCACAGATAGTGTTGGAATATGTCGTTTTAACCCTAACGCAAGAAAGAATATGACTATGTGTTATCTTCTTTCCACACAGACACACTATGTTATTGGTATATTTTGTTTTGAATGCATCAAGTTTCCATCTGTACATAAGGGACTGTATAGTTCTGCTGGCATGAAGCTGCTTAAGTATTTTGCTAACTTCAAAGTTCATGTGACATTTATCATACTTTTTCTGTTTTAATTGGAACTGCTTCCAGACGTAGTTGTCCACTAAAGTGTAATTCTGTGCAACGAGAGAGAAAGCTGGATATTGTTTGAATCTGGTGAGTTATTAGCTCCCCGTTTGGCAGCCCTGTCAACTTTATTATTATAACTAAAAGAACTATGAGAAGGTATCCAGCAGAAAGTAATATCAGTGCCTCTTAAAGATAAATTATGAATCAAGTGACTTATTTCCAGAATCATTTCTGATCTTGTTAGTAATTTTGATAATTCAAGAGCCTGAAGTACTGATTTTGAATCAACGCAAAGAAGTATCTGAAAAATTGTCCTAGGAAGACTTATCAGAAAGTTTAAAGCCATTAATATTGCAAAGAGTTCAACTGTAAAGATAGATTTATCAAGTCCTATGTAGAAAGATTTTTCAATTTTGAGAGCAGGTATTAAAAACGCTGAGCCTGCTTTTCTTTCAATTACTGACCCATCAGTGTAAATTTTCAAATGATCAGAATATACGTCGTTTATATGACATTTAACCTGACTTGCCAGTAAGTTTATATTGTCTCCTTTTTTTAAATTAGTGTGGTGTACGTCAAATCGTGCTCTTTGGAGTTCCCAACTGGGTACTGGCGAAAAGGAAGGTCGTATAGATACAGGATCTACGTCTAGATCAATTCCTGAGCCTTTCATGACGTCAGATGTGTATCGCTCACACGTGCTTTTGTGTATGTGCTTGTATGGGTGCATATGAGCGTGCGCACAAGAGCGTGTTGTATGCTTGCTGAGTCAATTTGAAAACATACACATAAATATACACACAAACACACATATACATACACACACACACACACACACACACACACACACATACACACACACACACACACACACACACACACACACACACACACACACACACACACACACACACACACACACACACACACACACACACACACACACACACACACACGACAATTCGTAACAAAGAGGAGACAAATGAATACACGAGCAATTTTTTTTTGTCAATGGAAACGTAATTTAGTTGCAAGGTACGTGAACACGAAAATAGATTTTAATATAAATGACGACTCTAACTCTCTTTAATTCATACTCTTGTTATTGTATATGTCATTAGTTAACAAACAAACAAACAAACAAACAAACAAACAAACAAACAAACAAACAAAAGCCACCCAAGGATCCTGGATGGGACCCAGAGCACCATTGCCTCACCATCCTTCAGACAGTCACCTCCCAAGCTCCCGACGTCACACGATAGCCATTTCATCAAGCAAAGGGGGACTGTTCATACGCTTCATGGCCATTCGGACCCAGTCACCAATTACCTTGTTTCCAAACCAAATGGCAAGGTGGGGAGATGACAAACTGTGGGACATATCCACACAACGTGCACCAACCAGGTCCAGTCCAGCCACCGGACCAAGAGAGAATGGAAGAACCCTCTCTCACCCCACTCTGGGTCTTTATCTATCTATTTGGGAAGCCCGCATGGCCACCAGCTCGCATAGCTGCCAGTTTTTCTCCCCTTGCTGTAATCTCGACAGTTAGCGGTCGGAAACTTCCAACACTGCTCTACTGCAACCACAAAGGAGTGTTCGAACAGCCGTGAAAGCGTCCAGTCATGATGCTCTAGACACAGCCCATTTTGCTGTACAACTAGGTCTGACATGTCCGGCTGTTTGCTGTGTCAATGTTTTGTGCATTGTCAAGAGAGAACAGTGTGTCCATGTTTGAGATATAGCATGAATCAGAGAGAAACTTTTCTCTCAACCTTCTCACACACCCCACCTCTAGCTCTTCTTATTCTAGATCTCGGTCATAATCATTCAGAGGTGAGACATACCCAATTCCCGTTTGCAAGACTCACAGAAAAGAGCCCTGGCACAACTCTCCTGGGTAAAACATACATGCATACAAAACAAAAAGTGGAGCTGTACTACGGCGACGAGCTCATCCCGGGTCGTGTGGATTGGAGTTCATGAAGTAAATCCATCCAAACAAAAACAAAGAAAGAAAGAAAGAAAAAAGAAAGAAAGAAAGAAAAAAAGAAAGAAAGAAAGAAAGAAACGAACAAAAATCAGTTAATTGCAAAATAGTCAAAGCTTTTCTTCGTTCTAAGGTCTGTAAAAATGACTACGTCTAATCATCATCATCATCAGGTGCCTTGCCACATGGCGTTGGCGACCATGGCCTTCCATCTGTTTTTTATCTCTTGATGCCTCAAACACCTCTTTTATCCTCTTTGTCTTCAGCCACTCTGCAAGTCCGTTCAATATTTTCTTCCTGGGTCTACCTGGTGCTCTCTTTCCCTCCAGCTTTCCTGTTGTGACCAGGTGCTCCATTCCCCTTTCCTTATAAAATGGCCTGTAAATGTTGCCTGTCTTTTCCTAATCTTCCTTATGAATGATCTTCTTGTGTCTGCCTCCATCAAGACTGTCTCGTTTGTTTTCTTTGCTGTCCATAGAAATTTCAACATTCTTCTTAGAAACCACATCTTGGCTGCCTCAATCTTGTTCTGGCTTGTATGTTGACTGTCCATGCCTCACAACCATATAACAGTATTGGTTTTATACAACATTCAAGAACTCTTCCTGATGTTAATTGATAGGCATTTGTTGGTTAGAATGCTTTTCATCTTGTTGAATGCTGTTTTGGCTTGGCCGATTCTGCGGGCTATTTCTGATGTTTATCTGCCGTCTGGTGAAATGATCATTCCCAGGTATTTAAACTTATGAACCTGTCTCAAGGTTGTGCCGTTTGCTGTTATTTTGCATCAGGGGATTTCATGTTTTTTTTTACTGATCACCACGACTTCAGTCTTCCTCCTGTTTAGTTCCAACCCCTTACCTTTGCTTTCTATTTCTAGTATATTCACAAGGTTTTGTAGGTCCCTTTCATTTTCTGCAATTAGCACTGTGTCATCTGCTTATCGAATGTTGTTTATCATTTTTCCTCCAACCTATAATCCAAGTTCTTCCTCTAGGTTTCTCGTGACAAACACAACCTTGTGTGACTCCTCTTTTGTTGCTTTGGAAAGAGCTTATATCGTTTTCTCTTCACATTGAAGCTGTTTGTTCCCAATACATACATCTGATTACTCGTAGATCTTTTCCATCAATATTGAGTCTCTCCAGCTGGTTGATCAATTCTTCATGTCTTACCCAATCAAAAGCCTTGGTATAATCAGCAAAGCATAAATATAAATCCTTATTCAGTTCCATTGACCTCTATGATAATTCTTAGCATCTATATGGCATTAATAGTTTCTTTCCTTTCCACAAATCCACACTGTTATGCTTTTCTCTTTGATTCTATTCCTTGTCTCATCATGTATCTTATGATTTTTGTTACACATATCATGATGTGCGATGGAGTCACAATTATAGCCTGTCTTCTTTGAAGTGCAATGAAATTGATTTTGATCTTTGGATTTTGCCAGTGTCATAATTTCATTTAGGAGATGTTATTTTAAATACCAACTCCTCCAGGCTTATCATTGTAGTATGTTTTGTTTGGGATTTCTGGTTTATTTTCAGTGCGCATAATCTGCCTTTCTCACAATCACAGTTCACTGCTATTTCTCTTGATTATTCCTTGTCCTCACATGATTATTCTTGACAGGTTTGTTACAGATCATCAAGATGTGCATCATAAGCCCTGTTTCTTTGGAATGCAATGAAATTGATTTGATATATCTTTGGGTTTTTTCCCAGTGTCATAAATTTCATTTAGGAGGACTGTTATTTTTTCTATGCCAAAGTCCTCCAGGGCTTCTATCATCTCTGTAGTA
The DNA here is from genome assembly GCA_030674185.1 of Monoplex corrugatus. Lineage (NCBI taxonomy): Eukaryota > Metazoa > Mollusca > Gastropoda > Littorinimorpha > Ranellidae > Monoplex > Monoplex corrugatus. Next base: position 8,010,300 of record JAPXFY010000026.1, on the reverse strand, counting down.
ATGTTGTCTGGTCTTGAGGCTTTTCCTGGTTTCATCTTTTCAGTGCCACTCTAACTTCATCTTTCATTATGGGTGGTCCTTCAAAGTTCTTTCTTATAATGTGTTCTTCGTTTCTGTCATCTTCAAAAAGGTCTTTAATGTACTCTCCCCATCTAATATGTTGTCTTTTTCCACGATAAGCGTACCATCTTTGGAGTTTAAGCAACCAGTTGATGTGCATGTATTTTTCCTGTGGACAATTTCTTCAGTTCGTCTGTACATACCCTGAGGATCCGTTTTGTGTTGGTCTTCATTTCTTTGCATTTTGTTTTCAGCCAAGCTTCCTTAGCTTCATTGCACCTATTCCTGATTACTTTGTTTATTTTCCTGAATATTCCTCGTTTCTTTTTGCCTTCTTCCGTTCCTCCGTCAAGCCTAAAATTTCTTTTGTCATCCAGTTCTTTTCTGCTTTTCTATCTACTTCAGGGATTTCTTCACAAGCTTCATTTATCGACTTTCTCAACTTTGTCCATTGTTCCTCACTGTCACCAACGTCTTCCAGAGCACTGAATTTGTTCTGAACATGTACCTTAAACTTTGTACGTATCACTTCATCTGTCTTTACGAGTCCAAGATTTAGTTTGATGTTACTTTTGTTTGTTTCCTTTTCCGTAATTTCAGCCTAAATCTTCCCACTACAGGATTGTGGTCACTGTTGCAGTCTGCGCCTGGTAGTGGTTTTGCTGACTGTAAAGAATTTCTAAACCTTTTATTAATCAGAATGTAGTCAATCTGATTTTTGGTATTATCTCCTGGACTCATCCAAACCCATTTTCTTCTATTATGCTGCTCAAACCAGGTGTTTCTTACTATGAACTCATTCTACAAGTTTCCTCCCCTTTCATTTTGTGTACCAAGGCCATGAGGTCCAACTATATCCTCCACCCTATCGTGTCCCACTTTAGCATTAAAATCTCCCATTATTATTGTATCTTCTTGTGATTTACATTGGGCCCTGGCCATCTCTATTACTTCATAGAAGTTGATGATGTCTTCCTGAGTACTTGCGGATGTTGGTGCATACACCTGAATGATGTTGATATCAAATGGCCTGCCTCCCAATTTAACCAGCAAAACTCTGTTGGACACAGCCCAGTATCTCCTGACTGCTTTTGATTTGTTCCTGTCTGTTACGATGCCTTCTCCTCTTTCATGTGAGTTTCCACCAGAATATATTACTGGTATACTCTCTGATGTTATCATGCCTGCCCCCTTCCATCTCACTTCCCCTAGTCCTAAGATACTAATGTTAAGCCTTTCTATCTCCATTTTGATATTGTCTAATTTACCTTTTTGCAACAATGTTCCAACGTTCCATGTTGCCATTTTGGTATTTTTTTCTGAGGTTGAGGTTGAACGCAGTAGCTTGCTGACGGTCTGGTGTCACCTGCGCGGCATGACAGTCCCTACCAGACGAAGGTGCTCTATAGGAGCGTCTATTTACGTCGTTATCTTCATTTTTCTTTTGTCTGACCATGATTGGTCTGGGGAATATACAATGGTGGTTTCCCGTTGCCTGCCATTTGTTTGTTTATGGTATCTCTGCTAGCCTTTGTCGTTCCCACGACAATCTACAAGGCAGTAGGTTGATTATTTTCAGGGTTAACTCCCTTACCCTTATTCTCTCCCGAGATGTCCACAAGGCAGTGGAGCTACTTACCCATAGCTTGGGGGTCTGGTTCGTGGGCACCAGGGCATATCCACACGCCAGTGGGCCTGTATGCCACACGTCTGGGGGACAAACATCCTCCGAGTCCCTCGAGATTTAGCCTGAGTCCGTGAGGTGCTCAGTTACCACATGTCGCCACGAGGAGGCATAACGTAGGGCTTGCTGATGGAGAGGCTATGTACTGACAGGGAGAGACTTACGCATTCTGCTCTTCTTTTCGCTTAGCTGCAAGCTGAAAGTAAGAGGTGACAAGAATGCAGTCACTAGCCAACACAATAGACACATCACATCTGCCGTTTGACTTGTCTACGTCTAATATATATCTATATATCCATGATTCTGTCTATCTATCTGTCTATCTATCTATCTATCTATCTATCTATCTATCTATCTATCTATCTATCTATCTATCTATCTATCTATCTATCTATCATCTACCCATCTATCTATCTATCTATCTATCTATCTCTCTCTCTCTCTATCTATCTATCTATCTCTCTATCTCTATCTCTCTATCTACCTTCCTTCCTATCATCTATCTCCCTATCTCTCTGTCTCTCTCTCTCTCTTCTATCTATCTATCTGTATGTCTGTCTGTCTATGTATCTATCTATGTATCTATCTATCTATCTATACACATATGAATATACAGCACACACACACACACACACACACATGGACACATACACACGAACACACACGCATGCACACACACACACACAACCCCACACACACACACACACACACACACACACACACACACACACACACACACACAGAGGAAAATATAGAAGATATGGCCCTCCTGATGAAATCTAAAAATATTCAGACTTTGGATGACCACGTACTAATGGATCACTGACAGCTAATGAGCTACAAAGAGCCGCAGTGTACTAGTACACAAAGTGGCTTGACCCGGTCACGGAAGTGGTTAGTTATTCTACAATGTCCCCACTGTGGATTTCAACAGTGTGAAGGTGTTGGCTAGCTGTCAGTATTGCTTGCAGCCACAAACCATTTGTCACATGCTCGTAGGATCAATACTTTTAGTGCCGGGTCTGTCTGGTGCACCTTTCATACCAACAGCGAGTAACAACTGCTGTTTACAACCTCTTCTTGTGTCAGAACTGTCTTCTGAATCACCCTACAGTCATTCATAATTTCTTGACTCAACTCACATGCTTTCAAAGGTTGAAAACAGTTGAAAACATGCAGCATCGCAAGACAGTCCTGGTGTTGCCGTTTTGCTGAAAACCAGTTTCTCTTCTTGGATAAATAAAACCAATCTGGTGAGGGTTTCATAAGTCAAAAAGTCATGTAAGGGAAGCTAGTCACTTTTATGAACCATCTCTGAGACTGACAACATCAGTCAGTGCTTCACTCCCATTTACATTAGGCTGAAACGTGTGTCGAACTACCTCTGTAAATTTTACATTTGTATGCATCACAGAAGGCTGTGAGAGCTCCATAAATTTTACATTAGCGGCACTTATGGGGTCAATCCCAAGATGTGTTCCAGCATCAGGTGCATGAGCCCCTCTCACCTCACCCAACCACTACCATCTCACCCCCTGCCCATGAGAGAGGGAGGGGGGGTCTTGAGCTAGAGGCCTGGAGACAGATACTCCAAACAACACAGCTGCACCCGTTTTAGTTGTTCTCCACATGGTGATTCTGCTTGTAGGCAGTTGTGGGGTGATGGTTGTCCACCATAGTCTTAGGCAGATGCAGCCTCCATAACCTCCCACAACACAGCAGCCATTTCCAGGGACAGCGCTGCTGTCCTCGAAAAGAGAATGAGAGGGAATAAAAGGAATCCCTGACATAAAGCGTGTCTCATAGGTACTTGACAAATAGATCCGATTGTCTGGTCATCCTACTTTGCAGACAAAACAGTATAAAAAACAAAAGAAAGAAAACGTTTCTAGCCTTTGGTGCATGGAATGTCCTAACCTTACAGGAAAAAGATGACAGACCAGAACAGCGTACAGCCTTGATCGTCAGGACGTTGGATTGCAATAAGATTGACATAGCTGCTCTGACCTTGTGTCTTTGGCTCATGAAAGATTGCTTCTTTACTGTCAACAGTGTTTACACCCAAACCATACATTAAGATAGTGGCAAAGAAGCCTTCTATGAAGAGCTCAAACGTCTCATCACCGCAGTCAATGCTCGCATGGGAGTAGACGAACCCAACTGGCCAAACGTCCTTAGAAGTTATGATACTAGAACGTGCTGTTCCAGTAGACTGACGTGGCTGTCACTGTACATTCTGCTTAATCTCTACATCAACCACACCATCTTCCAACGGAAGAACATGTTCAATAAAGCGTGAATGCACCCAGGCTCCAGACAATGGCAAGGCACCATCACATTGCAGAGCCTAAGACCACAAAGCGATGGTGGAAGAACATATGCATTCAAGATCTTGGGCTGGTATCCAACATGTATAAAGGACCAGTGTGCGTATTCATCCATCAAATCGTCCATCATCATCATCATCATCATCATCATCATCATCATCATCATCATCATCATCATCATCATCATCATCATCATCATCATCATCATCATCATCGTCATCATCATCATCACCATCATCATCATCATGTGCCCTGCCATGTGGCGTTGGCGACCATGGCCCTCCACATGAATCTATCCCCTGTCACTGCAAGTACATCTCCCACTCTCTCTGTCCTCAGCCACCCTGCAAGTCTACCTGGTGTTCTCTTTCCCTCCAGCTTTCCTGTTGTGACCAGGTCCTTAATTCCCCTTTTCTCATAAAATGTCCCATAACTGCTGATTGTATTTTCCTAATCTTCTTTATTAATGATCTTCTTGTGTCTGCCTCCTTCAAACTGTCTCAATTGTTTCCTTTGCTGTCCAAGGAACTCTCAACATTCTTCTTACAAACCTCATTTCAGTTGCTTCAATTTTGTTCTGATTCTGCATGTTGACTGTCCAATCCTCACAACACACAGCAGTATCGGTTCTATAGAACACTCAAGAACTCTCTTCCTGACGTTAATCAATAGGCATTTGTTGATAAGAACGCTTTTAATCTTCTTGAATGCTGTTTTGGCTTGGCCGATTCTGCTGGCCATTTCTGATGTGCATCTACCATCTGGTGAGAAGACCATTCTCAGATATTTAGACTTTTCAATCTGTCTCAGTGTTGTGCCATTTGCTGTTATTTTGCATGGGGGGATTTCATGTTTTTTGTAATTACCATGACTTCCGTCTTCTTACTAATTAACTCCAACCCTTTAATTTTGCTTTCTATTTCTATTATATTCACAAGGTTTTGTAGGTCTTTTTTACTTTTATTATCAGCATGGTGTCATCCATCATATCATTCACTAATAGAATAATTCATTTATTATAGCCATAAACATATCATCATATCATATTATATAATAATATGTAAATATAATATAATATTGTCATGTACGTTTTTGTGTAACATCGATTGATTGATTAATGAATTAATTGATTGATTGACTTAGATACGATCCTCCTGCACCAAACGTCATACTTACATCACCATTGCAGTACTGACAATCTCAAACTTTCTGATAACGGCTCATATTCTTCATGGTGTGGACATTCATCCCCGACGGAAGATTTGCACCTATACCGACAGGTGAGCAAGTTCTGATATGTCTTTCCTTGCTGTACTTCAGATATAGTAAAAAAAAAAAAGAAGAAAAAAGTATATGTGTATGTATATGTAAATGTCTGAGCATATGCATATCTATATGTATATGTATAATGTTTATGTATATGTATATGTATATGTATATTGGAAAGTCGATATGAATTCTCTCAGAAACAGATTCGTATTGTTCGAGATGAAGATACAACTATCACTGCAGTCAGTATCAAATCCATAAAGATAAATTCCTTTCCAGTGATGAAAAAGATGAATAAGAATGAAAGTACATGAGAAAAAAAACTGCCTTTGATGACAAAGTTCGTGTGCGCTACCATGTGTCCATGGGTCTAATCAGAGAACAAAGTCTGGCAACTATTCTACGTGCAGTCGTTGTGGAAAAGACCAGCAGCATATGAAAATTGGTGGAAAATATTGGTACTGCATGTTCATACTGCCACAGACACACAGACACACACACACACACACACACACACACACACACACACACAAACATACACACACACACACACACACACACACACACACACACACACACACACACACACACACACAGAGTCACACACACACAGAGTCACACACACACACACAAACACGGCTGTGTGTCGGAAGACAAATTAGATGATCTGCATACACTTCAAGAGTCGTCAGAATCAGGAACTGAAGTCTTGACCATTCACATGACATCAAATACTCAATGTGAAGATGATTAGTGGAATCAAACAGCTATGGTACATGGACAAATCATTCAATTCAAGATAGACACTGGAGCAAAGTGCAACACCATGAAACTGAGCGGCTATCAGCAAATGTCAAGTGGATCAGCAGCTGGTTGTGACAATGAAGAGCAACAGGAAAGTCAGACTTTGCATCGATCCAAAACTAATGACTAAGACCCTAAGGGAGAAACGAATACCCCATAGGTACCATCGACGATGTGCTGCCTCTTCTGCAAGGTGCAACATTTTTCACACACTGAGATGCCGTAAACGAATTTTGGCATGTGGAATTAGACAAAGACAACAGCTATCTGACGTGATTCAAGACGCTTTTTGGCAAGTACAGATGGAAACAGATCCCCTTTGGAATTTCACCAGCCCCACAAAAATTCCAGAGAAAGATGGACGTAGCTCTGGTAGGACTGGAAGGCATGGTGATGGTTCATGCGGACATTTTCGTTTTCAGTAAAAGAACAACAAATGAAGGCAGAGGAAAAGATCACCATGCCAACGTAAACCGTTTGTTACACCGATGCCAACAGAAAGGAGTCAAACTCAGCATGGACAAGACTGAACTGAAACAGACGGAGATATATCTGGAAGACATTTTCTCAACAGAAATCTTAAAAGCCAGTCCAAAGAGACTGAAAGAGGTCCAATAATTCCCTACACCAGAAGACAAAGCAGCTGGCTGTCTTCATGAATTTTCAACGAATCTGTCTGAAGCAGCAGCAGCAGCACTCAGAGAACTGGTGAAAAAGAACATCCACTTCAGATGGGACATAGGTATTTATGGGAATGCCTTGAGGATAGTGAAGAAAATACTCTCTGATCCTTCACTATGTTGACTCTTCAGGGAAATCTACAACTACACTTCAGTGTGGTGCTTCACTGTGTGAACTAGGAGCATGTCTCAAGCAGGACCGTCAACCCATTCAGTATGCATGGCGAGCATTGAATGAACCCTTGAAAAACTATGCACACAGAGAGAAGGAGTTGTTGACCATACTCTTTGGTCTAGAGAGGTTCGAGAGCTACATTTATGTTAGGGACATCCTGGTAGAGACGGACCACAAATCACTCGAAACCATCCACAAGAAAAGCCTAATCTCAGCACCAAACAGGATTCAGCACATACTACTCAGGGCTTAAAAGTTCAGGTACACAGTGGTTTACATGTACAAGTGGGGAGCATGGATGCACCTGACTGACGCCTTCAGCAGAGCAATCAGCGGAAAGGCAGAACAGCAAGTCAGCCACAAAGAAGCAATCTTCTGAGCAGAGTTGGAGAATACTGATGAACTACAAGAACCAGCCACAAAGAAACAATCTTCTGAGCAGAGTTGGAGAATACTGATGAACTACAAGAACCAGCCATCCGTCAAGAGAGACTGATCAATCTGCCAGCAAACGACAAAGAAAGACACAACCATGAAAACTCTCATGACGATCATTCTAGAAAGTTGGTTTGAGGAGAAATGACAACTTGCACTGCAACTACATGTCTTCTCGCCATTTTGGAGAGAACTCTTTCAATCCAAATGATCTTGTCTTCAAAACTCGCAGAGTGATGGCACCAACGCAACACAGAGTAAACATCTTGAAGAAACTACATGGAAGCCACTCAGGAACCCAGAAATGCGTAGAAAGAACACGTGAGGTGGTTTACTGGCCCAGGATGGACGTGGACATGAAGACATTGTCAAGAAATGCAGCTCCTGCTACACTTTTCAATATAGTCAGCAGAAGGAGCCACCCATCAGCACAGAGGTCCCTGACTGTCCTGGCAACACACTGCTTGTGACATATTCAAGAACAATGACAAAGAGTACCTTGTCACTTTTCATCACTTAATAATTTCTTTGAGACTGATCGTTTGCACACAAGAGAATCCAGACAGGTGGTTAGTTGCTTGAAAGGACACAGAGCTAGACACAGAATCCCAGAACGTGTGACAACAGATAAGTGGAACCCAAGTCATGTTAGCCCAGTTTGAAAAGTTCAGCAAAACATATGGATTCCCTACATTACCCACAGTCCAACAGGAAAGCAGACAGCACAGTAAAGGCTGCGAAGCTGTGCATGAAAAAAGCAGAACACAATCATCAAGATCCTTTCGTACCTTACTGGCGTTAAGAAACATCCCTACAGAGACTGTTAGAGAGAAGAACAAGAATCCAAGTGCCGACTACAAGGACATTGCTCAAAATGAAGACGGCTCAGCCAGGAAAGAACTGGACAAAAGAAAACTGAAGCAAGCGCACTACGACAACAACAATGTCCAGTGGAGCTGACAGAACTGATTCCAGGACAGATGGTGAAGTTCCAAAATGTGGATTATTGCCAAAGTGAATCGACAGGTGAATGTCCAGTCATACAAAATTTCAAAAGAGGATGGATGTCATTTCAGAAGAAATCATCAACAGCTACGAGACACAACAGAACCAGAACTTTATCCAACAACCAGTCCTGATGGACAGATCCCAGTGATAAAGCATTTGGGAAAACAGCAGCAAGGCAACATACCATCAAAGTGTATGCCAGAAGAAATGTCATCAAAGCAACCTGAACAAGTTACGTAAAACTCATCCGAACCAGAAAGAAGCAAGAACACAAGGAAGAGAAATGAGGACGATTCATGGGCAGAACTGATGACAGTAACTGATGACAGGACAGCAAACGGCAACAGTGCATCAGACCAGCCATGAACCACCAACCAGACTGAAACAGTTCACCGTCAAGGAACCAGGGACAATCAACAAACCAACATGGTCAGGACAACCTGAAATAGTCAGTTCTCCTTACAGAACGACGTCTGGCAGACAGAGTAAGAAACCAAACAGTTGAATCATGAATGAAATAAAGACTTTGCCTTGTCAAGTATACGAAA
>JAPXFY010000026.1:7968810-7996310 GCA_030674185.1 Monoplex corrugatus | reverse complement strand
ACATCCAGATATTGCCTTCAACAGTCAGCTGGGGACAGCAGTGCAAGCACGGACACACGCACACATTGGAACAATGTGTTCAGTCCTAGTATTCTGCGTAAATCTCATATGAAATAAAGAGACTGTGAGAGGTTATTTTCTATTTTTTTCTCAGCTTTTTAAAATCTCTCCTGATGGATATGATGGTGGACAAATCTTGTTCTCACCATTTGTCTGATCTTAATGGTTTTGGATCATGTCACGTCAAGTCTTACTGACAGTGTTTCTTCAAAACAGCATCTTACAGGTGGCAACATTGCCCTCCAAGGGCATGTTCAGAGTCCAAGTCTAGAACTGGTATGTTTTGGTAGGGAAGGAAAATGGAACCGACGAGCTTGGTCTATGTTTCAATTGGAATGTCAGGAAGTTTGAAGAGTGTTACATTGTTTTGCTTTCTGAATTCAAGGTTCGATTATCGTTTCGAATCTTCCGTCTTCTGTGAAGATGCTGCCTAAGATTTTGAATTCAGTCCCTTGTTTGAGTTTGGTGCCTCTGTTGTTGATGCTCTGTTGAACTTCAATGCTGTTAGTGAAAAATAAATAGATAAAGAAAGAAAGAAAGAAAGAAAGAAAGAAAGAGGCAAAGAAAGAAAGAAGCAAAGAAAGAAAGAAAGAACAAAAGAAAGAAAGAAAGAAAGAAGCAAAGAAAGAAAGAAAGAAAGAACAAAAGAAAGAAAGAAAGAAGCAAAGAAAGAAAGAAGAAAGAAGCAAAGAAAGAAAGAATGAAAGAGCAAAAGAAAGAAAGAAAGAACAAAAGAAAGACAGAAAGAAAGAAGTGTTTTTGGAGAATCAGTAAAACTATTTGCCAATTCTTACTCGAATCAAATTATTTGTAGCAAAGTAACAGCCTCATTAAAAGTGGGTGATTATGAAAGTAAAGGAAATTACGCCAGAGTCTTTCAATCTCATTAACACAATTACAATTGTTAGCATAACTTGTGTGGGATTATCAGCTATTGACTGAGCCAGCACGACCTTTCAAGAGGATAAAATAATGAACTCATTTTGAAGTGATGATCCAAATAAAGATTGAGTAGAAGCACATTGCATCATTCATGCACAAACTGAGAGAGAGAGAGAGAGAGAGAGAGAGAGAGAGAGAGAGAGGCAGAGAGAGAGAGAGAGAGAACGAGACAGACAGACAGACAGACAGAGGGCCAGAGACAGACACAGAGAAAGACACAGAGACATACACAGAGACACAGAGTTATAAAAATCGATGCCAGACGAAATCAGAGAAGTTGCAAATTTAGATGCTAACGGCGAATAGAACTGAAACGGCACAGTTGATAAAAACAAGATTGACAGGTTTGGGTGATGAATTTCTGCAAAGAGAGATGAAGATCAAGAATAACGCCAACTAGTACTATATTTAATGAAATTAATCATAAAAGTTATTCAAAGAAGGACGACTCCTTTTAACTATTATTACTACTACCACCATCACCAGCACAACAAGTACTACCACTAATTATTACAATAATAACGATCATGAAAATAATTATAAAAAATAATCGAGAGAATACTCTCCTCTTCTTTTTCCAACTACTATTACTATGACAACAACTCTACTACTACTACAACTACTACTACTATTACTATTACTACTGCTACTACTACTACTACTACTACTACTATGACAACAACTCTACTACTACGACAACGACTACTATTACTACTGCTACTACTACTACTGCCGCTGCTGCTGCTGCTGCTACTACTACTACTATTACTAAAACAACAATAACTACTTTACTACTGCCACCACCACCTCCACAACAACAACAATAACAACTACCACTACTACTGCTGCTGCTGCTGACTGCTGACTAGGATGTCAATGAAAAACAGTGAATGATTAAAGTAATGGATGTACGTGCAAACATGCGTGAAAGTGTTTGCGTACAGTGCAGCTGTGTGTGTGTGTGAGTGTCTGTATGAGTGTGTGTGTGTGTGCGTGCGTGCATGTGTGTATATGTGTGTGTGTGTGTGTGCGCACGCGCGGCTGTCATCAACATCATCCCTCATCATCATCATCATCATCATCATCATCATCATCATCATCATCATCATCATCATCATCATGTACCCTGCCACTTGGCATTAGCGATCATGGCCCTCCATACGAATCTTTCTTTTGTCGCTGCAAGTACACTCCCACCATTTCTGTCTTCATCTACTCCGCAGATCCATCCAATATTTTCTCCCTTGTCTTGCTAGGAAGAGGAACCGGAGACATGCTTTGCACCCTACAGGTACTCAGGGAAAAGATCATAGAGACTCAGTAGGAGGAGTACATCACTTTCATTGACTACAGCAAGGCCTTCGACAATGTCAACCATCAAGAGCTGTTTGCTGCACTTCAGACAATGGGTTTTCCCACACACCTCATTGTCCTGATAAAATCTCTTTAAGAAGATCAGAGTGCCAAAATCAGATGGGACGACAAACATACCGAACCATTTAACATCAAGAAAAGTGTGCCCCAAGGATGTGTTCTATCACTGCATTTGTTCAGTATATGTACGGAACAGGTTATGAGGGATTTTAACATGGAAGAATATGGCATCAAAGTGGAAAGCATAAAAATCTCAAACCTCAGATATGCTGAGGACACAGCGCTCTGTGCAAACAATCACCAAAAGGCATTATTTATGATAAATGTCCTGAATAAGATTGGGGAAGAGAAGAGCCGTAAACTGAATGCAAAAGACAACCAAATGTTTACACACTGGCCCGAGTCCTGCCACATCCATCTACATAGATCAAGATAAAGTGGAAGAAGTCCGCCAGTTCAGATATTTAGGATCGATCAAATCCAACGATGCAGATTGTTCCACTGACATCAACGCCACAATTGGCGTGATAAGAAAAAGGAGAGATAAACCCCACAAACATCTGGACAGACAAAACACTAGACACAAAACTAAAAATGAGAACAGTGAGATGTCATGTCCGGATCATCATGGCATACAGAGTTGAAGGATGGATCCTTAAAAAGAAAAACATAAAGATAATAATTTTAGCTGAAATCTGGTTCTATAGATGTCATTTCAGGGTAAGTTGGAAAGATCAGTGAAGTGACAAGACCATACTCGACGAGCTGAAAACCGGAGAAAACTTACACAGGTCGTCCTTAAAAAGAAATTGATCTTCTTTGGACACGCGTGCACAAACAAACAAAAAATGCACTCTCATGAAAAATGTCATTCAGGGAAAAGTTGAGGGCAAAAGAGGGAGGGGAAGACCACGAACAGATTATCTAGGAAACATCAAGGAGTGGACAGGTCGTAACAGTCCACAGATTTTCAACCAGGTTGAGGAAACAGATGTAGAGGACAGAAACCCGGAGAGTAGTGTGGGCAGCCAACGTACCAAGGAGTGATGCTGTAGACTGAACTGAATTGAACTATCTGGTGATTTTTCCCTCCAACTTTCCTGTTGTTACTAGGTGCTCAAATTTCTTTCCTCATAAAATGCCCTATACATGTTTCTTGTCTTTTCCTAATCTTCTTCATGAATGTTCTTTTTGTGTTTGCCTCTTTCAAGATTGTCTCGTTTGTGTTTTCTTTGCTGTCCAAGGAACTCTGAACATTCTTCCTAGAAAACACATTTCAGCTGCCTCAATCTTATTTTGACTTTGCGTGTTGATTGACCACGTTTTGCATCCATGCAATAATATCGGTTCTATATAACATTCAAGAACTCTCTTCCTGATGATAATTGATAGGCATTTGTTGGTAAGAATGCTTTTCTTTTTCTTGAATGCTGTTTTAGCTTGGCCGATTTTGCTGGCTATTTCTTATGTGCATCTGCTGTCTGCCAGATATTTAAATCTTTCAACTTGTCTCAGTGTTGTGCCATTTGCTGTTGTTTTGCCTAAGGGGATTTCTTGTTATTCATTTTTAAAGATTTTTTTATATTGATTACCGTGACTTCAGTCTTCTTGCTATTTAGCTCCAACTCTTTATTTCTGCTTTCCATTATATCATGTTCTATTATATTCACAAGATTTTGTAGGTCTTTTTCAGTTTCTGCAATTAGCTCTTTTTCAGTTTCTGCAATTAGGTCTTTTTCAGTTTCTGCAATTAGCTCTTTTTCAGTTTCTGCAATTAGAACAGTGTCATCTGCGTAACGAAGATTGTTTAACATTTTCCCTTCAACCTTTATCCTAGGGCATTCTTCTATATTTCCCACGATGGTTTCGCTGTAAATCGAAAACAAATCTGGTGATAGAACACATCCCTGCCTAACCCCTCTTTCGGTATTTCTGAAAGAGCTTGTATCATCTTTTACTCTCATTACTGCTGTGTGTTCCCAATACATATTCGTTATTATTCTTAGATCTTTTTCATCAATATTCAGCCTTTCCAGTTGGGTAATCAATTCTTTGTGTCTTACCTGATCAAAAGCCTTGGCATAATCAACAAAACATAAATATAAATCCTTATTCATCTCAACTGATCTTTCTGTGATAGTTCCTTTTCCTTCAACAAATTTAATAGTTCCTTTTCCTTCAACAAATTGACACTGTTTTTCTTCTATTTCTATTTAAATTGTGTTCCTTGTTCTCATCATGATTATTCTTTATAGAGTCTTTGTCGCATTGTTCATCAAGCTGTTTGTACGATGGAGTTTAGCTCCATCCTAAAGCTTATAAGTTCCATTTTCAGCCACGCCCCAATGCTTATAAATTCCCTTTTTAGCTCCATCGTAAAGTTTTTCAGTTTCTTTTTCAACTGCATCCTGAAGCTTATAAGATCCATTTTCAGCTCCATCCTATAGCTTATAAATTCCTTTTCAGCTCCATCCTGTAGCTTATAAGATCCATTTTCAACTCCATCCTGTAGCTTATAAGATCCATTTTCAGCTCCATCCTATAGCTTATAAGATCCATTTTCAGCTCCATCCTGTAGCTTATAAGATCCATTTTCAGCTCCATCCTATAGCTTATAAGATCCATTTTCAGCTCCATCCTATAGCTTATAAGATCCATTTTCAGCTCCATCCTGTAGCTTATAAGATCCTTTTTCAGCTCCATCCTGTAGCTTATAAGATCCATTTTCAGCTCCATTCTGTAGCTTATAAGATCCATTTTAGCTCCATCCTATAGCTTATAAGATCCATTTTCAGCTCCATCCTGTAGCTTATAAGATCCTTTTAAAGCTCCATCCTATAGCTTATAGGTTCTATTTTCAGGCCTATCCTATAGCTTATAGGTTCTATTTTCAGGCCTATCCTATAGCTTATAGGTTCTATTTTCAGGCCTATCCTATAGCTTATAGGTTCTATTTTCAGCCCCATCTAAAAGCCCATCAGTTCTATTTTTTAGCCACATCCTAAAGCTCATGTGTTCTTTTTCTTATATTTCCAACCTAAAGCTTATCATTGTCATTTTCAACCCTGTCTTAACATACCAGCAGGAACCTGGACCCTGACCAAATCCCTGAACTACAAAACTACCGCTTGAAAGATGGACTGTTTGAGGAGGCCTGTCTCGTTCACAGTGAGGTGAATGATTTCACGATGCCACATAATCACAAGTTGGAAGTGACAGCAGATGTTCGTAGATGAGCAATCATGACATAGACAGGTGGAGAACAGTTCCGGGTTCGGTTCCTGCCTGGATAACATTTTCACCCCCTCACCTACACTTTGAGTGGTGGTCCACTTGCTTGTCGTTTGGATGAGACAATGCAGCGAAGTTCCATGCACACCATGTACATTGCACACGTAAAGGACTCCACGACAATCTGAGAGTTGTCCTTGGCAAAATTCTGTTGAAAATGCTGATTTACACGTAAACAATATAGAAAACAGATCCAAAAATCCCACCACCAACAAAAAACAAACAAACAAACAAACAAACAAACAAACAAACAAACAAACAAACAAAGAAAAACAAAACAAAACAAACAAACAAACTGACTGACTAACTGACTGACCGACTGACGACCAGCTGACTGACTGACTAACTAACTAACTGACAAAGAAAGAAAGAAAGAAAGAAAGAAAGAAACAAACACATACCCCCCACCCAAAAAAAAAAAATCACTGCCACTACAACCAACAGGCTTCATAGGCACCACTCGAATGTGGGGTCTCACTGCAAACAGTGGCGCAGTTATTTGGGAGTAGGGGTAAATGGTTTGTTGGGCGGTTGGAGGTTGTTGGGGGTGGGAAAAGGGTGGAAGCGTGGGGGTGGGAGGCTGTGACTCTATAACAAGGATGTATAAGCAAAGCAAATCTCTCCATGTTTTCAATGCAGACAAGCCTCGCACCATCTACCTGAGATAGAACTACTGAGTTGTGTGAGACATAGTATGTATATGAAACACTTAAAATTTTTCTAACAAGAAAAATGAGTTCTATGAACTAATATGTTGTGACGTGAGTAGGACATATGAACACTTGCATTTTCCAACAATGAAAAATGAGTTCTATGAACTACTATGTTGTGACGTGAGTAGGACATATGAACACTTGCATTTTCCAACAATGAAAAATGAGTTCTATGAACTACTATGTTGTGACGTCAGGAGAACATGAACACTTGCATTTTCCAACAATGAAAAATGAGTTCTATGAACTACATGTGTTGACGTCAGAGACAATGATGACATTGCATAGTTTCAACTATAAATAGTTGTAATTCAATTTCACCACTGCAAATACATCTGAATTGTCTTGCTAAATTTTCTTTAAGTGACTGGAGATAATCTGTATGCCGAGGTAGTTCATTCTGTAAAACTTTAAGTTTACTGTGAAGGCTGAGTTCATTGTCCTTTTGCGTGTTTTCTAATGGTGTATTCATTACTCGTTGAGAAAATTGTAATTGAAATTTATGACTGTCTCAGTTCATTATGCACCTTTTCAGCTAGTCTGTATCAACTGATATTGATTCCACATATTTACTTGAGTATTATTTGTTATTAAACTGAATTAATGAATAATCTTGATCTCAAATATCAGATAATATCTTTCTGTAATTATCGCAGATTCTAAGCCTGTAATGCAGATTTGAATCGACACTAATCAAATGCTATCAGTAAACATCAGAAAATCTACCTATAAACATTTCAATAGTCACACTATTCGAAGTAAAATGAATGTCCTCTTAAGAGTTAAATTTCCCTGCTTTAAAGTTTGAATTACAAAGCCAGCTCCTACTTCGCATTACCCAAAACAGAGACTGAATATTTTCAAATGACAAAACCGTCTTTCATTTTCATGTGATAGAACATCATCGCTGTTAACGAGTATGGCAAAAATCTTTTCTCAGCTGAGTCTACTTAGTCTTAAAAAGTGTTTTGAATAATTCCTCGCAACGTATGAGAAACGTCTTCTGTTACAATGTTGGAGAGTTCCAAGAGCTGGTTTGTATACTTTATCACCGTTTCCCGTGCTTTTACTGTTCTTGCTCGTTTGGAAAAGAAGATGTCCAAATGGAGTTTAAATTCGGCATCTGCATAATTATCCACTGCATCTGCCCGGACCATACATTTGGTATTTTCATCACTCTTCCAAACGAACGAGACCTGCCGTTTTATATACTTCTTGTGTTTTCCCATACAAAAATTCTTTATGCCCTGTTTTAACAGCTTTACTGTATTAGCTTTGAAGTTCGTTTTCTTTTTCTTTTTCTTTCGGAGGACATTCTGGAGCTGAAAAATATACATCTTGGTCATAGCCATCTTTGATCTGACCAAAGTTGATGGAAGATGTAACAGTGTTTCAGTGTCCTGCCATCATATATGTTTGCTATTTACCTTTCATCAAGTCAAAGCTTTTGACATCTTCTTGTATCAAGGCATCAATACGTTACTTCCATTGTTAAGTAGAGATCAAATGCACCCTAGAAATTTCATGTCAGTTGTGTATTTCAGTTCTAACTGAGGTAGATATAGCAATTTGTCGTGTCTAACATTATCCCAGATTTACAAAGATCTTTGAGCTCTGAAAATTATTCAATAAAAAAAAAAGACCAATGCTGTTTTTTTTCCATTTGGGCTATGGTTTCGTTGGGTTGATGTTTTGCATCTTTCACACTGTGATAGTCTTACAGAGATTTAGTTTTTTTTAATTAAATCTTGCGTGTTCTACAATTTTCATTCTTTTTGTTCAGATGATTCATCCCACTCACCATTTCCACTACATGTCTACTTTTGTTAAAATTCTTTCTTTTTGGAACTGAAGCATTTGCTGCCTCATGTGTTGCCTTTGCAAAATTTGAATGCATTAGTTGTTATTGGTGTTGTTGAAAACGCTATCTTGTTGTATTGAAATGTTACAGTATTTTACCCAGTCTGCAGGATTATGTATGTATCTGGGTGTTATGTAGTCTTGTTCTCGTATATTATAGAACTTTTCCTTTATAAATGTAACAATAGGCAGACGAACACTTCTGAGGAGATCGGATGTAATTTTGTCATTGAAGTTCAGATTATAACAAAGTGAACTCAACAGCATATGCGATATGTTTACAATTATCAGAAATCTTAGTTATGTTTAATAATTTAACAAGACTAGTTCAGAATCAGCCATATTTTGTGAAAGACGATTGTTGGATACATAATGGTAAAGTCCTTATCACAAAATTGAGAATGGACATTAAAGTCGTCTGTGATCATACATTTCTCATTGTTGTTTAACGTCTGTGATCATACATTTCTCATTGTTGTTTAACGTCTGTGATCATACATTTCTCATTGTTGTTTAACGTCTGTGATCATACATTTCTCATTGTTGTTTAACGTCTGTGATCATACATTTCTCATTGTTGTTTAACGTCTGTGATCATACATTTCTCATTGTTGTTTAACGTCTGTGATCATACATTTCTCATTGTTGTTTAACGTCTGTGATCATACATTTCTCATTGTTGTTTAACGTCTGTGATCATACATTTCTCATTGTTGTTTAACGTCTGTGATCATACATTTCTCATTGTTGTTTAACGTCTGTGATCATACATTTCTCATTGTTGTTTAACGTCTGTGATCATACATTTCTCTTTGTTGTTTAACGTCTGTGATCATACATTTCTCATTGTTGTTTAACGTCTGTGATCATACATTTCTCATTGTTGTTTAACGTCTGTGATCATACATTTCTCATTGTTGTTTAACGTCTGTGATCATACATTTCTCATTGTTGTTTAACGTCTGTGATCATACATTTCTCATTGCTGTTTAACGTCTGTGATCATACATTTCTCATTGTTGTTTAACGTCTGTGATCATACATTTCTCATTGCTGTTTAACGTCTGTGATCATACATTTCTCATTGTTGTTTAACGTCTGTGATCATACATTTCTCATTGTTGTTTAACGTCTGTGATCATACATTTCTCATTGTTGTTTAACGTCTGTGATCATACATTTCTCATTGTTGTTTAACGTCTGTGATCATACATTTCTCATTGTTGTTTAACGTCTGTGATCATACATTTCTCATTGTTGTTTAACGTCTGTGATCATACATTTCTCATTGTTGTTTAACGTCTGTGATCATACATTTCTCATTGTTGTTTAACGTCTGTGATCATACATTTCTCATTGTTGTTTAACGTCTGTGATCATACATTTCTCATTGTTGTTTAACGTCTGTGATCATACATTTCTCATTGTTGTTTAACGTCTGTGATCATACATTTCTCTTTGTTGTTTAACGTCTGTGATCATACATTTCTCATTGTTGTTTAACGTCTGTGATCATACATTTCTCTTTGTTGTTTAACGTCTGTGATCATACATTTCTCATTGTTGTTTAACGTCTGTGATCATACATTTCTCATTGTTGTTTAACGTCTGTGATCATACATTTCTCATTGTTGTTTAACGTCTGTGATCATACATTTCTCTTTGTTGTTTAACGTCTGTGATCATACATTTCTCATTGTTGTTTAACGTCTGTGATCATACATTTCTCATTGTTGTTTAACGTCTGTGATCATACATTTCTCATTGTTGTTTAACGTCTGTGATCATACATTTCTCATTGTTGTTTAACGTCTGTGATCATACATTTCTCATTGTTGTTTAACGTCTGTGATCATACATTTCTCATTGTTGTTTAACGTCTGTGATCATACATTTCTCATTGTTGTTTAACGTCTGTGATCATACATTTCTCATTGTTGTTTAACGTCTGTGATCATACATTTCTCATTGTTGTTTAACGTCTGTGATCATACATTTCTCATTGTTGTTTAACGTCTGTGATCATACATTTCTCATTGTTGTTTAACGTCTGTGATCATACATTTCTCTTGTTGTTTTTAACGTTTCCTGTGATCATACATTTCTCATTGTTGTTTAACGTCTGTGATCATACATTTCTCATTGTTGTTTAACGTCTGTGATCATACATTTCTCATTGTTGTTTAACGTCTGTGATCATACATTTCTCATTGTTGTTTAACGTCTGTGATCATACATTTCTCATTGTTGTTTAACGTCTGTGATCATACATTTCTCATTGTTGTTTAACGTCTGTGATCATCATTTTCTCTTGTTGTTTAACTCTGTGATCATACATTTCTCATTGTTGTTTAACGTCTGTGATCATACATTTCTCATTGTTGTTTAACGTCTGTATCATACATTTTCAGTTTGTGTTTAACTCTGTGCATCATTTTTTCTCTGTTGTTTCAACGTCTTTGATTCATACATTTCTCTTGTTGTTTAACGTCTTGTATATACATTTCTATTGTTGTTAATTTCGTTGTTATCATGACATCTTTCTCATTGTTGTTTAACGTCTGTGATCATACATTTCTCATTGTTGTTTAACGTCTGTGATCATACATTTCTCATTGTTGTTTAACGTCTGTGATCATACATTTCTCATTGTTGTTTAACGTCTTGTGATCATACATTTCTCATTTGTTGTTTAACGTCTGTGATCATACATTTCTCATTGTTGTTTAACGTCTGTGATCATACATTTCTCATTGTTGTTTAACGTCTGTGATCATACATTTCTCATTGTTGTTTAACGTCTGTGATCATACATTTCTCATTGTTGTTTAAGTCTGTGATCATACATTTCCTGTTGTTTATCTGTGATCATACATTTCTCATTGTTGTTAACGTCTGTGATCATACATTTCTTGTGTTTAACGTCTGTGATCATACATTTCTCATTGTTGTTTAACGTCTGTGATCATACATTTCTCATTGTTGTTTAGTCTGTGATCATACTTTCTCTTGTTGTTAAGTCTGTGATCAACATTTCTCATTGTTGTTACGTCTGTGATTACATTTCTCATTGTTGTTTAACGTCTGTGATCAACTTTCTCTTGTTGTTTAAGTCTGTGATCATACATTCTCATTGTTGTTAACGTCTGTGATCACATTTCTCATGTTGTTAAGTTGTGATCATACATTTTCTTTTTGGATCATACATTTCTCTGTTGTTTAACGTCTGTCTCTTTTTGTTTTACGTCTGTGATCTATCTCTTGTTTAACGTCTGTGATCATACATTTCTCATTGTTGTTTAACGTCTGTGATCATACATTTCTCATTGTTGTTTAACGTCTGTGATCATACATTTCTCATTGTTGTTTAACGTCTGTGATCATACATTTCTCATTGTGTTTAACGTCTGTGATCATACATTTCTCATTGTTGTTTAACGTCTGTGATCATACATTTCTCATTGTTGTTTAACGTCTGTGATCATACATTTCTCATTGTTGTTTAACGTCTGTGATCATACATTTCTCATTGTTGTTTAACGTCTGTGATCATACATTTCTCATTGTTGTTTAACGTCTGTGATCATACATTTCTCATTGTTGTTTAACGTCTGTGATCATACATTTCTCATTGTTGTTTAACGTCTGTGATCATACATTTCTCATTGTTGTTTAACGTCTGTGATCATACATTTCTCATTGTTGTTTAACGTCTGTGATCATACATTTCTCATTGTTGTTTAACGTCTGTGATCATACATTTCTCATTGTTGTTTAACGTCTGTGATCATACATTTCTCATTGTTGTTTAACGTCTGTGATCATACATTTCTCATTGTTGTTTAACGTCTGCAGCCAGTCACTGTTTTCTCCATCTGTGCCACGTGGTTAGCATACAGAAAAAATGTTTATATGTGACTGAGAATTAATTTTCATCTGAATAGTTGCACAATAAACACTTTAACAGAGTATGGCCAAAGAAGCTAAATCAAAAATAGTCCATATTTTTTTGTAAGTAAATCGCTGCTTTTGCCTTTATATCCTTATCACAACCGTGTATGGCTGGAGGATAACAATTTTCTTCTAACTTTGGAAATTTGTGTGTTAGGTGAGAGCGAAATCTCTGCTACAGTATGACAGTAGTCTGTACGACCTGCGTCTGTCCCCACTGCCTTGTGGATTACCCCTTGGGTGGGGAAATGCTATGGGAATAAACCCAGACAGAAAATCCCGCAGCCGCATACTGCATAAAGGGCATTGACACAGAGTACTGTTCGTGGTTTTGGCCATATGTTGTGGCTTGCCATCTACTGTTCAGCCATCTGTGTCTCCTATGAGAACAGCTGTCTTACTTCGGTTTGCCCTGGACTTGTGGAGGCAGGTGTAGAGAGTTGCTGAGGCTCTGCGCAAACAACAGCAACTTACACATGCGCATGGCACCTAGTGCCAACCCCCCTCACAAACATGACCAAGAGGACAGCCAAAGCTTTGCTACAAAGACACCCCAAACAATCCATACAGAAATGTGACATTGATGAAGAACAATGGAAAATCATGGCCACAAACAGGTCTGAATGGAGGCAGGCTATTAGCAAGGGAACAGAAGCTTATGAAAATGAAAGACGAAGCAGCCAAGTGGAAAAGCGTGCAGCAAAAAGGCCAGAACCAATTGTGCAGAGCGTTCTATTGAGTGTCCAGTATGCAGCAGCCTGT
Source organism: Monoplex corrugatus (assembly GCA_030674185.1). Lineage (NCBI taxonomy): Eukaryota > Metazoa > Mollusca > Gastropoda > Littorinimorpha > Ranellidae > Monoplex > Monoplex corrugatus. The sequence goes on along the minus strand of JAPXFY010000026.1, from coordinate 7,983,357 downwards.
GTCCATCAGACTTTGGCCTGAGATCCTGCATGAGGGTACACAAATAAAGTACTAGGTTGGACTTTATCGACCACGATAATCGACCATATATATTGGCAATTTGTTATTCGCGATATTTGAATACTGTAATGCAAGAACACGTCGTCTGTTTTCGAAGTCGTATTGTTTACAATAGGTCTGCAATTCCACTCAGTAACGGAAAAAGAATTTTCTTTGCTTTTTATGTATGTGTGTGCGTGTGCGTGTGCGTGTGCGTGTGTGTGTATGTGTGTGTGTGTGTATTTTTTTAAAATTTGGAATATTTTACCAGATAATCTGATTTTAAAGTTTTATATACCTACTTTTCATCATTTTAATTCAGCCGCTCAAGTCGGACATTTAATCTGTGAACTGTGTTTACATTTTGGCCTACTGTGTTTGCCCAACGCTACAGCTCCCAAACCTTTGTTGTTCTCTGGTTTCAAGTGTTGTGAACTGACCAACCCACACACCAACCTGCAAACATCATTCTCTCCCGACTGACTCGCAATTATGGACCCGTCGTTTATAAAACAAATTGGACTGACACTTTTTAAACACAGCAAGTGCTACCTCTGTGGAGACGTTTACCAGCGCAAACGTACATTAGGGCTTTGTCGTAAGCCCCGCACTGCGCGATCCTGTCGTGCTGGATGTCTCCACCATCTTTGGCACAACCTGCTTCCTGCTGTACCAGTCTGACACCACACTTCGTCTTCTGCTTCATCGTCTCTTCCACTGCCCCTGCCCTCGACCTTGCTGCCACAGACTTCGCTTCCTCCTCTGCCATCTTCACCTTCGCCTTCTGTCCTGATGGTGCCACCTACACCTTCTGTCCTGATGGTGCCGCCTTCACCTTCTGTCCTGTCGGTGCTGCCTTCATCTTCTGTCCCGCCGGTGCTGCCCTCATCTTCTGTCCCGCTGGTGCCACCTTTGTCTTCTGTCCTGCTGGTGCCGCCTTCATCTTCTGTCCCGCTGGTGCCGCCTTCATCTTCTGTTCTGCGGGTGCCGCCTTCGTCTTCTGTCCCGTCAATGCTGCCTTCACCTTCTGCCCCACTGGTGTCGCCTTCATCTTCTGTCCCATCGGTGCCGCCTTCATCTCCACCTCGGCCACCGCCATGTGACTCTGACAAACTAAAATATGCCTTTTTAACGCTCAGTCAACATGCAAAGATGGCAAAGCGGATGTCATTGCTGACTTCATCGCAGATGAGCATGTTGACATTGCTTTTATCACCGAAACATGGCTTAACCCCCTTGGTCATGAACCTATACATGCGAGTCTCACTCCGAGTGGTTACAGGCTTGCTTCTTTCCATCGCTCATCCCGAGGTAGCGGTATCGCCATCCTCTACAACGACTCACTCCATTTCCACCTATCTTTCTCGCAGTCTGCCTTTCTCCCATCCTTCTTTCGAGCACGTTGAAGTATCCTTCCAATCCACCCCTCACCCCATCACCTTTTTCTGTGTCTATCGACCTCCACCTAGCTCTGCCAACAAACTCACCACATCCACGTTTCCTTCTGACTTTGACCAACTACTTGACTACTACTGCTTCTTACCTGGAAATCTCATCATTCTAGGTGACATCAATGTCCACTATGACAACACTCACCGTTATGACACAAGACATATCATCAACTTGCTGTCCAATCACAATATGACTCAACACATTTCTGAACCAACCCATCAAAAAGGTCACACTCTTGACTGGATCATTTCTCGTGATCACCACAATTCAGCTACTGACAACTGCTTAGTTCTTTCTACCTATCTAACTTCAGCCCTTCCATCTGACCACTCTGCAATTCTCTGTTCTCTTGACATTTCTCCTCCTTCCCGTACCACGCGCACAGTGACTCGACGCAATCTCAAATCTATCGACCTCTCCACTTTTTCATCTGATGCCTCCCGTCTCCTTTCTGAAAAGTCACACAACCTTGCCGATGAATTCTATCTACTCTCCACCATCTTCTGGACACTCATGCTCCAGCCACAACCCGTCTTTTACCTGACCGCAAAACGTGCCTGCCGCAGAAGAGAGCGTCGCTGGTGCAAATCCAAACTTACTGTACATAGGCAACTTTTCCAAGCCTCTAAAACAAAAGTATCCACCCTCATTGCATCTGCAAAAACAAGCTTTTTCCAAACCAAAATCCTGAATGCCTCTTCTTCAAAAGAACTCTTTACAACCATGAATCATCTCCTTGGCACACGAAAAGATTTACCTCTCCCAACAAAACACACAAATGAAGAACTCCCATCATATCTGTATTCTCCAAGTATTTCACCACCAAAATACAAACTCTTCGTGACAGGCTTGACAGGACACCTTGTCAACCATGCCCACCTGACCCTTCCTTCTCTGGCACACCTCTTACTACTTTTACCCCAGTCTCACAAGAAGAAATTCTCAACACAATCAAATCCATGTCGTTCAAAACCTGCGAACTGGATCCTCTTCCAGGTTCTCTCTACTCTGACTGTCTCCCTACTCTCCTCCCATTCATCACTGACATCATCAACACTTCTCTTCAAACTGGAACTGTCCCAGATTCTTTCAAGTCTGCTATTGTTCACCCTCTCCTCAAGAAAAACAATTTAGACCCAAATGAACTGAAAAATTACCGGCCTATCTCTAATCTCTCTTTCTTGTCAAAACTCCTTGAAAAAGTTGTACTCAACCAGCTGAACTCTCACCTGTCTGCCAACAATCTCCTCAATCCTTTCCAGTCAGCCTACCTCCAGTGCTATAGCACTGAAACTGCCCTACTACACATTCTCAACAATCTCCCCCTTGCAACTGATACTGGCAAAGTCTCTCTCCTCACACTCCTTGATCTGTCTGCAGCTTTTGATACCATTGATCATGGTATTCTCCTTTCTAGACTTCATCATACTTTTGGCATCTCTGACACTGCTCTCTCCTGGTTCACTTCATACCTATCAAACAGAAAACAAATTGTTCTCATCAATGGCACTTACTCTCAACCTGCATACCTGACCTGTGGTGTTCCACAAAGATCTGTCCTTAGCCCTGTTCTTTTCACTCTTTACACCTCCCCCCTGTCCACCATCATCAACTTCCACTCTATAAAACACCACTTCTATGCTGATGACACCCAACTTCAAGACAGTGATTCACCTGACAATATACAGCGCCTTTTGACTCGCACCACTGAGTGTTACTCGGACATTAAGAACTGGATGACATACAATAAACTTCAGCTTAACGATGACAAGACAGAAGCTATCCTCATTGGCACCCGTCAGAAACTTTCTCAGCTGCCTCCTCTTTTTCTCCCATTATGTAACACATCAGTCCCAATTTCTGATTCAGCTAAAAACCTTGGTGTCTGCCTTGACTCTACCCTCTCCATGAACAACTTCGTTTCTCAAACTGCCAGATCTTGCTACTATCACCTCCATCGTAGAAGCCTGATCAGGAAGTATCTCTCTGTCGAAACAACTGCAAAACTCGTTCTCTCCTTCATAATGTCTCGCATTGACTATTGCAATTCACTCCTGTCTGGTCTTCCTGCCTCCACCATTCACATCTTACAGCGCATTCAAAACAATGCTGCACGCCTTGTACTCGAAAAGAAAAAAGCTGACCACATATCTCCTCTTCTGGCACAACTTCACTGGTTCCCTGTATCAAAGCACATACAGTACAAACTAGACACCATGTGCTACAAAAGCCTCAATAATGCAGCCCCCGATTACCTGTCAAGCTTACTTGAGATCTATGTTCCCTCACGTACCCTCTGCTCTGCCTCCAATCCTCTGACTTGTCGCTTTCCACGCACTAAGCTCAATACCTATGGTCCACGAGCCTTCTCTGTTTCTGGTCCACTCTCCTGGAACAAACTTCCTCTCTCAGTCCGTCAGCAGCCTACTTTTGTCTCCTTCAAGTCCGCTGTCAAAACTCACCTTTTCTCCTCTGCACAAAATCCTGACCTCACTCAACCCCCTCTGCAGCCTGTCTCCACTCGGAGGGGAATCACATTGTAATATATAATTGTATATAATATGTTCTCTATAATTTTCCATTGCTTTTATTCTTTCTCCCCATTTACAGCCATGCGCATGTGTGTGTGTGTGTGTGTGTGTGTGTGTGTGTGTGTGTGTGTGTGTGTGTGTGTGTGTGTGTGTGTGTGTGTGTGTGTGTGTGTGTGTGTGTCTGCGTGCGAGTGTGTGCGTGCGTGCGTGTTTGTCTGTTTCAGCGCTTAGATTTGATTTTATCAAGATTTTGCGCTATATAAATATTGTAATTATTAATAATTATTATTATGTGTGTGTGTGTAATTGTGTGTGTGTGTGTGCATGTGTTTATGTGTGTGTGTGTATGCATGTATGTATGTATGTATGTATGTATGTATGTATGTATGTATGTATGTATGTATGTATGTATGTATGTATGTATGTGTGAATGAATGTGCTCGCGTGTGTGCGCATGTTTTAAAATACGTGAGTTTAAACGTGCATGTGTGTGCGTGTGTAATGCCTCTGTGTGTATGTGTATGTGTGTGTGCGTGCGTGCGTGTGCGTGTGCGTGTGTGTGTGTGCATGTGTGTGTGCGTGCGTGCGTGCGTACGTGTGTGTGTGTGTGTGTGTGTTTGTGCGTGCCCGTGTGTTATAATGAATAAAATACCAGTCTCATAATTTGTTCCAAGATCAATGCTCAAAATCTCCATACGACCCTTTTAAAACAAGGAAACATTGATCGGCACTCATGTTAGTATCATATATTACACACACACACACGCACGCACACACACACATACACATACACACTTATACATACATGCATACATACATACATACATGTACATATATACATACAGATATGCATACATACATACATACATACATACATACATACATACAGATATACATACGTACATACATACATACATACATACATACATACATACACACGCATATTAAAGACAAGCACGCGCATATGCGCATGCACACACACACTAGCAAATGTGAGCACATGCAGACTCATACAAGTACATGCACACGCACGTATATACATACACAAAACAAACCATAATGGCTACCTGGCTGAACCTGTCTCTCAGTGAAAAAAAAGCTAGCTACTTACACACTTATACACTCACAAAGATAAACACGAGGGTCTAAAAGCACTTTTGTGAATAGACGTTAAAAGACATATCGAACGAAAGATAAACACTCACACACACACGTAAAGACACACTGACATATACAGACACACAGACACACGAAGACCCATCCACCCACTCACATACACATTCACACGCGCACACACGCAGACACACATACATACACACACACACACGCGCGCGCGCGCGCGCACTCACACCCTCCCCCCAACACAGACACACACACACACACACACACACACACACACACACACACACACACACACACACACACACACACACACACACACAAAAACAACAACCAAACAAACGCAAACAGGCTGCTGTTTTCAGACAACACAAAGTTCCGAACGACGTCAGAAAATCGTAACATGCTTCACTCCCTTCCCCACCCCCACCCACCCACCCGCACCCCCAGCACACACACACACACACAAACACACACACACACACACACACACACACACACACACACACACACACACACACACACACACACACCCGCGCACAGCCAGGCTCTATTGCACTCTCTCTCACACACACACACACAGACGCTCGCTCACAAGCCTACAGAGATTTTCGAACCAGTTTAAAAGCCAAAAACAAGAAGTACTAACCAGAGTTGATTAAAACACGTCACCCATTAGCATCATCGAGTTCGGTAACTCCTCCATTTACTCCGGTCTTAACTTCTCTGTGTACTGCTTCACAGACCTTCAAACCACTGGTGACGTTGTTCATACAGGAGGTAGGTGGTCTCCATGGATTTATTTCTTTTGGTCTCAAATTTTCCTTGCAATGTGCTGGTGTCGCGGGGTACATGGCCGATGCATTTTCTTTTTCTTTTTTTCGTTCATTTCTGCCAGCGGTTGACGTTACACTGTCAGTTCATTCAAGATGATGATTTCATTTGTTTTTTTATCGGTCCATCTGACTCTAATAAGCCGCCTGCAGGAACCACATCTCTGCTGCTTTGATTTTATTTCCATCTGCTTTTCTGGAGTTAATAATAGAAAATGATAACTCGTATCTTAAACCCGCTTATGTGAGGCATAGTCAACTCTTGTCCTTCACGTAAGTGAAATTATATTTCAAACGTAGCTTCTTCAGGGTCATGGTGTCCTCGAAAAGTACAAAATATCGATTTTTTGTAATGATGTATAGATGTAAAGAGAGATTCCTTCAGTGGATTAACCATATGTTTATATATATATATATATATATATATATATATATATATATATATATATATTTATATATATATATGTATAGATATATATAATTATGCATGTAATATTTGTGTATGTACACACAAACACATACACACACAGACACATACACAGACACAGACACACATACATATATATGTATGTTTATGTGTGTATATATATATATAGACACATGTAGTATGTATGTTTATATATACATATATATATATATATATATATATATATATACATATATGTATATAGTATATATATATATATATATATATATATATATATATATATTATGTATGTGTATATATCATCATCATCATCATCAAGTGCCTTGCCACATGGCATTGGCGATCACAGCCTTCCATCTATTTCTATCCCTTGTTGCCGCAAGCATTTCTTCCACCCTCTCTGTCTTCAGTTACTCTGCAAGTCCATCCAATATTTTTTCCCTGGGTTTACCTGGTGCTCTCTTTCCCTCCAGGTTTCCCATTGTGACCAGGTGCTCCATCCCCCTTTCCTCATAAAATGGCCTATAAATGTTGCCTGCCTTTTCCTAATCTTCCTTATGAATGATCTTCTCGTGTCTGCCTCCATCAAGACTGTCTTGTTTTTCTTTGCTGTCCATGGAACTCTCAACATTCTTCTTGGAAACCACATCTCAGCTGTCTCAATTTTGTTCTGGCTTTGCTTGTTGACTGTTCATGCCTCATAACTGTATAGCATTATCGGTTCTATATAACATTCAAGAACTCTCTTCTTGATATTAACTGATAGGCATTTGTTGGTAAGAAAGCTGGTCATCCTCTTGAATGCTGTTTTGGTTCGGCCGATACTGCTGGCTATTTCTGATGTGCATCTGCCGTCTGGTGAAATGATCGCTCCCAGATATTTAAACTTATCAACCTGTCTGAAGGTTGTGCCGTTTGCTGTTATTTTGCATGAGGGGATTTCATGTTTTTTACTGATTACCATGACTTCAGTCTTCTAGCTGTTTGGTTCCATCCCTCACGTTTGCGTTCTATTTCTAGTACATTCACAAGGTTTTGTGGGTCCTTTTCATTTTCTGCAATTAGCACGGAGTCATCTGCGTATCGCATGTTGTTTATCATTTTTCCTCCAACCTTTAATCCGGGATCTTCTTCTAGGTTTCTCATGATGTTTCGCTGTAGAGTGAAAACAGATCTGATGACAAAACACAACCTGATTCCTCTTTTGATATTTTGGAAATGGTTTATATCGTTTTCTCTTCTCATTGCAGCTGTTTGTTCCCAATACCTATTTCTGATTATTCGTAGATCTTTTCCATCAATATTGAGTCTTTCTAGTTGGTTGATCAATTCTTCATGTCTTACCCGATCGGAACCCTTGGTATAATCAACAAAGCATGAATATAAATCCTTACTCATCTCGATTGATCTCTTAGGATGTATTTGGCATTAATAGTTCCTTTCCCTTCGACGAATCTACGCAGTTCTTTTGATATTTCTTTTTTGATTCTATTCCTTGTCCTCATCATGATTATTCTTAATAGGATTTTTGTTACATGAGTCATCAAGCTGATTGTACGATGGAGTTCGCAATCTATAGCCCCTGTTTTCTTTGGAAGTGCAATGAAAATTGATTTTGACATATCTTTGGGGATTTTTCAAGTGTCGTAAATTTCATTTAGGAGGATTGTTATTTTTTCATTACCAAATTCCTTCAGGGCTCTAATCATCTCTGTAGTAATGTTGTCTGGTCTTGTAGTTTTTCCTGGTTTCATCTTTTTCAGTGCTGCTCTAACTTCATCTTTCATTATGGGTGGTCCTTCAAAGTTCTTTTTTATAATGTGTTCTTCGTTTCTGTCATCTTCAAAAAGGTCTTTAATGTACTGTCCCATTCTATCTAATATTTTGTCTTTTTTCATGATAATCGTACCATCTTTGGAGTTTAAGCAACCAGCTGTTGGGCATGTATTTTTCCTGTGGACAATTTCTTCAATTCTTCTGTACATACCCTGAGGATCTTTCTCTTTGCATTTCGTTTTCAGCCAAGCTTCCTCACCTTCATATGTATACATACATACATACATACATACATACATATATACATTCATACATTCATACATTCATACATACATACATGCATACATATATATATATATGTATATATATATATATATATAATTATGCATACATGCACACATATGCATAAACACACAAACAAACACATCTATTTATCTATCTGTTATCTATCATATTTATCCATATGATCTATATTTCTATCTATCTATCGGTCTGTCTATCTATCTATATATATGCAGATCTATCTATCTATCTGTCTGTCTGTCTGTCTATCCAACATGCGTGTGTGTGTGTGTGTGTGTGTGTGTGTGTGTGTGTGTGTGTGTGTGTGTGTGTGTGTGTGAGACAGAGGGCAGCCATCATGTCGCTGATAAATTCCGAAGCCCGGTCCAATGATGGTCTAGTCGACAACCAGCAGATGAGCACCGTTTTGGAAACCTCATCGAAAACGCCGATGTCTGCATCCACACAGGATCCACGGTATGCGTTTTGGGCAGAAGCGAATGATTGGACAGGCTACATTGGCTGTGCTATCGTTTTGATAGTTGGAACAGTTGGTAAGTTAAACAATGAGCACTTTCTGCATCGTTTTCATCGTTTCCACTGACTCTGCTCAACATGACACTCTGTCTGTCAGTCTTGTCTTTCTGTTTGTCTGTCTGTCTGTCTGCCTCTCTCTCTCTCTTCCTCAGGAACTAAAATGTTCGTGGTATTTCTGCATAGATCTCTTAAAATGTTAAAGGCTGTTTCATACATTACATATATTTGTGTAGTCTTTGTTGTCTACTTTGTTGTTTTCACGTTGTCTGGATGCCTCTCTAAGACAGACAAACTGATGCACCACAATTCTGTTCGTAACCTAAATGTTGTATTAGCGAATGACACGCGTGAAGAAGAAGAAGAAGAAGAAGAAGAAGAAGAAGAAGAAGAAGAAGAAGAAGAAGAAGAAGAAGAAGAAGAAGAAGAAGAAGAAGAAGAAGAAGAAGAAGAAGAAGAAGAAGAAGAAGAGAAGAAGAAGAAGAAGAGAAATAGAGAAGAAGAAGAAGAAGAAGAAGAAGAAGAAGAAGAAAAGAAGAAGAAGAAGAAGAAGAAGAAGAAGAGAAGAAGAAAGAAGAAGGAAAAGAAGAAGAAAGAAGAAGAAGAAGAGAGAAGAAGAAGAAGAAGAAGAGAAGAAGAAGAAGAAGAAGAAGAAGAAGAAGAAGAAGAAGAAGAAGAAGAAGAAGAAGAAGAAGAAGAAGAAGAAGAAGAAGAAGAAGAGAGAGAGAGAGAGAGAGAGAGAGAGAGAGAGAGAGAGAAGAGAGAAGAAAAGAAAACGAAAAGAAAAGAAAAGAAAAGAAAAGAGAGACTCTTAACCGTTAAATTTTACACTTTGAAGGTAACACCTCCCTACTCATCACCCACCCACCCCCAACCAACCTCCCTCCCCATCCCTGTGTCTCCAGGAAACATCCTCACTTTGCTGGTGTTACGAAGGATGCGTTCAGACACCAACACTCTCCCGCTGTTCTTCAACGTTCTGGCTGTGCTGGATCTGTCGTTGCTGTACGTGTCCATACCCAGTCACTGGATCTATCTCGTATTTGGTTACTCCATAACCAACACGTACAGGGTAATACAATTCACTTCTTGATAATAACCAATTGAGCACAACAGCTCATCAGTAATGATAATAATAATGACGATGGGCATGTTTACCTGCGGGACTGAACAGTCCTGAGCATTCGCAAAGTTAAAACTTGTAACAACACATTGAGCAAGACAAACTGTATTTTAATAATAAAAAGAATGATAACAGTAATGATGATGATGATGATGATAATGATGACGACGATGATGATGATGATGATGATACACACACACACACGTATCATGTTCATCATCATCATCATCATCATCATCATCAGGTGCCTTGCCGCATGGCGTTGGCGATTATGGACTTCCATCTGTCTCTATCGCTTGTTGCCTCAAGCATCTCTTCCACCCTCCCTGTCTTCAGCCACTCTGCAAGTCCGTCTAGTATCTTCTCCCTGGGTCTACCCGGTGCTCTACTTCACTCCAGCTTTCCCGTTGTGACCAGGTGTTCCAATTACCCTTTCCTCATAAAATGGTCTATGAATGTTGCCTGCCTTTTCCTATCTTCCTTGTGAATGATCTACTTGTGTCTGCCTCCATCAAGACTGTCTCGTTTGTTTTCTTTGCTGTCCATGGAACTCTCAACATCCTTCTTAGAAACCACATCTCGGCTGCCTCAATCTTGTTCTAGCTTTGCTTGTTGACTGTCCACGCCTCGCAACCATACAACAGTATTGGTTCTATAGAACATTCAAGAACTCTCTTCCTGATGTTAATTGATAGGCATTTGATGGTAAGAATGCTCTCCATCTTCTTGAACGTTGTTTTGGCTTGGCCGATTCTGCTGGCTATTTCTGATGTGCATCTACCATCTGGTGAAATGATCGTTCGCAGGTATTTAAACTTATCAACCTGTCTCAAGGTTGTGCCATTTGCTGTTATTTTGCATGAGGGGATTTCATGTTTTTTTTTACTGATCACCATGATCTTCCTGCTGTTTTGTTCCAACCCCTTACCTTTGGTTTCTATTTCAAGTATATTCACAAGGTTTTGTAGGTTTTGTAGGTCCCTTTCACTTTCTGCAAATTAGCACGGTGTCATCTGCGTATCAAATGCTGTTTATCATTTTTCCTCCAACCTTTAATCCAGGGTCTTCCTCTAGGTTTCTCATGAAATTTTCGGTGTAAAGTGAAAACAGATCTGGTGACAAAACACAACCCTGTCTGACTCCTCTTTTGATATTTTGGAAAGAGCGTATATCGTTTTTTTTTTATTCTCATTGCAGCTGTTTGTTCCCAATACCTATTTCTGATTATTCGTAGATCTTTTCCATCAATATTGAGTCTTTCTAATTGGTTGATCAATTCTTCATGTCTTACCCGATCGAAAGCCTTGGTATAATCAACAAAGCATAAATATAAATCCTTGTTCACCTCGATTGACCTCTCTATGATAGTTCTCATGATGTATATGGCATTAATAGTTCCTTTCTCTTCCAGAAATCCACACTGTTCATCTGCTATTTCTCTTTTGATTCTATTCCTTGTCTTCATCATTATTCTTAATAGGATCTTGGTTACATGACTCATCAAACTGATTGTGCGATGGAGTTCGCATTGTATAGCCCCTGTCTTCTTTGGAAGTGCGATGAAAATTGATTTTGACATATCTTTGGGGATTTTTCCAGTGTCGTAAATTCATTTAGGAGGACTGTTATTTTTTCTATACCGAATTCCTCCAGGGCTTCAATCATCTCTGTGGTCATGTTGTCTGGTCCTGGGGCTTTTCCTGGTTTCATCTTTTTCAGTGCTGCTCTAACTTCATGTTTCATTATGGGTGGTCCTTCAAAGTTCTTTCTTATAATGTGTTCTGCGTTTCTGTCATCTTCAAAAAGGTCTTTAATGTACTCTCCCCATCTAATATGTTGTCTTTTTTCACGATAAGCGTACCATCTTTGGAGTTTAAGCAACCAGTTGATGTGCATGTATTTTTCCTGTGGACAATTTCTTCAATTCGTCTGTACATACCCTGAGGATCCGTTTTGTGTTGGTCTTCTATTTCTTTGCATTTTGTTTTCAGCCAAGCTTCCTTAGCTTCATTGCACCTATTCCTGATTTCTTTGTTTATCTTCCTGTATATTTCCTCGTTTCTCTTTGCCTTCTTCCGTTCCTCCATCAAGCCTAAAATTTCTTTTGTCATCCAGTTCTTTTCTGCTTTTCTATCTACTACAGGGATTTCTTCACAAGCTTCATTTATCGACTTTCTCAACTTTGTCCATTGTTCCTCACTGTCACCAACGTCTTTTATAGCATTGAATTTGTTTTGAACATGTACATTAAGTTTTTGACGTATCATTTCATCTGTCTTTAAGAGTCCAAGATCTAGTTTGATGTTGCTTTTGGTCTGTTTCCTTTTCCGTAATTTCAACCTAAATCGTCCCACTACAGGATTGTGGTCACTGTTGCAGTCTGCGCCTGGTAGTGTTTTTGCTGACTGTAAAGAATTTCTAAATCTTTTATTAATCAGGATGTAGTCAATCTGAATTTTGGTATCGTCTCCTGAAATCATCCAAGTCCTTTTTCGTCTATTAGGCTGCTCAAACCAGGTGTTTCCTACTATGAACTCATTCATTTGTGCCCATTCTACAAGTTTCCCTCACCTTTCATTTTGTGTACCAAGGCCATGAGGTCCAACTGAAAAAGCACAGTTCGTATATGCACCTGTCACCAGCGGTAACAAAGGTATGGGGGTTGTGGGATTTTCTTTACTTGCATAATCGTCTTCAGGAAAATATTGAATGGTTCATTGATAATAGACGTCCTTGATATACTCCCATGAAATCTGGAGGAAAAAAAAGACCTACCCAAGCTCATTTCTGATGATCACATCACTGGTTCAAAGACTTCGAAGGCAAGTTACTTGTGTTCAAACCTCTCATGACTTGCAGACTGTCCATTGCTCTCTTAGATTCAGTAAGTGTAACATTTGTAGGGAACGCTGACGCTTTTAAGTAACTTTTTTTTCATGATTCGATAGTAAGAAAAATCTGCTGCACTGAGTCATGTCCCGGTCAGGTTTAATACCAACCTGTTTTTTTCATGTTGAAAATAGTTCATGAAGATCGTCTTAAGGCAAAATGTGGAATTAATATGAACATGACCACTTTGTGATTCCCAATCAGACAATGGTCCTATAGTCTCTATCATTGTCTGAAGTTTCTTTTTTACTTTGAGAGGATATTACAAGGTATCGCAAACATTTTCTCTGTTTTTCCATTCTTTACATTCGTATTGTTTCTTGAGTAGTAATGTGGTAACGTACAATTGTAAGTGTATCTCTGCTATGTATGAGTTTTAGGGGCCATTCCATACATATAGACTCCAGTATCTCCTGACAACGTCCTGTACATTCGCATGTTTCTTAAAGCAATGCTGTGATAACCTTGTCCCTTCTCTGCCCTACTTGAAAGATTTCCAGGGCTCAGGAGGGGGGAGGGGGGAGACTATGGTGCACAAAGCGATTTATATGCCTGCAGATTTGGTACTTTTCTTTTTGATCTCTGCTTACAGTTCAGAGAATTGTGGAAACCTCTCGGGTACTTTTTCGGTTTTTCTGAAAAATCATTAGGCCTTGTTTGAACTCACAGCACTCGGTCAACCTAGGGTCACAACACTGCTTTGGGTGAGGCGTTTCACTGCTGTTTTCTGTGACTGATTCCTTGCGTTGTTGTGTCTTGGTGAAAGTGTGCAGCATTTGGTATGACAGCTTGCAGAGTTCCCTGCCTTCGTCACTTTTTGACCTTTGGCACAGGCCTTTGAACTTGTCTCCCCTGACTTCAGTCTTTCTTCATCTATCTGCCGGTCTGTTTCTGTTTGCTCTCCAAAGCACTGTAAATACGACATGCTATCCTCCTTACTTCGTTGTACTTGCAGCAGACGGAGCTTCCTTGGTCTGGCTGTCACTACATCAGGGTAACTGTGTGGCACCAGGATTCAATTCAGAATCCAGTATCAGATGAGAAGCAAAGTTTTCGTTCGTCCCTGGCACGGAGTTTTCAACCCAGAGAAGGTAGTGCTGTATCTTACTGAACACCCGACACCCACCATTTAACCATCCGTCAGTAATTAGTATACCAGTCTAGGTTCTGGTGACAGGTATATGCGAACATCAGCACCAACAGAGCTACTTACATACGCATACATTAGAAGTGCATTGTAGGATATCATAAAAACACAGACGATGAACTGGGTTTTCTAGATGATTAGTCTCTGTGTGACACAGTGTGGTCACGCGTCATTTTGACTGTTAACAAACGGTTTGGTTGAAACCCATCAACTCGTTCACCAGCAGACGGTAGTAGTATACATGTACCTAGGCATTGTAAACCAATTTCTTTTGTACCATCAGACTATGCTGAGGTTTGAATAAACAAGATATGAGTGTTTTAATTAAGCTACATGGTTCTTAAATGTGTAATTATTCACACCTCGTCCATAAACGAATGGGCATGCTTAAACGA
>JAPXFY010000026.1:7916488-7966488 GCA_030674185.1 Monoplex corrugatus | reverse complement strand
CTTCCTGATGTTAATTGATAGGCATTTGATGGTAAGAATGCTCTCCATCTTCTTGAACGTTGTTTTGGCTTGGCCGATTCTGCTGGCTATTTCTGATGTGCATCTACCATCTGGTGAAATGATCGTTCGCAGGTATTTAAACTTATCAACCTGTCTCAAGGTTGTGCCATTTGCTGTTATTTTGCATGAGGGGATTTCATGTTTTTTTACTGATCACCGTGACTTCAGTCTTCCTGCTGTTTTGTTCCAACCCCTTACCTTTGGTTTCTATTTCAAGTATATTCACAAGGTTTTGTAGGTCCCTTTCACTTTCTGCAAATTAGCACGGTGTCATCTGCGTATCAAATGCTGTTTATCATTTTTCCTCCAACCTTTAATCCAGGGTCTTCCTCTAGGTTTCTCATGAAATTTTCGGTGTAAAGTGAAAACAGATCTGGTGACAAAACACAACCCTGTCTGACTCCTCTTTTGATATTTTGGAAAGAGCGTATATCGTTTTTTTTTTTATTCTCATTGCAGCTGTTTGTTCCCAATACTTATTTCTGATTATTCGTAGATCTTTTCCATCAATATTGAGTCTTTCTAATTGGTTGATCAATTCTTCATGTCTTACCCGATCGAAAGCCTTGGTATAATCAACAAAGCATAAATATAAATCCTTGTTCACCTCGATTGACCTCTCTATGATAGTTCTCATGATGTATATGGCATTAATAGTTCCTTTCTCTTCCAGAAATCCACACTGTTCATCTGCTATTTCTCTTTTGATTCTATTCCTTGTCTTCATCATTATTCTTAATAGGATCTTGGTTACATGACTCATCAAACTGATTGTGCGATGGAGTTCGCATTGTATAGCCCCTGTCTTCTTTGGAAGTGCGATGAAAATTGATTTTGACATATCTTTGGGGATTTTTCCAGTGTCGTAAATTCATTTAGGAGGACTGTTATTTTTTCTATACCGAATTCCTCCAGGGCTTCAATCATCTCTGTGGTCATGTTGTCTGGTCCTGGGGCTTTTCCTGGTTTCATCTTTTTCAGTGCTGCTCTAATTTCATCTTTCATTATGGGTGGTCCTTCAAAGTTCTTTCTTATAATGTGTTCTGCGTTTCTGTCATCTTCAAAAAGGTCTTTAATGTACTCTCCCCATCTAATATGTTGTCTTTTTCCACGATAAGCGTACCATCTTTGGAGTTTAAGCAACCAGTTGATGTGCATGTATTTTTCCTGTGGACAATTTCTTCAATTCGTCTGTACATACCCTGAGGATCCGTTTTGTGTTGGTCTTCTATTTCTTTGCATTTTGTTTTCAGCCAAGCTTCCTTAGCTTCATTGCACCTATTCCTGATTTCTTTGTTTATCTTCCTGTATATTTCCTCGTTTCTCTTTGCCTTCTTCCGTTCCTCCATCAAGCCTAAAATTTCTTTTGTCATCCAGTTCTTTTCTGCTTTTCTATCTACTACAGGGATTTCTTCACAAGCTTCATTTATCGACTTTCTCAACTTTGTCCATTGTTCCTCACTGTCACCAACGTCTTTTATAGCATTGAATTTGTTTTGAACATGTACATTAAGTTTTTGACGTATCATTTCATCTGTCTTTAAGAGTCCAAGATCTAGTTTGATGTTGCTTTTGGTCTGTTTCCTTTTCCGTAATTTCAGTCTAAATCGTCCCACTACAGGATTGTGGTCACTGTTGCAGTCTGCGCCTGGTAGTGTTTTTGCTGACAGTAAAGAATTTCTAAATCTTTTATTAATCAGGATGTAGTCAATCTGAATTTTGGTATCGTCTCCTGAAATCATCCAAGTCCTTTTTCGTCTATTAGGCTGCTCAAACCAGGTGTTTCCTACTATGAACTCATTCATTTGTGCCCATTCTACAAGTTTCCCTCACCTTTCATTTTGTGTACCAAGGCCATGAGGTCCAACTGAAAAAGCACAGTTCGTATATGCACCTGTCACCAGCGGTAACAAAGGTATGGGGGTTGTGGGATTTTCTTTACTTGAATAATCGTCTACAGGAAAATATTGAATGGTTCATTGATAATAGACGTCCTTGATATACTCCCATGAAATCTGGAGGAAAAAAAGACCTACCCAAGCTCATTTCTGATGATCACATCACTGGTTCAAAGACTTCGAAGGGAAGTTACTTGTGTTCAAACCTCTCATGACTTGCAGACTGTCCATTGCTCTCTTAGATTCAGTAAGTGTAACATTTGTAGGGAACGCTGACGCTTTTAAGTAACTTTTTTTTCATGATTCGATAGTAAGAAAAATCTGCTGCATGTCCCGGTCAGGTTTAATACCAACCTGTTTTTTTCATGTTGAAAATAGTTCATGAAGATCGTCTTAAGGCAAAATGTGGAATTAGTATGAACATGACCACTTTGTGATTCCCAATCAGACAATGGTCCTATAGTTTCTATCATTGTCTGAAGTTTCTTTTTTACTTTGAGAGGATATTACAAGGTATCGCAAACATTTTCTCTGTTTTTCCATTCTTTACATTCGTATTGTTTCTTGAGTAGTAATGTGGTAACGTACAATTGTAAGTGTATCTCTGCTATGTATGAGTTTTAGGGGCCATTCCATACATGTATCTCCTGACAACGTCCTGTACATTCGCATGTTTCTTAAAGCAATGCTGTGATAACCTTGTCCCTTCTCTGCCCTACTTGAAAGATTTCCAGGGCTCAGGAGGGGGGGGGGGGGAGACTATGGTGCACAAAGCGATTTATATGTCTGCAGATTTGGTACTTTTCTTTTTGATCTCTGCTTACAGTTCAGAGACTTGTGGAAACCTCTTGGGTACTTTTTCGGTTTTTCTGAAAAATCATTAGGCCTGGTTTGAACTCACAGCACTCGGTCAACCTAGGGTCACAACACCGCTTTCAGTGAGGCGTTTCACTGCTGTTTTCTGTGACTGATTCCTTGCGTTGTAGTGTCTTGGTGACAGTGTGCAGCATTTGGTATGACAGCTTGCAGAGTTCCCTGCCTTCGTCACTTTTTGACCTTTGGCATAGGCCTTTGAACTTGTCTCCCCTGACTTCAGTCTTTCTTCATCTATCTGCCGGTCTGTTTCTGTTTGCTCTCCAAAGCACTGTAAATACGACATGCTATCCTCCTTACTTCGTTGTACTTGCAGCAGACGGAGCTTCCTTGGTCTGGCTGTCACTACATCAGGGTAACTGTGTGGCACCAGGATTCAATTCAGAATCCAGTATCAGATGAGAAGCAAAGTTTTCGTTCGTCCCTGGCACGGAGTTTTCAACCCAGAGAAGGTAGTGCTGTATCTTACTGAACACCTGACACCCACCATTTAACAGATCCGTCAGTAATTAGTATACCAGTCTAAGTTCTGGTGACAGGTATATGCGAACACCAGCACCAACAGAGCTACTTACACACGCATACATGAGAAGTGCATTGTAGGATATCATAAAAACAACTGGGTTTTCTAGATGATTAGTCTCTGTGTGACACAGTGAGGTCACGCGTCATTTTGACTGTTAACAAACGGTTTGGTTCAAACCCATTAACTCGTTCACCAGCAGACAGAAGTAGTATACATGTACCTAGGCATTGTAAACCAATTTCTTTTTGTACCATCAGACTACGCTGAAGTTTGAATAAACAAGATATGAGTGTTTTAAGCTACGTGGTTCTTAACTGTGTAATTATTCACACCTCGTACGTAAACGAATGGGCATGCTTAAACGATGGTGATAGGAAAATTAATTACGATGTTATAGCTGTGACTCATTGACAGGAAAACAATGACGACGTTATAGCTGTGACTCATTGACAGGCAAACAATGACGACGTTATAGCTGTGACTCATTGACAGGCAAACAATGACGACGTTATAGCTGTGACTCATTGACAGGAAAACAATGACGACGTTATAGCTGTGACTCATTGACAGGCAAACAATGACGACGTTATAGCTGTGACTTATTGACAGGAAAACAATGACGACGTTATAGCTGTGACTCTTTGACAGGAATACAATGACGACATTATAGCTGTGACTCATTGACAGGAATACAATGACGACATTATAGCTGTGACTTATTGACAGGAAAACAATGACGACATTATAGCTGTGACTTATTGACAGGAATACAATGACGACATTATAGCTGTGACTCTTTGACAGGAAAACAATGACGACGTTATAGCTGTGACTTATTGACAGGAAAACAATGACGACGTTATAGCTGTGACTCATTGACAGGAATACAGTGACGACGTTATAGCTGTGACTCTTTGACAGGAAAACAATGACGACGTTATAGCTGTGACTCATTGACAGGAAAACAATGACGACATTATAGCTGTGACTCATTGACAGGAATACAGTGACGACATTATAGCTGTGACTCATGGACAGGAATACAGTGACGACATTATAGCTGTGACTCATTGACAGGAAAACAATGACGACGTTATAGCTGTGACTCTTTGACAGGAATACAGTGACGACATTATAGCTGTGACTCTTTGACAGGAAAACAATGACGACGTTATAGTGTGACTTATTGACAGGAAAACAATGACGACGTTATAGCTGTGACTTATTGACAGGAATAC
Organism: Monoplex corrugatus; assembly: GCA_030674185.1. Taxonomy (NCBI): domain Eukaryota; kingdom Metazoa; phylum Mollusca; class Gastropoda; order Littorinimorpha; family Ranellidae; genus Monoplex; species Monoplex corrugatus. The sequence continues at coordinate 7,961,893 of JAPXFY010000026.1, read as the reverse complement.
AGTGACGACATTATAGCTGTGACTTATTGACAGGAATACAGTGACGACGTTATAGCTGTGACTCATTGACAGGAATACAGTGACGACATTATAGCTGTGACTCATTGACAGGAAAACAATGACGACGTTATAGCTGTGACTCATTGACAGGAATACAGTGACGACATTATAGCTGTGACTCATTGACAGGAAAACAATGACGACGTTATAGCTGTGACTTATTGACAGGAAAACAATGACAACGTTATAGCTGTGACTCATTGACAGGAATACAGTGACGACATTATAGCTGTGACTCATTGACAGGAATACAGTGACGACGTTATAGCTGTGACTCATTGACAGGAAAACAATGACGACATTATAGCTGTGACTCATTGACAGGAAAACAATGACGACGTTATAGCTGTGACTCATTGACAGGAATACAGTGACGACGTTATAGCTGTGACTCTTTGACAGGAAAACAATGACGTCGTTATAGCTGTGACTTATTGACATGAAAACAATGACGTCGTTATAGCTGTGACTTATTGACAGGAAAACAATGACGACGTTATAGCTGTGACTTATTGACAGGAAAACAATGACGACATTATAGCTGTGACTTATTGACAGGAAAACAATGACGACGTTATAGCTGTGACTTATTGACAGGAAAACAATGACGACGTTATAGCTGTGACTTATTGACAGGAAAACAATGACGACGTTATAGCTGTGACTCATTGACAGGAAAACAATGACGACATTATAGCTGTGACTTATTGACAGGAAAACAATGATGACATTATAGCTGTGACTCATTGACAGGAAAACAATGATGACGTTATAGCTGTGACTTATTGACAGGAAAACAATGATGACGTTATAGCTGTGACTCATTGACAGGAAAACAATGACGACGTTATAGCTGTGACTTATTGACAGGAAACAAATGACGACGTTATAGCTGTGACTCTTTGACAGGAAAACAATGACGACATTATAGCTGTGACTTATTGACAGGAAAACAATGATGACATTATAGCTGTGACTTATTGACAGGAAAACAATGATGACATTATAGCTGTGACTCATTGACAGGAAAACAATGACGACGTTATAGCTGTGACTTATTGACAGGAAAACAATGACGACATTATAGCTGTGACTCATTTACAGGAAAACAATGATGACATTATAGCTGTGACTTATTGACAGGAAAACAAATGATGACATTATAGCTGTGACTTATTGACAGGAAAACAATGATGACATTATAGCTGTGACTCATTGACAGGAAAACAATGATGACATTATAGCTGTGGCTTATTGAAAGGAAAACAATGATGACATTATAGCTGTGACTTATTGACAGGAAAACAATGATGACATTATAGCTGTGACTGATTGACAGGAAAACAATGATGACATTATAGCTGTGACTCATTGACAGGAAAACAATGACGTTATAGCTGTGACTCATTGACAGGAAAAGAATGACGACGTTATAGCTGTGACTCATTCACAGAAAAACAGTGACGTCATAGCTGTGACTCATTGACAGAAAAACAATGACGTTATAGCTGTGACTCATTGACAGGAAAAGAATGACGACGTTATAGCTGTGACTCATTCACAGAAAAACAGTGACGTCATAGCTGTGACTCATTGACAGGAAAACAATGATCTTATATGTGTGACTCATTGATGAGAAAACAATGACAACGTTATGTGTGTGACTCATTGACAGCAAAACAATGACGACGATATGGCTGTGACTCATTAACAGGAAGACAATGATGACGTTATAGCTGTGACTCCTTGACAGGAAAACAATGACGACATTATAGCTGTGACTCATTGATAGAAAAACAATGACGACATTATAGCTGTGACTCATTGACAGGAAAAAGATGACGTTATAGCCATGACTCATTGACAGAAAAACAATGACGACGTTATATCTGTGACTCACTGACGATTTGAGTGGTTTGATCTATAGGTGGCTTGCAAACTGATGGTCTGGGTGTCGGATTCTTTGAAATGGTTGACAGCCTGGCTGTTGGTGGCCATGACAATGCAACGAGCATTTTGTGTCATCTGGCCACATAAGGTACATGTGGAGTCGTAAGTTATGTCCCCTGCTGAATGTGTTTATTTCTGATTTTTTTTATATACTCTGTGTTACATGGTGATACTGGACATAGTAGAATAATTTTGTGTGTGTGTGTATGCGTGTGAGTGTGCGTGTGTGTGTGTGTGTGTATGTGTGGCATGTTTGTTTGCCATGAGTACGTGTTTGAGAACATACGCACGTGTGCGCCCGTTAGTGTACGCTTCTGTGTGCAGACACGTATTCGCTCATACGTGCTTTTGTGCATGTGCTTGTATGGGTGCATATGAGTGTGCACACAAGAGAATGTTGTATGCTTGCTGAGTCAATTTGAAAACATACGCACAACACACACACACACACACACACACACACACACACACACACACACACACACACACACACACACACACACACACACACACACACACACACACACACGACAATTGGTAACAAAGAGGAGACAAATGAATACATGAGCAAAAGAAAAATAAAAAGTGGGCATTTCTGATTTTTGTTGTCAATAGAAACGTAATTTAATGCAAGGTACATGCACACGAAAATGGCATTTAATATAAATGATGACTCTAACTCTCTTTAATTCATACTCTTGTTATTCTATGTGTCATTAGTTAACAAACAAACAAACAAACAAACAAACAAACAAACAAACAAACAAACAAACAAAAGCCACCCAAGGATCCTGGATGGGACCCAGAGCACCATTGCCTCACCATCCTTCAGACAGTCACCTCCCAAACTCCCGACGTCACACGATAGCCATTTCATCAAGCAAAGGGGGACTGTTCATACGCTTCATGGCCATTCGGACCTAGTCATCAATTACCTTGTTTCCAAACCAAACGGCAAGGTGGGGAGATGACAAACCGTGGGACATATCCACACAACGTGCACCAACCAGGTCCAGTCCAGCCACCGGACCAAGAGAGAATGGAAGGACCCTCTCTCACCCCACTCTGGGTCTTCATCTATCTATTGGGAAGCCCGCATGGCCACCAGCTCACATAGTTGCCAGTTTTTCTCCTCTTGCTGTAATCTCGACAGTTAGCAGTCGGAAACTAGCAACACTGCTCTACTGCAACCACAAAGGAGTGTTCGAACGGCCGTGAAAGCGTCCAGGCATGATGCTCTAGACACAGCCCATTTTGCTGTACAACTAGGTCTGACATGCCCCGCTGTTTGCTGTGTCAATGTTTTGTGCATTGTCAAGAGAGAACAGAGTGTCCATGTTTGAGATATAGCATGAATCAGAGAGAAACTTTTCTCCACACCTTCTCACTACCCTACCCCTCCTTTTTCTAGATCTCTGTCATAATCAGAGGTGACATTAAACCGAATTCCCGTTTGCATGATTCACAGGAAAGAGCCCTGGCACAACTCGGTAGTGAAGTTTACTCTCCTGGGTAAACAAACACACATACAAAAAAAAAAAAAAAATAGTGGAGTTGTACTATGGCGACGAGCTCATCCCAGATCGTGTAGACTGGAGTTCATGAAGTAAATCCATGGCAACAAAAAGCAAACAAACAAACAAAAATCAGTTAACTGCAAAGTAGTCAAAGCTTGTCTTTGTTCTAAGGTCTGTAAAAATGACTAAATCTAATATATATCTATGTATCGATTATTCTGTTTATGTATCTATATATCCATCAGTCTGTCTATCCATCCATCCATCTATCTATCTATCTATCTATCTATCTATCTATCTATCTATCTATTCTATCTGTCTATCTATCTGTCTGTCTATCTATCTATACACATATGTATATACAACACACACACAATATATACACGCAGCACACTGACACACGCACACAAACACACACACACACACACACACATGCATATATATATATTAACACACACATAAATACATATATACATATATATATTCATATATAGATAGATATACACACACACAAGTAATGAATAAAGCATCCGTCCAGAAATGAAAAAAGTATAGAACGCCCTGGTTCGATGCCTGGCCGGTCTTTGAAAAATCAAAAAGGTAAGATTTCTCTTGTCAGCAGGGTCCCGCCTTGGGACACTGAGCTCTGTCCTCCACACAGTTTTACAGCTTCCAGAAAAGAGATAGGCACCAAGTTCGCACTAACGAGGAATTACACAAAGGATTAAGAGCAAACCCAGGTAGATTGAGCTCATTAAGCCCTGTCAAGACAGTCCTTCTAGATGAGAGACAACTTTGAGTTAAGCCCTTGAGTGCCGACGTTTTTTGACATCTGGTGTTTCCATGTGCCGGGGAAAAACGTTGCATCACTACCATGTACAATAAAACAACTGTTGCTTCCATATTTGTGGCAATCTATGCATGAAATTACACAGAATTATGCATTAGGCATGACAAAAAGTATTTACAGATGATATATGTGGAAATTTTTTTAAAAGACTACATATTTGTAATATTTTGTGGAAATTCCCATTAAAAACGTATAACCGCTCACAATACAAACACACACACACACACACACACACACACACACACACACACACACACACACACACACACACACACACACACACACACACACACACACACACACACACACACACACACAAGGAAAATATAGAAGATATGGCCCTCCTGACGAAATCTAAAAGTATTCAGACTTTGGATGACCACTACTAATGGATCACTGACAGCTGATGAGCTACAAAGAGCCACAGTGTACTAGTGCACAAAGTGGCTTGACCCCCATCACGTCATCTGCTGCCACCATGCCTACTCACCCCCACTCATCACCCTAATCCTCCCCTTGCCACTTCCAATACTACTCACTGGAATGGGTGGTTATTCTACTATGTCCCTATTGTGATTTTCAACAGTGTGCAGGTGTTGGCTGGTTGTCTGTATTGCCTGCAGCTACAAACCGTTTGTGTCATGTGCTCTTAGGATCAATAATTTTAGTGTCGGGTCTGTCTGGTGCACACTTCATACCAATAGCAAGTAACTGCTGCTGTTTTCGACCTCTTCTTGTCTCAGAATTGTCTTCTGAATCATCCTACAGTCATTTATAAGTTTTTGGCTCAACTCATATGCTTTGAAAGGTCGAAAACACGCAGGATTGCAAGACAGTTCATTTATAAGTTTTTGGCTCAACTCACATGCATTGAAAGGTGGAAAACACGCAGGATTGCAAGACAGTCCTGGTGTTGCCATTTGGCTGAAAACCAGTTTCTATTCTTAGATAAATAAAACCATTTGATAAGGGTTGCATAGGTCAAAAGGTCATGTAAGGGAAGCCAGTCACTTTTATGAACCGTCTCTGAGACTGACAACATCAGTAAGTGCTTCTCTCCCATTCACATTAGGCTAAAACGTGTGTCGAACTACCTACGTAAATTTTACGTTAGCGGCACTTATGGGGTCAAACCCATGATGTGTCCCAGTGTCAGGTAAATGAGCCCCTCTCACCTCCCCCAACCACTACCATTTCACCCCCCACTTATGAGGGGGGGGGGGAGATGGTCTTGAGCTACAGGCCCGGAGACGGATATTCCAAACAACAAAGCTGCGCTCGTTCTGGCTGTTCTCCACGTGGTGGTCATTGTACCTGAGGAACTTCATCTTGTGGAAGGGGATTGGGGAGAGGATTGTAGGCATGGACATGATTATTTTCGACTTCAAAAATTCTATCTACTCAGGAATTCAGGAATACAGGCAAGCCAAAAAAAGGCATTCGATCCACAGTTATGACAAAGTGAAGCGTTGATGAAGAAGTGATGACAGGGACAGGCATAGAATGCAGCTGGAAATCTCTAGCTATGACTCTGCTTGTAGGTGGTTGTGGGTGATGGTCATCCACCATAGTCTTAGGCAGATGCAGCCTTCATAACCTCTCACGACACAGCGACCGTTTCCAGGGACAGCAATGCTGTCCCAAAAAGGAGAATGAGAGGGAATAAAAGGAACCCTGACATATAGCGTGTCTCATAGGTACTTGACAAATAGATCCAACTGTCTGGTCATCCTAATTTGCTGTTGAAACAGTACAAACAACAAAAGAAAGAAAACATTTCTAACCTTTGGTGCATGGAATGTCCTGACCTTACAGGAAAAGGATGACAGACCAGAACAGCGTACAGCCTTGATCGTCAGGACTTTGGATTGCAATAAGATTGACATAGCTGCTTTGACCTTGTGTCTTTGGCTCATGAAAGATTGCTTCTTTACTGTCAACAGTGTTTACGCCCAAACCATACATTAAGATAGTGGCAAAGAAGCCTTCTATGAAGAGCTCAACATTCATTGCCGCAGCCAGCACTTGTATGGGAGTAGACGAATCCACTGGCCAAACGTCCTTAGAAGTTATGATACTGGAACGTGCTGTTCCACTAGACTGACATGGCTGTCACTGTACATTCTGCTTAATCTCTACATCAACCACACCATCTTCCAACGGAAGAACATGTTCAATAAAACGTGAATGCACCCATGCTCCAGACAATGGCACATTCTGTATTATGTAAGCTGGCAACAGCAGCGCACACAGGGTACAATCACATTGCAGAGCCTAAGACCACAAAGTGATGGTGGAAGAACATATGCATTCAGGATCTTGGGCTGGTATCCAAGAAGACTCATACCAGCAAATAAAGGACCAGTGTGCCTATTCATCCATCAAATCGTCCATCATCATCACCATCACCATCATCATCATCATCATCATCATCATCATCTCATCGTCGTCGTCGTCGTCGTCGTCATCGTCATCATCATCATCATCATCATCATCACCATCACCATATCATCATCATGTGCCCTGCCGTGTGGTGTTGGCGATCATGGCCCTCCACACGAATCTATCCCCTGTTGCTGTAAGTACATTTCCCACTCTCTCTGTCCTCAGCCACCCTGCAAGTCTACCTGGTGTTCTCTTTCCCTCCAGCTTTCCTGTTTTGACCAGGTCCCTAATTCCCCTTTTCTCATAAAATATCCTATAACTATTGCTGCTTGTCTTTTCTTAATCTTCTTTGCATGATCTTTTTGTGTCTGTCTCCTTCAAGACTGTCTAGTTTGTTTCCTTTGCTGTTCAAGGAACTCTCAACATTCTTCTTAGAAACCACATTTCAGTTGCTTCAATATTGTTCTGGCTTTGCGTGTTGACTGTCCACGCCTCACAACCATATAATAGTATCGGTTCTATATAACATTCAAGAACTCTCTTTCTGATGTTAATTGATAGGCGTTTGTTGGAAAGAACGCTTTTCGTCTTCTTGAATACTGTTTTGGCTTGGCCAATTCTGCTGGCCATTTATGATGTGCATCTGCCATCTGGTGAGATGACCATTGACCAGATATTTAAACTTTTCAACCTGTCTCAAGGTTGTGCCATTTGCTGTTATTTTGCATCAGGGGATTTCATGTTTTTTAATAATTACCATGACTTGAGTCTTCTTACTAATTAGCTCTAACCCTTTATTTTTGCTATTTCCAATATATTCACAAGATTTTGTAGGTCTTTTTAATGTTCTGCAGTTAGCACGGTGTCTTCCATCATATCATTGACTAATAGACTAATTAATTTATTACAGCCATAATTATATTGTATCATATTACATGATAATATGTAAATATAATGTATCATCATGCACGTTTTTGTGTAGTATCGATTAATTGATTAATGAATTGATTGATTAATTGATTGATTGACTTAGATACGATCCTCCTGCACCAAACGTCATACTTACATCACCATTGCAGTACTGACAATCTCAAACTTTCTGATAACGTCTCATATCCTTCATGGTATGGACATTCATCCCCGACGGAAGATTTGCACCTATACCGACAGGTGAGCAAGTTCTAATGTCTTTCCTTGCTGTACTTTGGACATAGCAATAAAACCTCATGAAAAAAGTACATGTGTATGTATATGTCTGTGTATATGCATATGAGAAACGAATACTCCATAGGTACCATCGACGATGTGCTGCCTCTTCTGCAAGGGCAACATTTTTCACACAGTTAGATGCTAGAAACGGACTTTGGCATGTGGAATTGGACAAAGACAGCAGCTATCTGACTGATTCAAGACGCTTTTTGGCAAATACAGATGGAAACAGAATGATCCTCTTTATAATTTCACCAGCCCCACAAGAATTCCAGAGAAGGATGGACGCAACTCTGGTAGGACTGGCAGGCATGGTGATGGTTCATGAGGACATTTTTGTTTTCGGTAAAAGAACAACAAATGAAGGAAGAGGAAAATATCACCATGCCAACGTGAACCGTTTGTTACAACGATGCCAACAGGAAGGAGTCAAACTCAACATGGACAAGATTGAACTGAAACAGACGGAGATATACCTGGGAGACATTTTCTCGACAGAAAGCTTAAAAGCCAGTCCAAAGAAACTGAAAGAGGTCTAATAATTCCCTACCCAGAAGACAAAGCAGCTGTGTGGAGACTACTTGACGTAGCTGGCTGTCTTCATGAATTTTCAACGAATCTGTCTGAAGCAGTAGCAGCACTCAGAGAACTGGTGAAAAAGAACATCACTTCAGATGGGACGAAGGTATTTATGGGAATGCCTTGAGGATAGTGAAGAAAATACTCTCTGATCCTTCACTATGTTGACTCTACAGGGAAATCTACAACTACACTTCAATGTGGTGCTTCACAGTGTGAACTAGGAGCATGTCTCAAGCAGGACCATCAACCCATTCAGTATGCATGGCGAGCATTGAATGAACCCTTGAAAAGCTATGCGCAGTTAGAGGAGTTGTTGGCCATACTCTTTGGTCTAGAGAGGTTCGAGAGCTACATTTATGTTAGGGACATCCTGATAGAGATGGACCACAAACCACTCGAAACCATCCACAAGAAAAGCCTACTCTCAGCACCCAAGAGGATTCAGCACATACTACTCAGGACTTAAAAGTTCAGGTACACAGTGGTTTACATGTACAAGTGGGGAGCCTGGATGCACCTGGCTGACGCCTTCAGCAGAGCATCAGCGGAAAGGCAGAACAGCAAGTCAGCCACAAAGAAACAATCTTCTGAGCAGAGTTGGAGAATACTGATGAACTACAAGAACCAGCCATCCATCAAGAGAGACTGATCAGTCTGCCAGCAAACGACAAAGAAAGACACAACCATGAAAACTCTCATGATGATCATTCTAGAAAGTTGGTTTGAGGAGAAATGACAACTTACACTGCAACTACATGTCTTCTTCAAGAAGGCCTATCAAACTGTCAAAGACCTGACCAGCACCAGACAAGGACCAACGACCACCATCCAGAACAAAGAAGGGAAATGCCTACAGAAGAAAAAGATATATTAAACAGGTGGACCGAATATTGCTCCGAGTTGTACACTCACAGAAGCACAGGAGACCCTAGTGTTTTAATGTCCCCCACATCAAACGACGCAAAAGATAGCATTATGCGTGAGGAATAGTGGCAGCATGGCATCCTTAAAGCCGGAAAATCAGCGGGAAATAGACAACCATCACAGAGATGGTTCAAGCAGGAGGAACCCAGTGATTGACATGCTCATGATCATTTGCAACAAGATCTGGCAGACAGGCGAGTGGCCTAAACCATGCACTCAGTCCTTGATCATCACCCTCCCAAGAAGGCAATCTAAAATTATGTCAAACTTATCGCACCATCGCCTCATAAGTCACCCAGTAAAGTCATGCTGCGATCTTTAATAGACTAAAACACAGGCAGAGAAAATCATCGCCGAAGAGCAAGCCGGTTTCAGGCCAGGTCGCAGCACAACGGAACAATCTTCAACGTAAGAATCCTTATGGAAAAGTACCTCTAACACCAACAGGAGCTGTATCATGTGTTTGTCGATTTTAAAGGCATTCGACAGTCTGGCATGAAGCCTTGGGCAACCATGAAGCTGTACAACATCAACGCCACTTAATCAGAATCATTAGAGACCTGTACAATAAAGCCAACAGCGCAGTCTTCTTCAACAACAATATTGGAGAACGGTTTACGGACGACAGTCGGAGTACGCCAAGGCTGTCTACTCTCACTACTCTCTTCAACATCTTCCTAGAAAGAAAAATGACGGAGGCAACTCGAGGAACATGAAGGAACAGTCAGCATGGAGGTAAAAACATCACTAACCTACGTTTTGCAGATGACATGACGCCTTGCCAGAAAGAATAAGAGTTAATCAACTAGTGGACTGTCTTGGAAAGACCTCTGATTATGGCATGGAATCAGCGCGAGAAAATGAAAATAATGACCAATCACAATAACCACTTTACGGCTGATGTAATGGTCAATAACCCAAAACTCCAAAGTGTGCCCAGTTTCAAATACCTGGGATCAGTCGTGTCAGATGCGGGATCTAAGCCCGAAATACTCTCCAGAATAGCCCAGACCACAACTGCAATGACCAAGCTCAGAACCATATGGAACAACAGTAACATCGCCACCAGTTCAAAGATCAGACTGATGCGTTCCCTGGTCATGTCAATATTTTTATACGTTTGCAAATCATGGACCTTAACAGCGGATACGGAAAGAAGAATCAGGGTGGTTGAAATAATATGCTTTTGTAAACTTCTCGGTGTCACATACAGAGATCGCATCACGAATGACGAAGTCAAAAGAAGAATTCAAAATGAAATCGGGCCTTACACTGACCTTCTGACCTTAGTAAGACGACGCAAACTAACATGGTATGGAGACATCACTCGATCATCCGACCTTGCCAAGACAATCCATGTGACATATTCAAGAACAATGGCAAAGAGTACCTTGTCACTTTTCATCACTTAATAATTTCTTTGAAACTGATCGTCTGCAAACAAGAGAATCCAGACAGATGATTAGATGTTTGAAAGGACACAGAGCCAGACACAGAATCTCAGAACGTGTGACAACAGATAAAAAAAATGGAACCCAAGTCATGTTAGCCCAGTTTGAAAAGTTCAGCAAAACATATGGATTCCCTACATTACCCACAGTCCAACAGGAAAGCAGACAGCACAGTAAAGGCTGCGAAGCTGTGCATGAAAAAAGCAGAACACAATCATCAAGATCCTTTCGTACCTTACTGGCGTTAAGAAACATCCCTACAGAGACTGTTAGAGAGAAGAACAAGAATCCAAGTGCGACTGCAAGGACATTGCTCAAAATGAAGACGGCTCAGCCAGGAAAGAACTGAACAAAGAAAACTGAAGCAAGGCACTACTACAACAACAATGTTCAGTGGAGCTGACAGAACTGATTCCAGGACAGATGGTGAAGTTCCAAAATGTGGATTATTGCCAAAGTGAATCAAACAGGTGAATGTCCAGTCATACAAAATTTCAAAAGAGGATGGACGTCATTTCAGAAGAAATCGTCAACAGCTACGAGACACACAGAAGCCAGAACTTTATCCAACAACCAGTCCTGATGGACAGATCCCGTGATGAAGCATTTGGGAAAGCAGCAGCAAGGCGACATACCATCAAAGCATACGCCAGAAGAAGATGTCATCAAAGCAACCTGAACAAGTTACGTAAAACTCATCCGAACCAGAAAGAAGCAAGAACACAAGGAAGAGAAATGAGGACGATTCACGGGCGGAACTGACGACAGTTACTGATGACAGGACAGCAAACGCAACAGTGCATCAGACCAGCCATCAACCACCAACCAGACTGAGACAGTTCACCGTCAAGGAACCATGGACAATCAACAAACCAACATGGTCAGGACAACCTGAAATAGTCAGTTCTCCTTACAGAACGACGTCTGGCAGACAGAGTAAGAAACCAAACATTTGAATCAGGGAAATGAGAATAAAGACTTTGCCTTGTCAAGTATACGAAACATAGGATACTTATTACTTGTAGAGGACAAGACATTCGATTGCAATGTTACTTAAAGAAAGAGGGATGAGACGCATTGTTAAGAAAGCGGGATGTGACGTGTGTTAATTGTAAACTGTAATCAGCCTGCTGATAGCAACACGAGAATGTTTGTCGTGCGTGTGTATGTGAACTGATTAGTGTTGTTTGTACGTCAGATCAGTTGTGAATCAGACAGCAGGCAGTAAAGACGTATAAAGGTTTAACTTGTCTTTGGAATCGATCGTCGAGAGAACAAAGCGGATAGCTTTCACAGTACTCATTGACAGAGGCGGTAGTCAAACTGGTAGACGTCTGACTTCCAGCTGGATTGTCTTAAGTTTAGTCATGCCTGAGTACCTCACCTGGTGGGCATAGCATGGAGGTGTCTTTTTCCATCACCCTTGCACGCAAAAGATCCTGTAAGACATGTCAGCTTTCGATGGCTTATGGAAACATGAAAACACCCAGCATACACGCCCACCAATGATGCAGACTGTACAACAATATAGTAGGGTGTGGTAAGCTCGCCTAACAGCTTGAGTTTCATGGTCCACTAAAAGTCTGATCATGTGTAATGCGGATTGAATCCAAATGACAGGAGAATAGCACAATACAAAATGATGGACGATATCGAGGCTAACACGCTGAAGTGTTGAAACAAATATTTGTCAATGACAAAAGCTGAGCCAGCTGAAGATTCTGATCCACTCTCTTTTTGTTTTTGTTTTGTTTTGTTGTTTTTGTTTGTGCATCAAGCTGAAAGCAAAGAGGTCATCATTCTTTTGTTGTACCATGGCATAGTGCAGATGTGATAGAGTATGGCTTTAGCCTAACGAGGTTTCATAAAACAAAACAAAAAAAAACAAAAAAAAACAACAACAAAAAAACAAACAACAAAAAAACAACAACAAAAAAACAAAAAAACAAAAAAACAACAACAACAAAAAAAAAAAACAGCCTGCTGACGTTAGGCACGATGTAAAATGAAAGCAAAGATATGGAAACAAAAGATGGACAACCAAGGAATTTGCTGATTTTGCTATTGTTAAAATACATGTACTTGTTGACTTTCATTACAGGAAAGACATAGAGCAATTTAAGCGTAACCTAATTTTTACATGTTGCAACAACAACAACAAAAAAGTTACAAAATTTCATGCTCATGCCAATATTTTTAAAAGAATTTTATCTTTTTTGCTTGGATCTACAGCTACCGGCCGTAGTAGGCAGTACGTGGTTTTGGATGAACCTTATGGGATATCCTTTGTCCCTTTCTGTGTTCTTCTCATGAGCAACACAGTGCTCATCTGGAAAGTGATGCAGTCGATCAGATCGGCTAAGCAACGTCTGGCTAGGGGTCAGGGTGCTGGCAGGTGGCCACCCGGGAAAAGAACTTTTCCTCAATGTCCGTTACCTTGACAGTGGTGTCTTTTGTTTTCGTCCTTCTCACAGGTTGGTGATGCTGTTTTTGACTTTTGCACTGAAAGATAAAACAGATAAGAGAAGAAAAAGAACAGAGAGAGAGAGAGACAGAGAGACAGAGAGAGAGAGACAGAGAGGACAGAGACAGGACAGAGAGAGAGTTGTTCAATTTTCTTAATTTCAGTTTAACTCTATTCAAAAAAGATCAGAGCAGACAAATGCAGTTATGTCACATCAGTAACCTTGCATTTAACATATAATATAAAAAGTCGAAACAAAAGTGAAAAAAGCAGGTGATCCATACGATTAGATGAAGAAATGCAGCACTGAGAGAGCTGTGAAAAATCAACAGATAAGCAAATAAAGGTAGCTTCGTGATTGTAAAAGACTTGACTGTCGTTTGAGGCTGTGATGTCAGTTAACAATTCTGAACGCGAATTGAAAAGATATTTATGTTCAATAATAAATGAAGACGTAACTGCTTTCGATATTAAGAATGCTGATTTTTTTTTTGTTTTTTTTTTTTGCACAGAGATAGATAGATAGATAGATAGATAGATAGAGAGAGAGAGAGAGAGAGAGAGAGAGAGAGAGAGAGAGAGAGAGAGAGAGAGAGAGAGAGAGAGAGAGAGAAGAGAGAGAGAGAACATTTATGATCGACGTTCAGTTTTGACCTAGCGCAATTTTCTTGATTGTGAAATAATCATAAGCCTATATACTCTTTATAAATTATTTCTATAAATCCGATATCTTTGTCACAGGTCCAGTGGCATTTTTGGTTTTTTACAATTACTACGCAAGATTCAAACAGGAAGACTTCATCATGCAACCTTACATTAACTTTTTGTGGACGCTCTTTAACCTGATGCATTTCACCAACAGCTCCATCAACTTCTTCCTCTACATCCTCACTGGCGCCCGCTTCAGGCAGGAATTCAGGGCATTTGTGGGTCTAGATCCTGACAGTAATACTACAGCCAAACGTAGCAGAGGATGGTAGTGCAAAACTGGTCACAAAGTCAATGACATATAATGATTGTGAGATAACCCATGAACGTTTCGCAGTTCACGGAATTCCCAAGTGAATATAGATCGAATGTTTCTAGGCAAACAACCACGGACAGTTCAAAGTCATGTTTGCAAACCCAAAGTATCTGTGTGAGGTCGGGAGAAGTTTGTTTATGAAACCAAACTGATTGATAGACACACACACACACACACACACACACACACACACACACACACACACACACACACACACACACACACACACACACACACACACACACACACACACACACACAACACACACACATAAATTGAGTTCACAAAGAGATCTAATGATCTAGGAACATCTAATTTTGTGAATGTACAGAATTGTAAGGGCTCATGATTAATTTGAATTATTAAAACATCTTTGACGATCTACAAACATTTTTCGAATGTCTACGAATTTCATATCGGACCACAATGGTGTAAGTTTACACAACAATTCAATGAGAGCTTGCAAAGACTGAAGAATGAATTAGACATATCATGTTCCATATATCATCATCATCATCATCATCATCATCATCATCTATCATCATCAGGTGCCTTGCCGCATGGCGTCGGCAATCATGGCCTTCCATCTGTCTCTATCTCTTGTTGCCTCAAGCATCTCTTCCACCCTCTTTGGCTTCAGCCATTCTGCTAGTCCATCTAGTATCTTCTCCCTGGGTCTACCTGGTGCTCTCTCTCCCTCCAGCTTTCCCGTTGTGACCAGGTGCTCCAATTTCCCTTTCCTCATAAAATGGCCTATAAATGTTGCCTGTCTTTTCCTAATCCTCCTTATGAATGATCTTCTTGTGTCTGCCTCCATCAAGACTGTCTCGTTTGTTTTCTTTGCTGTCCATAGAACTCTCAACATTCTTCTTAGAAACCACATTTCGGCTGCCTCAATCTTGTTCTGGCTTTGCTTGTTGACCGTTCACGCCTCACAACCGTATAACAATATTGGTTCTATATAACATTCAAGAACTCTCTTCCTGATGTTAATTGATAGGCATTTGTTGGTAAGAATGCTTTTCATCTTGTTGAATGCTGTTTTGACTTGGCCGATTCTGCGGGCTATTTCTGATGTGCATCTGCCGTCTGGTGAAATGATCGTTCCCAGGTATTTAAACTTATCAACTTGTCTCAAGGTTATGCCGTTTGCTGTTATTTTGCATGAGGAGATTTCATGTGTTTTTACTGATCACCATGACTTCAGTTTTCCTGCTGTTTAGTTCCAACCCCTTACCTTTGCTTTTTATTTCTAGTATATTCACATGGTTTTGTAGGTCCCTCTCATTTTCTGCAATTAGCACGGTGTCATTTGCGTATCGAATGTTGTTTATCATTTTTCCTCCAACCTTTAATCCAGTGTCTTCCTCTAGGTTTCTCATGATGTTTTTGCTGTAAAGTGAAAACAGATCTGGTGAAAAACACAACCCTGTCTGACTCCTCTTTTGATGTTTTGGAGAGAGCTTATATCGTTTTCTATTCTCATTGCGGCTGTTGTTCCCTGTACATATTTCTGATTATTCGTAGATCTTTTCCATCAATATTGAGTTTTCTAGTTGGTTGATCAGTTCTTCATGTTTTAACCGACCAAAAAGCCTTGGTATAATCAACAAACATAAATATAAATCCTTATTCAGCTCGATTGACCTCTTGTTCCATAATAATTGAATAAAATTTCTACATATTCTTTAATTATCTCGTTTCTCCCACTAACCACTGCTTACACGTGCATATAAGAGAGATAGACAATCGATTATTTTAAAACAGTGTCAAGGGTGTGTGTGTATGTATGTATGTGTGTGTGTGGTGTGTGTGTGTGTGTGTGTGTGTGTGTGTGTGTGTGTGTGTGTGTGTGTGTGTGTGTTATTGTTATTTTTTGTGTGTGCGTGTGATACACACAATTTCTATTTATCTGTTTATCTATCTGTCCATCTGCCTCTCTATCTCTCTATCCATCCATCCATCCATCCATCCATCATCCATCATTGATCCATCCATCCATCCATCCATCATCCATCATTCATCCATCCATCATCCATCATTCATTCATCCATCCATCCTCCATCCATCCATCCATCATCATCTATGTATGTATGTATGTACTAGTATGTATGTATGTATGTATGTATGTATGTATGTATGTATGTATGTATGTATGTATGTAATGTATGTATATATGTGTATACTATCTATCTATCTATCTATCTATATCTATCTATCTATCTATCTATCTATCTATCTGTCTGTCTATCTATCTATCTATCTATCTATCTATCTATCCATCTATCTATCTATCTGTCTGTCTGTCTATCTATCATACATGAGCGTATATGTGTGTGTATGCTTATATGTGTATGTGTGTGAGTACGCTTGCATGCGTGCGCGTGCGTGAGTTCGTGTGTGTGTGTGTCCGTGTGAGCGTGTGCGTGTGCGTGTGCATGTGTATGTATGCAATATGAAAGATAGCAAAACATAGCTTATCAGGGCATTGCGCTAAAGAAAATGGCAGAGCGATGAGGTAGGCAACCTTGTGTTATGCCATTAGAAATAGAAAAGAGTTCAACAAGGCATCGCCATCTTTTGCAAATTACTTCTAATGTTTATGCTTTGCTGGATGGTTTTCATGAATGTTTAATGGCAACCTAGTTTGCCTGAAAAGTTTGCTTTTCACTGCCAGATTTCATGTACAAAGTTGTGCCCGAAGTTTAGCAGTCCATCATGAAGCAGCGTACGAATGTGAGTACCAAGAAAACGCTCTGTCTACATGTACACGACATGGTCACTGTCATCATCATCATCATGTGCCCTGCCGCATGGCGTTGGCGATCATGGCCCTCCATATGTATCTATCCCTTGTTGCCGCAAGAACATCTTCCACCTCTCTGTCCTCAGCCACCCTGAAAGTCCGTCCTGTATTTTCTCCCTGGGTTTACTTGGTGTTCTCTTTCCCTTCAACTTTCCTGTTGTGTGCCCAGGTGTTCTAATTCCCCTTTCCTCATAGAATATCCTATAAATGTTGCTTGTCATTTCCTAATATTCTTTATCAATGATCTTCTTGTGTCTGCCTCCATCAAGACTGTTCTGTTTGTTTTCTTTGCTGTCCATGGAACTCTCAACATTCTTCTTAGAAACCACATTTCGGCTGCCTCAATCTTGTTCTGGCTTTGTGTGTTGACTGTCCACGCCTCACAACCGCATAACTGTATCGGTTCTTTATAACATTCAAAAACTCTCTTCCTGATGTTAATTGATAGAAATTTGTTGGTAGGAACGCTTTTCATCATGGCCAGCCAAAGCAAGAAAAATGGTCACTGTGACCTATGTAAAAGAGCAATCTATTCAACTATTTCCTCACCCACCTGACAATCCTGACTAAGCCTCTTGCGATTTCTGGTTATGCCTTCTTCTTCTTGAACAAAACCTGACTTGCAAGAGGTTTTCAGGAACCCAGGACTTGGGAGAAGCAGTGAAAATTATGACTTGCTTCCACATCTCAGACTATGAAAAAGCATTTGTCTTTAAGCCAAGGAGATGAAACTTTGTGTGAAGAGAGGAGGACCGTTCTTTGAAAGTTCACATACGTTGAACTTACGGACTTAACATTTTTGTTTTGCGAAGTAAGTGACAAGATTTTTGAATCAGTCCTCCACGAGATAAGTAACGTAACAAATAAGGTCCACTGTTCATAACGCCACTGGGAGGAGTGAACAAAATCAGAACAAACACATATTAAAAAAAGACATCACACACACCCTCAACGAAAGAAAGCACACAAAAAAACAACAACAAAACATGTAAAGAAAAAGAAAAAGAAAAGAACACACACACATACACACACAGACACAGCACCACAGACACAGACACACACACAGACACACAGACACAGACACACACAGACACACACAGACACACACACACACCACACAAACACACACACACACACACACACACGAGAAAACAAAATCAAACAAAAATGCTAATAAACAAACACAGTCAAATAAACACTAAGAAACAGAAACCCACAACTCCCGAAGAATTTCTGTACGTGGTTTCATTTTAAAATGTAGTTGTCGATCAAAATTTCCTGGACATTGTCTTTTCCATGATGAAATACTGGTCAGAGTTTTACAAAATAGGAAAAAAAATCCTACCCACGTTTTTTTTGGGGTCACAAACCGTGTTAAGTTAAGTAAGGCAGTGTTTGTAGTGTTTTTGTAGCTATTACATTCAGCCTTGCTTACATTGGTTACGTGGTGGACTACACATAATGATGCCAAAATCAAGATTCAATCCAAGACTGATAACTGGTTAGTGGACCACCAGAAATTGAAGGTTAATACTCAAGCCCATGGATCCACTACGTGGGACTTCTTGTCTACAGTTGACTGTGCATTTGCTGCACACACTTAAGTGCCCTGCTGACCGTCTGTCTTTCTTTTCTTCATCCGTCACCTGTCAGCATCATCGAGTTCCGTGGTAGCCGCCGCAGCAGACGTCGCAAAAATTCTCTTCCATTTATTCCTGTTTCGACTTCTCTGTGCTGCTTCGTAGACCAAACCACTGATGTTGGTGATGTTGTTCATATAGGAAGTGGGTAGTTTGCCCTGATTATTTTTTGACCTGAACTTTTTTCTGGAAAAACTATTGTTATTAGGGTTGTGTTGGTGTTGTGGGTTGCATGGCTGATGTATATCAATTTTTCAATCATTGATTTCTGCCAGCAGTTGATGCTGGACTGGGATTTCGTTGAAAATGCTTTTTTTTTTTTTTTTTACTATTACTTCTTTTTATTGTAAGAAGCCGTCACATCCCTGTTGCTTCGATCTTATTTTCATATGCTTTTCTGCACGTCAAGGCTTCACAGCATCTACCAGAACTGGACAGATCAGACACTTTAGAATTCCCGATTTGAAGAGCTGTTAGTTTGCCTCTGTCTTTCCAAATATCACTGAGTGGGATCAATGTCTGTTTTGCCATTCCTGCTCTGATCTTGCTGTTTTTAGTACAGATGCTATCATGGGCTTTAAGTGAATCGACATATTGAAAACCACTCATATTTTTGAATACAGTTTTACTGACTTTTAACTTTCGACATGCTTGAGCATTACTTTAATCTTCTTTTTTGAACGCTGCCAACCAGGAACTTTGGTCTCGCCATCAGCATCACGAACACTATAGTCACGTACTAACCAGTCCCCCTAAAACACAAAATCAAGATGCACCACGATGCAGTTGCCAAGAACCTGCAGGATTTGCTTGTCCTCGTGTGAAACTTTTGATATAAAGAATCTCACAAAGGTTGGCAAATTCAGCCAATACTAATGGCGTTTGTGAAAGCTTTCCCTCTCTGACTTCTGTGCTACCGTGATCCCTAACTGCTTGTTCTGACTCCACAACACACCACAGACCTGAGATTCATGCAGTTGAAATCCCAGTGGCAGGAATCCCACAGTTGCCAGAGATGTCAAGTCACCATGAAGCCACCCGCCAGAGAAAACCTTGATTTGTTGCTGGGTCACTCTGATGAAGTTCGACTGTGCCTGTTCTCATCCAAGTCAATAAGAACACTGCCTGTTAAGCCTTTACTACCAAAAGTACTATCTCATTAATGGGGGTAGACCAAGTGAGAGATACCCTGGTAGGGAAACCACCACCACACTCTCCAGTGATAGCTCACTGTGAATCACTAGACACCAAAACCCCTAACTGAATTCACTTCACGAATGGGGGCATTGCAGGAAGCTGTAATTAAGGTCACCACAAGATCAAGCCATGATGACTAACAGGGCGTCTGTAACCACAGTTACACAATTGAATGTCAATCGTCCAAGACTTCGACTGATTTGTATTGGCTCTAGAGATACCATATTTATCCAAGTAAATTTGAGGACTGGCTGGTTCTTGCAATAGTGCTGTAGATTCAAGATCTGATATTTCGAGTTCATTCCTGTCTCGCAACATAAAACGTGGCCTGTTGGCTGCCCATCGTAATGCTTCAGTCATTCTGGTGGTGTCAGCTTTGTGTTTTATAGATCCTGTTTCCTCCCTCCTCCCTCCCCACCTTCCCTCTTTCATTTCAAGATCTTGCTTACTCATGAGATGGCAGGTTGGGTGGAGAGAATATGGAATTGTCTGAGTGTGATGAATCCCTCTTGAGTATAAACTTCAAACTTCAAACTTCAAACTTCAAGCAAATTTGAATCATCTAAAGAACCTCGATTGATTTATGTGGCATTGCTGGTTTCGAGGTATTCTGCTGTAGGAGTTCATCAAATGTTGAAACTTAAACATTACGAACTTGTCCAGGTTGGTGTACACATGTATACAAAGCAAGGTTTGTGAGCGATGTGCAGATAGTGAGATCAATCAACTGTGTGCCATTGTCTACATGCTTGTTGCACGTGCTGTCCACCTGAACTCTCTCTTCTTTATTTTCTTGTTTTCTAATATTTCTATGTTTAATTTAATCAGATGCATGTATGGGCGTTGTTGTGACCACACTGCGCAGGAGTCATATTGCTGTGCAGACTGCATTTCCATATTTGGAAGGTGTACACGTTTCGTGTTTTCATGTTTCCTCGAACCACCCAAAACTGACATGGATTCCAGAATTTTTATCGTGCGTATCTAATGTTCCATCTACGTATATACACGGAGCAAGTTTACGCAGACATATTGACGTGGGACATTGAAAAACTCTCCACTCTTTTTTAATTTTTTTAGGATCATTGCACTCAGTGAGGTTACCTTTGTGCTCACCTTTCCTTTCGTGCCATTTTCTATGCCACCTTAATGGCCACAGAAGCTGCAACAGTTTTTACAGTGCCATGATGATGATGTTGATGAAGATGATAATTATGATGCCATGGACTTCCATCTAGGAATGAGACTGCGTAATAGGGCTGTACTCTACGCTTATTATCATATCCTGGCGTCAACCAGGCGCGAGACATACAGACATCTGTGGTGCTGGTCAGAAGATTTGAGCAACACCCTCAATGACGCATCCCGGTAAAATGGCTGAGACTCGACTGTGTGGTCCCAGTCTTCCCAGTGAGCCCATAGCACTCCCAACTCTGGGTAGGAGCCGGTTAGAGTCGAAAAATCCCACAATGATTTCTGAAGGGACTGATGGGGTTTCGAACCCATAACATTTGAGTCAGTAATCTGCTGTGCTAACCACTACACCACAGCAACTGGTTAACTCTCCACTCTTTTATCTACCAGGTGAGAGGTACCCAGCAGGATCAATCCCAGATATTCCCATCGAAATTCTGACTTGGTCAAGTCTGTCCTCAATCTGTTTGACCTACACTTTGTACTAGTGTTGGTTTCTGTTTCGTTACATCAGATATATAATGTGTATGTAGATTCGGTGAGCGTGTGAAAATCGAGTTGTTCTCAACGGGAAGAACGCGTTGCCACTGCACAATATCCCACCCATTCTGTTGATGTGTGCGTGGTTTTCTTTTCTTTGTGGACTTATGTCTACAGAAATTTGCTAGATACAACGCTTTCTTTGCTACGAGTTCTTTAACGTCGATTTGACCCCCGTGCAGATTTTTGTACCCTGCAGCTCTTTGCATAATGGACACGTTTTGTTATACGATACAGGTTCCCTTAACAATTCTTGAAAACCATCCAGCATGAATATACGTCAGAAGTAATTCGCAAAAGACAGCAATGACTTGTCGACCTCTTTTCTATTTCTAATGGCATAACACAAGGTTGCCTACATCAGCACTCTGCCATTTCTTTCAACGCGATGCTCAGAGAAGTTCATCATCATCAAGTGCCTTACCACATGGCGTTGGCGATCATGGCCCTCCATCTGTTTCTATCCCCTGTTGCCTCAAGCGCCCCCTCCACCCTCCCTGTCTTCAGCCACTCTGCAAGTCTGTCCAATATTTTTTCCCTGGGTCTACCTGGTGCTCTCTTTCCTTTCAGCTTTCCCATTGTGATCAGGTGCTCCAATTCATCTTTCCTCATAAAATGGCCTATAAATGTTGCCTGTCTTTTCCTAATCTTCCTTATGAATAACCTTTTTGTGTCTGCCTCCATCAAGACCGTCTCGTTTGTTTTCTTTGCTGTCCATAGAATTCTCAACATTCTTCTTAGAAATCATTTCTCAGCTGCCTCAATCTTGTTCTGGCTTTGCTTGTTGACTGTCCACGCCTCACAACCGTATAACATTATCGGTTCTATGTAACATTCAAGAACTCTCTTCCTGATGTTAATTGATAGGCATTTGTTGGTAAGAATGCTTTTTATTTTCTTGAATGTTGTTTTGGCTTGGCCGATTCTGCGACCTATTTCCGATGTGCGTCTGCCGTCTGGTGAAATGATCATTACCAGGTATTTAAACTTATGAACCTGTCTCAAGGTTGTGCCGTTTGCTGTTATTTTGCATGAGGGGATTTCATGTTTTTTACTGATCACCATGACTTCAGTCTTCCTGCTGTTTAGTTCCAACCCCTTACCTTTGCTTTCTATTTCTAGAATATTCACAAGGTTTTGTATGTCCTTTTCATTTTCTGCAATTAGCACGGTGTCATCTGCGCATCGAATGTTGTTTATCATTTTTCCTCCAACCTTTAATTCAGGGTATTCCTCTAGGTTTCTCATGATGTTTTCACTGTAAAGTAAAAACAGATCTGGTGACAAAACACAACCCTGTCTGACTCCTCTTTTGATATTTTCGAAAGAGCTTATATCGTTTTCTATTCTCAGAGCAGCTGTTTGTTCCCAATACATATTTCTGATTATTCGTAGATCTTTTCCATCAATATTGAGTCTTTCTAGTTGGTTGATCAATTCTTCATGTCTTACCCGATCGAAAGTCTTGGTATAATCTACAAAGCATAAATATAGATCCTTATTTATCTCGACTGACCTCTCCATGATAGTTCTTAGGATGTATATGGCATT
The DNA here is from genome assembly GCA_030674185.1 of Monoplex corrugatus. Classification (NCBI taxonomy): domain Eukaryota; kingdom Metazoa; phylum Mollusca; class Gastropoda; order Littorinimorpha; family Ranellidae; genus Monoplex; species Monoplex corrugatus. The sequence continues at coordinate 7,938,549 of JAPXFY010000026.1, read as the reverse complement.
AATAATTCCTTTCCCTTCCACAAATCCACACTGTTCTGCTATTTCTCTTTTTATTCTATTCCCTGTCCCCATCATGATTATTCTTAATAGGATTTTTGTTACATGACTCATCAGGCTGATTGTGCGATGGAGTTCGCATTCCAAATACCCCTGTCTTCTTTGGAAGTGCAATTTAAATTGATTTTGACATATCTTTGGGGATTTTTCCAGTGTCATAAATTTTATTTAGGACTGTTATTTTTTCAGTACCAAATTCTTCCAGGGCTTCAATCATCTCTGTAGCAAAGTTGTCTGGTCCTGGGCTTTTCCTGGTTTCATCTTTTTCAATGCTGCTCTAACTTCATCTTTCATTATGGATGGTCCTTCAACGTTCTTTCTTATAATGTATTCTTCGTTTCTGTCATCTTCAAAAAGGTCTTTAATGTGCTCTCCCTATCTATATGATATTTTGTCTTTTTCCATGATAAGCGTACCATCTTTCGATTTTAAGCAACTAGTTGATGTGCATGTGTTTTTCCTGTGGACAATTTCTTCAGTTCGTTTGTACATACCCTGAGGATTCGTTTTGTGTCGATTTTCTATTTCTTAGCATTTTGTTTTCAGCCAAGCTTCCTTAGCTTCATTGCACCTGTACCTGATTTCTTTGTTTATATTCCTGCATATCTCCTCGTTTCTCTTTGCCTTCCTCCATCAAGCCTAAAATTTCTTTTGTCATCCAGTTCTTTTTTGCTTTTCTATCCACTTTAGGGATTTCTTCACAAGCTTCATTTATCGAATTTCTCAACTTTGTCCATTGTTCCTCACTGTCACCAACGTCTTCCAGAGCAATGAATTTGTTTTGACATGCACGTTAAATTTTTTACGTATCACTTCATCTGTCTTTAAGAATCCAATGTTTAGTTTGATGTTGCTTTTGGTCTGTTTCCTTTTCCGTAATTTAACCACAGCAGGAAGCTGGTGGATAGGATGAGGGAGTGAAAGGATTAAAATTGTGCTGATGATGGACGGGGTGCGGGAGTCAAAGGGTTAAAGTGAAGCATGCATGGACACACAATCAAAATATTTCCCCTCTAGCCCTCCTCATTATTAATACGACAATTAATATGACATGGCCCCTTTTATAATGTACAATACATGCACATTAGTGTCCCCTGTTGCTTGGTTACCAATATACACATCTGCCATTTTGTCCCACTGAACACCAGGTTCAGGAAGTTGTCTACTGTATTTTGTGCTAAGTGTTGTGCATTTACTCTTTGTCTTCTGTATAAGAACAAAAGTGAGAGACATCCTGGAAACCATGAACAAACTGAAATGGAACTGGGCAAGACATCTCACCCGGAGAATGGACAATCGTTGGACAACAAAAACCACGTTGTGGATACCAAGAGACGGCACTCGCACTAGAGGAAGACAGAAAAATACATGGAGAGACGACCTAGATGGATTTGATAAGAACCGGAGAAGAAAAGTGCTGGAACGAAGTAAATGGAAGCAGCTGGGGAAGACCGACGTTCAACAACGGATTTTCGATGGCAGGAAGATGATGATGAGGTGTATGTTCTTGGCAAAAGCCAGTTGGCCAAAACTGTGTGCCTGTCTTGTATTATTACGATAGATATACACTAATACCAAAGGAAATAAGAGGGAAGCAGGGAGAATTTTAAATATCAAGGAATGTTCTGAGCTTACCACTTTATGCTTTGTGGCTGCGTCTATGCTAGCTGAATGGGTAGCGCAAACTGTGTTGGGTTTGAGAAATTCTACATGGGAGATAACTCCGTGATTCTCAAGAGTTATGTTACTTAGTTGATAAATACACACGTTCTGATTCTACTTCTGAGTTCTTCTGGTTCGTATTTGCTTGAACGCTCGGCATTCACTTTGATTCAGTCTTCATTCTCATAATTATAGAGTTATTTTTCGGACACAAATAGACTCACTGCGCATTACATATTTTACAAGACAGATTGTACTAATGCATACAGAAGCGCGCGCGCACACACACGCACACACACACGCACGCACACACACACATACACACACGTACATACACATACATACACACACACACACGCACGCACACACACACATATACACACACGTACATACACATACATATACACATGCACACACACAAACACACACATACACATACACACACAAACACACACCAGAATGCATACATTAATAAACATGCATCAATGAACACCTAGGCCTACTAACGATGTCTATCCATACATACACACACACATCTATGATCTTGAACATGTGCACAGCTATATAACTACACCAGCCAACGTGAGGTGAACTCCAACTTTCACAAAGAGAAAAAAAGATTACATTAATTAAAACTAAATTAAGGAAAATGGACCGTAAAAGAAGCGCCACACACAAAACAACTACTAAAACGATCGAAATTGTAAACATACAAACAAAGGAAAAGCAGAAAGATATGAAGAATGCATATGTAGTAATAAAAGACAAACATACATATGTAGTAATAAAAGACAAACATACATATGTAGTAATAAAAGACAAACATACATATGTAGTAATAAAAGACAAATATACATATGCAGTAATAAAAGACAAACATACATATGTAGTAATAAAAGACAAACATACATATGTAGTAATAAAAGACAAACATACATATGTAGTAATAAAAGACAAACATACATATGTAGTAATAAAAGACAAACATACATATGTAGTAATAAAAGACAAACATACACATGTAGTAATAAAAGACAAACATACATATGTAGTAATAAAAGACAAACATACATATGTAGTAATAAAAGACAAACATACATATGTAGTAATAAAAGACAAACATACATATGCAGTAATAAAAGACAAACATACATATGTAGTAATAAAAGACAAACATACATATGTAGTAATAAAAGACAAACATACATATGTAGTAATAAAAGACAACATACATATGTAGTAATAAAAGACAAACAAACATATGTAGTAATAAAAGACAAACATACATATGTAGTAATAAAAGACAAACATACATAATGCAGTAATAAAAGACAAACATACATATGTAGTAATAAAAGACAATACATATGCAGTAATAAAAGACAAACATACATATGTAGTAATAAAAGACAAACATACATATGTAGTAATAACAGACATACATATGTAGTAATAAAAGACAAACATACATATGTAGTAATAAAAGACAAACATACATATGTAGTAATAAAAGACAAACATACATATGTAGTAATAAAAGACATACATACATATGTAGTAATAAAAGACAAACATACATATGTAGTAATAAAAGACAAATACATATGTAGTAATAAAAGACAACCATACATATGTAGTAATAAAAGACATACATATGTAGTAATAAAAGACAAACATACATATGTAGTAATAAAAGACATACATATGCAGTAATAAAAGACAAACATACATATGTAGTAATAAAAGACATACATATGCTAGTAATAAAAGAGAAACATACATATGTAGTAATAAAAGACAAACATACATATGTAGTAATAAAAGACAACCATACATATGTAGTAATAAAAGACAAACATACATATGTAGTAATAAAAGACAAACATACATATGTAGTAATAAAAGACAAACATACATATGTAGTAATAAAAGACAACCATACATATGTAGTAATAAAAGACAATACATATGTAGTAATAAAAGACAAACATACATATGTAGTAATAAAAGACAACATACATTGTAGTAATAAAAGACAACATACATATGTAGTAATAAAAGACAAACATACATATGTAGTAATAAAAGACAAACATACATATGTAGTAATAAAAGACATACATATGTAGTAATAAAAGACAAACATACATATGTAGTAATAAAAGACAAACATACTATGTAGTAATAAAAGAAACATACATATGTAGTAATAAAAGACAACATACATATGTAGTAATAAAAGACATACATATATGTAGTAATAAAAGACAAACATACATATGTAGTAATAAAAGACATACATATGTAGTAATAAAAGACATACATATGTAGTAATAAAAGACAACATACATATGTAGTAATAAAAGACATACATATGTAGTAATAAAAGACATACATATGTAGTAATAAAAGACATACATATGTAGTAATAAAAGACATACATATGTAGTAATAAAAGACAAACATACATATGTAGTAATAAAAGACATACATATGTAGTAATAAAAGACAAACATACATATGTAGTAATAAAAGACAACATACATATGTAGTAATAAAAGACAAACATACATATGTAGTAATAAAAGACATACATATGTAGTAATAAAAGACATACATATGTAGTAATAAAAGACAACATACATATGTAGTAATAAAAGACAACTACTATGTAGTAATAAAAGACATACATATGTAGTAATAAAAGACATACATATGTAGTAATAAAAGACATACATATGTAGTAATAAAAGACAACATACATATGTAGTAATAAAAGACATACATATGTAGTAATAAAAGACAAACATACATATGTAGTAATAAAAGACAAACATACATATGTAGTAATAAAAGCAAACATACATATGTAGTAATAAAAGACATACATATGTAGTAATAAAAACATACATATGTAGTAATAAAAGACATACATATGTAGTAATAAAAGACATACATATGTAGTAATAAAAGACAAACATACATATGTAGTAATAAAAGACATACATATGTAGTAATAAAAGACAACATACATATGTAGTAATAAAAGACAAACATACATATGTAGTAATAAAAGACAACATACATATGTAGTAATAAAAGAGAAAAACATACATATGTAGTAATAAAAGACAAACATAATATGTATAATAAAGACAAAACATACATATGTAGTAATAAAAGACAACATACGAGTAATAAGCTATGTAGTAATAAAAGACAAACATACATATGTAGTAATAAAAGAGAAAAATACATATGTAGTAATAAAAGACACATACATATGTAGTAATAAAAGACAACATACATATGTAGTAATAAAAGACAAACTACATATGTAGTAATAAAAGACAAACATACATATGTAGTAATAAAAGACATACATATGTAGTAATAAAAGACAAACATACATATGTAGTAATAAAAGACAAACATACATATGTAGTAATAAAAGACATACATAATATGTAGTAATAAAAGACAAACATACATATGTAGTAATAAAAGCAACATACATATGTAGTAATAAAAGACAACATACATATGTAGTAATAAAAGACATACATATGTAGTAATAAAAGAACATACATATGTAGTAATAAAAGACATACATATGTAGTAATAAAAGACATACATACATTGTAGTAATAAAAGAACATACATATGTAGTAATAAAAGACAAACATACATATGTAGTAATAAAAGACAAACATACATATGTAGTAATAAAAAGACATACATATGTAGTAATAAAAGACAACATAATTGTAGTAATAAAAGACATACATATGTAGTAATAAAAGACATACATATGTAGTAATAATAGAAAAACATACATATGTAGTAATAAAAGAATACAACATATGTAGTAATAAAAGACAACTATAACATATTGTAGTAATAAAAGACATAACATACATATGTAGTAATAAAAGAGCATACATACATATGTAGTAATAAAAGACATACATATGTAGTAATAAAAGACAACATACATATGTAGTAATAAAAGACACATACATATGTAGTAATAAAAGACTACATATGTAGTAATAAAAGCATACATATGTAGTAATAAAAGACATACATATGTAGTAATAAAAAACATACATATGTAGTAATAAAAGACAAACATACATATGTAGTAATAAAAGACATACATATGTAGTAATAAAAGACATACATATGTATAATAAAACAAAATGTAGTAATAAAGACAACATATGTAGTAATAAAAGACTAATACATATGTAGTAATAAAGAAAACATACATATGTAGTAATAAAAGACAACATACATATGTAGTAATAAAAGACAATACATTGTAGTAATAAAAGACAACATAATATGTAGTAATAAAGAAAGACATACATATGTAGTAATAAAAGACAAATTAGTAATAAAACATACATATGTAGTAATAAAAGACAACATACATATGTAGTAATAAAAGACAAACATACATATGTAGTAATAAAAGACATACATATTGTAGTAATAAAAGACAAACATACATATATAAAGACTACATTGTATATAAAAGACAAACATACATATGTAGTAATAAAAGACAAACATACATATGTAGTAATAAAAGACAAAATACATATGTAGTAATAAAAGACATACATATGTAGTAATAAAAGACATACATGTAGTATAAAACAATAATATGTAGTAATAAAAGACATACATATGTAGTAATAAAAGAAAACATACATATGTAGTAATAAAAGACATACATATGTAGTAATAAAAGACATACATATGTAGTAATAAAAGACACAACATATGTAGTAATAAAAGACATACATACATATGTAGTAATAAAAGACATACATAATTGTAGTAATAAAAGACATACATATGTAGTAATAAAAGACATACATATGTAGTAATAAAAGACAAACATACATATGTAGTAATAAAAGACATACATACATATGTAGTAATAAAAGACATACATATTGTAGTAATAAAAGACATACATATGTAGTAATAAAAGACAAACATACATATGTAGTAATAAAAGACATACATATGTAGTAATAAAAGACAAACATACATATGTAGTAATAAAAGACATACATATGTAGTAATAAAAGACAAACACATACATATGTAGTAAATAAAAGACAACATACATATTGTAGTAATAAAAGACATACATATGTAGTAATAAAAGACAATACATATGTAGTAATAAAAGACAACCATACATATGTAGTAATAAAAGACATACATATGTAGTAGAATAAAAGACAACCATACATATGTAGTAATAAAAGACAATTACATATGTAGTAATAAAAGACATACATATGTAGTAATAAAGAAAAGACATAAACAATATGTAGTAATAAAAGACACACATATGTAGTAATAAAAGACATACATATGTAGTAATAAAAGACAAACATACATATGTAGTAATAAAAGACAAACATACATATGTAGTAATAAAAGACAAACAAAGGACCGAGGGGAGGGGGAGGGGGAGGGGGAGGGGGAGAGGAGACATAAAATTCTAACGTTCTAATGAAGTGAGATAAATGATTTGGAGAGAGGGAGAGAGAGAGAGAGAGAGAGAGAGAGAGAGAGAGGAGAGAGAGAGATAGATAGATAGATAGAGAGAGAGAGGGGGAGATAGAGAGAGATAGACAGATAGAGAGAGATAGATAGAGAGAGAGGGGAGGAGAGAGAGAGAGATAGATAGATAGATAGAGAAAGACAGAGAGGGAGAGAGAGAGAGAGACAGAGAGAGAGAAAGAGAGAGAGAGAAAGAGAGAAAGAGAGAAAGAGAGAAAGAGAGAGAGAGATAGAGAGAGGGAGAGAGAGATTCAGACATTGTGTGTGTGCCGCGAGCATGTGTGTATGTGTGTGTGTGTGTGCGCGCGCGCGCGCGTGTGTGTGTGTGTGTGTGTGTGTGTGTGCGCGTGTGTTGGTGCGCGTGAGTGCATGTGTGTGTATGTGGTGGTGGTCTTTGATTTAATGTCTATTCACTTAAGTGATTTTAGACAACAACAACAACAACAAAATAGTGGGGGGTTGGGGGTTGGGGGTTGGGTGAGGGTGGACAGAGGAGGTAAGAGGATATTTGAAAATAGTCGATTGTGATCTTGAGAAAAGATAATCCAGATAAGAACTGTCTCGAGGAGGGGTAGGTAAAACTAACAAATAATGTTACAATAATTAACGATTTAAACAAACAAACTAACAAACACAATTAAGAAATATATAGAATAAATAAATAAAAACAAAACTAAAAATTGACTATCCATAACAGTGAACAAGTGAAATAACATTTTAAAGATAATGCGCTATAGGACTTTTTGACAGGATAACAAAAAATTCACAGATCAATGATGATGAGGCAAATATGTCAGAAACTGTCTTCGTGGATAGTGTAGGAATATATCGTTTTACCCTAACGCAAGAAAGAATATGACTATGTGTTATCTTCTTTCCACACAAACACACTATATTCCTGGTGTATTTTGTTTTGAATGCAGCAAGTTTCCATCTATACATATGGGATTGTATACTTCTGCTGGCAGGAAACTGCTTGGGTATTTTGCTAACTTCAAAGTTCATGTGACATCATATTTTTTCTGTTTTTCTTGGAACTGCTTCCAGACGTAGGTGTCCACTAAGGTGTAATACTCGTGCAACGAGAGAGAAAGCTGTATCTTGTTTGAATCTGGTGAACTTTTTGCCCCCCGTTTGGCAGCCCTGTCAACCTTATCATTATAACTAAAAGAACTACGAGAAGGTAGCCAGCAGAAAGTAATATCAGTGCCTCTTAAGGGTAAACTATGAATCAAGTGACTAATTTCCAGAATCATTTCAGACCTTGTTAGTAATTTTGATAATTCAAGAGCCTGAAGTACTGATTTTGAATCAACGCTTAAAAGTATATGAAAAATTGTCCTAGAAAAATTTATCATAAAGTTTAAAGCCATTAATATTGCAAAGAGTTCAGCTGTAAAGACAGATTTATCAAATCCTATATAGAAAGATTTTTTCAATTTTGAGTGCAGGTATTAAAAACGCTGAGCCTGCTTTTTTTTCCCAATTATTGATCCATCAGTTTAAATTTTCAAGTGATTGGAGTAAAAGTGTTCTATATGACATTTAACCTGACTTGCCAGTAAATTTATATTATCTTCTTTTTTTTAAATTAGTGTGGTATATGTCAAATCGTGCTCTTCGGAGTTCCCAACTGGGTACCGGCGAAAAGGAAGGTCTTACAGATACAGGATCTACTTCTAGATCAATTCCTGAGCCTTTCATGACATCAGATGTGTATGTCGCAAGTGTGACTTGTGAAAATATTGATTGAGCTCTTTTAGGAAAGTCGGTATCTGATCTTAATTTTGTTTCTGTTTCTGAGGTGTTTTCTACGGTGGTGTTCCTTAACAAAAATTTAGTAGAAGCGACTTTCCTTTGTTCATCAAGAGGCAATATTTTGATTTCATTACATGTGCGAAGACAGGAAGCATGCATTGGAAGACCCGATGCAAGTTAAATTGGTAGCATTATGTCTACCCCCCAACTGTTGAAACTTCCCCTACGTCTCATTCGCGATTACGATCGGACGATCATCACTACCTTTCGTGAATCAGAGAAATTACACCGCTCCCTAGCGAAGTTCAGGAACCATCTACACTTCACACTGCACTGCAAACATCACGGCGTCTTTCCCACCAGCCTAAAAATCAAAACTTCGATGAAAGGAACAGCAGCAAATAATATCATCAATCAGGCACAACGAGCACTCATGAACGAACGCATCAAGCAAATCAACACCCGCATCACTTGTCTGGAAGGGAAAATCCAAGACCTCGAGGAAAGACTGAGCTCTAGCACACTACCAGATGCTATGCTCTCCGAAATGAAAGAGTGGCTAAACAACACACGACGAATAGAATGGGACAAAGTACGCCAACGCCATCGAAAGAAATTCGAACTTCTAGCACCAAAAAACAACAGGAGACAACAGAATGACAAAAGCGAGATTACACCTGTACCGGAAGAAACAAAAAGAAAGACCAAAGAGAGGTGGGTGATCAATCTATCAGATCGCCAACTCACTAAACCAGAACAGGAAGTACTAGAGAAAGGACTAAATTTCGCCGTAGCCCCTAGCAAGCTTCCAGTGGTAGACCTCATCACAAGCATTGAAACAGCTTGCAGGTATATTGGCCCTAATTCAGAAGAAGCCACACACTTAAGATCAGACTGTGTCAGAATCATGAAACAGGCCAAACTACCGAAATCCAACTTAACACCGGACCAAAGACGGGCTCTGGCGGATTTAAAGAACGAACACGCCACGATGATCCTACCAGCTGACAAAGGTCGTGCCACAGTCATCATGCCTAGACCCATGTACTATGAGAAGGCAAGCGAACTTCTGGAAGATACTACAACATATGAACGCCTCAAGAAAGATCCTACTTCCAAGTTTTCCAACAAACTGAAAGACACACTGAAACGCCTGAAAGAGACGGACCGCCTGTCATTAGAACAGTACAGGAAATTATACCCAACTGTGTCCGACGTCCCCAAGTTCTATGGTCTACCCAAAGTCCACAAGAAAGAAGTCCCCCTCCGTCCCATAGTCGCATCCAGAGGTTCCATCATATATGAGACGGCTAGATTTGTGGCGGACATCCTATCACCTCTCGTAGGACACACAGATCATCACATCCACAACAGTGCTGACCTAGTGGAAAAACTGAGTAACTACACCCTCGCTCATGATGAACTCCTTGTGTCATATGATGTCTCTGCCCTATTTACCAGCGTACCAGTGAAAGAAAGCATAGAGATCATACGCCGAAGGTTACAAAACGACCAAACCCTCCACCAACGTACATCTCTCACAGTGGACGACGTATGTGAACTCTTGTCCTGCTGCCTCACCACCACCTACTTCACCTTCCAAGGTGAATTCTACCAACAAAAAGAAGGAGCAGCCATGGGCTCCCCAGTAAGCCCAATAGTAGCCAACCTGTTCATGGAGGATTTTGAAGAGAAAGCATTGGCTTCTTTCCACTCCCCACCACGATACTGGGGGCGCTACGTAGACGACACCATGACTATCCTCCCCCAGCAACTGGTCGAACAGTTCACAGAACATCTGAACAACCAACACCCAGCCATCAAATTCACGAGGGAAGTGGAACAGAACAACTCCATAGCCATGCTGGACACCCTCATCACCAGAACTGATGGCATTCTATCCTTCTCGGTCTACCGTAAACCAACTCATACGGACCAATATTTACAGTTCGACAGCCACCAGCCCCTTGAACACAAACTGGGAGTGATTCGAACCCTTACCCATAGAGCTAACACCATATGCAGTACCCAAGAGGCAAAAGACAAGGAGACAAACCACCTGAAAAAAAGTGCTCACCATCTCGGGCTACAAAAAGTGGGCCTGGAACAGCCCGGGAGGCAGGAAATCCAACACCGCATCCCAACAGCCAGTGAAACAACACCAGCGCAAGGGACACATCACCATCCCATACGTAGGAGGTGTGAGTGACGCTCTGTCCAGAAAGATCAGAAAACTGGGGGTGGCTGTACATTCCAAACCTTCCAACACCATACGCAGCCAGCTGGTCACCCCCAAGGACAAAACCAGCAAACTCGACAAAGCTGGCATTATATACAGAATAGACTGCCAGGACTGTAACCAACATTATGTCGGTGAAACTGAACGCCCCCTTCAGAAGAGACTAACAGAACACAAGAGGGACTCTTCTCCAGTAGGAGCTCACCTACACGCCGAAAAACATCAATTCAGTGCGGACAATGTCAACATCCTGGACAGAGAAAATAAGTGGTTCCAGCGAGGAGTCAAGGCCATCTACATCGCAGCCACCAACCCCCCGCTCAACAGGGACCGGGGCCGGTACACCCTGCCCCCGGTGTACCATTCTCTGATTCGATCTCGTGAACTGGGTTCATCCCATGTTCGCGAGATCTGAGTAGAGATTCACGCAGACAGCATTAGAGCGCTGACGAAGATGGCGAGAACGCCATCGAAAGCTACGGAACTGTGAGTAGCGATTTTTACACTGTTGGGAGACCTTGTTCTTCAAAATTGGTAGCATTAAGTTTGAAACCCTTACAGTCTATGCTCTGCAATTACATGTAATTAGCGATTTGCAAAGATGAACAAGTATTGATGAATCTTGGTCCCATGTCTGTTTGCTAACTATTTTCAAGAAATTTAAGCTTTTTTGAGCTTTTGTTAATAGGTATTCAATATGCTGATTCCAAGATAATTTTGCTGTAAAGAAAACTCCTAAGAATTTAATCGATTCGTTATATACTGAAGAAGAGTATCTCCCAGTTTGAAAGTGGGAATATTTGCTGGGTTAGCTCCACTATTAAACAAAACTATTTTTGTTTTCTCCAGGGATAGATGCAACCCATTTTCTACCATGTATCGTGCTATTTTATCAAGTTCTAATTGATAGCGTTTGCGTGTATAATTAATACAGCGCAAAGGAGTTTTCCTTTTCACATTTACCTGCATCCACATACATAAATCGTCAGCATATTGAGCTAAAACTACATGCGTAGATAATTTACTGGGTAAGTCATGCATTAATATCATGAAAAGAAGGAGAGCTATAACAGATCCCTGAGGGATACCCATTTGAAGAATTCGTTTTATGGAATATACATTTTCAATCCTTGTTTGAAATACTCTGTTTTCTAAAAAAACATTTAACATAGTCAAAAATATGACCTGTCAGCCCAATACTTTTAAATTTAAGTAACAATCGGGAGTGCCACACGTGGTCGTATGCTTTAGTTATATCAAAAAAATGTAGCTAATAATAATAATAATAATTACAATATTTATATAGCGGAAAATCTCGATAAAAATCAAATCTAAGCGCTGAACATACACTTACGCATGCGCGCACACACACACACACACACACTCACACATGGCTATAAATGGGGAAAAAGAATAAAAGCAATGGAAAATTATAGAGAGCATATTATATACAAATATATATTACAATGTGATTCCCCTCCGAGTGGAGACAGGCTATAGAGGGGGATGAGTGAGGTCAGGATTTTATGCAGAGGAGAAAAGGTGAGTTTTGAGAGCGGACTTGAAGGAGACAAAAGTAGGTTGCTGACGGACAGAGAGAGGAAGTTTGTTCCAGGAAAGTGGACCAGAAACAGAGAAGGCTCGTGGACCATAGGTATTGAGCTTGGTGCGTGGAAAGCGAAAAGTCAGAGGATCGGAGGCAGAGCGGAGGGTACGTGAGGGAACATAGATCTCAAGTAGGCTTGACAGGTAATGGGGGGCTGCGTTATTGAGGCTTTTGTAGCACATGGTGTCTAGTTTGTACTGTATGCGCTTTGATACAGGGAGCCAGTGAAGTTGTGCCAGGAGAGAAGATATGTGGTCAGCTTTTTTCTTTTTGAGTACAAGGCGTGCAGCATTGTTTTGAATGCGCTGTAGGATGTGAATGGTGGAGGCAGGAAGACCAGACAGGAGTGAATTGCAATAGTCAATGCGAGACATTATGAAGGAGAGAACGAGTTTTGCAGTTGTTTCCACAGAGAGATACTTCCTGATCAAGCTTATACGATGGATGTGATAGTAGCAAGATCTGGCAGTTTGAGAAACAAAGTTGTTCATGGAGAGGGTAGAGTCAATGTAGACACCAAGGTTTTTAGCTGAATCAGAAATTGGGACTGATGTGTTACATAATGGGAGAGAAAGAGGAGGCAGCTGAGAAAGTTTCTGACGGGTGCCAATGAGGATAGCTTCTGTCTTGTCGTCATTAAGCTGAAGTTTGTTGAACGTCATCCAGTTCTTAATGTCCGAGTAACACTCAGTGGTGCGAGTCAAGAGGCGCTGTATATTGTCTGGTGTGTCACTGTCTAGAAGTTGGGTGTCATCAGCATAGAAGTGGTGTTTTATAGAGTGGGAGTTGATGATGGTGGACAGGGGGGAGGTGTAAAGAGTGAAAAGAACAGGGCCAAGGACAGATCCTTGTGGAACACCACAGGTCAGGCATGCAGGTTGAGAGTAAGTGCCATTAATGAGAACAGTTTGTTTTCTGTTTGACAGATATGAAGTGAAAAAGGAGAGAGCAATGTCAGAGATGCCAAAAGTATGATGAAGTCTAGAAAGGAGAATACCATGATCAATGGTATCAAAGGCTGCAGACAGATCAAGGAGTGTGAGGAGATAGACTTTGCCAGTATCAGTTGCAAGGAGGAGATTGTTGAGAATGTGTAGCAGGGCAGTTTCAATGCTATGGCACTGGCGGTAGGCTGACTGGAAAGGATTGAGAAGATTGTTGGCAGACAGGTGAGAGTTCAGCTGGTTGAGGACAACTTTTTCAAGCAGTTTTGACAAGAAAGAGAGATTAGAGATAGGCCAGTAATTTTTCAGTTCATTTGGGTCTAAATTGTATTTCTTGAGGAGAGGGTGAACAATAGCAGACTTGAAAGAAATCTGGGACAGTTCCAGTTTGAAGAGAAGTGTTGATGATGTCAGTGATGAATGGGAGGAGAGTAGGGAGACAGTCAGAGTAGAGAGAACCTGGAAGAGGATCCAGTTCGCAGGTTTTGAACGACATGGATCTGATTGTGTTGAGAATTTCTTCTTGTGAGACTGGGGTAAAAGTAGTAAGAGGTGTGCCAGAGAAGGAAGGGTCAGGTGGGCATGGTTGACAGGGTGTCCTGTCAAGCCTGTCACGAAGAGTTTGTATTTTGGTGGTGAAATACTTGGAGAATACAGATGGGAGTTCTTCATTTGTGTGTTTTGTTGGGAGAGGTAAATCTTTTCGTGTGCCAAGGAGATGATTCATGGTTGTAAAGAGTTCTCTTGAAGAAGAGGCATTCAGGATTTTGGTTTGGAAATAGCTTGTTTTTGCAGATGCAATGAGGGTGGATACTTTTGTTTTAGAGGCTTGGAAAAGTTGCCTATGTACAGTGAGTTTGGATTTGGCGCTCTGATCTGCAGCGGGCACGTTTTGCACAGGCAATCTCATGAGTGAGCCAGGGGGTAGGGGGGCGGTCAGGTAAAAGACGAGTTGTGGCTGGAGCATGAGTGTCCAGAAGATGGTGGAGAGTAGTATAGAATTCATCGGCAAGGTTGTGTGACTTTTCAGAAAGGAGGCGGAAGGCATCAGATGAAAATGTGGAGAGGTCAATAGATTTGAGATTGCGTCGAGTCACTGTGCGCGTGGTACGGGAAGGAGGAGAAATATCAAGAGAACAGAGAATTGCAGAGTGGTCAGAAGGAAGGGCTGAAGTTAGATGGGTAGAAAGAACTAGGCAGTTGTCAGTAGCTGAATTGTGGTGATCACGAGAAATGATCCAGTCAAGAATGTGACCTTTTTTATGGGTTGGTTCAGAAATATGTTGGTCATATTGTGATTGGACAGAGAGTTGATGATATGTCTTGTGTCATAACGGTGAGTGTTGTCCTAGTGGACATTGAATGTCACCTAGAATGATGAGATTTCCAGGTAAGAGGCAGTAGTAGTCAAGTAGTTGGTCAAAGTCAGAGAGAAACATGGATGTGGTGAGCTTATTGGCAGAGCTAGGTAGAGGTTGATAGACACAGGAGAAGGTGATGGGGTGAGGGGTGGATTGACGTCTTGACAAATTGACGTCTTGCAGATGGTTGTTTTATGTTAGTGGTTAGCTTTGTTAGGATTTCTACTGGTGACATGCGTTTTCGAAAACCTGCCTGATTCACTGGTATTATTTTATTCTTTTCACAATAGTGCATCAATCTCTTTAAAATTATTTTCTCCATTAGTTTACATACATGCGATGTTAAAGCAATTGGCCTGTAGTTTTTTCAAATTGGTATTACATTTACCTGGTTTTAGTACAGGAACCACTATTGTTTGTTTCCAGTAGTCAGGCATTTTCCCACTGTTCCAACATTTTTAAAATATGCTATGTAGCAACATTACAAAATGTTCTGGTAAATGTTTCAGCATCTCATTTGAAATTGCATCTAGTCCTACAGATGTCTTTTTACTTGGAATTGACTGAATGGCATCTTCATCTTCTGTCTCGTCGATACCGCCTTCGTCTTCTGTCCCGCTGGTGCTGCCTTCATCTTCTGTCCCGTCGGTACTGCCTTCATCTTCTGTCCCGCTGGTGCTGCCTTCATCTTCTGTCCCGCTGGTGCTGCCTTCATCTTCTGTCTCGTCGGTACCGCCTTCATCTCCACCTCTGCCACTGCCATGTGACTGTGATAAATTGAAATTATGTCTGTTTAATGCTCAGTCAGTGTGCAAAGACGGCAAAGCCGATGTCATTGCTGACTTCATCACAGACGAGCATATTGACATTGTATTTATCTCCGAAACTTGGCTTAACCCCCTTGGTCACGAACCCATACATGCGAGTCTCACTCCGAGTGGATATAGGCTTGCTTCTTTCCATCGCCCATCCCGAGGTGGTGGTATCGCCATTCTCTACAACGACTCACTCCATTCCCGCCTATCTTTCTCGCAGTCTCTGCCTTTCTCCCATCCTTCTTTTGAGCACGCTGAAGTATATTTCCAATCCACCCCTCACCACATCACCTTCTCCTGTGTCTATCAACCTCCACCTAGCTCTGCCAATAAGCTCACCACATCCATGTTTCTCTCTGACTTTGACCAACTACTTGACTACTACTGCCTCTTACCTGGAAATCTCATCATTCTAGGTGACATCAATGTCCACTACGACAACACTCACCGTTATGACACAAGACATATCATCAACTCTCTGTCCAATCACAATATGACACAACATATTTCTGAACCAACCCATAAAAAAGGTCACATTCTTGACTGGATCATTTCTCGTGATCACCACAATTCAGCTACTGACAACTGCCTAGTTCTTTCTACCCATCTAACTTCAGCCCTTCCATCTGACCACTCTGCAATTCTCTGTTCTCTTGACATTTCTCCTCCTTCCCGTACCACGCGCACAGTGACTCGACGCAATCTCAAATCTATTGACCTCTCCACATTTTCATCTGATGCCTTCCGCCTCCTTTCTGAAAAGTCACACAACCTTGCCGATGAATTCTATACTACTCTCCACCATCTTCTGGACACTCATGCTCCAGCCACAACTCGTCTTTTACCTGACCGCCCCCCTACCCCCTGGCTCACTCATGAGATTGCCTGTGCAAAACGTGCCTGCTGCAGATCAGAGCGCCGCTGGCGCAAATCCAAACTCACTGTACATAGGCAACTTTTCCAAGCCTCTAAAACAAAAGTATCCACCCTCATTGCATCTGCAAAAACAAGCTATTTCCAAACCAAAATCCTGAATGCCTCTTCTTCAAGAGAACTCTTTACAACCATGAATCATCTCCTTGGCACACGAAAAGATTTACCTCTCCCAACAAAACACACAAATGAAGAACTCCCATCTGTATTCTCCAAGTATTTCACCACCAAAATACAAACTCTTCGTGACAGGCTTGACAGGACACCCTGTCAACCATGCCCACCTGACCCTTCCTTCTCTGGCACACCTCTTACTACTTTTACCCCAGTCCTCACAAGAAGAAATTCTCAACACAATCAGATCCATGTCGTTCAAAACCTGCGAACTGGATCCTCTTCCAGGTTCTCTCTACTCTGACTGTCTCCCTACTCTCCTCCCATTCATCACTGACATCATCAACACTTCTCTTCAAACTGGAACTGTCCCAGATTCTTTCAAGTCTGCTATTGTTCACCCTCTCCTCAAGAAATACAATTTAGACCCAAATGAACTGAAAAATTACTGGCCTATCTCTAATCTCTCTTTCTTGTCAAAACTGCTTGAAAAAGTTGTCCTCAACCAGCTGAACTCTCACCTGTCTGCCAACAATCTTCTCAATCCTTTCCAGTCAGCCTACCGCCAGTGCCATAGCATTGAAACTGCCCTGCTACACATTCTCAACAATCTCCTCCTTGCAACTGATACTGGCAAAGTCTATCTCCTCACACTCCTTGATCTGTCTGCAGCCTTTGATACCATTGATCATGGTATTCTCCTTTCTAGACTTCATCATACTTTTGGCATCTCTGACATTGCTCTCTCCTTTTTCACTTCATATCTGTCAAACAGAAAACAAACTGTTCTCATTAATGGCACTTACTCTCAACCTGCATGCCTGACCTGTGGTGTTCCACAAGGATCTGTCCTTGGCCCTGTTCTTTTCACTCTTTACACCTCCTCCCTGTCCACCATCATCAACTCCCACTCTATAAAACACCACTTCTATGCTGATGACACCCAACTTCTAGACAGTGACACACCAGACAATATACAGCGCCTCTTGACTCGCACCACTGAGTGTTACTCGGACATTAAGAACTGGATGACGTTCAACAAACTTCAGCTTAATGACGACAAGACAGAAGCTATCCTCATTGGCACCCGTCAGAAACTTTCTCAGCTGCCTCCTCTTTCTCTCCCATTATGTAACACATCAGTCCCAATTTCTGATTCAGCTAAAAACCTTGGTGTCTGCATTGACTCTACCCTCTCCATGAACAACTTTGTTTCTCAAACTGCCAGATCTTGCTACTATCACCTCCATCGTATAAGCTTGATCAGGAAGTATCTCTCTGTGGAAACAACTGTAAAACTCGTTCTCTCCTTCATAATGTCTCGCATTGACTATTGCAATTCACTCCTGTCTGGTCTTCCTGCCTCCACCATTCACATCCTACAGCGCATTCAAAACAATGCTGCACGCCTTGTACTCAAAAAGAAAAAAGCTGACCACATATCTCCTCTCCTGGCACAACTTCACTGGCTCCCTGTATCAAAGCGCATACAGTACAAACTAGACACCATGTGCTACAAAAGCCTCAATAACGCAGCCCCCCATTACCTGTCAAGCCTACTTGAGATCTATGTTCCCTCACGTACCCTCCGCTCTGCCTCCGATCCTCTGACTTTTCGCTTTCCACGCACCAAGCTCAATACCTATGGTCCACGAGCCTTCTCTGTTTCTGGTCCACTTTCCTGGAACAAACTTCCTCTCTCTGTCCGTCAACAACCTACTTTTGTCTCCTTCAAGTCCGCTCTCAAAACTCACCTTTTCTCCTCTGCATAAAATCCTGACCTCACTCATCCCCCCTCTGTAGCCTGTCTCCACTCGGAGGGGAATCACATTGTAATATATATTTGTATATAATATGCTCTCTATAATTTTCCATTGCTTTTATTCTTTTTCCCCATTTATAGCCATGTGTAAGTGTGTGTGTGCGCGCGTGCGTAAATGTATGTTCAGCGCTTAGATTTGATTTTTATCGAGATTTTCCGCTATATAAATATTGTAATTATTATTATTATTTAATTCTTGGAGTGTGATTGATGCATTTATATAGTGAGTATTGTCAGAGGCAGGATCCTTATATACGTATTTCTCTTCTTCTCGTTCCCTATAGTCTCTAGAGACAGGAAGTCCTTCTACACGACAGGCCTCAGCAAACACATCTGCAAAAGCTTCTGCTTTTTCCAATGAGCTATGAGATGGGTTGTTTTCTAGCTTTGCTGGAATTGATGGCAACTTGATCCCGTGTTTCATTAATTTTAGTTTTTCCCAAATCTTTTGCATATCTTTGTGGTCATTTACTTCACATTTACAAAAAGATGTCCAGTACTGTTTTTTGACTTGTTCTTTGATTCTGTTACACTTAACGTGGCACTTTTCATCGCTGTATGATTTTTAGGTGACCTGTGTGCTAAATAGATTTTGTATTTTTCTTTCTTTTCGTTCACTGCCTTTTGACAATCTTTATTTCACCAAACATTTCCATGATGTTTTCCTATTTTCGACGCAGTAAGTTTTGGAATAGAAATGTCAGCTGCCCTTAAGAGTGAGTTACAGAAAACTGCGTACATGACGTTTATGTTCATTGTTTCAGATAGATCTGTTCTTGTCTTTTCAAGGATTGCTTTAAACCTGACCCAGTCTGTGTTTTTATAATTAAACTAGGGTAAACTATCTTGTGGTATGGTGTTTATTTCAGCAGTATAGTTTAGGGTAAGAAGTATGGGAATGTGATCTGATCCCAACAAGTCATCCTCTGTTTGCCATGTTTGGTGCTAGTGATGGTGAGGTTAAAGTGAGGTCGATTGCTGTGGGTCTGTGGGTTGGTCTATCAGGGATCCGAATAACATGTCCGTTGTTGAGTAAATATAAATTGGAATCTACAATATTATTAATCAACCTGTTGCTTGTTATGTTTGTACAATGCTTTTCCCAAAATGGGGCATGTGCATTAAAATCACCACAAATTATCCACTTGTCTTCTTCATCTTGAAAATGTCTCAGCCATTCACAATTCTCGGAATCGGAGCTCTTGGTAGATAAACAGAGGCCATATTCACAACTAACGATGAGGAAAATTTTATAATGATTGCACATGATGAAAAAAATGTGGTAGAATTTGGTACTGGAGACGTTCTTTCACAGTAGTTCAGTCCTTCACGAATATACATAGCTGTTTGTATACGGCCACCATCATCTACAGAGTCACATATTGGTGGATAATAAAAACCGGACATTTTAGGTATATTGCTTTTGGTAGTATTCAGTGACTGTAGAAGCATGACACGGATGTTCTGAGATGAGAGATAGTTACTCAAATATGAAATGTTTTTAACAATGGAACGTGCGTTCCACTGAAAAATGTTGATATTACGTACTAACTACACACTTCTTCATGAAGAACGGTTGAATAAGTTTGCAATTTGGAGCAACATGCTACGTTTAGATAATTAGATTTTCACTTAACTTTGAATTAAAAGGTACAAATAGCATAAAAGCGAAGTAATCAAACAAAAAAAATAATAAGTGAAACAATGTAGTTGAGCACTGAACGGAGAGGAACTGGATCTGGGCTGAATCTAAAATGACCAGGGTGGGAAGAAAAACGGAGAGTGAAAGCCGGGTCTTTCTTTGTTGATGGTGTTGTCGGGTTGATCTTCTCCTCGTTTTTTCCCAGAAAAGCTGATGGATTTGCCTCCCTAAGTTTTTGGCCAGAACGCTCGCCCCTCTGGTGGTTGGATGTATGTCGTCCTGGCTCACTTGAGTATATGTATATATGAGTATGTGTATGTGTGCGTACGTGTGTGTATGTGCACGCGCGCGCGCGCGCACGTGTGTGTATTTGAGTGCGAGTAGGTTAACGAGCACCATAGCAAAGCGCTCGTATTGACCATATCCTTACTTTCTGTGTTTTAATTTGATTTAAAATATTTCCTTTTTTTTGTACTTGGTACGTTCGTTAATTTGTTTCTGTATGTAATCCATAACAATTTGTGCGTGCGTGCGTGTGTGTTGTGTTATGTCTGTGCACGCGTGCACGGTGCCCATGCACGTGTGTGTATATTCACAGAGGCAAATGTATGCAATACTTCCATATACATCGAATACACACAGAGATACAGACATGCATTAGCCATTCACACGCACGTATACACACAGGTACTCACAAGCACACACACACTCACACATAAAGACAAACACACACATGGACACATAAATGAATGAGTTACACACACGCGCGCGCGCGCGCGTGCACACAGATACGCACACACATACACACACATGAACAAAGACACACGCACATGCAAAGGTACAAATCATTTACACTTGAAACAAACAAACAAACTAACACACAAACACACACACACACACACACACACACACACACACACACACACACACACACACACACACACTCATGCATCACACACACATGCGGGCGTGCAGATACACACACACACATGCACATAAACAAAGACACACGCACACACACAAAGCCACAAATTAATCACATTTGAAACAAACTAACACACACACACACAAACACACACATACAAACACACACACACACGCACACACACTTTTTCATACACACACACACACACACACACACACACACACACACACACACACACACACACACACACACACACACACACACACACACACAACGTACTCACATAAGCGTGTATGTACACATGGACGTGTGTGTGTGTGTGTGTGTGTGTGTGTGTGTGTGTGTGTGTGTGTGTGTAAGTTTGTGTGCGTGCCTGCGTGTGTGTGCATGCGCGCGAATCTCCGTCTATCTATATGAACGTCTGTCTGTCTGTGTCCTTTATTTCACACACACAACACACACACACACACACACACACACACACACACACACACACACACACACACACACACACACACACACACACACACACACACACACATATACACACACACACAAACGTACTCACATACACAGGACAGTGAACTAAACACA
>JAPXFY010000026.1:7883988-7908988 GCA_030674185.1 Monoplex corrugatus | reverse complement strand
CAAAAAGATATACAGTGGTACCCCCCAAGTCGAATGCATTCCAAGTCGAATTTTCCCATGTCGAACGAAAATTTCGGCAACAATTTCGCCTCCCATGTCGAATCTCACTCCCATCTCGAACATCTGGCAACAAAGCCAGGACCTGAGGCGCGCTGCCTGCCCAGTCCCACTCACTCCCCTGTGCCGTGCACATCATCCTCTGTTGTTGCTGGCATTTTTGTTGTTGTTGTTGCATTTCTTCTTCAAATTAGCCCTCATTATGGCTCCCAAGAAAGTGCAAAGTAATAGTATTTAAGTCTATTTCTGCTTTATTTAAGTGTATTTAAGTCTATTTCTGCTTGCCATTGTACTTATATTGCAGTTATCTGGCCACAGGGCACAACAGAAACCCATAAAAATGTAAAGTAGATATGGAGAAACAGCCTTGTTTTCAAGGGAAATCAACCAGTCATCAAGTTGTAACCTTCCACTACACAGTTCCTTCCCTTAGACTGTCTGCCAACACTTTTCCTTGTCTGAATTGGGTTTGTTTTTGCCGTACCCCAAGTGACTGTGACTGATAATCTTTTTTTATTTTGTGGCATAAGTGACTATGAAAAGGATCAAACTGACTGAAATTTTGCTGTTCAAAGCTTCTCCTACCATCATTTGACCCAAAAAGATTAAAGGTAGGAAAATATTTGACAATGAACTGATTTCATAATGTTGCATGTGTGTAAATTTGACTTCAGAACTTTTTTTATTTTTTGCATTTACATAGCATTTTGACCTGACATTTTGGAAAGTTTACCTGAATTACTCATACAAGTTGGTTTCATTTCTAAAAAGTAGACATAATGAGCTTTCTAAAATTGTATATTTTATGTTTTTATTGCAAATAGAAGGGGCTCAGAATTTTTGTAAAACTGCTAAAAAAAACACCAAAAAACTGCAGGAAATTGCCGGGGTCCATTTAGCTGCGTCGTCAATGAGTTAATGCTTTTTACTTTAATTTTAATGGGAAAACTGCCTCCCAACTAGAATATTCTCAAGTGGAATGGCCCAAGGAATCAATCAGATTCGACTTAGGGGGCACCACTGTATCTTGAAGTTAGACTTGAAGGAAAACAGTATATGACTGTCAAAGAGACAGGAGCAGCTCATTCCAATAGTGTGGACCCGAGATAGAAAACGAGCGGCGATCAATTGTAGAACCTTTATATCAAAGAATATGTAAATAAACAGTGTCAGAAGCAGAAGAGATAGGTTGGGCAAACATTTTCTTGAAGGCAGCATCGTGAGTTTCCTGGGTTTTCCCATAAATCAGGGTGCCATCAGTAGTGTTGACAGCACCAGGAATGTCAGCGAACAGGGTGCCAATGTTTTTTAACATCCGGCGTTTTCCATGTGCTGGGGAAAAATGTTCCATCTGTACACTGAAACAACTGTTGCTTCCATCTTTGTGGAAATCGATGCATTAAATTGCATAGAACGATGCATTAGGCATGACAAAATGTATTTTCAGATGATTTATAACAGTTTATGGTAATTTCCATAAAACACTCATAAACGCTCACAACAGAAACAAGAAAAAAAAAAAACCCAAAGGAATAAATAAAAAATATGGCCCTCCTGAAGAAATCTTAAAGTATTCAGACTATGGCTGACCACCTACCGACAGATCACTGACAGCTGATGAGCTACAAAGTGCTTTAGTGTACTGTAAAAAGTACTAGTGCACGAAGTGGCTTGATCGGGTCACGTCGTCTGTTGCCGCCACGCTCCCCACCTCCACCTCACTCCATTGTGTATAGAATAGCAACGGCAAGTTTGAAAAATGGCTTCTAGCCAATAGCTTTTACCGTTGAAAAATAAAGCATCATTGTCATTGTCATTGTCATTGTCCATGACCCTTGTCCTCCCCTTACCGCTTGTAATACTACTCCCTGGAAGTGGTGAGTGGTTTTACAATGTCCCGACTGTATATTTACACAGTTTGAAGGTGTCGGCTGGCTGTCAGTTTTCCATGAGTCCACAAACCCTTTGTGTCACATGTTCGTAGGATCAATACTTTTGGTGTCTGGTCTGTCCCATGCACATTTCACACCAACAGCGAGTAATTAGTGATGTTTGAACCACTTCTTGTCTCAGAATTGTCTTCTGAATCATCCTACAATCATTTATAAGTTCTTGGCTCAACTCTCATGCTTTCAAAGGTTGATTGAAAACGCGCAGGTTTGCAAGACAGTCTTGGCGTCGCCATTTTGCTAAAAACCCCATTATCTTTTCAGATAGATAAAATCAATCTGATGAGGGTTGCATAGGTCAAAAAGTCGTGTAAGGGAAGCCAATCTCTTTTATGAAACCTCTCTCAGACTGATAACATCAGTCAGAACTTCTCTTCTATTTACATTAGGCTGAAACGTGTGTCAAACTACCTTCGTGAATTTTCCGTTTGTAGGCATCAGAGAAGGCTCTGGGAGCTCTGTAAATTTTACGTTGGGGGCACTTATGGGATTTGAATTAAGAAATGTAATTCTGAAAGATTTCTGCTTTAGACTTGACATCCAAAATTCAGATTTCCTTAACAGAATTCAGTGTCATGCCACTTCATGTACTTTTACCTAGACATGGCTCTTTGTGCATGTACTTTTATCTTGGTGTGTATGTGTGTGCGTGTGTATTCGCACGAACGTATAGGTATTAGTCCTGGTCCTTCATGTATAATTTATGTTTATACTGCTTGGATGAATTTAAGCATACAATCTTCTTTTAATGTGCCATTGAGTCCATGTATGTTTTACCTCGATGATGATTTACTGAAATAGACCATATTATCACCGTTTTCCCATCCCAGTGAGGTCTTGGCTTTGCTGCTGCACATATGCCTTTTTATTTTTCATTTTTATTTTCATTTCATTTCGTTTTATTTCATTACGTTTTTAAAAAAATTATATCTGTTTTAATTCTCTTTTCACAAAACAGGCCCAGCCGTGTCTAATGTTTTTTTCTCTCCAGGGACTCCACTTTTCCCGTCAGCACCTTGGCTGTTAGTATAGGATGTTTTTCTTCCTATTCCAAGGTCAGACAGGATTCGTTGCACCATGAACGATCGGTTTACATCAGCCATACCTCTTGATTATATATTTTCCCCATTCAGTCGATCATATGCTTATAATTCCTCTTATGCAGTATTTAGTAGTAGGATCATTTACATTCCAAACTACTCTTAGCGAGCGCATCATAGTTTTAATTTTAGCCCTGGACCCTGTTCAGGATAAAACAATATTAATATGGCATGACCACTTTTCAAACTGCAGAGTGGTGTCAGACTTAGAAATGTGCATGTTCCATAGGCAGACATTTTGGTTGACGTCGAAGGCAGCATGCTTTGTGCTCATGGAGTTATTGCATGAAAAGTTTGTGCATCATTAATATTGACTGAAGCACCAGTAGTATCAGCAAGAAATGGAACACGCTTACCAGAGAGATTGATGCTGACGCTGGTGCTGCACTGAAATTATCTATAACATCATACACAGTAGCAAGACACTCCAGGGAGTGTCGCCACTCACAAAACTTGAAAAAGTGCGGATACAATGATTGTGTGATTTCATTCTTTTAGCACTGATGTGCCCTGTCATCTTGCTATCGTTTGTTTTTACAATATCATTTTGACTGAATGTCCTGAAATTGGCTGTATTATAAAAGTAATATTTTCATGTAATTCTATGAGGCATTTTCGTGATCACTTAATGAAACATTTTCATTTCAAGATGTCTTGAACAACTGTTCCATTCATGTTTAGAGCTGGTATAGTAAATAATGTTGCCAAGCTGTTACTCTGTTGTTAATATTAACAGCTATGTCAGCCTGATATAATTTCTGTCTAGTTGCAAGCATTCATACAGAGATATGTAAAGTACACGCCATTGGGTTTTATCTTAACACAAAACATGTCAGCAATTTATCCCTTTCTTTTTAAGGCTTTGGATAGGAGAAGTACGTTGTAGAATCAGTTCTGAGTTAGTCACTGGTGATCCTTACAGAACTTTCTGATCATTCTGAATTCTTGTGTGACATTGACAAGTCGTCAACCGCTGTGATGTAACTTCACTGATGTACACTTTACATGGATGGAAACATACATGTCAGCAACACTGACTCTTGGTAAAGTGTCAAAAAACATTAACATAAAATAAATAACAATATGACTGTCCAACACACACTTTCAGTGCACAGTGATTTCCCAAATGTCACCCAAAACGTATCATTTCAAGATGAGTGTATGGAAGTCAAATTCAGTGAGATGGAATATTTACCTTGGAACAACCCTGACAACATTGTCAGTGCTAAAGTTGAAGAAGTTGTAAACCGAATTAAGGACAATGTGCTCGGGTTCTTCTTTCTTTTTGGGGGGTCAGCGAACATCATCAACATGGCGGTGTTTTACAAACAAGGCCTTAGGGATCGTGTCAACTTGTGTCTCTTTGCCTTGTCTTTAGCTGACGAACTTTACTTAATAGTAGCTGTATTGCACTATGGAGAGCAACTTTATTTTCAGTTTGTCACGAAAGAAAGATATGGCCCAATGTTTACTTTCCTCATGAATTCGAATTTAACAGGACTAACAGGCTTTTTCTCTGTTTCACCTGTTCTGACTGCCATCATTGCCATGGAGAGATGTTACTGTGTTCTCAGACCACTCAAATTCCAGACTGTGATACGCACTAGAACAATGGCTGCTATCATTATTGCTGTGTATATCATAATAGTAGGTCTCTGTTTCATTGTGTCCTTGCGATATCGTTTGGGATGCAGTTATGACTCTGAATCTGGTGCAGTTTTCAAGACATTCATCGTTGGGAAGTTTTATCGTGATCACCAAGAATTCATTGACATTTGGATAGTTCTGTGTTCGGTGTTGGTATGCCTGGGATTGTGATGGTGGTAGTGATAACATCAACGATAATCACTGTGGTGAAACTTCGTCACATTGTGACATGGCGTGCTGGAACATCGTCATCACTTTCCCCCCGGGAAGTGGCGCTAACCAAGATGTTGGTCGGCAACTCCATCTTTTTCATCGCCTGTATGTTCCCTCTTTCTCTGTTTCGCTCATTGTTGGTCTTTCTCCCAGAACTTAATGCTGGACGACGTAATCATAATTTCTACTTGACTTGTTTGTGGATCTGTGTTATCTACACGTATATAAACGCCAGTTTCAACATCGTTGTGTATTATGCTATGGGGTCTCGATACAGAGAAACGTTCTGGGCGTTGTTCGGCAGGAAAATAAAGTCATACAAAGCATAAAGTTGCTCCATCTCGTGTTCAACAGGCCAATAGTCATATAAAGCGTGACATTTGCTCCATCTCGTGTTCAACAGGCCAATAGTCATATAAAGCGTGATATTTGCTCCATCTCGTGTTCAACAGGCCAATAGTCATATAAAGCGTGACATTTGCTGCATCTCGTGTTCAACAAGCCAATAGTCACATAAAGCGTGACATTTGCTGCATCTCGTGTTCAACAGGCCAATAGTCATATAAAGCGTGACATTTGCTCCATCTCGTGTTCAACAGGCCAATAGTCACATAAAGCGTGACATTTGCTGCATCTCGTGTTCAACAGGCCAATAGTCATATAAAGCGTGATATTTGCTCCATCTCGTGTTCAACAGGAAAATAAAGTCATATAAAGCGTGACATTTGCTGCATCTCGTGTTCAACAGGAAAATAAAGTCATATAAAGCGTGACATTTGCTCCATCTCGTGTTCAACAGGCCAATAGTCATATAAAGCGTGACATTTGCTCCATCTCGTGTTCAACAGGCCAATAGTCATATAAAGCGTGACATTTGCTCCATCTCGTGTTCAACAGGACAAAATAGTCATATAAAGCGTGATATTTGCTCCATCTGGTGTTCAACAGGAAAATAAAGTCATATAAAGCGTGACATTTGCTCCATCTAGTGGTCAACAGGCCAATAAAATCACATAAAGCGTGACATTTGCTACATCTAGTGGTCAACAGGCCAATAGTCATATAAAGCATCAATTTGCTCCATCTAGCGTTTAACAGGAAATAAAGTCATATAAAGCGTGACATTTGCTTCATCTAGTGGTCAACAGGACAATAATAATATAAAGCGTTAATTTGCTCCATCTAGCGTTTAAGAGGAAAATATAGTCATATAAAGTGTGACATTTGCTCCATCTGGAAAGTTTTCAAAGTAATCATTGAATGGTCTGAACGATAACCATGAACAATTTCAGCTTCTTTTACATTTTGTATCGTATTTTCAGAAATAAGATAGAAATCCAGACGGCTTTGTTGAAATGGTGTTGGTCTGTGCCAAGTATATCTTTTTATATCCGAATTAATCTCTCTCCAAATATCAATTAAATCCAAGTTCATGGCAATTTCTTCAACCTTTTCTCTTGGTTTTGGATTATTGACGTGTTTATAATTGTAACAATCCATGTTGATGTCAAGTGCAAGGTTCCAGTCACCCCCTATGATTACATGTGAAGATCCTACTTCTTTGATGTGTTGTTCCAACTTTTCGTAAAATTCTGGTGTGTCTTTATTTGGGCCATAAATATTGACAAGTAGAAAATCTTTATTCATCGTTGTGAGGGAAACAAATATAAGATTACCTTCTGTATCTTTGTGGACTTTCTGTATTTTAAATTCAAAATTATTATTAAACATTACTGCTACTCCTCTGGATTGAGAATTGTAAGAAGCGAAGTAGCATGTACATCCCCATTCAGATTTATGTATAGTTCTAGCTTTAAGTTAAAGTGTGCATCATGTAAGAGATAAATAGAATGATTTTTGTTTGTTTGAGATATTGAAACACATTTCTCCTCTTTTGAGGATTTCCAAGACCTTGACAATTTAATGATGCAATATTAAGGTTCTCCATTATAATTATAAATTGGCATATAAATATTCTAAACCTTTTTATCAATTTTATATGTAACAAAACGAGAATACTATCTCAACACAATTTTCAATATTACAACAATAATGAATACAAACATCTTCGTTGTGTCGATGTAAACACGTGTTTTCATGGAAAAAGTCATTCACTGACATAGCTAAACACAGCATGACCAGTAATCGCCTCAAACTTAACACCGACAAAACCGAATTTATGCCTGTTGGTGCGCTCTCCCGTCTTCGTTTGATCGGCAGTAATTCTGCACACATTGATGGAAGTGACATCCCTTTTCAGCCCACAGTCAAATATCTTGGCATCAAGATCGATCAGGCACTTTCAATGCATGATCACATTAGCAGTATATGCCGCATTTCCTTCCTTGAGCTTCGACGTATTGCATCAATCCGTCGCTATCTTTCTAACGAAACTGCTACCAAACTTGTTCTGGCCTTGGTCACCTCTCGGTTAGATTACTGCAACTCCATACTGGCAGGTCTACCTAAAGATGAAATGAAACGCCTCGATAGAGTTCAGGCAAGTGCTGCACGCCTTATTATGAAGAAGAAGAAGCGTGACCACATCACTCCAATACTTCAAAAGCTACACTGGCTTCCTGTCAGCTATCGCTGCCAGTATAAAATTTACACTATGGCATACCGCCACTTTGAAGGCACTCTGCCATCATACCTGTCTAATGCATTATGCTCATATACACCATCTCGGGCCCTCAGGTCATCGAATGAAAAGCTGCTTAAAATTCCAAAGTGTAATCTTAGAACTGCTGGTGAGCGCTCCTTTCATTATCTTGCACCTCGCCTCTGGAATTCACTGCCGGTCGACCTTAGAAGGGAAAGCGCACTTGCTTCTTTTAAAGCAAAACTCAAAACCCACCTGTTTGTGAAAGCATTTGAAATTCCCACTGTCTAAATGATTGTATTCTTTGCGCTAATGCTGTTGATTATTGTATGATTTCTAAGGTATATGATATGTACTGTTTAAGTCATGTTGTTGTAAGATAGTATAATTTATGAGTGGGTGTGATGTGTATGTGTGTGTGTGTGTGTGTGTGTGTGTCTGTGTGTGTGTGTGTGTGTGTGTGTGTGTGTGTGTGTGTGTGTGTGTGTGTGTGTGTGTGTGTGTATGTATGTGTGTATATATATATTAACATATTTTTAATTTGTGTAAGAGAGTATGCTTATGTGATAGTAAGGTATTATGTACACTATTGTGTTGCTGTAGGATAGTATGTTTTATGATTGGTATGATAGCGCAGTGAGTCTGTATACAGAGAATAGCGCTATATAAAAGCAATTTATTATTATTATTATTATAACAAGAAAAATCATGAAACAGCAAACAGCTAAACCAACTTTCCAAGTAAAAAGCATTCTAATCAAACAGACATATATAGACATTACATAATAAACATAAAAACGATAACTTTTTTTCTGGTGATCGTCATTGGCGAGCGAAATACACAGTGCTGAAACAGACAATTAGTTTATCTAGTACTTGCATGATCCTGTGAGTGGACGCTCTTCTTTGTGGGCGCGTGCCATCCACGCGCACACATGATCGAACAACAATGTTCACACACACACACACACACACACACACACACACACACATACACACACACACACACACACACACACACACACACACACACACACACACACACACACATACACACACACACACGCACACACACTTAAGCAGCTTCATGCCAGCAGAATTATACAATCCCTTATGTATAGATGGAAACTTGATGCATTCAAAACAAAATACACCAAGAACATAGTATGTCTGTGTGGAAAGAAGATAACACATAGTCATATTCTTTCTTGCGTTAAGGTAAAACGACATATTCCAACACTATCTATGAGTACAGTTTCTGATATATTTGCCTCATCATCATTACTGTATGAATTTTTTGTTAGCCTGTCAAAAAGTCCTATAGCGAATTACCTTTAAAATGTTATTTCACTTGTTCACTGTTATGGTTAGTCAATTATTAGTTTTTATTTTTTTCTTCGTTTCTTCCAGATATTTATCAATTTTGTTTGTTAGTTTGTTTGTTTAAATCGTTAATTATGGTAACATTATTTGTTAGTTTTACCTTCCCCTCTTCAAAAACAGTTGTTTTCTGGATCATCTTTTCTCAAGTTCAAAAATTGACAATTTTCAAATTTCTCTTCACTCTTCCTCTTTATCACTCCCCCCCCTTTTTTTTCTTCTTTTTTTGGGTCTAAAATCACTTTAGTGAATAGACATTAAATCAAAACCACCACGCACACACACACCCGTCCCCCACCCGCAACACCCCCCACGCATACACTCCGCACATCGCCCCGCCACCCCTGGCCACAGGCAAAGGCCACCCCACACGAACCCCAAAGCCATGGGGGAGAGAGGCGTTAGAGACCCCCCCCCCCCCCCTAGGGGACGAGCACTAAAGGAGTGGTGCACATCTCCTTCTCCTCATTGCTTTATCTTCCTAAATTCTAAAGAAACGAAATTACAGCTTGATGAACTAGAGGCTTGAAGCATAAAGTTTTTGCTCAAGCGAATTTTATGCAAACCCGTGTAATTATATCGGGAGGTGAATGCTTTACCACTAGCCAAGCAGGCTTACTTTAGGTCGGTTACATCATTTTTTTAAACACCTCATCGATGTTAGTGTCAATGTCAATGCGAGTAGTTTGAATTTCTGTCAATCATGTGTATTTTACCTGTCTAAAAACTCAAATACGAAGCAAAGAAAAGGAATTTTTGTTTGTTATGCATTTAGAAAAAGAAGAAAAAGGAGGATGAGGATGAGGAGGAGGAGAAGAAGAAGAAGAAGAAGAAGAAGAAGAGTTGTGCTAAGAAAATTGATACCGGAAAAATCTGTTTCTACGAAACTTAAGAACAAAGAGATTATGCACGTTTACTTTTACTTTCAGTTTTATTTTTCAAGATGGCGTCATCGCATCGTCCTTACATAAATTCTGCATATGCGTTGCCACTGATGTCACAGAGATTGTGTGATGGATAAGATAAACATAAAGATCATGGCCCTGTAGATGTCTCAAAATGTCTATAGATGTCCTGAACAAATCATGGAGATGTCTGTGAGATGTTCTAGAGATGTCTGTGGATGTTCTGTAGATTTTATGGAGATGTCTGTAGATGCCTGGAGTTGTCCTAGAGATGTTCTGAAAGTGTGTATGTCTGTAGATGTCCTGTAGATGGCTGGAGATGTCTGTAGATGTCCTTGAGATGTGTGTGGACATCTTGAAGATGACCGATGGATATCCTGGAGATGTTTGTAAATATCTTAGAAGTCCTTTAGATGTCTGTAGACATCCTGTGGATGGCTTAGATGTCTGGAGATGCTTGTGGATGTCTGTAGTTCCTGTGGAT
Organism: Monoplex corrugatus; assembly: GCA_030674185.1. Taxonomy (NCBI): domain Eukaryota; kingdom Metazoa; phylum Mollusca; class Gastropoda; order Littorinimorpha; family Ranellidae; genus Monoplex; species Monoplex corrugatus. The sequence goes on along the minus strand of JAPXFY010000026.1, from coordinate 7,898,651 downwards.
GTCTGCAGATGTCCTGTAGATGTCTTGAGATATCTCTAAAAGTCCTGATGATGTCCTGAAGATGTTTGTTGCTGCCTGTAGATGTTCTAGAGATATTCTGGAGATGCGTGTGAATGTTTGTAGATACAGTGTCCTGTGGATATGTACAGATGTTCTGTAGATGTCAGGAAATGTCTGTAGATGTACGAGAGATATCTGGAGATATATGTGGCTGTCTGTAGATGTCGTAGAAATGTCTGTGAGTCCTGCAGATGTCTATAGATGTCCAGTAGATGGCTGCAGATCTTCTGTAGATTTCTGGAGATATCTGTGGGTGCCCTGGAGTTGTCCTGGAGATGTCCTGGACGTGTCTATAAATGTCTGTAGGTGTCCAGTCAATGTCTTTAGATGTCCTCTGGATGTCTGCAAATGTCCAGTAGATGCCTGGAGATGTATGTAGATGTCTTTGAGATGTCTGTGGGCGTCCTGTAGATGTCCTTGAGAGGTCTGTAGATTGTCTTGTAGATGTCTGTATATGTCCTGTGAATGTCTGTAATTGTCTTGTAGATGTCTGCAAATGTTCTGCAGATGTCCTGGAGATGTCTGTAGATGTCCTATAGATGTATGGGGCTGTCTGTCTGTAGTTGTCCAATATTGCAACAAATATCTTAAAGCTGATGATAGGTTGTTATATGCAGCATAATCGTCTAAAACCACAAGAGGCAATGTGTATGAATTCATGTTTCAATTGAAGGGCAGTCGAGGAGAGAAAAAGAAAATATCGAAAAAATAAATTAAGACGGTCAAACTATATCAGTGTTCTCCTTTCTTCCCAACGAAATATACAGGACATGCGTATGCATACATGTTTGCATGTGAACGCATACATGTACAGACGTTAACATTTACACACACAAGCAGACAGTCAGACAGACAGACTGACTGACAGACAGACAGACAGACAGACAAACAGACAGACTCTCTCTCTCAGCGAGTATGCATCCACACACGCACACACATGCATACACACACAACTTTCAACAGTTTGTGACAGTTTTTTTTTCAAAGACACACAACCTTCAACGGTTTACGACAGGGTTTTTTTTTTCAGTGAAGAGTAATACAATAAAATTGCTGTGTTTTTTTTTGTTTGCTGTGAGAATTCTACTAAGCTACGACAAAAAGTTAAGGATAACTACTTGAGAAAACATGGTGCGCATAAAATCAGTTCCTTACTGTATAATTTATTTCTCAGTCCAGCCAAATTGTTATGAAATACTTTGTTCAGCTGTAAGTGGGCGATGTTTGGGTGTTTATGCGAAAATTGCACGGGAGTTTCTCTACTCTGAGCTTGGCCGCAACGGAAAAAGCGGAGACTTGCGGAAAAAGGACCTTGTTTTGGACCGTTTCTGCTGAAACATTGCACAAAGCCAGATGGGAAAAACCATTATGCACGTGCAATGCACTGCTGTTTATGTGTGAGATGCATTATTTGCTTGGCTTTATAGAGGACATTCCACCAGTAGTAGGCCTGATCTGACAATGGCCTTCCACGACGAAAATTGAGCGGAGTTTGAGAGGGGACGAGCTGTTGCATGGTTCCAAGTATGGTGTTCCAAGCGAGAAGTGGCCATGGCGACTTCAGGTGTTCTCATCTCGGTCATTGTCAGATGATTCAACGCTTCACAGCCACTGGGAGGGTCCATGAAAGACCAGATCTGGTCGACCGACAGAAGAACACGTATGATCGTTCTCATTGAACGACAAGCCTGCAGACAAGAAACAGCCTTCCAAGATCATTCGGAAGGCAGAGTTGAGGGTGGGCTACTAACATCAACATCAGCCAAAGCAGACATACAGAACCGCCTTCATGGGTTTAACCTCCGTTCCTCGTCGCCCAGATGTACGGCACGTTAACTAGCCCTAGGGCAGCACGCCGCGCCTTCTGCAGACGTCACGTGAGGTGGGTACACGTCAGCAATGGTCCCAGGTCCTGTTCAGTGATGAATCACGCTTCACCATGAACCATGGTGTGTGGATTGCAGTGTTGTTTATCGATTGCAGTGTTGTTTGTCGATTGCAGTGTTGTTTGTCGATTGCAGTGTTGTTTATCGATTGCAGTGTTGTTTGTCGATTGCAGTGTTGTTTGTCGATTGCAGTGTTGTTTGTCGATTGCAGTGTTGTTTGTCGATTGCAGTGTTGTTTGTCGATTGCAGTGTTGTTTATCGATTGCAGTGTTGTTTTGTCGATTGCAGTGTTGTGTATGGATTTCAATATCATAAGTGGATTTCAGTATTATTTGTGGAATGCAATATTGTTTGTGGATTGCAGTATGGTTGTGGATTGTAATGCTGTTTGTGGATTGCAGTATGGTTTGTAGATTTCTGTATGGTTTGTGGACTGTAATGTTGTTTGTGGATTGCAGTATTGTTTGTGGACTGCAGTGTTATTTCTGGATTGTAGTATGGATTGTGATTTGGAGTGTTGTTTGTGGATTACATTATTATTTGTGGATTGCAATATATTTGTGGATTGCAGCATTATTTGTGGATTTCAGTATTATTTGTGGGTTGCAGTATTGTTTGTGAATTGCAGTGTTGTTTGTGAATTGCAGTGTTGTTTGTGGATTGCAGTGTTGTTTGTGGATTGCAGTGTATTTGTGGATTGCAGTGTTATTTGTGGATTGCAGTGTTATTTGTGGATTGCAGTGTTATTTGTGGATTGCAGTGTTATTTGTGGATTGCAGTGTTATTTGTGGATTGCAGTGTTATTTGTGAATTGCAGTATCATTTGTAGATTGCAGTATTGTTTGTGGATTGCAGTATGTTGTTTGTGGATTGCATTATTGTTTGTGGATTGCAGTGTTGTTTGTGAATTGCAGTGTTGTTTGTGGATTGTGATATTATTTGTAGATTGCCTGTTATTTGTGGACTGTAGTATTTTTGGGGATTACAGAGCTAGAGTTCTTTGTGGATTGCAATGGTATTTGCGGATTGCAGTATTATTTGTGGATCGCAATAATATTTGTGGATTGCAGTGTTGTTTGTGGATTGGAGCATTATTTGTGGATTGCAGTGTTGTTTGTGGATTGCAGTATTATTTGTGGATTGCAGTGTTGTTTGTGGATCGCAATATTTGTTCGTGGCAGTGTTGTTTGTGGATCACAGTATTATTTGTGGATTGCAGTGTTGTTTGTGGATCGCAATATTTGTTCGTTGCAGTATTGTTTGTGGATTGCAGGATTGTTTGTACGTTACAGTATGCTTTGTGATTGTAAAAATAATTGTAGTTCGTGTACTATTTTCATTTGATGGCGTTTTGATTTTCTTGGATTTTCGTTACAAAATTCAGCAAAGCATATTCTTATTGCAATAATACCAGTGATAAGGATTCAAGACAGGAGAGAAGAGTGGCAGGTGGTGATGGCAGTCTGAATGAAGACACAGGAAAGGCAGAACTGGAATTACTCTTTCTTTACTTCATCCCAACCACTCAGACAAGACCAGACGAGAAAAGTATATGGCACTTACGTAGTCCTTGAGCGAATCGCCGCACGCCTGCACGAGATTTGACTCTCCAGAAGCTCTGATGGGTGAGATTTGTGTTTGTTCGTGCAGACTGAGCAGTGTTTATCCTGCAGTCTGTATGACAAACACAAACATGTTATACGTCAGAAAAATCTGCATAGCACACACATTATTTTGGTTTATACTATTTGCATAATATTCACTTAAATCACAACTAATGAATGCATCTTGCTGAAAGGAATTCTAGTCGTACTTTAAAATATTTAACCAGTTACTATTTATCCATGCCAAATATCAAACAAAAGGGTAAACAAATGATGATTCAGAGTTCCTGTGAATATACTTTCAAGAAGCAAATCAATTACTCTGTGGAAAAATCCGGGCGCATGCTGCTTGACCGCAATGTCAAGGGCCTAAAATCTCTTCTCGTACTCGACTACGTGTCAACAATTTACTGTAATATCAAGTTTAAGGTAAGAAATGAAAATACTAATGACATTATTGTATTTGGTCGGACTTTGCACATTCAGAATTCGAATCTGACAAATGGCGGATCATTTTGGCGGTATCTGTGACTTAGCCTGAAAATAGCTTTGAAGCAAGCTTGATACCAAATTATCAAATGTGTGTTATGATTCAAATGAAATATTGCAATGTCAATATTTTAATGCAATGTTTAATTTTACATGAATGATTTCATTATTTTATGAATTTCTGATTACCGTTAAGGCTTCCCAATCGGAAAACGATCAAACAATGAAATCTATTAATTCAAAGGAAAAAGGGAAATTTCACTTCGATTACAATTATGTTAAAAATTAAAAGTGCACATTTTCACGCAAACACACAATGCGTGAATTACTCATTTTCCAACTTTTATGTGTTCTATTTTGAATTTTTCTCCCAAATATTTTGATAAAAATTTAGCTAGGGGAAGTAATTAAAGTCAGGGTTCTTCGAGAAAATGGTATCTGCTATGCGCCTTACTTTTGTTACAATTGTAGCACATAGTTACATTATTCTAAGATGAGGAAAGATGTGATGTCCATACATTTAACTGTAAACAAATTTATTTTGATAAAAAAGACATGATTATTAATATCATTATGGGGAGAAAAAGACATGATTATTAATATCATTATGGGGGGGAAAAGACATGATTATTAATATCATTATGGGGGGGAAAAGACATGATTATTAATATCATTATGGGGGGAAAAGACATGATTATTAATATCATTATGGGGGGAAAGACATGAATATTAATATCATTATGGGGGGGAAAAGACATGATTATTAATATCATTATGGGGGGGAAAAGACATGATTATTAATATCATTATGGGGGGAAAAGACATGATTATTAATATCATTATGGGGGAGACCACGTGATTTGAGAATCCAGTAATAGTTGACGATATGAACAGACTGGAATGAAAAGATCCTCAACCAGCTAGCACAAAGTCTGTTAATCTGTTTTATAAATAGTGATGACTTTACATTCACCAGATATAATTTTTAGTGCTTTAGTTCTTTGATAACATTCTGTGTTATTTATCTTAGTACCTATGTTCTGTAAACAGCTGTTGATGGATTGTATGTATCTCATATAATCCAGAAAATTATATGTATTCTGGCATTTTTCCTCAAAACCTTTATGACATAAAGAGATCCATTCTCAACAATAGCATCTTTGGCTGAAACAATATTCTTCTTTGTCTGTTTCAAAAACCAGAGTACTTTGTTGGACAGTTTTGATATCACATGTCTATCACATTTTCCATAGGCAAGGCACAAATTTTTTCAAAATTATATTCTTGTTTTCCATGTATTTTCATGAACCATTTATGTTCAACAGATCCTTTTCTGTGTGCAACTTGTATGCTCTTTTTTCCATTGTAAAGATCCTATGTATATTTGTCTCACTCATTACAGTTTAATTGCTTGTATATCTTTCTATGTCTGGAATATCAGCATCTCCAGTTTCTACATTCACCGGAATATTTTGTTTTAATTCTATCAGATATATTATCCTAAATGATTTCATAGCACATCTTTTGAAGCGTTTTATATGTGTATCAGGTGGGTTTGGTAGAAGTATCCATAAGTATATCATTTTCGATTCGAAAGTCTTAAGGATTTCAGGACTACAATTCTGCATAGCGGTGTGCATATCCTTTTCGACCAAACCATGAATAAGTTGTGAATTTCTGTGGGTTTCTCTTTTGTGTTCATTTCAATCAGATATTCTATATCGTTTGTAACCATACACCTGAAAACTTAAATCTGGGTTATTCCTTTTCATTTTTTTAATTTTCTTTTGTCCTAAATTTTTTTCCCGAAAGTTCTTCATTTCATCCTAACCACACATTAGTTTTTTATGCTTAAGTTTAATTCCTGAGATGCTTTGAAATATCTTAGGAGTTTCAAACATCTGAAAGGACAAAAACCAACATCGTATATTTATGTCTAATGGTTTTTATTTTCTAATCGACATGCACTGTGCAAAAATATTGAACATAGTCTCGAAGAATGTATTGTTTGTACATGGAAAACAGAATCAGAGGGTAGTGATGAAACATTATTCTATAAAAACATCAGCAGAGATCATGCTGATGTAGGAGCTGTCCACGTCGTCAGGGAGCACACAGAGGAGACTAGAGGAAGAACGCATAAAAGTTCTGAACGCCTGGATCGTGACAGGAGTAAGTCCAGACCACTAGTCCCTAGTCCATACTCATATAGCGAAGTGATCAGACGACCAGCATCAAACCACAGAAGGTTTGTCTTCCTGAAAGAAAACACTGGCAGGGATCATTCAGTCTCAAATCAAGCAGAGTCAGTGTCAAACGGATGTATAGACATCAGCACGATATAGAGCAGACAGTTGCCCCTTCCCCACGCCACGACACGTGTGCTCAGGTCAGACGTAGCAGGATAGACTCGGTGATTCCTTCCCCAAATGATGACTCTTGTCCTCACGTTAAACGAAACAGGAAAGACCCAGTGGCCCCTTCTGCATGTGATGGCCCATGTACTTATGACATTTGCAAAAGCATGGACTCAGTGGCCCCTCCCCACATGATGACCCTTGTGAGGAAGTTAGCCATGACACAAACAGTGACGTCCACGAAATCCAGCCTAGTGATCAAAGTGACGATCACACCGATGTCAGTGACAAAGACACCTGTATCTGTGATGCGGAAATGGAAAATATGGGTGAGGTCTTAGCTGAAGATGTGTGTGAAGCGACCAAAGAATCGGGTAAAATTTATACTGAGAATGTGAGTACCGATGAGGTCACTGTGCTCAGTGTCAGAACAAAGTCAGCTGATCACACTAACGCCATGGCACACACCTCATATCAAGCATTAAATGATACACACACGATATCACAAAACGCGAACGCCAAAAGCTTGTCAGACTCGCATGCTGACAATCTAGTTCTAGATTCTGATGATCTAGACACAAACCAGAGCATACAGACACCTTCTGTCACCCATGCTCTGCGACCTAGACGTGCTGTCCTCCCACACACGGATAGACGGTAAGAGCAGTGGCCATGCTCCACCAAGGTCTAGCAGTCAGAGCAAAATTACTGATTCGTTTAAGAAAACGCAGGCTAAAGATCTGCCAAAAACAAGAAGCAGGTCCCAATCTTTTAAAAACAAACCCAGTGTGAGTGAGGCCTCAGGTACTAACAGATAGGATATCGGCCGGGCCACAATATCAGGTAGACCTGTACGATCTGCCACAGGCGACGACAGTTATATTTGGAATCAGAAGACAACACCACCATCGGAATCCAAATGTGCTTGCCGTGTAAATACTGCAAATAAATTACATGTTAGTTTTCTTAATTATAATGTAAATGGCCTTTTGGAAAAATGAGAAAATAATGATTTTGCCAATTTTCTTCTCACTTATATATGTTTGACAGAAACATTTGTTGCAACTGACTTTTAATCACCACTTTTCAGTGACTTTGTAGTGTTCACGTCTAAAGCCAAGAAGCTGTCTCATCAAGGGAGATATTCTGGGGGTGTTATTGCAATGGTAAGGAAATCATATTCTCGTTTTGTTGAGCAAATCCCAATAGAAACTGAAAATACTTTAGCTATAAAAATCCACAAAGACCCGTTTTCTGTAGACAGAAACATACTGTGGATTTGTACATATCTTCCTCCGTGTGATTCTGTCTATTGGAATAGCCAGGAAGGCGCATATGGTACTGATGTGCTGGAGCAATGCATTTTAGATCTATATAACTTGTGTGGTGATTCTTTTTTTTATTGGTAAATGGGGATCTAAACGCGAGAACAGCGAATACTAATTACAGTTTTAGTGGAGAGGTCGATGATTTCGATGTGAATATTTATACCGAGAACAGATTTCCCAGAATTTCACAGGACAAAAACACAAATAAATTTGGTTGTCAGCTAATTGAGTTATGCAATATGTTTGAATGTATGATTTTAAACGGATTGCGTGAAACGGATTTTGACGATGGATGTACATATATTGCGTCCTCTGGGACTAGCACAGTAGACTATTTCATTACTTCCATTGATTTGTTTTCATCTATACACATCAAATCAATTGTTGTTGAGAACATGATGGATTCTGATCACCTACCAGTTGTTATGATGGTTGAAATTAAAAATGATATCGTTGAGGCTGGTCATGGTAAAACAAGTCAACCCAAAAACGAGGTTCGTGAGAAATTTATTTGGAAACATGAACTGAAAGCCGAGTTCCACAAAACTTTGAAAAGCAGTGATAATCAAGACAGACTTACTTTGGCCACAAATACTCTACATTGCGATGTGGATAGTGGTTTGAATACTTTTGTACAATGTCTGAAAGATGCCAGTGCCTGTATGTATAAAACGTATAAAGTTTACTGGAACAAAAGATCAGAATGGTTTGACAAGGACTGTCAGCAAGCAAAAAAAAAAAAAGAAAAGAAACTAGGCGTAAACTAAATTATTTTAGGAAAACTAGGAAGGAAGAAGATACAATTTCATATGTGGAAGAGAGGAAAACGTACAGACGTTTACTAAAGACAAAGAGACAAGCATTTAGGAAACAGAAAGCAGATTCGCTAACTATGGAAATGACTAATTCATCACAGTTCTGGAAACTACTAAGAAGTATGGGTTGTGGAAACAAAGACAAAGTCTCAAATAATATTGATATTAATGTCTGGTTCGAGCACTTCAAGAATATTTTTCAAAATTATGGGGGACATGTTAGTGAACATTGTGATATTGAGGTAGATCTATCTGAGGAAAGGGAGCATACTCTAAATAGAGATATATCTGAAGAAGAGGTTAAACGAGCAGTTGGTAAACTTAAGAGTGGTAAAGCAAGCGGAATTGACAGCATTTCTGCTGAAATGTTAAAAAATGGGGGAAAAGATGTCATAGCTTTTCTAACAAAACTGTTTAAAATAATTTTTGACTCGGGGATATATCCAAAAGAGTGGTCCAAAGCCATTATCATCCCCATTTTCAAGAAAGGTGATCCTGAAAATGCAGATAATTATAGAGGTATATCTTTATTAAGCATGATATCTAAATGCTACACAACAATACTGAACATGAGATTATACACCTGGTTAGAAGCTAATAATTTGATCTCAGCGAGTCAGGCATGTTTTCGTAATAGATACTCAACTGTTGATCATATATTCACACTACATGCTATCATTCAGAAATGCATGGACAAGAAAGGGATGAAATTATATGTTGCTTTTGTTGACTTTAAAAAGGCTTTCGATTCTGTCAGACATGATAAACCCTTCATTGTATTAGAAATGAGGGTGTTAAAGGGAAATTTCTCGCATCATTAATGGCAATGTACAAGTCATTGGTGTCATGTATCCGAGTTAACGATAAATTTTCAGAGATGTTTCAATGTCCGGTTGGAGTAAGACAAGGTTGTGTCTTGAGTCCTACGTTGTTTTCGATATTTATAAATCAGTTAGCGAATTGTATGGGTGACAAAGGAAAACATGGCATCCAATTACTACCTGGGATGTTGGAATATTTGTTTTACTCTTTGCAGATGATGTGGTACTTTTCTCAACTACAACAAATGGTTTACAGAATCAGCTGAACGTTTTAAGTACGTGTTGTAACAACATGAAATTAAAAGTAAATATTGACAAAACGAAGGTCATGGTGTTTAGAAACGGAGGGTTCCTCGGAAAACGTGAAAAATGGTCATATGAAGAAAATAAGTTGGAGGTGGTGAATAATTATTGCTATTTAGGTTTTAATTTCACGACAATGGTTAGTGTCAAAAAAGGCACTGCACATTTAGCAACTAAGGGGAAGAAAGCTGTCATACAGCTAAATAGGGTTCTCCAAAAATTCAAGGAAATGACAATGGATACTTTCTTTAAAATATTTGACGTAAAGGTACAACCCATTCTGTTGTACGCATCAGAAGTATGGGATTAAAACGAATGGAACATATAGGAAAGGTACATATGATGGCGTGCAAAAGATTTTCAGGCGTGCCTGTTAAGACACCAAACAAAATGGTGTACGCTGATCTGGGAAGATTCCATTATTCGTTAACTCTGCGGTCGCATGCTTAAGATATTGGTTTAAATTGCTACAAATGAGAGCCGAAAGATTTCCGCATAAAGCTTACCAAATGCTTCTGGAATTAGATAGAAATGGAAAGGATTGTATGGGCGTCAGAGGTAAGAAAAATCCTGTGTGATACAGGTTTCAACATAATATGGCTGCAACTGGGAGTAGGGGATGTAAAACTATTTTTAAACATATCCAGACAAAGACTTGTTGATCTGTTTATCCAAGAATGCACTAGTATTATTAGAGATGATGACAGATATGAGTGCTATAGATCATTCAAAACAATTTTTGAAAAAGAAAAATATATTTCTGTCATGGATACATATTGTTTCAGAGTGGCAGTCACACAACTAATATTTGATGTACTACCGCTGAATAACAATTCACATCGTTATAGTGAGAGTATTCACAAAAGGGCATGCCCATTTTGCAAAACACATATCGAAAATGAATATCACCTTATATATGACTGTCCCACTTATACAGATATTAGAGTAAAATTCCTCAAAGATTCAGCTAGAATGCCACTTTATCTACTGCTCAAAGCAGAAAATTCTCATCATAGATACAGTGTGTCCAGATTTGTTTTTCATGCCATCAACAGGCGCAAAAATATCATGAATGAATAAACTAACGAAAATAAGTCATCACCAGTACTATATTACTGTATTACATAAGCAATTACACAATGCTGTATAGTTATAATAAATGGTAAAACTATTAACGCTTGTTCCATTACATTTTGTAGTCATTTCGATATAAACTGATGTGTGCTTATTATGTGCTTATAAATCTTGAGTACAACTTTAAATTATGCACAAAAACGCGGGGATAAAGATCATTTTGAAAAATCGAGTTGTTTATTGATACTTGATTTACAAATATTTGGTAAATTGATTATTCATTGATCGTCTGCTTAACTGATTGTTTGATTAATTCATTGATTGATTGATGGATGGACTGACTGAATGATTGATCCATTGATTAGTTGCTGATTAAGCACTGATCGGGAACATGATTTATATGAAACTGATCAAATTGTTCGGTGACTCACTAACTAGTTTGGTTTATAGATGAGTAATTGTATTTGGTGACTAACTTAACTGGTAGAGAAACGGTTCAGTATTTTAACTGATCGGATTTATATGGCTAATTAAATGATAAAATGGTAGTTGATTGATTGATTGATTGATTGATTGATGATCGTTGTCACGGTAACTGAATGTACTAAGTATTTGTTTGATTGGATGGATAAAGTGAAGTTTATTTCGCAAGCAAGGTGATTTACCAATTATTTGTTGATCGTTTGATGATTGTATTATTTGACCGGCTGTTGGCTATACAGAGAGACTAATTGCTTGACCAGTAGATGGAGGAATGGAACGATATATGTATATAAATATCTTTATGACTTGTTTGATGCCTTAATGCACGGATGAAGCTTGATGATAATCAAGTACTGTTTAGTGTATTACTTCATTAAATGTTAGATCTGGTCAGCAATAGAAAGATCTGTTGACTGTTACACCGACGAAGTATCAAATGAGGAAAGCGCGGAAAGTGACAATGTTCGACGATGCAATCATACGCATTGCAATATTGGTGTAATCCACAAAAACCCTATCCACCCCCCCCCCACCCCGCCCCACCGACTATTGTATTGTGGCCTAAGGCCGATGTACATTAAAAAATTCTGAGTTCTGAGTTCCGTTAACCTATGAAAGTGGATTTTACCACGGAATTATGCCAGGGACATCTCATCTGTTGCCGTGAGATCTTTAACTTGTCACACGGGATCTCAGTTTATCGTCTCATCCGGAAGACGCACTCGGATCAATATTTAAGATTCAATGGAAGAGGTGGGGGATAAAAATCTCTTTTCCATTCACAGCGTAACACGGAAAAAGCACTCGCCTTTCTGTCTGTCTTGTTTTTCTCTGTGGTTTCTCGGTTTCTGTTTTAGTTTGTCCATTTCTGTCAGGTTCTTTTTTAAAAACTCTATCTCTTCTTCTGTCTGTCTGAACCTTTTCATGTCTGTGATTACTAGAGAGAGAAAAAACAGAGAGAGAGAGAGAGAGAGAACAGAGAGAGAGAGAGACAGACAGACACTAACACAGACAGACAGACAGACAGACAGACAGAGGCATAAGAAGAGCAAGGACACATTTTCATTCAGTGTTATAAGCACAATACTAATGCTCTTTTCATATCCACCCCTCGCCTAAGCGGTGTCTAGTAACAATACAGGTGCATGTTATAGAGAGTGTGTATTAATGCAAATGACGTATAATAACATAAAAACATCAAATAATACACAATTGGAATATTAGAGAGAGAGAGAGAGAGAGAGAGAGAGAGACAGACAGACAGACAGAGAGAGAGAGAGAGAGACAGACAGACACAGAGAGAGGCTGTGCGTGTGTGTCAAGGATGTGTGTGTGTGGTGGTCTTTGATTTAATGTCTATTCACTAAAGTGATTTTAGACAATGTGTGTGTGTGTGTGTGTGTGTGTGTGTGTGTGTGTGTGTGTGTGTGTGTGTGTGTGTGTGGTGTATGTGTGTGTGTGTGTCTGTTGTGACAACAACGCCCATACATGCATCTGATTAAGTTAAACATAGAAATATTAGAAAACAAGAAAATAAAGAAGAGAGAGTTCAGGTGGACAGCACGTGCAACAAGCATGTAGACAATGGCACACAGTTGATTGATCTCACTATCTGCACATCGCTCACAAGCCTTGCTTTGTATACATGTGTACACCAACCTGGACAAGTTCGTAATGTTTGAGTTTCAACATTTGATGAACTCCTAAAGCAGAACACCTCGAAATGACAATGCCTCATAAATTAATCGAGGTTCTTTAGATGATTCAAATTTGCTTGAAGTTTGAAGTTTAAAGTTTGAAATTTGAAGTTTGAAGTTTGAAGTTAAAGTTGAAAGTTTGAAGTTTGAAGTTTGAAGCTTGAAGTTTGAAGTTTGAAGCTTGAAGCTTGAAGTTTGAAGTTTGAAGCTTGAAGCTTGAAGTTTGATAAATTTGAAGTTTACTCAAGAGGGATTCATCACACTCAGACAATTCCATATTCTCTCCACCCAACCTGCCATCTCATGAGTAGGCAAGATCTTAAAATGAAAAAGGGAAGGCGGGGAGAGAGGGGAAGGAAACAGGATCTATAAACACAAAACTGACACCACCAGAATGACTGAAGCATTACGATGGGCAGCCAACAGGCCAGTTTTATGTTGCGAGACAGGAATGAACTCGAAATATCAGATCTTGAATCTACAGCACTATTGCAAGAACCAGCCAGTCCTCAAATTTACTTGGATAAATATGTATCACTAGAGCCAATACAAATCAGTCGAAGTCTCGGACGATTGACATTCAATTGTGTAACTGTGGTTACAGACGCCCTGTTAGTCATCATGGCTTGATCTTGTGGTGACCTTAATTACAGCTTCCTGCAATGCCCCCATTCGTGAAGTGAATTCAGTTAGGGGTTTTGGTGTCTAGTGATTCACAGTGAGCTATCACTGGAGAGTGTGGTGGTGGTTTCCCTACCAGGGTATCTCTCACTTGGTCTACCCCCATTAATGAGACAGTACTTTTGGTAGTAAAGGCTTAACAGGCAGTGTTCTTATTGACTTGGATGAAAACAGGCACTGTCGAAATTCATCAGAGTGACCCAGCAACAAATCAAGGTTTTCTCTGGTGGGTGGCTTCATGGTGGCTTGACATCTCTGGCAACTGTGGGATTCCTGCCACTGGGATTTCAACTGCATGAATTTCAGGTCTGTGGTGTGTTGTGGAGTCAGAACAAGCAGTTTGGGATCACGGTAGCACAGAAGTCAGAGAGGGAAAGCTTTCACAAACGCCAATAGTATTGGCTGAATTTGCCAACCTTTGTGAGATTCTTTATATCAAAAGTTTCACACGAGGACAAGCAAATCTTGCAGGTTCTTGGTAACTGCATCGTGGTGCATCTTGATTTTGTGTTTTAGGGGGACTGGTTAGTACGTGACTATAGTGTTCGTGATGCTGATGGCGAGACCAAAGTTCCTGGTTGGCAGCGTTCAAAAAAGAAGATTAAAGTAATGCTCAAGCATGTGGAAATTTAAAAGTCAGTAAAACTGTATTAAAAATATGAGTGGTTTTCAATATGTCGATTCACTTAAAGCCCATGATAGCATCTGTACTAAAAACAGCAAGATCAGAGCAGGAATGGCAAAACAGACATTGATCCCACTCAGTGATATTTGGAAAGACAGAGGCAGACCAACAGCTCTTCAAATCGGGAATTCTAAAGTGTCTGATCTGTCCAGTTCTGATAGATGCTGTGAAGCCTTGACGTGCAGAAAAGCATATGAAAATAAGATCGAAGCAACAGGGATGTGACGGCTTCTTACAATAAAAAGAAGTAATAGTAAAAAAAAGCATTTTGAACGAAATCCCAGTCCAGCGTCAACTGCTGGCAGAAATCAATGATTGAAAAATTGATATACATCGGCCATGCAACCCACAACACCAACACAACCCTAATAACAATAGTT
>JAPXFY010000026.1:7878819-7883888 GCA_030674185.1 Monoplex corrugatus | reverse complement strand
GGGGGGGGCAAAAGTAGGTGTACAGTTATGAAAAAAGAAAACACGTACAATACTCATTGCATTTATTATACAAACAGATGAATATTGCATATACATGTAATAACAAGCACAGCCTTAATCCCTCAGATACTCAAACTGCTTGCCGTCAGTATTCACACACTCGTCTAATCGAGAGCGGACACTTATGCACACTCTAGCACAAAGATCTTTATCAGCATCGATTTCTTGACAAGCCTGCAAGATGAACTGAATCATGTCATTAACAGTGCGCGGCTTGTGTGCGAAAACCCTTTCCTTTACATATCTCAAAAAAAGGAAATCCATCTGTCTTATTGTTTTAAAATCCATTTGCGCTCCTCGTCTGTCAAATTACCAGCCATGGTTAAATTACATTGCCGCTTAAATCTAAATTAAATTGCCGATTTACCTGCAAAAAATAAAAAAATTAAAAGTTAGGATAAAAGTACATGCATATTATTAGTTACGATAAAATATAATTAATGACACTGAAAATATCGAAAATAAGGCCAACTAACTTAATGTGCTAATAATTTTAATGAATCAAGCGTTATAATAATGATGTGATACTTACTGTATACCTACTTTTGCACCCCCCCCCCCCTGTATACAGGTAATCGAGGCAGAGATGCAGTACCTGATTCCATTCAGGTGGTTTTACATCTTAATTCTATGCACATAGAACAAATAAGCTCGGAGCAAATCTCCATTTTCTGAGCGATAAGAAAAGAAAAAGAAAATGTTCGATATATTCAGTGTACTAAGAACTTTATGTGATAAGGCAAACTAGTATGAAAGTTTGAGCGGATCTCAAACGACCGCTGTAAAACTGAAATATTGAATTCTATTTCTGTACACATTTTTTGTACACATACATATCAGATTAGTCATTGTATCATAATTTTTGGTGAATGTGTGTGGTGTGTGTGTGTGTGTACGTGTGTGTGTGTATGTGTGTGTGTGTGTACGTGTGTGTGTGTATGTGTGTGTGTGTGTGTGTGGGTGGGTGGGTGGGTGGGTGGGTGGGTGTGTGTGTGGGTGGGTGTGTGTGTGCGAAAGAGAGAGAGAGTGAAAGAGAGAGTGAAAGAGAGAGAGAATGAAAGAGAGAAAGTGAAAGAGAGAGGGAGAGAGAGAGGGGGGAGAGAGAGGGGAGAGAGAGGGGAGAGAGAGGGGAGAGAGAGAGAGAATACATCACTCAGAATATGAGTCATGAAAACTTTTGGCACACACACACACACACACACACACACACACACACACACACACACACACACACACACACACACACACACACACAACACCAACACACACACACACACACAACAACAACAACACACAACACAACAACACACACACACACACACACAACACACAAACAACACAACACACACACACACACACAACACAACACACACAAACACAAACACAACACACAACACACACACACACAACACACACACACACACACACACACACAACACACACACACAACACCACACACAATACACACGCACACCCTTTATACTGCAGTCATGCAACATTTGTTGATACAGCAATAACTCATTGGGAAAAATATGAATCATCATAACACTATGCACTATATCAGACCAGGACTGGAAACAAACAGGTGTTACAACGTACATATCAGTTTGTTATGTTTTCTATGTGTTCATAATGCATATCAATGTTTCTGACAGCCGAGAAAACAACACATGTTTTTGTATAATCACTATATTAATTAAGGCAAGGCGCGAGGCAACCACCAATTCTATAGCTGCACCAACCAACGTTTGCCCTACACCAGTCGCTGTGGTGTTGTGGTTAACGCAACGGACTACCGACTGGAAGGCTGTGGGTTCGAATCCCCATCATCATCATCATCAGGTGCCCTGCCGCATGGCGATGGCGACCATGGACTTCCAACCATCTCTATCTCTCGTTGCCCCTAGCATCTCCCCCACCCTCCTCATCCCTAGCCACTCTGCAAGTCCGTCCAGCATTCTCTTTCCTGGGTCTACTTGGTGCTCTCTTTCCCTCCAGCTTTCCCGTTGTGACCAGGTGTTCCAAATCCCCCTTCCTCATAAAATGGCCTATAAATGTTGCCTGTCTTTTCCTAATCTTCCTTATGAGTGATCTACTTGTGCCTGCCTCCATCAAGACTGTCTCGTTTGTTTTCTTTGCTGTCCAGGGGAACTCTCAACATTCTTCTGCCTCAATCTTGCTCTGGCTTTGCTTGCTGACTGTCCACGCCTCGCATCCGTACAGCAGTATTGGTTCTATATAACATTCAAGAACTCTCTTTCTGATGTTAATTGATAGGCATTTGTTGGTAAGAATGCTTGTCATCTTCTTGAATGCTGTTTTGGCTTGGCCAATTCTGCCAGCTATTTCCGATGTGCATCTGCCGTCTGATGAAATAACCGTTCCCAGGTATTTGAACTTATCAACCTGTGTCAAGGTTGTGCCATTTGCTGTTATTTTGCATGAGGGGATTTCATGTTTTTTACTGATCACCATGACTTCAGTCTTCCTGCTGTTTAGTTCCAACCCCTTACCTTGGAACTAAACAGCAACGGCAAAAACTTAACCCTTAAACTCTTTTGCCGTATCCAGCAGCAGAAAGCTGGTGGATAGGGTGAGGGAATCAAAGGGTTAACTTTTTGCTTTGCTAGCATGGTTGACAATTCCAGATGCCGATGGACAGGGTGGCGGGAATCAAAGGGTTACATTTTATTTTTCGATGGTATAGATATCAGTAAATAGGCCAGCCACGTGCCTGCCGTTGCCTATCCACTTATATTAACGCTTTGACTCCCGCACTTTATCCATCAACCGCAAAAACTTAACCCTTTGATTCCCTCACCCTATCCACCAGCTTTCTGCAGAAACCTGGTGGATAGGGTCAGGAATCAGAGGGTCAAGTTTTTGTGGAAGCTGGTGGATAGGGTCAGGGAGTCAAAGGGTTAAGTTTTTGCTTTGCTAGCATGGTTGACAATGTAGGATGCTGGTGGACAGGGTGCGGGAGTCAAAGGTTAAAGCAAGATCGTGTGTTTGTGTTTGTGTGTGTGTGTGTTTGTGTGTGTGTGTTTTGTGTGTGTGTGTGTGTGTGTGTGTGTTTGTGTGTGTTTGTGTGTGTGTGTGTTTGTATGTGTGTTTGTGTGTGTGTGAGAGAGAGAGAAAGAGGTAGACAGACAGAGAAGTGACAGACACAGACAGAGAAGTGACAGACACAGACAGACAGACAGAGAAGTGACAGACACAGACAGACAGACAGACAGAGAAGAGAGAAAGAAAGAGAGAGAGAGAGAGAGTCAGAGAGACAGACAGTGAGAGAGAGTGACAGAGAGAGAGAGAGTCAGACAGACAGAGAAAGAGAGAGAGACAGAGAAGAGAGAGAGAGAGACGGAGAAAGAGAGAGACAGAGAAGAGAGAAAGAGACAGACAAAAAGAGAGACAGAGAGAGACAGAGAGAGAGAGAGATTTCAGACTTAGACTTCACACTTCACACTTGAGACTTCGGATGGTTTATCGACACAAAAGGTCGTGGTCCCTCATAACGAGGTACAAGTTTACAACAATTACAACACATGATAAATGGATGTGTGAGCGATGCAAATAACAAGTATTAAATATTACGAAGTCGCAATACATCGCCTGTTTAATGCTTTAGATAAGTAAACTGGCAACTTCCTCAAAATATCTTTTGTTCGGATGCTAGGAACAAACTTAGCCGAATGTGGGGAGAGAGAGAGAGAGACAGAGACAGAGACAGAGACACAGAGAGAGCCAGATAGACAGACAGACAGACAGCCAGACAGACAGACAGAGAGAGACAGGGACACACAAAGAGACAGAGACACAGACAGACAGACAGACAGAGAGAGACATACAGACAGAGAGAGGGAGAGACAGACAGACGGAGACAGAGACACGCAGAAAGACAGACTGACAGAGAGACAGACAGAGACAGACAGACAGAGAGAGACAGACAGGGAGAGAGACAGACAGACAGACAGACAGAGACAGAGACACGCAGAGAGACAGAGACAGACAGACAGACACACACACACACACACACACACACACACACACACACATACACACACACACACACACACACACACACACACACACACACACACACACACACACACACACACACACACACACAGATTTCAGACCAGACGGTTTAATCATTTAGGCCATTGCCATTCATGAAGGGGTGGGGGGGGGGGGGGTGAACATTTTTTAAAAATTCAACAGAAGTTTGATAAAATTTATAAACAGTACTCATCAGAACAGTCACAAATTCATATACAGACAACATACAACTAAGATAACAAACAAATAAATACAAAAATGTATGGATACCTATGAAATATCTTTTTTCCCACATCCAACTAAGATAACAAACAAATAAATACAAAAATGTATGGATACCTATGAAATATGTTTTTCCCACATCCAACTAAGATACAAACGAATAAATGCAAAAATGTATGGATACCTATGAATATCTTTTTTCCCACATACAACTAAGATAACAAACAAATAAATGCAAAAATGTATGGATACCTATGAATATCTTTTTTCCCACATACAACTAAGATAACAAACAAATAAATGCAAAAATGTATGGATACCTATGAATATCTTTTTTCCCACATACAACTAAGATAACAAACAAATAAATGCAAAAATGTATGGATACCTATGAATATCTTTTTCCCACATACAACTAAGATACAAACAAATAAATGCAGAAATGTATGGATACAAACAAATAAATGCAGAAATGTATGGATACCTATGAAATATCTTTGTCCCCTTTTGAGAGATTTATACAAAAATAATGCCTAATTTCTCATTACTTGTTCGCGTTTTTGTGTTTTTTTTTCGTTTGTTTGTTGTTGTTTTTTGTTTTGTTTTTTTGTCGAGAGAAGTTGAATCAACTTTATTCTTGAGGGAAACTCACAGTCTCTTTGTGGCATCAGAGATACAAAGAGTAGACCACATCAAAACTGAATGGGCTTCATCCTCGATGGCATTCT
>JAPXFY010000026.1:7868819-7873819 GCA_030674185.1 Monoplex corrugatus | reverse complement strand
GACAGGTTAGAGGAGTTCTCCAGACGGGATAATCTCCGTATGTTTGGAGTGCCACAAAATAGGGATCAAGAAACATATGACACGTGTGCACGAGCTGTGACGGAGACCCTCAACAGTGTGCCAGGCCCCAAAAAGTGGCGTGAAGAGGACTTTGTCAGGGCACATCGCGTGGGCCAGGCCAGAGACAACCAGCCCAAGCCTATGATTGTCAAATTTCGAGAGTGGAGGGACAAAATGACAGTGTTAACAGACAAGGAGTACAGAGCCAAGCTGGAAGGGAGCGGTGTAAGGGTGGTCAACGATCTGACACGTAGGCAGGCCGCGATCGTCAGCCAGGCAAGGAGCGAGGGGAAGGCAGCTTACTTCATCAAGGGCAAGCTGACGGTGGGCCCGAGGAGACCAGACCCAAGGAGCTTCGCCCAGGTAGCTGCTACCCCATACGCAGCATCGAGCAATACAGCAAGTGACGATCAGCAGAGCGGGAGGGAATCCCCAATACTAGCCACGTGACTGACAATACAGGTCATGACAGCCAACGACGATATAGCCTAGCCAACAAGAAAGTGGAGGGGAACACACAGGTAGACAGACAGGGCAGAGGTGACAAACAGACACGGGGTGTGACACGTACAGCACGAGGAGGGCAACAGGGGGGTAATAGGGGTGGAAGGCAGACAGGGCTTCGTAGCTTTATGACAACACAGGCTAGCGGCAGAGAACTCAGGTCGAGTAGTACAGGGAAATGAGACAGGCTTGATCATTCAACAAAACAGTTATCTTTTCTGAATTATAATGTGGATAATCTATTAAGTAAATTGTCCGATGCTGATTTAATTAATTATGTGAATAACTTTGATATAATCTGTTTAACAGAAACTTTTATTAGCAATGACTTTGATTTCAGTAATAGCTTCTCAGATTTTGTCGCATATAGTGCTCCAGCCAAAAAACTATCAAACCAAGGACGAAACTCAGGGGGTGTGCTACTTCTGATTAAGAGACGATTTAGTCATTTTGTAAAAGAGACAGTGAACGTGACAGTTAATAACGTAGTAGCAATAAAATTTGACAAGAAATTGTTTCAAGTGGAAAAAGACATATTATACATTGCTTGTTATATTCCCCCTGAGTGGAGCCCAGTGTATAGAAATAATGTAATTAAGGATGGCATTTTATTGCTTGAGGAAAGTTTATTGGATATATTTGAAAAAGAAAATGCATATATCATTTTATGTGGGGATTTCAATGCAAGAACAGGTGGGGTACAAGCAGAAACATCGGGGATGACTTTTTGTGATGTTCATTTAGATAATGACAAGGAAGATAAACATGATGTCCGTTCATCAAAAGATTTTTCTACTAATATGTTTGGATCATCTTTACTTGATTTTTGTTTCATGTTGGATCTTGTCATTGTAAATGGTACCTGTAATGGGGATAAAGAGGGTGAGTTTACATTTGTCTCACCAAATGGGTGCAGCATTATTGATTATTTTGTTGTTTCTGATGAACTGTTAGAAAGGTGTGATTTACGTGTAGCTGATAGCCTACACTCGTGGCATTTTCCTGTAGAGTTGACCTGGGTGATTGATGATGGGAAAAAGGGAGAGAGTGAAGTGAGAGAGGAGGGAGGAGGAGAGGGAGGGATGAGAGAGAGGGTGGTGTGGTCAGAAGAATGCGTGCAAATGTATAAAGACGAGACTGACTCAGCCCAGTTCAAGCAGTGTTTGGAAAGGGCTAAAAAAAGAATGATAGAGGGGGTGGATGAAAGCATTGATATGTTTACACAAGCCTTTGTGTGAGCTGCTGCATGCATGATTCGTATGACTGGGAAAAAGAAAAGAAGGACTAATGATTGGTTTGATGAAGAATGTGCACGGAAGAAAAGAAATGTCAATCGTATGTTGAGGAATTTTAGAAGGGCTAAGATAAATCTAACAGAACGCAGACAGTTGTATGTAGAAGAGAGAAAATTGTATAATAAACTGAAGAAAGAAAAGAAAAATAAGTATGATGAAAAAAGATTACAAGAGTTAAAAGAATCTATAAACGACCATAAATTATTCTGGTCAACAATAAGAGCAGTAAATAGAAAAACAGTATTGTACAATAATATCAGCTTGCAACAATGGTACGATCATTTCTCGCATGTCTTTGATGAGACAGAAGAGTCAGAACAACAAGAAAATACAGTAATTGAAGAAGAAGAGGAAACAGATGAACCTTTATTCAACGACCCAATATCTAAAACAGAGATTACAGAAGGCATTCAACACTTGAAAAACGGCAAAAGTGCGGGCATTGATATCATCCTTGGAGAAATGCTAAAACATGCAAATAAGGAAGTGCGTAGTTTTTTGAAAGACCTTTTCAACTTTTTGTTCATGAAAGGATATTTCCCAGCAATGTGGTCAAAGTCTATCATTATACCTATATACAAAAAGGGCGATAACAACAATCCTGATAACTATAGAGGAGTAGCATTAACAAGCATAATTGGTAAGGTTTATACACACATTTTAAATAGAAGACTTACAAAATGGGCACAAAGGGAAGCAATGATAGTGGAGGAACAAGCAGGGTTTAGAGCAGGATACAGCACTGTAGATCACATATTTACACTTTATGCTCTAGTTCTAAAGTATCTTGATAAAAATTCTAAACTTTTCGTTGCATTTGTCGATTTCCGGAAAGCGTTCGACTCAATAAATAGAAACAAATTATGGAACGTTTTAAGAAATAAAGGTGTAAATGGTAGATTATATAAGGCAATAAGAGGAGTATATGATACAGTTATAGCTTGTGTTAGAGATAAAAACTTGTATACTGATTTTTTCAACTGTCCAAAGGGAGTAAAGCAAGGATGTTTGCTCAGCCCCTTACTGTTCTCATTCTTTATTAATGAATTAGCAATAGAATTATCAGCTAAAGGAAGACATGGAATACAAATGCTGCCTGGACATGTTGAGTTATTTTTAATGCTTTTTGCAGGTGATATTATACTCCTTTCGGACACAGTGATCGGACTCCAAAACCAACTTAATGTTCTAAAGCAGGAAGCAGACAGACTGTCTCTCAACGTTAATCTCGACAAAACAAATATTATTGTATTCCGTAAAGGTGGACATCTTTCCATTAATGAAAAATGGAAATATGGAGATTATGAAGTTAAAGTAACTAACTCTTACAAATATTTAGGGTTAACATTTACCACAAAACTAAGCTTAACCACAGCATGGACAGAGATGTGCAGAAAAGGGAAAAGAGGGGTGATTGAAATCCTTAGAGTTATGAGAAAATTGAATACTATAGACCCAATACTATATTGGAAACTGTTTAATACACAGATAGAACCTATGATTACATATGCAGCAGAAATTTGGGGCTTATATGACAATAAACAGATGGAGATTGTCCACACATTTGCAATAAAACGTTTTTTAAACATCCCTCTTCACTCCTCCAACAAAATAGCTTACGGTGAAACTGGTAGATATCCACTTAAATTACGAACAACTATTAAATGCATAAAGTACTGGCTAAAAATACTCAAACTTCCGCCATCACGATTATGTAAACAGGCATATGAAATGTTACTACAGCAACACGAAAGAGGTAAAAGAAATTGGGTCGATAATGTTAAAAATGTTCTTATGCAGAACGGATTTGGTATTGTTTGGCTAGCACAAGACGTAGGGAGTGATACTGCTTTCATTTCAGAATTCAAAGATTGTCTTATAAACTCTTATAAACAAAACTGGCATTCAGATATTGAAGAAGGCACGAAATACAATTGGTATTTTTCCTTCAAAAACATTTTTCAACCGGAAAAATATGTAACAGTAATACAAAATAGATGGCACAGATCTCTGCTTGCGCGCTTTCGATGTAAAACGCTGGGATTAGGAGTAAATAAGAAATGGTTTATTAGTAATGAAGAAAATAATGACTTATGCAAACTGTGCCAGCTGACCACAGAAGACGAAACTCATTTTATTTTTTATTGTACAGCTCTAAATTCATTAAGAGAAAACTCCAAGTTATTTGCATCCCATTGTGTAGTAAGCAGGGATCTCAAAACAGTACTATCATCTGAAAATGAACAAATACTCACATGCTTAGCAAAATACATAGCCGATGCAATTAAGATCAGGAATGAAAAGCTATCTGTGTGAAAAGAACACCTTGGAATAAAAGGGAAATGTTGGATGGTCAAAATATTTGACTGTTTATTTGCTTTATTTCAATCACATTTTGTGTGTGACACTAAGGTAAAGTGTCTTAGAATTATTTCATTGATTGTCTTTTTGTTTTTGTACATAAATAGAATCATTTTTCTCCATTCTGTTATTGTTTTTTTCAATGAGACTTACTCAACAACGCCAATGTATGAGGGTGAATACCCCTTGGCAACATAGCTGTAAAAAGCTTTTGTCAATAAAAGGCGTGCTTAGCGTCAAGCGTCTCTCTCTCTCCATTTTTCGATCTCTGTCATGTTCTGTCTATCTGTCTGTCTACCTGTCTTTCTGTCTGTCTGTCAGTTTGTCTATCTGTCAGTCTGTCTGTCTCTCTGTCTGTCTATAAGTCATTTTGTTTAATTCGTTTCGTTTCCATCCGGTTCTTACGAGTGCCCCAGTAGCTCAGTTGGTTTGAGCGTCGGATTCACATGCTAATGGTTGTGGGTTCGAATCCCGGGGTGCGCTATATTAAAACTGGACATCTCGCTGTTCCATCTTAACATCATTGTTGTTCTGGTGGTGTCAGTATAGGATTAGATAGGTTCCCCTTCCCCCACTTCCCTGGGATGGTTATCCCCGTCGGCCATATCACCTGAGGTGGGTGTCGACGTAAAAACTGAACCAAATCAATCAATCAATCAATCAATCAATCAATCTCTCTGTCTCTGTCTGTCTGTCTGTCTGTCTCTCTCTCTCTCTCTCTCTCTCTCTTTCTTTAAACAAATGTTTACAAGAAGTGAAACGATTAACCTGGACTAAATG
>JAPXFY010000026.1:7843819-7848819 GCA_030674185.1 Monoplex corrugatus | reverse complement strand
AGGGGCAACGAGAGATAGAGATGGTTGGAAGTCCATGGTCGCCAACGCCACGCGGCAGGGCACCTGATGATGATGATGATCAGGCAAACCCTCTGTTCACATCAACAGACTTTCATTTTAAGATGAGGCAAACTCTCTTCTCTTAAGAACTTTATGAACGTCTGTTGGCAGATTTCTTATTGTACGCTCATTTTTTTGAAGCATTGTTAATCTGAAATCATTTGGATTATTGTAGTACTTTGGCAGCCTTAACTGGCTCTTTAAGGGCCAGACAACATAGAATAAAGTGATTTTCATCTTCAGTAACGCTTTTACATAATGGACAGGAAAGGAGAGAGAGGGGGAGGGAGGGAGAGAGAGAGAAAGAGAGAGAAAGAGAGGGAGGGAGAGAGAGGGAGAGAGAAAGGGAGAGAGAGGGAGAGAGAGAGAGAGGGAGAGAGAGAGAGAGAGGGAGACAGACAGACAGACAGACATATTCTGAACGAAAGTCTCAAATCTCAAATCACCTTAAATTAAAAAATAACAATAAAAAACAACAGCATCCAAGATGAATAGAAGTATATCTCAAATCACATCGAATAAAAAAAAAAATTACGCGTTAATGACGCTAGTCGTTAGCCATACAACGTAAAAAAACTAACACGCCCGCTCTTCCTGTTGACAGTCAGCTGATCACCACGCGAGCACGCGCCAGACCCGTGCGCAGTTCTATGCACGCCTATAAATGCCAAGGGGGAAAATCCAGTGTTAGTCTGAATCTGAGCGAGCAAAGGAAGAAAGACGAAGGGAGCTAATATATATATATATATATATATTACAGCTGAGTGAACTCTTTTGCGCAATTACTAGTTTGCAGTGTCGAAATAGCGAAAGAAGAGAAGTTCTAGATTTGTTGTAAACTTTTTGAGAAAGCCAACGCGAAGTTTTGTTTGGAGTACGCTGGGACAGCCCAGACAGTCAGTTTTGTCTGATTTCATCATCATCAGGTTGAAAGCTGAGAAGTTTTCCTTCTATTTTATTGATTTCATCATCTTTTATAGCCTACCTAGTGGTCGAGTTGGTCTTTGGCTGTTTGTACCGGTAGAAGTTTCGTCGTCGGTTGCTGTTCGAGGCCGAGTTGGCAGTTCTTGCTGAAACCGATTGTGTTGGTAAGTGGCTTAGGCTAACTTTGTGAGTTTTTTGTGTCTGTTTGTCTGTCTCACACTCTGTTGTTGTTGGCTAGTGTTTGCTTTTGTCAGTCTGTCTGTCCTGTTTTCGTCCTGTCTGTAGATCTCTCTCTCTCTGTGTCTCTTTCTCTCTTTCTCTCACTCTCTCTCTGTCTCTTTCTCTCTCTCTCTGTGTGTCTCTTTCTCTCTCTCTCTGTATCTCTGTCTCTTTCTGTCTCTGTCTCTCTCTGTCTCTTTCTCTCTCTCTCTCTCTGTCTCTCTCTGTCTCTGTCTCTGTCTCTTTCTCTTTCGGTCCTTGTCTGTCTTGGTAACAGACATGCTCGCACATAAACATACTAGGACGCGCGCGCGCACACACTCATACATTTCTCTCTCTCTCTCTTTCTCTCTCTCTCTCTCTCTCTCTCTGTCTGTCACCAACCGTCTCTGTCACACTCACACACGCACGCACGCACTCATACACTCACACACACTCACACACACACACACACACACACACACGCATACACACACATATACACACACACATACATACACACACATACACTTACACACGCACTCACACGCACACACACTCACACACACACACACTCACACAAACACACGCGCGCGCGCGCGTGCGCGTGCACACACAGAGGAGGGAGAGAGAGATTCTCTCAGTCTGCGCTTTCTGTACACAGTAACAGAAGCGCGCGCGCACACACACACACACACACACACACTCGCACGCACGCACGCATGCACGCACGCACACATATGCACTAACACACGCTTCTCTCAGATGCCCACTGTCTGTCACACGCACACACACACACATACACGCGCGCGCGCGTGCTGTATTTGGGCGCACACACAACGCATTCTTTCGTTAAAAGACATGTCACATATGTTGTCAAGAATGTCCAAGAGAATGGAAGACCTACCTACAGAGGAACTGTTCTCTTTGTAAGCCTGCTCCTGTCTTTCAGTCTGTCTGTCTGTCTCTGTCCCCCCTCTCTGTCTGTCTCTGTGTCTGTCTGTGTCTGTCTGTGTCTGTGTCTCTGTTTCTGTCTGTCTGTCTGTCTCTCTCTCTCTGCGCCTGTGTCTGTCTGTCTCTGAGTCTCTCTGTCTCTCTCTCCTCTCTCTGTCTGTGTGTATCTGTCCCCCCTCTCTCTGTCTGTCTCTGTGTCTCTGTCTCTGTGTCTGTCTCTCTCTCTCTCTGCGCCTGTCTCTGTCTCTGAGTCTCTCTCTGTCTCTCTCTCTCTCTCCTCTCTCTGTCTCTGTATCTGTTTCTGTCAGTCTCTTTCCCTCTCTCTCTACCCCTCCTCTCTCTCTTTCTTTCTCTGTCTGTCTGTCTCTGTGTCTGTCTGTCTCTCTCTGCGCCTGTGTCTGTCTGTCTCTGAGTCTCTCTCTGTCTCTCTCTCTCTCTCCGTCTGTCTCTGTTTCTGTCAGTCTGTCTCTCTCCCTCTCTCTCTACCCCTCCTCTCTTTCTCTGTCTCTGTGTCTTTTTCTGTGTGTCTGTCTCTTTCTGTCTGTCTGTCTCTGTCTCTGTCTGTATCTGTTTCTGCCAGTCTGTCTCTCTCCCTCTCTCTCTACCCCTCCTCTCTCTCTCTCTTTCTCTGTGTCTCTGTGTCTTTTTCTGCGTGTCTGTGTCTGTCTGTCTGTCTCTGCTCTCTCTTTCTCTCTTTCCCCCTCTCTCTCTCTCTTTCCCCACTCTCTCTCTCTCTCTCTTTCCCCACTCTCTCTCTCTTCACCCCCTCCCCTCGTCCACTCACCTCCGCCATGGGACTCAGTAGAGCGTAGGGTTCTATTGCTGATAATACTGACATGGCTGGTTTTGAGTTGGAACCTGGAAACATTAACCCTTTGACTCCCGCACTCTGGCCATCAATTGCAAGAACGTAACCCTTTGACTCCCTCACCATATTCACCAGCTTCCTGCAGGAAGCTGGTAGATAGGGTGAGGGTTCAAAGGGTTAAATTTCTGCTTTGCTAGCAAGGGTGACAATGCAGGATGCTCATGGACATGGTGCAGAAGTCAAAGGGTTAATTTAAAAAGAAAGCTGGCCTTCTCATTGCTCACCTTAACACATTGTAAGAGTTAGAGAGGTCCACTTTTCACGGGGTGGCCATCGTTGTTGGCCATATCGCGTTAACCCTATGAATCCCACACCTTCATCAACTGTAAACACTTAACCCTTTGACTCCCTCACCCTATTCACCAACTTCCTGCAGGAAGCTGGTGGATAGGGTGAGGGAGTCAAAAGGATCAATATAAAGGTTTGCTTTCCTAGCGTGGGTAACGATGCAGGATGCTGGTGGGCAGGGTGCGGGAGTCAAAGGTTAGATGGGTGACGTAGAACGGAATCAGATCCGTTTGTTTCTCTCTGTGTAACTCATGCACACGCACCCACACACCCACGCACCCCCCCCCCCACACACATATATATATATATATATATATATATATATATATATATATATATATAATTTTAACACACACACACACACACACTCACACACATAGCGCACACCGCATGCACGCACACACACACAGACACACATACACACATGCACACACACGCACACACATACACACACCGCACGCACACAGACACGCGCGCACGCATGCAATATTCACACGCGTTTCTCTTCTCTGTCTGTAGCCCAGAATATCAAGACAACCAATTACTTACGTTAACTTTCACTAGGAAAGCTGGAGGGAAAGAGAACACCAGATAGACCCAGCGACAGGGGATAGATTCGTGTGGAGGGCCATGATCGCCAACGCCATGCGGCAGGGCACATGATGATGCTGACGATGATGATGATGATGATGATGATGATGTGATGATGATGATGAACTTATACTCGCCATACTGATGTCAGCAACTGCCACCGATGTTCAGAAATTGTCTTTGCTTCTGTTAAATACGCCTCAGATTTAAAGATACACTACTTAAGACCATACCTTTTTTTTTATATTGAACTGATTCATCGTTATCATATGCTAGTGTTTACGGCTGTGCTCGGTATAATTTCTGCTGTTTCCTTGTACAATTAAATTCTTTTTTGTTATGCTCTTGTTGATGCAGATGTAAGCAGTTGTGATTTGCACTATGCTTGCGAAGCCCCTTTATGAGGGTGCCAAGGCCAAAGTGTGAATAAATTATCCGTATTCCGTATTCTTTGTCTTTCGTTTATGACCTGTATTTATCCGAGATATCGGTGAAACTGAAAAGCATGTCGCATGACTGGGGAAGCTTCGTGCGTGAGTCTGTTGTGTCTCTGTGTGTGTGTGTGTGTGTGTGTGTGTGTGTGTGTGTGTGTGTGTGTGTGTGTGTGTGTGTGTGTGTGTGTGTTCGTTCTTTGATTTAACGTCTTTTCACTGTAAGTGATATTAGACGTGTGTGTGTGTGTGTGTGTGTGTTGTGTGTGTGTGTGTGTGTGTGTGTGTGTGTGTGTGTGTGTGTGTGTGTATGTGTGTGTGTTCGTTCTTTGATTTAACGTCTTTTCACTGTAAGTGATATTAGACGGGTGTGTGTGTGTGTGTGTGTGTGTGTGGTGTTGGTGTGTGGTGTGTGTCTGTGTGGTGTTTGTGTGTGTGTGGTGTTTGCGTGTGTGTGTCTGTGTGTGTGTGTGTGGTGTGTGTGTGTGTCTGTGTCTGTGTATGTGGTGTGTGTGTGTGTCTGTGTGTGTGTGTGTGTGTGTGTGTGTGTGTGTGTGTGTGTGTGTGTGTGTGTGTTCCTTTGTTTTGTTTGAACATCAATCCTTTCGAGGTGCCCTGATTTCTTTGTTTACATACAGATCTATAAATAAGCATCGGCAGAAATGTAAGTCGGCCTGTGTGCTTTA
>JAPXFY010000026.1:7830551-7843719 GCA_030674185.1 Monoplex corrugatus | reverse complement strand
CACACACACACACACACACACACACACACACACACACACACACACACACCACACCACACACACCACACACACACACACATTTTACTAAATGCTCATTGCTCACTTTAGTTCAGATCTGAGTCACAGACAATCAACACGCAAAGTCAGAACAAGATTGAGGAAGCTGAAATGTGGTTTCTAAAAAAGAAAAAAAAATGTTGAGTTCTATCGATAGCAAAGAAAACAAATGAGACGAGTCTTGAAAGAGGAAAACAGACAAAGAACATTAATGAAGAAGATTAGAAAAAGACAAGAAACATTTACAGGACATTTTATATGGCAAGAGAAATTTGAGCACCTAGTCACAACAGGAAAGCTGGAAGGAAAAACAGCATCAGGTAAACCCAGGGAGAAAATGTTGGCCAGTTTTGTGGAGTGGATGAGGACAGAAAGGGAAGGGTATTTATTAACAGCAAAATAGATTCATGTGGAGGGCCATGACTGCCTACGTCATGTGGCAAGGCACATGATGATGATGGTGGTGGTGAGCAGTTGATTGTCTTCCATGAAAGCAACACCAGTTATGTTTCCTACTGCCTATTTATTGATTGATTTCTACACAAAATGATAGAGCTGCTTACTGAAAATATGTTCACACAAACTCTGAGTTGTCACTTATTTATTCAATTGTTTGATATTCTGCTTTGCTTAATAATAACCAGTTAAATGTTTAAAAAATATGGTACAGAATCCCTTTCACAAGGTTCATTCATTGACTTGAATCGCTCAAACGAACAAAATGCAAAATGATTTAAACTACAATAATCTGCGTGCTGTACAATTATTTCTGATATATGTTCCTGTTTGTTATAAGTAGGGCAGGATAAACACAGAAACTGCACGTACCAACACAAATCTATTCCAGCATCATGACTATCTTGCCATTACCATGAAATCATCATTGCATCATAAGAATTGTCCCAGCTTTGTGGCCATTCCCACCCTGGTATCATGGTGACCTTGGTTTGTTTTTTGTTTTTTGTTTTTTTTCTTCTGCTTCTATACCCGAGATAAATTCAGGCTGGAAACTTTTGAGTCAGAGACGTGCGACTACTTTCAGCTGGCAGCTGATAAATTGATATCTGATTGCTGATACTTTTTCCATTTTTCAATTTGATGACAGGCATTATAGCATATGATGTATAGTAATGGGTGTTGATTTTACTTCTACCTGTGTAACATAAGCAGAAAAGACTGACAGGATCTGACTTGTTCTGATTAATGTTACAATGACGGATCAAATAATATACCGGTACACACAGTTTTAAATTAAGATTCAAAGTATACTGTGTGATTAGATTTCATATCTCACTGGACTGTTAATGTCAGTGTATTTCATTCCATCCACAATATACACACAGTTTTACGATAAGATTCAAAGTATTCTGTGTGACTAATGTCTCCTTGGACTGTTAGTGTTAGTGTATTTCACTCCATCCACTCTCCCCACCCACCCACTCTCCCACTTACTACACACATA
Source organism: Monoplex corrugatus (assembly GCA_030674185.1). NCBI lineage: Eukaryota > Metazoa > Mollusca > Gastropoda > Littorinimorpha > Ranellidae > Monoplex > Monoplex corrugatus. The sequence goes on along the minus strand of JAPXFY010000026.1, from coordinate 7,842,200 downwards.
TTATTTAAAAATGAACTTTGCATTTAAGAGATAATTCTTTTTTTGAATTTCCACTTTTAAGATTTGCGAGGCTTGATAAGTTGATAACTTCTGTGAAAATTCAATATCAAGTTACTCCAGTGATGACATATAAACGAATCTGTCTGCAAATGTGTGCATTACAGTGGCTATAGTATGCCAAATTCTTTCTGTGAAAGTTAGAAATAAAGTACCCATGGGAAAGCCAGCCAGCGAGCCATGGAGAGAGAGATGGAGAGAGAGAGAGAGAGAGCGTGTGTGTGTGTGTGTGACGAGAACAAAACCGAAAACCGTCCATGTTCTAAGGGAGATAATCATTAAAGACAGAGAAGGCAGTGCACATAGTTATTGCTCCCCTCGAGTTAATCTAGCCATCAGGTTTGTTGTGGTTTTTTTTTATGGGTTTTTTTTTACGCGTGTGTATGTGCTTGTTTTATTATATAATACGCAATACCTTTCTGCGTAATTACTACAATTATAGATAGGTACACTCCACGCATTTTTTTTTCTTTCTTTCAAACTTGATTGACAATAGGCGCTGATAGGAGCCTAAATGAAAATGTGTAGCATGTTTGAAAAAACCCATAGATCAAAACATTTAATTAAAACCCAACCAACAAACAAACAAAACAAACAAACAACGATAGCAACAACAGAAAAGCGATAAAAAAAATCTCGGCAAAATTAAAACACAACAGTCAAACCATGCTTTTCATACGGTTTGCAAAGTAAGTTGTTACCGGAAGTTTACGATTGAGTTGAGATGGGTAAAATATAATGTAAACAATTAAAGTTTCTGTATTTGTAGAAATACAAACCTTACAGTTAATAATGATAGGTCTATATGAGTTTATGTATAAACCCGTATGTATTGATTGATTTCAACGCGAATCAATCTTTTGTTGTTGAAGGTACACATTCAAACAACTTCCGGGGTGTTTCCATTTCATGCTGTCTGCAACACTCCAACAGTGTGTTCTGTAAGTTTCGTCTTGAGAGACTGCAGGTTTCACAATGGCCAAAAACACAGGAGCGAGTAAATTTCGAAAAGTAGATGTAGATCAATATGATGACGATAAATTTGTGGACGAGGCTGAAGCAGATGCTGACTCCTCAGATTCCCAGGGTGCGAACGACGCGGAAGTAAACAACTTACTTGCACAATATCCTTTAATTAACAAGTTTAATTAAGATCGATCTTTATTTCCAATTACAGACTAACAGATAAACTCTAGTAGGCCTAATGGTTGTTTTCATGCAGCGTTTTCATGATAGGGGACTGAAATGTTTGAATGACCGGTTATTGCTTGTGCATGTATTCGAATTATATTCAATATTGTCATTAGCCGATTAGGCAAGACACACTTCCTTCCTTTCCTTTGGTGCCCACGATCTTGAGGATGATCATTCCGGCACATAAAGGGGGGGGGGGGGGTTGTAGACACAGTCCGTTCGTAAGCTCCGATCATTTCCCTATTCTCATTGTCCGTTAACACTTAACAGGTTTACAAATGATATTGAAATAGGTCTATGGACAAAGCATGCTCTTGAAAAAGATATTGATTCATGTAACATGCAAAACAGCATTCAGTTGCACTGTATGGTTTAAACATCAAACTATTCACCTTGAAAACATTAACACGCAAGTACCCACTAACAAATGACAACAACAACATTACTGATGCTGGTGTCTTCGTGGAATCTCTGCACCAGATCTCCGTCTATTATGATGAAGCCAAATTTTTGGCAAAGCTTGCACTTGGGAGCTGGGTAGCCTCTGGAGACTAGGCTGTGTACAAGGCAGCATCATCAGCAAAGAGCATCTCCCAGGTCAGGACCTGACATACTTTGGTCTTTTCTTTGAAACGTGCAAGGAATGAAAAGCTTACCACTGGATCGGTGTGTAGGTACACTCAGTCATCAGATTCTCTGAATGCATACAACAGTATAAAAGAGTAAAAGATACTGAAGAGCATGATCCTACAAACTGCACTGTCCCTTTCATGCCATAACAGAAAAAGACGATGAGACTTAGATGTTTTGATGGGCATCCGGTCTTCTCCAGGAGTGTGAAGAGGCCTCTTCTGCTGACCAGGTCAAAAGCTTTGGTCAGGTTGATGAAGGCATTGTACAGAGGCTGCCTATGCTTCTGGCTTTTCTCCTTTAGCTGTTTAATTGAGAAGACATGTCAGCTGTAGATCTATCTGCCCCAACGCCACTTTGGGACTTGGGGTAGATGCAGTCTGCTAATGTTTGCAGCCTCTTCAAAACTGCTCATCAAATCTGCACATTAAAAAGTCTTATAAGTTTTGACAGTGTCTGATGGTTGATGGATACATGAAAATCCCACCATAGGCAGAGTGCGCACACTGTGCAATAATATACCAGCTACACAGTGTTGGCAAATCAACATGCATGCCTACATGCAAGAAAATTGGAACGCAAAAACAAATGTAAAAAAGAAACCAGGTTCAACTTTTTTCTTTCACAAATTGTCCAATACAAGATCAGGTCATAATCATTCCTGTATAGCTTGATTCTTCAAACTCATTTGAACTCAATGTGATAAACTTAACGAGAATTTTTATTTGGATGCTAAGAACTCGAGCTGTTGTGCGAGCTGATCATAGTCCACTTCATTGTTTCATAGTTTGCATCTCATTACCTGTTAATTGTCTTTTCAGTAATTATGGTGTCCTTTCTGTAAACACAGCATTATTCTGGAAATTTGTGGTGTCTGTCTGAGCGTTGTCCTTGACCAAAATCACAGGTAAGAATCTGGATGCTTTGAAGCTGGTACTGACCAGTGCTCCACAGACTTCCAAGAACCAGGCTGTCAAGGTATGGCTACACTGCTGCAGCTTCTTTCTTTCCTATATTTTTTTTTTTTTCTGCCGTGGCCTTTCTTTCAGTTTCTGTTATTGTTTACAATTATTGTCATGAATTATTCTTGTCTAACACTATCCTCCAAAGTTATTTTGATTTGCTCATTAGACATAATTAAAATTTTTAGTAGAGAGCAGAGAACTCAAGTTGTTAATATGCTCTCTATAATTTTCCATTGCTTTTATTCTTTCTCCCCATTTATAGCCGTGTGCGTGTGCGTGTGTGTGTGTGTGTGCGTGCGTGCGTGTGTGCGTGCGTGCGTGTGTGTCTGTTTTAGCGCTTAGATTTGATTTTATCAAGATTTTGCGCTATATAAAATATTGTATTGTATTGTATTGTATTGTATTGTATTGTATTGTATTGTATTGTTAGGTGAGCTGACCACACTCCCATTTCGTTGTTGTTTGAATTTTTGGTAGACATGTGTGTTGAGGTTTTTATGTTTCCTTAACGGCTTAAGCCTGTGGACAAGGATCTGTACCATGCATATTTCATGTTCTGCTTATGTTGGAACTGGCTGATCTCTGCACATATTACTGGCAGATTTGAGTAGAGAGCACACACACACACACACACACCACACACACACACACACACACACACACACACACACACACACACACACACACACATACACACACACACACACACACACACACACACACACACACACACACACACACACACACACACACACACACACACACACACACACAAATATACATATATACATATATATGTGAGTATTATTTGTCCAAGTGTTATGAATCCCTCTTGAACAAATTCCAAACATTTTGACTTGGGAGTTCAGAAAAATCTCCACCCTTAACCTTTTCACTCCTGCACCTATCCACCAGCTGCAAAAACTTAACCCTTTGACTCCCTCACTCTATCCACTAGCTTCTGTGGTATTGGTCGAGAAGATTTGAATGACACTCTCAATGTTGCATCCATGAAGTGGATGAGATTCAACTGATTTGTCCCAATCTTCCCAATGAACCTACAGCATACTCATTTCTGGGTGGGAAGGGGATGGGGCTGAGAAATCTCACAATGATTTACTGATATGGATTTGACCCCACAGCCTGCCAGTCAATGGTCCATTGTGCTTACCATTGCACCTTGAGAACTGGTTCTTAGTTTGGAGTTGTTGTTTTTTTCAGATGGAATTGATCACACTCAGCATATACCATATATACACTGCACATAAGAAAATGAAAAGCATTCTTACCAACAAAAACCTATCAGTTAGCATCAGGAAGAGAGTTTTTTAGTGTTATTTAAAACCAGTACAGTTGTATGGATGCGAAGCTTGGATAATCAACAAGCAAAGTGAGAACAAAATTGAGGCAGCTGAGATATGGTTTCTAAGGAAAATGTTAAGAGTTCCATAGACAGCAAAGAAAACAAACGAGACTGTCTTGAAAGAGGCAAACACAAAAAGAACGTTAATGAAGATTTGAAAAAAAGGCAAGCAATATTTATAGGTCATTTTATGAGACTATAGAAAATGAGGCAAACACAAAAAGAACATTAATGAAGATTTGAAAAAAGACAAGCAATATTTATAGGTCATTTTATGAGACTATAGAAAATTTAAACCTAGTCACAACAGGAAAACTGGAGGGAAAAAGAGCACCAGGTAGACCCAGGGAGAAAATGTTAGATAGTCTTGCAGAGTGGATGTGGACGGAAAGGATGGGAGATTGCTTGCGATGACAGATGCTAGATTCAAGTGGAGGGCCAACACCATGCGGCAGGGCGCATGATGGTGATGACATTGTGCACTAGTATATCTGAAGTACTCTTGCTTACCTGTGTTTGTAAAAAGGGTGTGACCTGGTTTTTGTTGTAGGACCGTGCTGCTAACACAGTTGTGAGAGTTTTGATGTCATTCAAGACGGCAGACATTGAAAAGGCCATAAAAGGATTGGATGCCAAGGACGTGGACATGCTGATGAAGTACATCTACAGAGGGTTTGAATCTCCTTCTGATGGCAGCAGCGCAGTGCTTCTCACTTGGCATGAAAAGGTGATCTAGCCTGTCTTATGTATCTATCAGTTTGGTTTCATTTTTCATGACAGGTATTTCTTGTATGTTATGTGGCCATTTATCATTATCAAATTTGATGAAAATCAAGCCTTAACAAAACTGCTGAGAAATCCCACATGCAGTTGTCACATACATGTACAGCAGACAACATCCCGTTTACTATCAAAAAATCTCCCTTTGTTAAAAATGGAGTTAAGAGCAATAAAAAAAAAAATGGCAAGAGAGGAATTGATCATGTAGAATAAAGAAAGTGCAGTGGGAAAGTGAAATACCCATTGAGATTTGTGTTAATTTTTAATCTTTCAAACTTATTTTTCATTTAACTTTTTTTTTTCTACAAGACACAAATATGGAACAGAAATGATAACGCATAATTGCAATAGCATCGGGAGATTGAAAAATCAACATTCAAGTATCATATCTACAAATGTATAATACGTCATACCAGGATACACTTTTAGATGAAACAGAACTACAAAAAAAAAAATAAACACATCAGAAGGTTGGAAAAAATCAGGCTGTTTCTGTTACTTTTTGTCATGTTACAGTGCAAGTGAAATTCTGTGTATTACAAATAATAGAGAATAGTGTCATTGTAATCACTGATAAATAGCAGCCATGCCACTTCTAAAGTAGGCAAGTTCTAATTTCAGTTCTAGTCACTGGTAAGTATGGCAGCCTTGTCATTTTACAAGTAGGCAAGTTTCCACATTGATTTTTGCATTGTGTTCAGTTTTATGTAATTTTGTTTTCAGGGACAGAAAGAGACCTTAATGCAATTATATGTTTACACCATGTTATATATGTTTTAAAAGGTCGTTATGTCTACTTTGTAACTGTGCAGACCGCTTGTTTATGCATGCTTTCATTTTTTTCTGGTTTACCATTGAAAAAGGCATGCATATAGCAAAAAAACAAAAAGTTCCGGATGTACACACACATGACTTATCAAACTGCTGCTTGTAATCCATTAAATATCCATGTCACAAAACTGCACTGAACATGTCACAGGATATACATTCTTCACTGAAAGTCACTATGAGTTCTGCTTTTATGAATATTTTGTCCCAAAAATGATTAAATACAGGCGTAGAGTCTTTTGACTCTGAAATTCCTTTCTTTCGGGCACTGCGAAAACAAGCCAAAAACAGACTCCCAACAGTCTCCTACAGTCAAAGGAAAGAAATCTACTTAGAAAAATGGTTAAATTCTGCTGTCAGTATAATCTCCCTTATTATTGTATGCAAATAGTCTTGGTAAAAAAACCCATATCATCTCCACAGGTATAGCTGCTGAGTGTCACAGCTGAGACACGGAGCTCCGCAGCTATAGCTGCAGAGCATCGCCAACGAGTTAAAAGTATAAAGGCAACAGCATAAAATCAAGCAAGCAAGCACATTAAAAGAAGACCAGCGAACCAAACAAAAACTGAAACCAGAAGAACAGAAAACCAATGTAAGCGCGTATTTAACAAAACAAGACAAAACAAGCGCAAATTTTTCGGCCAACCGGCCTTTGTCAAGCGCGAACGCACGGTCACAAACAGACCACAAACACCAAACAATGGATAAATAAAACAGGACTTAAAAATCTTCACCCTGCCGCCCTCGTCCATAATAAAGGGACCAATGAAGTTTTTAGACATGTTTTTATTATCCGTTTTTTTTTGTTGCTTGTGGACTATCTGTGACCATGCGTTAGCGCTTGACAAGGCCGGATGCTGAATTTGCGCTAGTCTTGTCTAGTAAAATTGGTTTATGTTCTATCTGGTTCCTGTTAGCTGGGGGGCAGTCGCACTTGTATGGATCAAACAAAAAACTGATTTCAAGTGAACAGATGACTTCCCTCCCAGAATCTGGGTGATATTTTGTAACATGATATCCTAACCCTTTGACCCCCACACCCTGTTCACCAGCATCCTGCATTGTCAACCACGCTAGCAAAGCAAGAACTTAACCCTTTGACTCCCACACCCTGTTTCCATCAGCATCCTGCATTGTCAACCACACTAGCAAAGCAAGAACTTAACCCTTTGACTCCCACACCCTGTTCACCAGCATCCTGCATTGTCAACCACGCTAGCAAAGCAAAAACTTAACCCTTTGGCTCATACCTACCACACTCCCTGCTGGAGTGGGGATAGGTGATGGAGTCAAAAGGTCAGTTTTTGCAACTGGTGGATAGGGTGTGGGATCGAAGGGTTAAAAGAGGATTTGTTTGGCAGAGTCTTTTCAACATTATTTATTCATCTTTCCAATTTTCTGTTTGTTGCAGACATTTGCGGTTGGAGGCCTCGGCTGCATTGTTCGTGTGTTGACGGATCGAAAACGCGTCTAATTTGGGGTCACAGTACAGCAGCTGTCATGTGCTGTTTTAAAACAGCACGCAATGTCTTATCACCTGTCTATAAATTGTGATCCACTCCTCCCAAGGGGTCAAAAAGTGCCACACCGTGTTTTCAAACATTTCAGTTTCTCCTGATAGTGTGTCTCTGTGCTTAGCAGAAATTTCATATGCAGACACCAATGATCCATGTGATAGAGACGATCTGAAATGATGATGGCATGAGCCATAATAAGCCTGCACTAAGCCCTATGCACTGGGAAGGTCTTGATGTGCTACCTAACATAATGGGTGTAATGTGTCTTTGTGTCATTGAAACAACATAGGCTGTAGTATAGTGAAATGTATTTAACCATATGTATCTCCACCTGTAATGTTAAAAAAAAAATTGCTGCAGAAAACACATCTACCCCCACCCTGCCAGCATGGACTGATGGTACCAATACTATACACAACTATATCATAATAACCTAATCCTGAACAACACCACAAACAGCCTCCATCCACCTACCGACACAAATGACCAGCAGTGGACTTAAACAACTTCACATGTCCTCAAATTTCAGTTTTAGTTTTAAAGCTCTTTTGGTATGCAGAACCATTCCTCTAATCTGTGTTAAGCTCAGTCTTAAAAAAAAGTCTAAAAATGATCTAAACTGCTGTTTTTGTATGCTGTAGAGTATAATGATTATTGCTGAAAATGACTGTTATAAAACAAGTTTTACTGCCAGGGGCTGTTTGTTGAAGAAGAATAAGCCCTGCTTTTGTTTTGCTGTAGCAGATGTAAACTTCAGCAATCAAGTATTCTGTTGTAACTGAATGACTTAACAGAGAACAAAGAGCATTATTGTCATGTTTTACTGTTTTTTCGCTCTTGGAATAGATACTGAAGCATGCTGCTGAAAATTATTGTTTCTAAATTCCGAGGTTTGACAGACAATTTTCTCAAAATGGACTCGCAAACAGTACCTGGCTGAAAGTGGCTGTAAATTCTGTTTGAGGTAAGCTACAGCTGTGAATTCTTTATCAAATAAAAGCTAAGAAACTAGTCTTCAGTAATGTCAGAATCCTGATAAAGCCAATGTGTCAGAGCAACTGACTGTTGTCACATTACTTTAACTTGTTTCCAGTGTATACGTCAATATGTTTTCATTCTTTCATGAGGAGACAAGATGTCTTGTGATGTTTGTATTTATACACATGTTAACGTGTACATTATGCAATACCTTGTGGTCCAATTTTAGATGGAACTTGGTAGTATTTTTTTGTTTTTGTTTTCTAGTTTTATTTTGTTTTGTAGGAGACGGGAACTTTACAGTATACAATGAATATTTCATGTGTTAAAGAAGACTATATGTGTGTGTGTGTGTGTGTGTGTGTGTGTGTGTGTGTGTGTGTGTGTGTGTGTGTGTGTGTGTGTGTGTGTGTGTGTGTATGTGTGTGTGTGTATGTGTGTGTATGTGTGTGTGTGTGTGTGTGTGTATGTGTGTGTGTGTGTGTATGTGTGTGTGTGTGTGTGTGTGTATGTGTGTGTGTGTGTGTATGTGTGTGTGTGTGTGTGTGTGTGTAAAAAGCATAAGCATAAGCTTTAAATGAACAAAGACGCAGTTGCATTTTAATGCTAGGAATATGATTATACATGTTGTTTCAGCATTATTGTTTGGGAAATTCTTTTTTCTTCAGGCTGTTGATGCTGATTTACTACCTTGGGGAACAAACTTAGTTCACTGCCATTCCTTATCCTGACCCCATTGTCTTCCAAACAAAATTCTTTGATGTGTTCAGATGTTGTGTTGTTACATTGAATGAATCACAGCTGTTGCATGCACAGGCCCCACCCTGGTCAGAAATGATTCCGTTTTATATTTGTGCCAATTCAGAATTGAAAGCTGATTTTTAATCAACTTTTAGGCACAAATGTAAGAATGTAGCTTGCTGAAACCTCACAGGAAAATTCACGGTTTGAGATTCATGCAGATTCACAATGTACAGAATCTTGTTTTCCTGCTCAATTCCCCCCTCCACTACCCCCCCCCCCCCCCCCCCCCCCCCAAAAAGCAAAAAAGAAAAAAGTTACTCATGACAGAAAAATGGTAACCAGACTGGTACAGTAGTCAAGTGGGTAAACATCAGAAGGTCCTGGGTCCAGTCCACCTTGACACCTTCACCTGTTGATTAAACTACTTAAAGGGTGGAGAATTTTCCAGTCTCCGAGGTCAACATGTATGCAGACTTACCAATGCCTAAACCTACTTTGTGTGTACATGCATACAAATGATCAAATGTGCACACAAAAAGTCATGTAAGTCATGTCACTGGCTAGCTTATGGAGACTTGAAAACACCCAGCGTGAACACCCTCCAAAATTTCAGTCTGTGCAACAGCATCGTAGGAATGTAGTCAGCTCGCCTAACAGCTTGAGTTCTTGGTGCGCCTCTAAAACATCTGATCATGTGTAACGCACAGTGAATAAAAATGAGTTTTTAGAAAAGCCCTGTACAAGAATGATTTATAATGATAGTAGTAATAATAATTATAGTAATACTTCAGTTTTAGTTTCTCCAAGATGATGTCTACGCACTTGGAATGAATTCCATATGCACTAGCGTCACAGGTGCCATGTGTATGGTGATCATGGCACAAGCTTTATGCCTGCACATACACACATGAGCTGGCCTATAGTAATACTGATAATAATAACAATAATAAGAAGAAAAAGATCTATTGCAGTCTAGTATTTGGCTGTATATCAGTCTTTTTTGAAGTGGACTTTCAGTTGGTCATGCATATGCATCACCAGAGAGAGATATGTTGCATAGAGGCTTAGAGACAAGGATCTTGGAAATGAACTTGGTTAAGGTACCAGCATGGAATAGTGATATTTTATAGTAAAAAAGATAGGACCTTCAAACCAGAAGAAGGTTGCTCTAACCATTTAGTCAAGTTAACTGGTAAGTTTTCTGAATAGGCTAGCCAGCGTCTGTGCATCAAAAAAATCTTCTTCCTCTTCCAAGCTGGGTAACTCTCAGCGGATCCGCTAATTTCAGCGGATGAACTCCTAGTTTCAGAGGGAAAAAAAATTTTTTTCAGAGGAAACATTACTGAATCATTGTATTTGCCATGAGGAAATGCATCATAATGCCTCAAAATTACAGAAATTCTTCAGCTTCTGGGGGACAAAGCCCCCCGGACCCCCCAGCAGGGACGTTGCCCCTGGACCCCAGCCAATTTTCAGAGGAAACTATCTTCTTCTCTTACCCAGCCTACATGGTCAGGTCACTTCTTTTTGCGTACCTGCCACCTGCCATGGAGCTGGGTGGTCAGAGAGGTACCTGTTCAGGTGCAGGACCTGACAATAGTCCACCCTGAAAAGATCTCTGTGAACGAGTATCATCTTCATCTGATGTAGATGACAGTTGCTTTGTAATACATGGTGCAATGGTTTGTTAGAAGATGCCTACAGGCTGGGACCTCTGACTTCAATATCAGTAGAAATTATTCAGTTTGAACGGGTGTCATAACTGCACCCATGTGAAACTTTGCATCAGTAGATGAGAAATGACCCAGTTGAAATAGGTGCTAGAAGTGCGCCCATGTGAATCCCTTAGTGATAACAGTACAGTACTGTTTGCAAATTTGGAGTGCCTGAATTTTTTAACAAGACCATTTTCGGTTTCTAGACTGGGTCTTCCATGCAGCATTAACAGTTTTAACATGAATGAAATTGTTGAGAATTACAAGTTGCAGCGTTTGGTGAAAAAGTTGAATAATTGTATTTATTTCTTTCAGTACCAAACATTTTTATGCTGATGTAACATAATATGCATTTAACTCTCTCTCTTTCTCTGTCTCTCTACATATAATATGCATTTAACTCTCACTGTTTCGCTTTCTCTATCTCTCTGTCTCTGTCTGTCTGTCTGTTTCTCTCTGTCTGTCTGTCTCTGTCTTTCAGTGTCTCCATCTCTCATCCCCCCCTCCCTTTCTGCATTGTTTCCTTACATTGATTTATTAATATCATGAAATATGTAATATATATTACCATGCATTGTCAGAAATGTTCTTTTTCCTGTTGTCTCCCCCTCCCTCCCTCCCTCCTGCCCGTACTTGTCTGTCGTTCCTATACAAACCTATATATGATATTATCAGTGTATCTTAATTATTAATGTTACATTTTCTGTTTTTGATATGCAATGCATTTTAATTGCAGCAAAAATGAAGTGTTTCCTTGTATTGACTGAATAAAGTATTTTATCATTTCTGGTTCAAATTGTTCTATGTGTGTGTGTGTGTGTGTGTGTGTGTGTGTGTGTGTGCGCGAGTATGTGCATGATGAATTTTTGGGTATA
>JAPXFY010000026.1:7823993-7830451 GCA_030674185.1 Monoplex corrugatus | reverse complement strand
GAGGGAGGTAACGCTAAGAAACGGGTGTGAGATCAGGGGGCTAGCCCCTTTGGGCTAGTTGAGGGTCATTTCGGGTTTTTTGTCAAAAACAAGGGCGGGCCTGTCTCCCCGCCTGTCTCGATTCCGGGCTTTGCCCAGAAAACTAAAAGGTTATTATCTGCATCTGGCTGTGAATGGGGGCTGCTGTCTTGCCCATCCGATCCTGTATTTTTACCTTTTTGTAGGCTATAGGTTTTTTTTTTATAATTTAAAATTTTTTTTTTTTATGTGAACAATTATTGTCTTATTTGTATAAATCAAAATAATTCCTGGTGCCACATTTTAGTTTGTTTGTTTGATTGTTGTTGTCTTCTGTATGTTAAGATTGTCAGATGTCAGATGAATTAAAATTATTATTATTGTTTTTTTGTTTTGTTTTGTTACTACAATATTTGTTGATGTCTATTCACTGTTTAAAATGAATAATAAAATAAGAACAACAACAAAAAGAAAGTTTCGTGGGATGGGGTTTAGACAGATTACGTAAAATTAGAGGGAGGTAACGCTAAGTACTGGTGTGAGATCACGTGCTAGCTCCTTGCTAGTTGACGTCATTTCTGTTTTTTGTCAGAAAACAAGGGCAGGACTGTCTGCACGCCTGTCTCGATTCCTGGCTTTGTCAGACACTGCAGGTTATTATCTGCAGGTCTGGCTGTGAATGTGGCTGCTGTCTTGTCATCCGATACCTGTATGTTACCTGTCTTTTGACCAGCCCCCTACTCACCAGCTTATCGCTGTGTGGATAATTGGTGTATTGTATTAAGAAGCACAGTTGGCCTCATTTTTCAGTGCTGCTTTTCTGCTCCCTCGACTGCTAGAGGTGTTGTGTGGTTGGTGTGTGTGTGTGGGGTGGGTGGGTGGGTGGGTGTGTGGTGTGTGTGTTTGTGTGTGTGGGGTGTGTGTGTTTGTTGTTGTGTGTTTGTTGTGTTTGTGTGTGGTGTTGTTGTGTGTGTGTGTGTGTATGTGTGTGTGTGTATGTGTTGTGGTTTGTGTTGTGTGTGTGTGTGTGTTGGGTGTGTGTTGTTTGTTTGTGTGTGTGTAGTTGTTGTGTTGTGTGTGTGTGTGTGTGTGTGTGTGTGTGTGTGTGTGTGTGTGTGTGTGTGTGGTGTGTGTGTGTTGTGGTTGTGTGTTTGTATGTGTGTTGTGTGTGTGTGTGTGTATGTGTTGTGTGTTTGTGTGTGTATGTGTGTGTGGTGTTTACGCTTTGTGTGGGTGGGTGTTGTTTTGTGTGTGTGCGTTGTGTGTGTGTGTGTGTGTGTCTGTATGTTTGTGAGTGTGTTTGAGTGTAGAGAGTGAGACACACACAGGAGGAGAGGAGAGAGAGAGAGAGAGAGAGAACAGAGACAGACAACAGACAGACACACAGACACAAAGATAGAGACAGACAGACAGAAAAAGAGAGGGAGCACAAACTTCAAAAAGTTTGCAATATAGACCACAACGCCTTATGAAGTCGTAGGCGAACAGTGCATAGCACAATACATATTCAATAATGACAATAAGTTCATAAATGTAGATATTGATTATTGATTTCGTGAAAGTGCTTTTTTCCGAAATGTTAGTGCCTTATACAAAATAAACTGAAGCTGCGTACAACACTGTTTATTGATGTCATTGACACACTGAGTATACTATGCTATGCTAACATTGTCGATAATAATTCTGAGCGATTAAAAGAAAGGACAAAATGAGAGAGAGAGAGAGAGGGGAGAGAGAGACAGACAGAAGACAGACAGACGATCGACAGACAGACAGAAGAGAAGAGAGGTGGGGGAGAGAGACAGAGAGAGACGGGTAGGGGGGAGGGACGGGAGAGAGAGACAGAGACACAGAGAGATAGAGACAGAGACAGACAGACAGACAAAGAGGGAGAGAGAGAGAAGAAGAAGAAGAGAAGAAGAAGAAGAGAAGAAGAAGAAGAAGAAGAAGAAGAAGAAGAAGAAGAAGAAGAAGAAAAGAAAAGAAAAGAAGAAGAAGAAGAAGAAGAAGAAGAAGAAGAAGAGAAGAAGAAGAAGAAGAGAAGAAGAAGAGAAGAAGAAGAAGAAAAAGGAAGAGAAGAAAAGAAAAGAAGAAGAAAGAAGAAGAGAAGAGAAGAGAAGAGAAGAAGATGATGATGATGATGATGATGATGATGATGATGATGATGAAGCAGAAGAAAAAAAGGAACAAGAACAAGAACAAGAACAAGAAGAACAAGAACAAGAACAAGAATCTTTTTCCATTTTCGATGTTAGTGGCGGAGGCACATTCTTTTTGCATCAAGCTTTCGTCCTTGGAAGGTCTACAATAATACAAATACACATTTATGGATAATCAGTATCAATACAAACGGACTGTAATAACATAAAAACATCAAAACATTACAAAATTGGAATATCAGGGAAAGAGAGAGAGGGGGGCAGAGAGAGAGAGAGAGAGAGAGAGAGAGAAGAGAGAGAGAGAGAGACAGACAGACAGACAGACACACAGAACGGCAGACAGACAAACATCTTATTACATGTAGGAATTATCTCCAAAACCACTGTTAAGTCTGTTATAATGCAAAAATATACATATAGAGAGAGAGTCAGAGCGAGAAAGAGAGAGAGGGAGGGAGAAAGAGAGAGACAGACAGACAGACAGAGAGACAGACAGACAGGCAGAGAAAAGAGACAGACAGAGAAGAGACAGACACAGACAGAGGGGGGGGAGAGAGAGAGAGATAGACAGACAGAGAGACAGAGAGACAGAGGCAGGTAGACAGACAGACAGGCAGACATACAGACAGACCGGCAGACAGACAAACATGTTATAACATGTAGGAACCATCTCCAAAACCATTGTTATTGAGTCTGTTATAATGCAAAAATAAGAGAGAGAGACAGTCAGAGCGAGAAAGAGAGAGAGAGGGAGAGCGAGAGAAGGAGAAAGAGAGAGAGAGAGGGAGAGACAGAGGGGGAGAAAAAGAGACAGACAGACAGACAGAAGACAGACAGACAGACAGAGGACAGACAGACAGACAGACATAAGACAGAAGACAGACAGACAGAGAGACAGACAGACAGACAGAGGATAGACAGACAGACAGACAGACAGAAGACAGAGACAGACATACAGACAGAGAGACAGACAGACAGAGGACAGACAGACAGAGGACAGACAGACAGACAGAGGACAGACAGACAGACAGACAGAGGACAGACAGACAGAGGACAGACAGACAGACAGAAGACAGACAGAGGACAGACAGACAGAGGACAGACAGACAGAGGACAGACAGACATACAGAGGACAGACAGACAGAGGACAGACAGACAGACAGAGACAGACAGGAGGTACAGACAGACAGAGACAGACAGACAGAGGACAGACAGACAGAAGACAGAGACAGACAGACAGACAGAGGACAGACAGACAGACAGAGGACAGACAGACAGACAGAGGACAGACAGACAGAGAGGACAGACAGACATACAGAGGACAGACAGACAGACAGACAGAGGACAGACAGACAGAGAGACAGACAGACAGACAGAATACAGACAGACAGACAGACAGACAGAGACAGACAGACAGACAGACAGACAAACAAAGAGACAGACAGACAGACAGAGAGACAGACAGAGAGACAGAAAGACAGACAAAGAGAGACAGACAGACAGACAGACAGAAAGACAGACAGAGAGACAGAGACAGAGACAGATCAGAAACATCATAACAGTAGCGGCACCTGCCTTATCGGTATTTCGTCTGTGTCACCAGGTACATCTACGTGTTACATATCTCTCCAGCAGCAAACATCTTTTTACCAAATCGTGATGGCATGCTATTTATGTTTTTTTCCCCCATTTCCGTCCACAACTGCTGTACTCTGCTGCTGTCTCCCCGACTGCTAATGCTTGCTTTTTTTTCTCTCTTAATCACACTTTCTTAAAGATAGGGGAGAAGGAGCGGGGGTTGAGGGGTGGGGGGGGGGAGGAAGGGTAAGATGGTAAACTGTCTGGTCCAAATACTAACCCCATGAAACTCACCTGGAGGCAGACAGGGGGACGCCAGAAAACATTTTGTACGAGATCCAAAACAAGTGTGACAAAAAAAGAGAGAAGAGAGAGAGAGAGAGGAGAGAGAGAGACAGACAGACAGACAGACAGAGAGACAGACAGAGGACAGACAGACAGACAGACAGGCGGCAGAGAAGTTTTTAGTCCCGTTTTTATTATCCATTGTTTGGTGTCTGTGATCTTTTTTGTGACCGTGCGTTCGCGCGTGACAAAGGCTAGTTGGCCGAAAATTTGCGCTTGTTTTGTTTTGTTTTGTTGGATACGCGTTTATATTGGTTATTTTGTACGAGTTTTTTCTTTCTTCTTCTTTTTCTGGCATAAACAGAAGAAACCGTACGACTGGAAACGTGGCTACTTCGTGAAAATTTTTTAAATAGAGGATAGTAGGAGTAGGAAGAAAAATACATAAAAAGCCCCTAACCCAAAAAGATAAATGATATAACATGATGTTCATAGCGAAAGTTTGTAAACAAAACAACAAAACAAAACAGAACAAAACAAAACAAGTTCAGTTCAAGTTCAATGTCGAGCTTGCTCGGCTATCCATGACACGTTTCCTCCATCCTTCTCTGTCAGACATTGCAGTAGGTAGTTCATCATACTGACAGCCCATATCATCCATCAGTTAGTCGATGAAGGTCTTCTTTGGACGTCCTGGTCTTTGTTTGCCGTGACTGGGTCTCCATAGTAGAACATCTCCTACCAGTTCTTCTTTGCTACGCCAGCAGTGTCCCGCGAAACGGTCTTTGTTGACGTATTGATTTAACTGATTGGTGGGATCTTACCATATAACTCTTTGTTAGTTGGATGTTCTCTCCAGGATTTGTTCAGGGCTGCACGTAGCATTCGTGTGTATGCTCCATCAATCTTCTTCTCCAATGTCGTCGTTAGGGTGCAAGAGAAAACAAAACAAACAAACAAGAACAAAAACAAACATCCCCATCCAAAAAAAACAAACAAAACAAACCACAACAAAAAAAACAAACAAACAAACAAACAAACAAACAAAACACACACACAAAAAACGCTTAAGTGTACCATACGAAACTCCGGCTGCTCTGCCTTTTGAGAGCGCAATTCAGCACCACCCACGGTTCTTTTTTTTTTTTTTACCGTGACTCATACTGCAGAAAAACAAGGTTAATTGGCCCTCAAGGGGAGGGACCTGGAAAATCAACCTATCTATCTAATGTTTTATACCAGGGAAGCTGGGCGAATGCCCTTCTCTTTACAATTTTCACAACTGCCGTGGGATCTTTAACGTGCTTAGGCACAAAAGGCACACGGGTCCGATCTCTTTTTCGTCCCCTACCAATTTCTTCGTTCCCTTCCAATTTTTTTTTCGTCCCCTTTCAATTTTCCAGTCAAACTGAGGATATCGAGAAAAATGCCGTGGCCTCAACGGGAAACGAACCCCGAAATCTCGAGTTTAGTTATCGGCAGGCGAACGTCTGACTTGGAAGTCCATGGTCGCCAACGCCATGCGGCAGGGCACCTGATGATGATGATCATCATCATCATTATCATCATATGCCTCGTCGCATGCGGCAACATCAACGTTTATACGCCAACTCGCACCTTGCCCTCAAGCTTCAGACACTCTTTCATTTCAAGCTCCTAGATTTAAGCAAAGCCAAAGCAGGATCGAGGCAGCCGAGATGTGGTTTCTCAGAAGAATGTTGAGAGTTCCATGGACAGCAAAGAAAACAAACGAGACAGTCTTGATGGAGGCAGACACAAGTAGATCACTCATAAGGAAGATTAGGAAAAGACAGGCAACATTTATAGGCCGTTTTATGAGGAAAGGGGGATTTGGAGCACCTGGTCACAACGGGAAAGCTGGAGGGAAAGAGAGCACCAGGTAGATCCAGGGAGATAATGCTGGACGGACTTGCAGAGTGGCTGGGGATGAGGAGGGTGGGGAGATGCTGGGGGGCAACGAGAGATAGAGATGGTTGGAAGTCCATGGTCGCCAACGCTATGCGGCAGGGCACCTGATGATGATGATGATGATATTTAAACTCAAGTACTGGCCAGCGTCCTTTTGCAGTATCTGAGGGACCCACAGACTGGAATAGCCTTCCGATCTGCCTTCGCCTCACACCGCACCTACCCTTTCTGCTTTTAAATCCAAATTTTAAAACCCACCTCTTTTCCCCAACAATGAGTTCTACAACTACTTCTTTCCCTAAGTCTGTGTATTAAATATTGAAAGGTGGTCTTGTCGATTGTATGGTTTGTACACGTACAGACTTTCACCATACCGTTCACACACGCACAAGCACTTTACAACACAACAACACGCCACACACATACGCACACAAACACACACACACACACACACACAACACACACCACAACACACATACACACGCAACA
>JAPXFY010000026.1:7816493-7821493 GCA_030674185.1 Monoplex corrugatus | reverse complement strand
GTAAAAAATAAAAAACTACATGTAAAAAAATAAAATAAAACTACATGTAAAAAATAAAACTACTTAAAAAATAGAAACTACATGTAAAATAAAATAAAAAACTACATGTAAAAAATAAAACTAATGTAAAAAATAAAAACTAAACATGTAAAAAATAAAAACTACATGTAAAAAATAAAATAGAAAAATAGAAAATACAGTAAAAAATAAATAAAAAATAAAAACTACATGTAAAAAATAAAACACATGTAAAAAATAAAAACTACATGTAAAAAAAATAAAAAACTACATGTAAAAAATAAAAACTACATGTAAAGAAAATAAAACTACATGTAAAAAATAAAAACTACATGTAAAAATAAAATACATGTAAAAAATAGAAAACTACATGTAAATAAAATAAAAAAACTACATGTAAAAACATAAAAACTCATGTAAAATAAAATGTAAAATAAAAACTACATGTAAAAAATAAAAAACTACATGTAAAACAATAAAAATCAATTAAAAAAATAAAAAACTACATGTAAAAAAATAAAAAAACTACATGTAAAAAAATAAAAACTACATGTAAAAAATAAAAACTACATGTAAAAAAAATAAAAACTACATGTAAAAAATAAAAACTACATGTAAAAAAAAGAAAAAATAAAACTACATGTAAAAAATAAAAACTACATGTAAAAAGTAAAAACTACATGTAAAAAATAAAAACTACATGTAAAAATAAAAACTACATGTAAAAAATAAAAACTACATGTAAAAAATAAATAAAACTACATATAAAAATAAAAACTAAAAAAAACATAAATACATGTAAAATAAAACACAAAAAAAACTACATGTAAAAAATAAAAAAACTACATGTAAAAAATAAAAACTACATATAAAAAATAAAAACTACATGTAAAAAATAAAAACTACATGTAAAAATAAAAACTACATGTAAAAAAATTAAAAAACTACATGTAAAAATAAAAACTACATGTAAAAATAAAAAACTACATGTAAAAATAAAAACTACATGTAAAAAAAAAAACTACATGTAAAATAATAAAAAAAAAAAAAAAAAACTAATTAAAAAAAACTACATGTAAAAATAAAAACTACATGTAAAAAATAAAAACTACATGTAAAAATAAAAACTACATGTAAAAAATAAAAACTACATGTAAAAAATAAAAACTACATGTAAAAAATAAAAACTACATGTAAAAAATAAAAACTACATGTAAAAAGTAAAAACTACATGTAAAAAATAAAAACTACAATAAAAAAAAAAAAAAACTACATGTAAAAAGTAAAAACTACATGTAAAAAATAAAAACTACAGAATAAAAAAAAAAAAAACTACATGTAAAAAATAAAAACTACATGTAAAAATAAAAACTACATTAAAAAAATAAAAAACTACATGTAAAAAATAAAAACTACATTAAAAAAAATAAAAAAACTACATGTAAAATAAAAATAAAAAAAATAAAAACTACAAATAAAAAAAAAACTACATGTAAAAAATAAAAACTACAATAAAAAAAAATAAAAACTACATGTAAAAATAAAAACTACATGTAGAAAATAAAAAACCTCCACTACATGTAAAAAAAATAAAAACCTCTGCTCATTCCTTTTCTCATGTTGGACACAGCAGGAAGGAAGTTTCAGTCTTTTTCTCATAATTTTTACATCTGGTGTTTGTTTGTTTGTTTGTTTGTTTGTAATCTTACGCTTGACAAAGGCCAGTTGGCCGAAAATTTGCGCCTGTCTTGTCTGGTTGTATAAAAATACGCCGTTCTTATTCCTCTTTCGTGTTTTTTTTTTTTTCGTTTTTTTTTCTGGTTTCTGTTTAATTGAACGTGGGCAGTCACACTTGTTTTGGGATCTCTGATTATGCGTTATGTGCAGTTAGCCCAAATGAGTCTGGAAAACAATGCAGTACACGAATGTTTTAAAGTAACATATGGAGGTCAAACGTACATGTACTGACTGATCCCTATGCACGTGGCTACACCAACAGTTTTGGTTTCCATCCACACTCAATTGCTTGTTCATGCACAAGGTTAAATTAATGTGAGAGCATAAAAAGACAAAGCTAGCATGAGGAATTTGGTTGATGTGGGATGGTCGATCAGGGCGGGGGTGGGGGGGGGGGGGTATGGCCTGGTTCAAAATGATTGCTGAATTTGCAGTAACTACGCTAATAACATTACACTCTTTCTCTATCTCTGTCTGTCTCTGTCTCTGTCTCTGTCTGTGTCTTCTGTCTCACACACACACACACACACACACACACACACACACCACACACACACACACACACACCACACACTTGCTCACACACACACACACACACACACCACACACTTGCTCACACACACACACACACACACACACACACACTCACACACACACACACTCACACACCACACACTCACACACACACACACACATTCATACACACACACCACACACACACACTCATACACACACACCACTCACACACACACACACATCACACACACACACATCACACACACACACTCACACACCACACACACACCACGCACACACACACACACACACCTCTTCACTCTTCTCTCTGCTCTCTGTCTGTCTGGCTCTTTGTCTCTCTCTTTGCTCTCTTCTTGTGGCAGTGTGTGTGTGTGTGTGTGTGTGTGTGTGTGTCGTGCTCTTTGTTTCTGGTGTGTGTGAGGGTGTTGGTTGTGTGTGTGATTTTGAGACGTGTAGTTTTCGTTACGTAATTGCTCAGGTGTGTTGTGATCTGCATGTGATATTGCTTATGTTCGATACATGTTAGTAATACATTGCAACATCATCATTATCTACAACAATCATACATACATACATACTAACTCATACAATACTAATCATACATCTACATACATAATACATACATATTAATATCATACATACATACATATACATACATACATACATACATTACATACATACTACATACATACATACATACATACATATCATACTATACATACATACATATACTTACATACATACATACATACATACTATACATACATATACATACATACATACATACATTACTATACATACATACATACATACATACTACATACATAATACATTACATACATACATACATTACATACATACATACATAACTACTACATCATACATACATTATATATACATTACATACATACATACATATATACTAAATACATAACATATACATACATACATCATACATAATACTTACATACATACATACATACATACATTACATACATACATACATACTATACTTACATACATACATACATAATACATCATACATATATATACTTACATACATACATACATACATACATACATACATACTATACATGCACGCATGGCATACATGATACATGCATACATACATACATACCTACACACATACATGTAGCATTCATACATACATACATACATACTATACATACATGCATGCATACATACATACATACATACATATCTACTAACATACATACATACATATATACTATACATACATACATATATACATTAATACATACATACATACATATATACTTACTTACATACATACATACATTCAGACAGACATACATACATACATGCATACATACATACATACATACATATATACATACATACATACATGTATACTTACATATATACATACATACATACATGCATGCATGCGCGCATACATGATACATACATACACACATACATACCTACACACATACATGCATGCATTCATACATACATACATACATACATACATACATGATACATACATACATACATACATGCATACATACATACATCACACATGCATACATACATACATACATAATACATACATCCATACACACATACACATAGACAGACAGACAGGCTGGCAGGCAGGCAGACATACATACATACACACATCCATCCAAACTTACATACATATGTATATACATTATATACATACACACGCACACACACACACACACACAATATGTATATATGTATATGTGTATATATATAGATATGTGTATATATAATTATAGATACAGATATGTATGTAAGTGCATATATATATATTCTATTTTCTACGCCACTTTGTGATGATAATGACTATGTGGACGATAATCATTCTGAACTGAGACTGCGCGACAAAGCTGCACTCTAAGCCCTCGGCCACACTACGAGCGGTGTTTTGGGTCGAGCCACAGGGTAGCGGCGGGCGAGCTTTGAGCTGTGAGCGGTGGGTGGCCTCACCAAAAGCGGTGACAGCTTGTGGTTAGCTAGCGTACTGCTGGCTGTAAGCTCGGTGACCGCTGAGGTGGCCACACTACCAGCTACTAGGGGCTGGTTGTGTGCTGGTGTGCTGCTAGCTGTCGTTCACACTGTTGGCTTCAGAATGTCGGCGAGCAGGTATCTTCTACTTTGTGATCTATCAGAACTATCGCCATTTCTACGACAAGCAATTCTTTTTTGATGAAAAATAGTACTGGGTCAATCCCATTAATGAACAAAGAAGTGTGTATGGTGAATATCATCATTTGGTGCCAGATCTCAAACAGGAGGGAGAAAGATTTCGCTCCTGTTTTCAGGATGCTTCCAAACACTTTCTCTCGATCCTACTGGATCTTGTTCAAATTGAATTTACAAAACAAAAAACTGCCTTCAGACGAAGAATATCAGTAGAGGAATGTTTTGTATAAACACTGTTTAAGCAATATATGATTATCTATTGCATGCCATTCTCAGCTCCTTTTTACTGGACATAATCAGCTCTATAATAATAATATAATAACAACAACAATGAAAATAATAATAATAAGGATGAGAGTAATGATAATGAGAATATGATATCTATTATTATTACTATGTTATTATTATTATCAAATATTTTTCATCACAATTATTAAAGTAATGGGGTATGTACTTGATATGTATATATATATATATATATAATATATATATAT
>JAPXFY010000026.1:7798993-7811493 GCA_030674185.1 Monoplex corrugatus | reverse complement strand
TTCACCAGCTTCGATTCAAACTCTCGCCCCTGGTCACTGTGGATCCGTTCTGGTACCCCATAGCGTTGGAACCATTCTTGTACCAGGACCCGGGCAACTGTTGACGCTTCTTGGTTGTGGGTAGGAATGGCCTGTGCAAACTTGGTGAACACATCTGTGAGGACAAGAACGGTGTCGCGGCCATCAGTTGCAGGTTCAAGCTTGGTGAAATCTATTGCGATTATCTCCAAGGGTCTACTTGCCAAAAGGGGGGTAGATGGGGTATGCAGTCTAGTGGGAAGGCGATTCATGGCACAGCGTTGGCAGTTTGCCAGGTACTGCTTCACATCTGCATACATGCCAGGCCAATAGACACGGGTCCGGAGTAGCTCCATGGTCCTGTCGTAACCCTGGTGGCCCATGCAATCATGCAGGGATGCCAGGACATCAGGGCGTAGTGAGCTGGGGAGGACTAGTTGCTCACAGGCTCCATGCGATGGGTCCGTCACCTGCCGATACAGCAACCCCTCTTTGCAGATGAGACGAGGGTATTGCCGTACTAGCGTGCGCAGCTGGTGGTTGTGGCTACCTGGTGGCTTGGCTGGCCAGGACTTCAGTACAGGTCCCAAAGTGTTGTCTTGGGTCTGCAGTTGATGGAGCTCCTTTGTTGACAGGCGTGGCAAGATGGTGTCCATTTGCAGGGACTCGTCAGGCGGTGCTGCATGGTCCTGTTGGTCAGCCTGTGGGGTAGTGGCGTTCTGGCTGTTGCAGCAGGTCTGCTGGACTATAGCAACTTCAGGTGGCATGGGTGTGGGAGGGGGTAGGGCACTGGGGCTGTGGGGTAATCGGGAAAGGGCATCAGCAGGGTTGGTCTTTCCTGGTCGGTATTTGATGTCGAAATTAAACTGGGCAAGTTGTGCTGCCCATCTTTGTTCCAAGGCACCAAGGGGAGCTGTTCTGAAGTGGACTAGGGGATTGTTGTCGGTGAAGACAACAAAATTCGCTCCCAGCAGGTAGTGGCGGAACTTTTCAGTGATGGCCCATTTGAGAGCCAGGAACTCCCAACTTCATGCTGCTATAGGCGGCCTTGTTCTTCTCTGTAGACTGAAGACGGCGGCTGGCATAGGCAATGACACGCCGACCTCCCTCTTGATCTTGGGATAGGATGGCACTTAACCCATCATGGCTGGCGTCCGTTTCCAGGATGAAGGGTTTGGTGAAATCGGCGTAGCTCAATATTGGCGCAGAGATCAGTGCCGTCTTCAGAGCATCAAAGGCTGTCTGATGGATGGTGCCCCACAGGTTGGAAATGTCCACAGTTTTCTTTTTAGCATCTCTACTACCCTCTGTGACCAGGTCGTGGAGTGGTCCTGCTAATTTAGAGAAGCGGTGGATAAAACGCCGGTAGTAACTGGCAAAACCCAGAAAGCTTCGCAGGGCTGTTGTTGTGGTAGGTCTTGGCCAGTCTCTCACTGCCTCAATCTTGCCATCTTCACAGCTGACTCCCCCAGCTGAAATGGTGTGGCCCAGGTAATTCACTTCCCGACGAAGGAACTGGCACTTGTCCAGGCGCAGTTTCATGCCCACAGCTGCGATGCGTCCCAATAGTCGATCAAGGTGTTCCAGATGTTCCTCAAAGGTTTTCGAATATACCAGAAGGTCATCCAAGTATACAAGGAGAAACTGAAACATGAAGTCCGACACTGTTGACTGCATCAGGCGCTGGAATGTTGCTGGTGCCGAGACTAACCCCATAGGCATTCTTGTATATTCATAAAGACCCATGGGAGTGACAAATGCTGTCTTGTGTTGATCGTCTGGGTGCATCGCAATCTGGTGATAACCACTGGCCAGGTCAAGTGTTGAAAAGAACTGAGCACCCACAAGGGCATCAAAAGACTCTTGTATCCGTGGTAGTGGGTAGGCGTCACCAACAGTCTTCTTGTTGAGGCGTCGGTAGTCAACACAAAGTCGGAGGCTGCCATCTTTCTTTCTGACAATTACTATGGGGGCAGCATATGGGCTGTAGCTCTCAACGATGACCTTCTGCGCAAGAAGTCCCTTGATGTGTTCCTGTACCTCTTTCAGCTGGTGTGGGGGAATGCGTCGATATGGTACGGCCACAGGCGTAGGGTCTGTTGTTCGGATGCGGTGGTGAACTGCATCTGTGTAGCCTACGTCGTTGTTATCCTTGGTGAAACTTGCTGTGTGTTTGGAAAGCAGCTCTTGCAGTTGTTTTTGCTGTTCAGCAGTGCCATCAAACTTGACATAAGGATGCGCCTGACTAGGTGGAGAGGGAGGTGGAGTAGGGCTAGATGTTTGGGCTTCCATGGAGACTACCAGCTCGTTCACTGTTGTTGAAAACTGGACATTACTTGGGCCCTCAACAGCTGTGATGGAACTTAGAACTGCCACGGGAGTTTTGGCAGGGAGAAAGACATCTTCCTGGGACAAGTTTGCAAGCCGTACATACCTGGAGTTGTGGTCAGCATCCAAGAGAGTGGGAACCAGCATGAGACCCCCAGGCAGTGGTCGGGCCAAAGGTGACGCGAGGAACTGACGGGCAACTTGATTTCCCGTCACCTGGATTGTAGCCATGGAGTTGGCAGGTATTCTGCAACGTCGCATGGTTCGTGCCATCCCTCGGGTCAGGGCGTTTTCTCTGCGAATCTCTCTTGCTATGGCTTGGAGGGATGAAGGGAGGTTTGGGGCTTGGGAAAGGCAAGGGCCAAGGACATTCATGCCTAGCAGAACCGGCAGGCGCTTTTTGCGTTGCTGCATAGACGGCTCTGTGGGCTCTTTGACTACAAGGACTGGGATATTGGGGCAGCGGTGTCCAAAGAGTTCAATGTCGACGACGTAGATGCCGGAGTATGGAACTTCTGCGCCGTTGACTGCTCTTAGGGTAACATGGCAGTCCTGAAGTGAAAGGTCTTTCAGGTGCTGTGCAGCCCATGTTTCAGTCACTGTAGTTACTTCACTGCCAGTGTCGACAAGTGCAGAGACCCTCTTATGGTTGATGGTGATATCTGCAGTGGGGCACTGGCCGGTGAGTCCTGATTGTACTGTGTTCCCCGTTGCCCGTTGGTTGCTGGCAACGGGGACTAGAAGTTTCCCTGCTGCCTCTGTTGGGTATGTTGGCGTTGCTGTTGTGGGCGGTCACGCTGTCGTTGCTGGCGTTGTGGATATGTGTTTTGGTACTGCTGCTGTTGTTGCTGCCAGGTGTGTTGGCCCGTCTCTCTCAGGTATGCCTGTTTTGCCCGGCACTGGTCTTCAGTGTGACTAAAACGCTGGCATCAAATACAGTATTTGTGCCTTCTGCCCTGTTCCAACTGATTCCCATTGTAGCTGGGTATGGGTCTACTAGCAGTAGGAGGTGGTTTAGGTGTGGTCGTGTCCTGCCGTCTTTCTAATTTGGTGGTGAGGTCTGCTATCTGTGCTTCCAGCCGTGCCAGTGTGGCATTGTATTCCAATGTTACCGCTTGTTGGGCTGGGGACTCCTGGGTGCCATCTTCACGTACCCAGCGCTGGGCTTCTCTCTGGGCTCCTTCGAAGGACACATCACAGCGGTCCCGAATATACCGCTTTGATATCCCTCTTGAGGGCTGTTGGCTGTAGGCCATTGGCGAAGGTGTCCCTCAAGACATTCTCTGAGAGAGGGCTGTCAATTTGTACTTGGTTCACCTTGTTCCACTGAGTCCAAAGTCTTAGTGGCATACTCAGTGACAGATTCACCAAGACCCTGTTGAGTCCTGTAGAATGCTGCGGCCAATGTTGAAGCATCCCTCTGTTCGCCCCAGTTCTCATCGATGATTTTGAAGATTTTATCTGGCGTATTGATTTTCAGTGCTGAGCATGCGAACAATTAGTTTTCTGGCCTGTCCATCTAGTGCAGATAGGATCCATCCTGCTGCTGCTGCTGTATCCTCTATAGGTTGTAGGTGAAGAGCCAGTTGACTTCACGCATGAAATCTTCAGCATCAAGGGTTGCCATCTTCTCCTGAGAACTTTGGCAATTTCTGGGGGCGAAGAATCGGAGTGTTCACTACAGCCATGTCGTGGGAGTGTTGTGTCGGTCAGTTGGGCAGCCTGTAGCACTGTCTTCCTTTTAGTTCCCTTTCCGAATCTGGACCCTGCTTTGCAGCGCCAAGTGTGATAGGTCGCGTGGTTTAGGGGGGGGTTTGGTGATTATGATATTGGTGAATCGCAGCGCCAGGTGAGATGGATGAGTGGGTTAAGGGGTTTTGGTGATGATTGCTGTGGTGGTCCTATAATCCAGAGCAGAAAGGGAAGTCTCTCAATCAAAACACAAGTCCTTGTTGTGTTACTTGACTCTTTATTATCTCTTGATGAGGATAGGTAGGGAAGGAAAACAGGGAAAATGGGAAAATAACAATAAGGGAAAAGGACCGTACTGGGATATGGAAGGAGACAAAAGAATACGAAGAAGAAGACAGGAAGGAAGACGCCAAAGAAGACAGTGCTACAGTAATGCCGTGAAGATGATCACCTACTGTGAGATCAAGAGTGCTGGCAGGAAAGGCACCTCTGGTAATACTGAGACTGGCGGTGGAAAAACACACGCTATGATGCGCCTTGTTAATTTGTACTCTGGGAACAGAGCATGATGGT
The DNA here is from genome assembly GCA_030674185.1 of Monoplex corrugatus. Lineage (NCBI taxonomy): Eukaryota > Metazoa > Mollusca > Gastropoda > Littorinimorpha > Ranellidae > Monoplex > Monoplex corrugatus. Next base: position 7,806,882 of record JAPXFY010000026.1, on the reverse strand, counting down.
CATATTTTCAAATCTCAAACCTTTCAGATGGCAAGGTCTGATTGGTTGTTCTCACCAAATTAATCAATCAACCAGATGCCAAGGTCTGATTGGTTGTTCTCACCTAATTAATAAGTCAACACTTAGTGTGTAGTTTTAACGCAGCGCGTCAGTACACACAAGTGAAACGCTGGTCATTGTCCGGCAGTTTCGCGAGTGGGTATGTCCTCGCTATCGAGCCACAAATACCTAAGGCGGTTGAGACAGACACGCCCTGCGGTCATTGTCTGAGTGTTCCCGCCGGCAATTACACGGCGATTGTTCTATAATGCTGAAGGCAGCATGCATACATTAGTGACGGCCCCCCCTCTACGTTCTGTAAAAACTACCACGTAATACTGACTGGAGATGACGACAAAATCTTGTCGTAGGCCCGCTTTAGAGTACATGTACACATTGTAGATCTGCTAATTGTTTAGCAGTGTGTTATCTACAATCGTCATGTACTGGCTAGATCCTTGGAATGTTCAATGCATAGCTATGGGTAGGCAGAGGCTGTGAGATAATAGTACATTTGACCAGAGAGAACGCAAAGCGTTTTTGATCTAGGCAAGCACGCTACACGGTGTTGCCTTTGAGCGTTGTAAGTAAATGGGGAAAGATCGTAACAGAGCAAGGCACTCTGTTACACATATATATATAATATCATCATCATCATCAGGTGCCCTGCTGCATGGCGTTGGCGACCATGACTTCCAACCATCTCTATCTCTCGTTGCCCCCTAAGCATCTCCCCCACCCTCCTCATCCCCAGCCACTTCTGCAAGTCCGTCCAGCATTCTCTCCCTGGGTCTACCTGCTGCTCTCTTTCCCTCCAGCTTTATAAAAAAAATATATATACACACACACAGCGTCCTCCAAATCCTTTACAAACACACCTTCAGTGTCACACATCACGTTACGTCCACAAAATACTGCTGGGCCTCCGAGCACGGTTACAGAAAAAGGAGATAGGAAAAGTAAACTTACACAAACAACTTTCACAACCAAATCCCGCTGTTATACCTTTCTGCAACTCGATTTGACGAACTAAGCAAGCTGATGATGAGTACCAAACTGTTTTTTTCCAGTTTTGCATACTGTACTGAAGTGGTCACTGATGAAAGTGTCCTATAAGAACTTGATACCACCCACCAGAAAACTACTAAGCTGACATCAACAAGAGAAAACTTAAATACATTGGCCATGTGTCACGCAGCAAGAACATGGACTTACGGCAACCATCTTATCAAGGAAAAACAGTGGCAAAAAAGGAAGAAAGGCAGACACTCCAATCTCATACATCGAGAACATAACCAACATCAGTGTGTGTAGTGAGTGTGTGTTTGTATGTGTCTATGTGTGTGTGTGTGGTGTTGTTGTGTGTGTGTGCGTGTGTGCGTGTGTGTTGTGTGTTTTTGTGTGTGTGTGTGTGAGTGTGTGTGTGTGTGTGGTGTTGTGTGTGTGTGTGTGTGTGTGTGTGTGTGTGTTGTGTGTGTGTGTGTGTGATTTTCCCCTTTGTTTCAATATACATTCGCGTAATTTTCTTCTTAAAATGCCAATTTATCTATATCTCTTTACATGCTTTAGTTAAACATATGGATGTACCCTGCGTACATGTGTAAAGTGTATATATATATGTATATGTGTGTATGTATGTGTGTAAAATGTGTGTATATATGTGTATAAAATGTTTGTGTATGTATATGTATGTGTCTATGTGTGTGCGTGTATGCCTGTATGTGTACATGTATGTATATGTGTTTTGTGATTATATGTGTATATACATATGTATAAAGTGTGTTTTATGTAAAAGTGTATGTATTATATTAAATTATATAAAAATATATAAAATATAATTGTGTGTGTTGGGGTGTGTGTGTGTGTGTGTGGGGGGGTGTGTTGTGTGTATGTGTATTGTACGTGTTATATATATTTTTGGATTTTAATGTAGAAAGTGTATATACGTGTGTATATGTATGTTTGTATACATGTGTGTGTATATGTACATGTATGTGTGTGTATATATATATATATATATTATATAAAAATAAAATATATATATATATATATATATATATATATATATATATTGTCTACATATTTTGCAATGAATGCTTTGTCTTTCTACATTTTGTTAGATCTGTTGATTAGCACGTGTACTTTCAAGATGTTTGTAAGATCTAATATTTGAAAATAAATAAAAACAAGTTTGAAAAAAAAAACCATGGTCCTGTCGTAACCCTGGTGGCCCATGCAATCATGCAGGGATGCCAGGACATCAGGGCGTAGTGAGCTGGGGAGGACTAGTTGCTCACAGGCTCCATGCGATGGGTCCGTCACCTGCCGATACAGCAACCCCTCTTTGCAGATGAGACGAGGGTATTGCCGTACTAGCGTGCGCAGCTGGTGGTTGTGGCTACCTGGTGGCTTGGCTGGCCAGGACTTCAGTACAGGTCCCAAAGTGTTGTCTTGGGTCTGCAGTTGATGGAGCTCCTTTGTTGACAGGCGTGGCAAGATGGTGTCCATTTGCAGGGACTCGTCAGGCGGTGCTGCATGGTCCTGTTGGTCAGCCTGTGGGGTAGTGGCGTTCTGGCTGTTGCAGCAGGTCTGCTGGACTATAGCAACTTCAGGTGGCATGGGTGTGGGAGGGGGTAGGGCACTGGGGCTGTGGGGTAATCGGGAAAGGGCATCAGCAGGGTTGGTCTTTCCTGGTCGGTATTTGATGTCGAAATTAAACTGGGCAAGTTGTGCTGCCCATCTTTGTTCCAAGGCACCAAGGGGAGCTGTTCTGAAGTGGACTAGGGGATTGTTGTCGGTGAAGACAACAAAATTCGCTCCCAGCAGGTAGTGGCGGAACTTTTCAGTGATGGCCCATTTGAGAGCCAGGAACTCCCAACTTCATGCTGCTATAGGCGGCCTTGTTCTTCTCTGTAGACTGAAGACGGCGGCTGGCATAGGCAATGACACGCCGACCTCCCTCTTGATCTTGGGATAGGATGGCACTTAACCCATCATGGCTGGCGTCCGTTTCCAGGATGAAGGGTTTGGTGAAATCGGCGTAGCTCAATATTGGCGCAGAGATCAGTGCCGTCTTCAGAGCATCAAAGGCTGTCTGATGGATGGTGCCCCACAGGTTGGAAATGTCCACAGTTTTCTTTTTAGCATCTCTACTACCCTCTGTGACCAGGTCGTGGAGTGGTCCTGCTAATTTAGAGAAGCGGTGGATAAAACGCCGGTAGTAACTGGCAAAACCCAGAAAGCTTCGCAGGGCTGTTGTTGTGGTAGGTCTTGGCCAGTCTCTCACTGCCTCAATCTTGCCATCTTCACAGCTGACTCCCCCAGCTGAAATGGTGTGGCCCAGGTAATTCACTTCCCGACGAAGGAACTGGCACTTGTCCAGGCGCAGTTTCATGCCCACAGCTGCGATGCGTCCCAATAGTCGATCAAGGTGTTCCAGATGTTCCTCAAAGGTTTTCGAATATACCAGAAGGTCATCCAAGTATACAAGGAGAAACTGAAACATGAAGTCCGACACTGTTGACTGCATCAGGCGCTGGAATGTTGCTGGTGCCGAGACTAACCCCATAGGCATTCTTGTATATTCATAAAGACCCATGGGAGTGACAAATGCTGTCTTGTGTTGATCGTCTGGGTGCATCGCAATCTGGTGATAACCACTGGCCAGGTCAAGTGTTGAAAAGAACTGAGCACCCACAAGGGCATCAAAAGACTCTTGTATCCGTGGTAGTGGGTAGGCGTCACCAACAGTCTTCTTGTTGAGGCGTCGGTAGTCAACACAAAGTCGGAGGCTGCCATCTTTCTTTCTGACAATTACTATGGGGGCAGCATATGGGCTGTAGCTCTCAACGATGACCTTCTGCGCAAGAAGTCCCTTGATGTGTTCCTGTACCTCTTTCAGCTGGTGTGGGGGAATGCGTCGATATGGTACGGCCACAGGCGTAGGGTCTGTTGTTCGGATGCGGTGGTGAACTGCATCTGTGTAGCCTACGTCGTTGTTATCCTTGGTGAAACTTGCTGTGTGTTTGGAAAGCAGCTCTTGCAGTTGTTTTTGCTGTTCAGCAGTGCCATCAAACTTGACATAAGGATGCGCCTGACTAGGTGGAGAGGGAGGTGGAGTAGGGCTAGATGTTTGGGCTTCCATGGAGACTACCAGCTCGTTCACTGTTGTTGAAAACTGGACATTACTTGGGCCCTCAACAGCTGTGATGGAACTTAGAACTGCCACGGGAGTTTTGGCAGGGAGAAAGACATCTTCCTGGGACAAGTTTGCAAGCCGTACATACCTGGAGTTGTGGTCAGCATCCAAGAGAGTGGGAACCAGCATGAGACCCCCAGGCAGTGGTCGGGCCAAAGGTGACGCGAGGAACTGACGGGCAACTTGATTTCCCGTCACCTGGATTGTAGCCATGGAGTTGGCAGGTATTCTGCAACGTCGCATGGTTCGTGCCATCCCTCGGGTCAGGGCGTTTTCTCTGCGAATCTCTCTTGCTATGGCTTGGAGGGATGAAGGGAGGTTTGGGGCTTGGGAAAGGCAAGGGCCAAGGACATTCATGCCTAGCAGAACCGGCAGGCGCTTTTTGCGTTGCTGCATAGACGGCTCTGTGGGCTCTTTGACTACAAGGACTGGGATATTGGGGCAGCGGTGTCCAAAGAGTTCAATGTCGACGACGTAGATGCCGGAGTATGGAACTTCTGCGCCGTTGACTGCTCTTAGGGTAACATGGCAGTCCTGAAGTGAAAGGTCTTTCAGGTGCTGTGCAGCCCATGTTTCAGTCACTGTAGTTACTTCACTGCCAGTGTCGACAAGTGCAGAGACCCTCTTATGGTTGATGGTGATATCTGCAGTGGGGCACTGGCCGGTGAGTCCTGATTGTACTGTGTTCCCCGTTGCCCGTTGGTTGCTGGCAACGGGGACTAGAAGTTTCCCTGCTGCCTCTGTTGGGTATGTTGGCGTTGCTGTTGTGGGCGGTCACGCTGTCGTTGCTGGCGTTGTGGATATGTGTTTTGGTACTGCTGCTGTTGTTGCTGCCAGGTGTGTTGGCCCGTCTCTCTCAGGTATGCCTGTTTTGCCCGGCACTGGTCTTCAGTGTGACTAAAACGCTGGCATCAAATACAGTATTTGTGCCTTCTGCCCTGTTCCAACTGATTCCCATTGTAGCTGGGTATGGGTCTACTAGCAGTAGGAGGTGGTTTAGGTGTGGTCGTGTCCTGCCGTCTTTCTAATTTGGTGGTGAGGTCTGCTATCTGTGCTTCCAGCCGTGCCAGTGTGGCATTGTATTCCAATGTTACCGCTTGTTGGGCTGGGGACTCCTGGGTGCCATCTTCACGTACCCAGCGCTGGGCTTCTCTCTGGGCTCCTTCGAAGGACACATCACAGCGGTCCCGAATATACCGCTTGATATCCCTCTTGAGGGCTGTTGGCTGTAGGCCATTGGCGAAGGTGTCCCTCAAGACATTCTCTGAGAGAGGGCTGTCAATTTGTACTTGGTTCACCTTGTTCCACTGAGTCCAAAGTCTAGTGGCATACTCAGTGACAGATTCACCAAGACCCTGTTGAGTCCTGTAGAATGCTGCGGCCAATGTTGAAGCATCCCTCTGTTCGCCCCAGTTCTCATCGATGATTTTGAAGATTTTATCTGGCGTATTGATTTTCAGTGCTGGCATGCGAACAATTAGTTTTCTGGCCTGTCCATCTAGTGCAGATAGGATCCATCCTGCTGCTGCTGCTGTATCCTCTATAGGTTGTAGGTGAAGAGCCAGTTTGACTTCACGCATGAAATCTTCAGCATCAAGGGTGCCATCTTCTCCTGAGAACTTTGGCAATTTCTGGGGGCGAAGAATCGGAGTGTTCACTACAGCCATGTCGTGGGAGTGTTGTCGGTCAGTTGGGCAGCCTGTAGCACTGTCTTCCTTTTAGTTCCCTTTCCGAATCTGGACCCTGCTTTGCAGCGCCAAGTGTGATAGGTCGCGTGGTTTAGGGGGGGGTTTGGTGATTATGATATTGGTGAATCGCAGCGCCAGGTGAGATGGATGAGTGGGTTAAGGGGTTTTGGTGATGATTGCTGTGGTGGTCCTATAATCCAGAGCAGAAAGGGAAGTCTCTCAATCAAAACACAAGTCCTTGTTGTGTTACTTGACTCTTTATTATCTCTTGATGAGGATAGGTAGGGAAGGAAAACAGGGAAAATGGGAAAATAACAATAAGGGAAAAGGACCGTACTGGGATATGGAAGGAGACAAAAGAATACGAAGAAGAAGACAGGAAGGAAGACGCCAAAGAAGACAGTGCTACAGTAATGCCGTGAAGATGATCACCTACTGTGAGATCAAGAGTGCTGGCAGGAAAGGGCACCTCTGGTAATACTGAGACTGGCGGTGGAAAAACACACGCTATGATGCGCCTTGTTAATTTGTACTCTGGGAACAGAGCATGATGGTCATATTTTCAAATCTCAAACCTTTCAGATGGCAAGGTCTGATTGGTTGTTCTCACCAAATTAATCAATCAACCAGATGCCAAGGTCTGATTGGTTGTTCTCACCTAATTAATAAGTCAACACTTAGTGTGTAGTTTTAACGCAGCGCGTCAGTACACACAAGTGAAACGCTGGTCATTGTCCGGCAGTTTCGCGAGTGGGTATGTCCTCGCTATCGAGCCACAAATACCTAAGGCGGTTGAGACAGACACGCCCTGCGGTCATTGTCTGAGTGTTCCCGCCGGCAATTACACGGCGATTGTTCTATAATGCTGAAGGCAGCATGCATACATTAGTGACGGCCCCCCCTCTACGTTCTGTAAAACTACCACGTAATACTGACTGGAGATGACGACAAAATCTTGTCGTAGGCCCGCTTTAGAGTACATGTACACATTGTAGATCTGCTAATTGTTTAGCAGTGTGTTATCTACAATCGTCATGTACTGGCTAGATCCTTGGAATGTTCAATGCATAGCTATGGGTAGGCAGAGGCTGTGAGATAATAGTACAATTTGACCAAGAGAACGCAAAGCGTTTTTGATCTAGGCAAGCACGCTACACGGTGTTGCCTTTGAGCGTTGTAAGTAAATGGGGAAAGATCGTAACAGAGCAAGGCACTCTGTTACACATATATATATATATCATCATCATCATCAGGTGCCCTGCTGCATGGCGTTGGCGACCATGGACTTCCAACCATCTCTATCTCTCGTTGCCCCCTAGCATCTCCCCCACCCTCCTCATCCCCAGCCACTCTGCAAGTCCGTCCAGCATTCTCTCCCTGGGTCTACCTGCTGCTCTCTTTCCCTCCAGCTTTATATAAAAATATATATACACACACACAGCGTCCTCCAAATCCTTTACAAACACACCTTCAGTGTCACACATCACGTTACGTCCACAAAATACTGCTGGCTCAGAGCACGGTTACAGAAAAAAGGAGATAGGAAAAGTAAACTTACACAAACAACTTTCACAACCAAATCCCGCTGTTATACCTTTCTGCAACTCGATTTGACGAACTAAGCAAGCTGATGATGAGTACCAAACTGTTTTTTCAGTTTTGCATACTGTACTGAAGTGTCACTGATGAAAGTGTCCTATAAGAACTTGATACCCCCACCAGAAAACTACTAGCTGACATCAACAAGAGAAAACTTAAATACATTGGCCATGTGTCACGCAGCAAGAACATGGACTTACGGCAACCATCTTTCAAGGAAAAACAGTGGCAAAAAAGGAAGAAAGGCAGACCTCCAATCTCATACATCGAGAACATAACCAACATCAGTGTGTGTGTGAGTGTGTGTTTGTATGTGTCTATGTGTGTGTGTGTGTGTGTGTGTGTGTGTGTGCGTGTGTGCGTGT
>JAPXFY010000026.1:7788993-7793993 GCA_030674185.1 Monoplex corrugatus | reverse complement strand
CACACGAATCTATCCCTTGTCGCTGCCAAGTATATCTCTCATCCTCTCTCTCTATCCTCAGCCATCCTGCAAGTCCAGCCAATATTTTCTCCCTGGGTCCACCTGGTGTTTCCCCTCCCCCCCTCTCGCTTTCCTGTTGTGACCGGGTGCACTAATTTCTCTTTCCTCATAAAAAAAAAATACAATAAAAAAAACCTGAATGGTTCGGTGCGAGTTTGGTGTGAAATTAGCACGAGGCAAAAGAACAAACACTCGTACCAATTTCGCTCTTAGTTTTCGCTTTGTCATTGTTCACGTCTATAGAATTGCAGCTTTAAGATCTTTTTATTCAAGAAGATGACAAGCATTCTTACCAACAAATGCCTATCAATTAACATCAGAAAGAGAGTCCTTGAATGTTATATAGAACCAATACTGTTGTACGGATGTGAGGCGTGGACAGTCAGCAAGCAAAGCCAGAGCAAAATTGAGGCAGCCGAGATGTGGTTTCTCAGAAGAATGTTGAGAGTTCCATGGACAGCAAAGAAAACAAACGAGACAGTCTTGATGGAGGCAGACACAAGTAGATCACTCATAAGGAAGATTAGGAAAAGATAAGCAACATTTATAGGCCATTTTATGAGGAAGGGGATTTGGAGCACCTGGTCACAACGGGAAAGCTGGAGGGAAAGAGAGCACCGGGTAGACCCAGGGAGAGAATGCTGGACGGACTTGCAGATGACTTGCTGGGGATGAGGAGGGTGGGGGAGATGCTGGAGGCAACGAGAGATAGAGATGGTTGGAAATCCATGGTCGCCAACGCGGTGCGGCAGGGCACCTGATGATGATGATGATGATGATGATCTTTTTACGCTCCCTAGCTCAGGATTTTTAGCAGGGCAAATTGCTCAACTCATCTTAGATTGTAAATTTGCTTTGGGATTAAGTAAACTTACAAAAGACGAACTTAGCGCCTGTACACTCAGAAGGAAAGCAAGCCTATAATAACCGATTTCCTCCCTTGAATAAAATGTTATTGCTAAGCATAGTGTGGCAGAATGGTTGAGACATTCACCTGCCAAAAACAAAACTCGAGGTTCCAGGGTTCGTTTCCTGTTGAGGCCTCGACTTTTCTCTTCAGTTTGACGGGCAAATTGAATTGAAGGAAACTCGAAATCGTGTGCCTTCTTGCCTGCGCACACTAAAGATCCCATGGCAGTTGAAAATCGTGAAGAGCAGGGGTTTTTCCTAGCTGCCCTGGTATAAAACGTTGGAGAGATATGTTGATTTCCCAGATTCCCTTCCCTTAATGGCCAATTTGCCATCTTGTCTTTCTAAAGTCTTGGTAAAAAAAATAAATCGAGTGGCGCTGTACTGCGGCGACGAAGAGAGCAGCCCTACTTTCACATGGTAAATCCACTGTGACAAAAGAAATGATTATGAATATGAATGTGCCCAGGCTGTGTCAACTTACGACTGAAATGACGAATAAGAACGCAAGCTCCCCCCGTGGGGATGCCGGGGACTCTTTCAATATAAATAGCATCCCCACCTTCGGGAAATTCTCTGCCAGAAATTTCCTCTTTTCTGTTACTCTCTTTGTTTCTGCTTTGTTCCTTTGCGTTCTGTCATTTCTTCCTATCATATTCTGCCTCGCTGGTCCATTCACCTGTATGTATTTGATAAAGTCTTACGTACTTTTTCTTAGGATTCGTAACTGGGTACATGTATTAAGCGCATTTTTGGCTCTAAGGAGGTGAGATATACGGAAACAATTTTAGGTAATTTATGCCTGTTTTTATATACAGGGGGGGGGGGGTGCAAAAGTAGGTATACAGTAAGTATCACATCATTATTATAATGCTTAATTCCGCTCTTGATTAGAGGAGTGTGTGAATACCGACGGCAAGCAGTTTGAGTATCTGAGGGATTCAGGCTGTGCTTGTTATTACATGTATATGCAATATTCATTTGTTTGTATAATAAATGCAATGAGTATTGTACGTGTTTTCTTTTTTCATAACTGTACACCTACTTTTGCATCCCCCTGTATGTTTTGGTGTCCTTAGATATGCATAAATTTGTATTCAGGTATGTTTTTTTAAATCCCCTGTGCATTAAGTTGGACGGTGTGGTCAACGCCAGGGGCATATTCTTAGATTATGTGCGTGAATGCATTGATATGTGTACTTAATTTTCTTTTCTTTTCTTTTTTTTTTTTCCTGTTTGAAGCGGTTATGGCCCTGATCCTGATAAGGCTCTGCGCAGTCGGCTGGGCTTTAAATAACAATAACAATAACAGTAAAGAATGCGAACAAAGAGGTCAGCACGGACAGATCATTTTGTATAATAACAGGAACACGATGTTTGATTGCTTCTTTTTGTTTTGGAAGGTTCTGTCTAGTTTGGTTTCCAAGATGGCACCAACACATGCATTGTTGTAAGCTTACGTAGATCTGCTTTTAAGCAGTATCAGGTTTAAAGATTTTCCACAAAACATCAGTGATAGCAGTATCACGTTTAAAGATTTTCCACAAAAGATCAGTGATAGTATAGTATCAGGTTTAAAGATTTTCCACAAAAGATCAGTGATAGTAGTATCAGGTTTAAAGATTTTCCCACAAAAGATCAGTGATAGTAGTATCAGGTTTAAAGATTTTTCCACAAAAGATCAGTGATAGTATTATCAGGTTTAAAGATTTTCCACAAAAGATCAGTGACAGTAGTATCAGGTTTAAAGATTTTCCACAAAAGATCAGTGATAGTAGTATCAGGTTTAAAGATTTTCCACAAAAGATCAGTGACAGTGGTATCAGGTTTAACAATTTTCCACAAAAGATCACTGATAATAAGCAACAAATCCTTCTGAAGGAAAGACCGACGGATAAGTTTCCGACGCTTTCAAGCCAAACACGACGAACGTTTTGTTTTGTATATCATCTACTACTAACGAGGGGGTAAATTACAATGCTTTTAAGCTGATATGTGACTTTCCACCACGAAATGAGTCACTTGTCCACTTCAGGCAGTTTTCACTTTTTCATTGCTTCTAAATGTACATTTACTGCTCTTTCTAATGAAGCAAACCATTTTAAAATCGGACAATAAATATCTGAGGTACAGCCTTCCAAACATGGCACTCTTCCGAAACACAGTTTTGAGAAAAATCAAGAAAAACGAAAGTGAAAGTTCAGCATCTACATGTTGGGTAGGGTAATGCAAATAGCTTTTTCACTAAGAAAGAACCTCAATATGCGTAATTTATTGAATGTAGAATGTGTAGGAAGGGTTCCAGCATCCGCTAAAATCAACAACTCCATAACGAGCCCTGACACCCCTCTCGCTAATTTTGCCCCATTGTGCAAAACGCTGCCAGTGGACAAGCGACTCATTCCGTGATGGAAGGTCACATATACGCAGAACCCTTTGTTTTCTATTAGACACTATCCATTAAACACCAGACAACTCCATCCACTCTTCAAAGGAAAAAAAAAAGTGCTTACTTACGACAAAGAGAGCTTACTCCTGGGTGTTTAAATTCATGCCCGATTTTATCTACCAGTACGTATAACATGCACAGATAATGCACCGCGCAAAGATGAAAGGAGTTCGCTAATGACAAGGGAAGTCACTTGTGGATATGGTTATTCATGTTTATCTCCCTTTACATCTCCAAAGCCTTGCTTTCCACCTGTGATCATTGACGAGCGTGAAGGTTGTCAGGAGAACAGGCGTCAGTCTTCCAATCGGAGGATCTGGGGTTTGATCCTTCCTGAGTACATTCCATTTGGAGAAATAGGCTAATTACCCTGGTCCCTGCCGATGCCTTGATTAGTGTTTCTACCTCCGTTGCTCGAGTTTTCTGTGCTACCCGATCTGAGTCTCTCATTATGTATGTACCCTCATATACCGGCGTGTACATACACGTATACACACACACACGTATGCACACACACATACACACACATGCGCACATACACATGTATACACACATTACTTACACATACACACACACAAACACACACACACACACGCACACACGCATACACACACACACACACATTCATACACACGCACACACGCACGCACACACGCACACACACACGCATACATGTACACATACACACACACACACACACGTGCGCGCGCATGCATACACACACATGCACACACATGCGCATATACACATGTATACACACATACTTACACACACACACACACACATACACACACACACACATATACACACACTCACACACACAACACACACACACACGTGCGCGTGCATGCATACTCCTCTGTCATTTTATTTTTCACTTCACAAAGGGCCTGGGCTCGAAACGTTGTGTTTTATACTCCCAAGGATCTTTTACAAACAAGGTATTTTTTAATATTTTGTTTTTACCCTCAAGATCCAGCAGTCACATTTTGTTTTACACACACACAAACACACACACATGCACACACACACATATATACACTCACTCACACATATGCACACACACACACACACACACACACACACACACACACACACACACACACACACACGCACACACACACAATTCACACACACACTCACACACATACACGCACACACACACGCATACACATACACACACACACGTGCGCGCGCATGCACACACATACACACATACACACACACTCCACACACACACACACACACACACACACACACGTGCGCGCTCATGCATACACACACATACACACACACTCACACACACACTCACACACACACACACACACATACACATACACACACACACACACACACACACACACACACACACACCACACACACACACACACACACACACACATTCATTAAGCAGGTGGGGGCGGGATATCTTACGGATGTGGGAATGGGTTTTTGGTGTACTGTACAGTTTGATGTTTAACAAATTTTGTTTATTTGTGAAAGAAAATAATACGAGGAGTGGAGGGGGAAAGTAGAAATGGTAATCATACACTACCCCCCCCCCGCCCCCCCGTCTGCTGAC
>JAPXFY010000026.1:7781493-7783993 GCA_030674185.1 Monoplex corrugatus | reverse complement strand
GTCTGTGTGTCTGTGTGCGTGTGTGTGTTGTGTGTGCGTGTCTGTGTGTGTGTGTATGTTCGTTCGTTCCTTGATTTAACGTCTTTTCACTATGAGTGATATTAGACGGTTGTGTGTGTATGAGTGTGTGTGTATGTGTCTGTGTGTCTGTGTCTCTGTGTCTGTGTGTCTGTGTGTTTGGTGGTGGGGGTGGGGAGAATATCTTTTCTACGCCAGGTCATGTCCGGGTAAAGGTCAAAAGGACGTGTACTAAATGGGACTCTCATTCTGCCTATAGTCGGTGAAGTGTTTTGCAATGCAGATTATACCAAAACTTCAAAAACAAGTTTGGGATAGAGAAATGTATTCTATACTTACCAGTTCTTTTTTCTTATTATTTTTATTTTATTATTATTATCAGTATTAGTATAAGGAAAATTAGGAAAAGACAGGCAACATTTATAGGTTATTTTGTGATGAAACGGGAATTATAGCACCTGGTCACAACAGGAAAGCTGGGGGAAAGAGAGCACCGGGTAGACCCAGGGAAAAAATATTGGGCGGACTTGCAAAGTGGCTGAGGACAGAGAGAGTGGAAGATGTGCTTGCGGCAACGAGGGATAGATGCATATGGAGGGCCATGATCGCCAACGCCATGTAGCAGGGCACTTGATGATGATAATGATGAGTATTAGTATTAGTATCAGTATCAGTATTAGTATTAGTATCAGTATTAGTATTAGTATCAGTATTAGTATTAGTATCAGTATTAGTATTAGTATCAGTATCAGTATTAGTATTAGTATCAGTATCAGTATTAGTATTAGTATTAGTATTAGTATCAGTATTAGTATCAGTATTAATATTAGCATTAGTATCAGTATTAGTATCAGTATTAGTATTAGTATCAGTATCAGTATTAGTATTAGTATCAGTATTAGTATTAGTATCAGTATTAGTATCAGTATTAATATTAGCATTAGTATCAGTATTAGTATCAGTATCAGTATTAGTATTAGTATCAGTATCAGTATTAGTATTAGTATCAGTATTAGTATCAATATCAGTATTAGTATTAGTATCAGTATTAGTATCAGTATTAGTATCAGTATTAGTATTAGTATCAGTATTAGTATTAGTATCAGTATTAGTATCAGTATTAATATTAGTATCAGTATTAGTATCAGTATTAGTATTAGTATCAGTATCAGCATTAGTATCAGTATCAGCATTAGTATCAGTATCAGTATCAGTATCAGCATCAGCATCAGCATCAGCATCAGCATCAGCATCAGCATCAGCATCAGCATCAGCATCAGCATCAGCATCAGCATCAGCATCAGCATCAGTATTAGTATTAGTATCAGTATCAGTATCAGTATTAGTATCAGTATCAGTATCAGTATCAGTATTAGTATTAGTATTACTATCAGTATTAGTATCAGTATCAGTATTAGTATTACTATCAGTATTAGTATTATTAAATTTCGATGTAGCTATCCCAAGCTGGAGGCTGAATGAAACAGAAACAAAGGAGTAGATAGACAAAACAAAACATACACATTTTGTTCTCCTTTGTCTGTCTACTCCTTTGAGTATCACTTCATTTTCGATTGTCGCAAAAATCAAATGATGACTGGTTGAAGCTTGTTCCACCTAAATGTCTGTCAGTTGAATCAGTATTCTCACTGTGTAACTTCATTTCTGGAATGTATATATGTATATATGTATATATATAAGGGTTAAAAATATACACAAGGTAGAAAGAAACTCTAGGGAGAGCTAGACAACAGAAGGTCTTCAGAGAAGTAACCCCCTTTAGACAAGTGTTTCGGCCCTGAATTCCTTACACTCTCGGGGGGCCGGGCCACATCCAGGTCATGACTCCTGGATGCCCTTCTGCTGTTGTCTTTTTTTTTTTTTTTTTTTTTTTTTTCCCACGCCGGGGATCGAACCTGGGCGATTCTGCGCTTCAGAACTGCGGTACGCGGTTTTACCAATGTGCTAACGGGGCACACATCATCTGTAGGGAATTTAATCCTTATGAAGTTCACTTTTTTCGTTCCTCCTTGCCCAGATCCAGCTTGAGCTCCTTTCTGCTGCCTCTGCCATCGCTTTAAGGGCTCTAGTCCTCTTCTTCCCAGAAATGGCGAGTTGTTTCATGAGATCATAAGCGGAGGTGCCCACAAACCCTCTTGCCCCGACCTCTATGGCGAAGATTTTGACCCGCAGACCTGCTTTCTTCAGGGTGCTGGCAAGACCGGCGTATTTTTCGGTCTTGTAGATATGTGCTTCTTCCATTCTGCTTTCGTATGGCACAGTGAGTTCTATCAGAATCACTTGTTTCGAGGAGTCAGAGTGGAGAGCGATGTCTGGTCTCATGCCTGTCTTGCTGATGACATCTGGGTAATTTCTCCACTCTGGGAGAAAAAAAAATAGGATCAGAAAACCAACACACCAGTGCATTCGCGCACACAGTCCAAGGAGATGCCCCTGGCGTTGACCACTCCGTCCAATTTAT
>JAPXFY010000026.1:7751493-7766493 GCA_030674185.1 Monoplex corrugatus | reverse complement strand
AAAGAAAAATTCAAATTCAAGAAACGGATCAGGAAAAGGATCAGCAGTGAAACTGGGCTGTTGGAATATCCGAACAATGATGCCTGAGCTCTCCCAAGATCTGCAAGACATCAGCGATGCCAGAAAAACCGCCGTCATAAACAGCGAACTAAAGAGGCTCAATGTGGACATTGCCACTCTGCAGGAAACACGGCTGGCTGACTCAGGAACACTAAAGGAAAGGGACTACACCTTCTTCTGGCAAGGAAAGAGTTCTGATGCCCCAAGAGAGCACGGAGTAGGCTTTGCAGTAAGGAACAGCCTGCTGAACATGATTGAACCAGGCAGCAGCGGTTCAGAACGACTCTTGACTCTCCGCCTCAACAGCACCGAAGGCTATGTCACTCTCATCAGCGTTTATGCCCCAACTCTGTCCGCCTCTCCAGACACCAAGGATGAGTTCTACGAAAATCTTGCATCAGCCATAAGGAACATCCCCAGGACAGAACAACTTGTTCTCCTGGGCGACTTCAACGCCAGAGTGGGTGCAGACAATGACTCATGGCCCTTCTGCCTCGGTTCCTTTGGAGTGGGGAAAATGAATGAGAATGGACAGCGACTGCTTGAGTTTTGCGCCTGCCATGAACTGTGCATCGCCAATTCCTTCTTCAAGACGAAGCCTCAGCACAAAGTCTCCTGGAGGCATCCCCGCTCAAAACATTGGCACCAACTGGATTTGATCCTAGTAAGACGTGCCGCTATCAAAAACGTTCTCCACACTCGCTCTTATCACAGCGCAGACTGCGACACAGACCACTCTCTGGTATGTTGCAAGATCAGGCTACAATCAAAGAAGTTCCACTGCTCAAAGAAACAAGGGAACCCTCGTATTGACGTCAGCAAGATGTCTCAGCCAGATCTTGTAGAACAGTTCGCAGAGGCCTTTCAGAGAGAATACGATGCATTGCAGCCCAGAGACTCTGCCACTGAGAGATGGGAAACGCTACGAGACACCACGCACCGCATTGCTATGGCCACCTTTGGGAAGAAAACTGTGAAGTCCCACGACTGGTTTGAGGCCAAATCATCAGAGATGACTCCCCTGTTGAGGCCAAGCGTGCCGCACTCACCAAGTATAAGCGGTCACCCAGTGAGAAGAACCTGCAAATCCTCAGGGCTGCCAGAAGTAAGGTTCAGCTTAACGCCAGGCGCTGCGCAAACGAGTACTGGACAGAGCTCAGCGAAGAGATACAGAGTGCTGCTGAAAGAGGCAACATCCGAGGAATGTATGATGGCATCAAGAAGGTACTGGGACCAACACAGAGCAAGATCGCCCCCCTCAAATCCTCCACTGGGGAAGTAATCAGCAATCCTAGCCAACAGATGGAAAGATGGGC
This sequence comes from Monoplex corrugatus, assembly GCA_030674185.1. Classification (NCBI taxonomy): domain Eukaryota; kingdom Metazoa; phylum Mollusca; class Gastropoda; order Littorinimorpha; family Ranellidae; genus Monoplex; species Monoplex corrugatus. The sequence continues at coordinate 7,765,117 of JAPXFY010000026.1, read as the reverse complement.
GGAACACTACTCCGATCTCTACTCCACACAGAACATGGTGTCCCCTTTGCCCTCGATGCCATCAAGTGCATGCCGGTAATGGAAGAACTTGACGCAGAGCCAACTGCCGACGAACTCAGCAAGGCCATTGATAGCCTGGCATCAGGGAAGGCACCTGGCAACGACGGAATTCCCCCAGACCTCATCAAGCACTGCAAGGCTTCTCTTCTGCACCCTTTGCACGCAGTTCTCTGTCAGTGTTGGAATGAGGGAGCTGTTCCACAGGACATGAGGGACGTCAAGATCGTCACCCTGTACAAAAACAAGGGCGAAAGGAGCGACTGCAACAACTACAGAGGTATCTCGCTCCTCAGCATTGTTGGCAAAGTCTAAGCTCGGGTCCTACTAATCCGCCTGCAGAAACTGGCTGAACGCGTCTACCCGGAATCACAGTGTGGTTTTTCGAGCAGAGAGATCCACGGTAGACATGGTCTTCTCCCTTCGCCAAATCCAGGAGAAGTGCAGAGAGCAGCGGATGCCCCTGTATGTGGCATTCATTGACCTCACCAAGGCCTTTGACCTAGTCAGCAGAGATGGCCTTTTCAGGGCTCTCCGAAAAATCGGCTGCCCCCCCAAACTGCACAGCTTAATTGAGTCCTTCCACTCAAACATGAAAGGGATGGTGCAGTTCAACGGAAACCTCTCCAAGCCCTTCGACGTACGCAGCGGTGTGAAACAAGGCTGCGTCCTGGCCCCAACCCTCTTTGGAATCTTCTTCGCTCTCCTCCTGAGGCATGCGTTCAGCACAGCGCAAGAAGGGATCCACCTGCGAACCAGATCAGATGGCAGGCTCTTCAACCTCGCCCGCCTCAGAGCAAGGACAAAGGTCCGTGAAGCCCTCATCAGAGACATGTTATTTGCCGACGATGCCGCAGTTGTGACCCATACTCAGCAGGACTTGCAGTCACTAATGGACCGCTTCTCCCAGGCCTGCAAAGATTTTGGTCTGACCATCAGTCTTAAGAAGACAAACGTCCTGGGCCAAGACAAGCCATCTCCACCAACCATCACCATTGATGACTACGAGCTTGAAGCCATCCATCAATTCACATATCTTGGGTCCACCATCACCGATAACCTCTCCCTTGACACAGAGGTCGACAAGAGGATCGGGAAGGCAGCCACAACACTAGCCCGCCTCACACAAAGGGTGTGGACAAATCCCAAGCTGACCACAAAGACAAAGATGGCTGTATACAACGCCTGTGTCCTCAGCACCTTGCTGTATGGCAGCGAGGCGTGGACCACGCATGCTCATCAGGAGAAAAGGCTCAATACCTTCCACCTGAGAAGCCTACGGCGCATACTTGGCATTTCCTGGCAAGACAAGGTGACCAACACCGAAGTCCTAATCTGCGCTGGCCTCCCAACCATGCATACCATGCTGAGACAGCGTCGGCTGCGCTGGTTGGGCCACGTTCGCCGCATGGAAGATGGTCGCATCCCAAAAGACATCCTTTATGGTGAGCTTGCCACAGGGCAGAGAAACATGGGCCGCCCACAGCTGAGGTACAAAGACGTTTGCAAGCGTGACATGAAGGCGCTTGAGATCAACACTGAGTCCTGGGAGGACCTCGCAGACGACCGCAACAGCTGGAGAACTACTCTCAAGAAACAGCTGCGGATTGGTGAGGACAAATTGTCAGCTGCTGCAGCAGAAAAGCGAGTTCACAGAAAAGGGATGACAGCCAACAGACCAGCATCAGCATACACATGCGACCGCTGCGACAGAGACTGCCTCTCTCGCATTGGTTTGTACAGTCACAGGCGACGCTGCTTGGACCAAGCAGACAGCCCATCTAGACATTAGAACGGATGTACTTAGTCCATGGTCAGTCATGACCGAAGGAGGCCTACTACTATAAAGTGCCGTCGCATCCGGGTTCCAACTCAGTACTCAAAACACGCATGGGTGAACACTGACGGAATTCCCTCCTGTGTCCTCTTTTTATGCGTTCTACGGTCAGGCGCGCGCGTGCACATACACACACACACACACACACGCGCGCGCTTATACACAGACACATACACAAACACAAACATACACACCACAGACACACTCACATACATACACACATACACTCAAACATACACACACACACACAGTACAGACACATACACATGTACACACAACACACACACACACACACACACACCACACGCACACACACAAACACACACACACACACACACAAACACACACACAAACACACACACACACGTACACAACACACACACACACACACACGTACACAACACACACACGTACACAACACACATGCACACACACACACACACACACACACACACATATACACACACACACATACACATACACATACACACACACATACACATACACATACACACACACACATACACACACACATACATACACATACACACACACACATACACACACACACACACATACACACACACACACATACACACACACACACACACACATACACACATACACACACACACACACACACACACATACACACACACACACACATACACACACACACACATACACACAACACACACACACACACACACATACATACACACACACACACACACACACACACACACACACACACACACACACACACACACACAGTACTCAAATCATTCATGGGTGAACACTGACGGAGTTTCCTCCTGTGTCGTTCTTTTTCGCTTCTTCCCGTCAGGCGCGCGCGCACATATACACGTATACACACATACATGCGCGCACGCACGCACATACACACACATAAACAAACACAAACATACACGGGCACACACACACACACACACTTGCATGCGCGCGGACACAAACACACCACACATACACACACTTACACGCACATACACAAACGCGCGCGCACGAAAACACACACACACACACACACACACACACACACACACACACACACACACACACACACACACACACACACACACACACACACACACACACACACAATGATAACATATTTACAGTCTCGTTGAAAAAAGTACTCGAACTCGTAAAAAAGGTTTGAGGAAACGGGTTAATTGATTGGAACCAATAAAATCATGATATATAACCGCAATAGAGAACCTATTCACTTCCTGGAGGGGTCGATTTTCCCAGGTTAGAGCGATATTGATCTGAATCGAGCAATACAGGGGGCAGGGAAGGGGTGAGGGGGTTCGTGCAGAGGGGGGGGGGAGAGAAGAAGAGTGGGTGAGGGCGAGAAAAAGGAGAAAAATGTTTTGTTGTTCTGTTTTGTTTTGGAAGACCAACCAGACGACATCATCATCATCATCAGGTGCCCTGCCGCATGGCGTTGGCGACCATGGACTTCAAACCATCTCTGTCTCTCGTTGCTCCTAGCATCTCCCCCACCCTCCTCATCCCCAGCCACTATGCAAGTCCGTCCAGCATTCTCTCCCTGGGTCTACCTGCTGCTCTCTTTCCCCCAGCTTTCCCGTTGTGACCAGGTGCTCCAAATCCCCCTTCTTCATAAAATGGCCTATAAATGTTGCCTGTTTTTTCCTAATCTTCCTTATGAGTGATCTACTTGTGTCTGCCTCCATCAAGACTGTCTCGTTTGTTTTCTTTGCTGTCCATGGAACTCTCAACTTCTGTCTCTTACTACTGGTTTTTCCAGGACACTTTTGTTGACCTGCACCTGTCGGTAGTCCGTTGCCTTAACCACTATACCACGGCGACTGGTCTGCTGCTGACCGTTATATAAACTACAGGTGTATATATAACGCAGTTATATAAAGTGCAGTCACATCCGGGTTCCACATCAGTACTCAAAACACGCATGGGTGCACACTGACGGAGTTCCCTCCTGTGTCCTCTTTTTTCGCTTGCTCCGGTCAGGCGCGCGCGTGCACACACACACACACACACACACACACACACACACACACACACACACACACAACACACAACACACACACACACACACACACACACACACACACACACACACACACACACATTCTGCCTACATGTACATACGAAGGAAGGTTTAGAGCAGGTATGCACACATGTTGACCTGAGAGATCGGAAATTAAAAAAACAAAACAAAAACACTCCTCCCCCCGCCCTTTACCCACCAGGCGAGAGATACCTAGGTTAGGTTTGAACCCCAGATGTTCCCATCACACATACCACGTCTTGCTCGCTTGACTACATGCGCCTGCCGTTGACTTTTGTTTGTTTGTTTGTTTGTTTGTTCCCGTCCCATTTACCACACCACCTCAATGGCCACAGAAACTGGCATAGTCTTGTACAATGCGATGATGATGATGTCGATGAGGCTGATAATCATGATGCTATGGAGTTCCATCTAGGATTGAGACTGCGTGACAGGGCTGTACTCTACGCTTACTATCGTAATATATCCAGCGTCAACCAGGCTCGAGAGATTCAGGCACCTGCGGTGCTGGTCAGAAGATTTGAGCAACACCCTCAATGATGCATCTGTGAAGTGGATGAGACTCGACCGTGTGGTCCCAGTCTTCCCAGTGAGCCCATAGCACGCCCAACTGTGGGTAAGGATGCCTGTTAGAACCGAAAAATTCCACAGTGATTTTCGAAGAGACTGATGGGGATTCGACCCCACAACCTTTTTCTTCTTCTGTTGTGTGGCCACAATCAACACGCTGATTATTTTGCCACAGAATAGGGGGTTTCCACGAACCGGCTGCCCGAGTTAAAAAAAAAAAGTTAAAAAAATTGCTCCTCACATTTACACACTCCCTGCCCACTAACTGGATCAGAGGGGACGAGAAGTGACGGGCAGGCATCCTAGTAATTATAATAATAATAATTACAATATTTATATAGCGCAAAATCTTGATAAAATCAAATCTAAGCGCTGAAACACACACACACGCACGCACGCACACACATGCACGCACGCACGCACACACACGCACCCACGCGCACACACACACACACACACACACACACACACACACACACACACACACACACACACACACACACACGGCTATAAATGGGGAGAAAGAATAAAAACAATGGAAAATTATAGAGAGCATATTATATACAATTATATATTGCAATGTGATTCCCCTCCGAGTGGAGACAGGCTGCAGAGGGGGTTGAGTGAGGTCAGGATTTTATGCAGAGGAGAAAAGGTGAGTTTTGAGAGCGGACTTGAAGGAGACAAAAGTAGGTTGCTGACGGACTGAGAGAGGAAGTTTGTTCCAGGAGAGCGGACCAGAAACAGAGAAGGCTCGTGGACCATAGGTATTGAGCTTAGTGCGTGGAAAGCGAAAAGTCAGAGGATCGGAGACAGAGCGGAGGGTACGTGAGGGAACATAGATCTCAAGTAGGCTTGACAGGTAATCGGGGGCTGCGTTATTGAGGCTTTTGTAGCACATGGTGTCTAGTTTGTACTGTATGCGCTTTGATACAGGGAGCCAGTGAAGTTGTGTCAGGAGAGGAGATATGTGGTCAGCTTTTTTCTTTTTGAGTACAAGGCGTGCAGCATTGTTTTGAATGCGCTGTAGGATGTGAGTGGTGGAGGCAGGAAGACCGGACAGGAGTGAATTGCAATAGTCAATGCGAGACATTATGAAGGAGAGAACGAGTTTTGCAGTTGTTTCCACAGAGAGATACTTCCTGATCAAGCTTATACGATGGAGGTGATAGTAGCAAGATCTGGCAGTTTGAGAAACAAAGTTGTTCATGGAGAGGGTAGAGTCAATGCAGACACCAAGGTCTTTACCTGAATCAGAAATTGGGACTGATGTGTTACATAATGTGAGAGAAAGAGGAGGCAGCTGAGAAAGTTTCTGACAGGTGCCAATAAGGATAGCTTCTGTCTTGTCATCATTTAGCTGAAGTTTGTTGTATGTCATCCAATTTTTAATGTCCGAGTAACACTCAGTGGTGCGAGTCAGGAGGCGCTGTATATTGTCAGGTGAGTCACTGTCTTGAAGTTGGGTGTCATCAGCATAGAAGTGGTGTTTTATAGAGTGGGAGTTGATGATGGTGGACAGGGGGGATGTGTAAAGAGTGAAAAGAACAGGGCCAAGGACAGATCCTTGTGGAACACCACAGGTCAGGTATGCAGGTTGAGAGTAAGTGCCATTGATGAGAACAGTTTGTTTTCTGTTTGATAGATATGAAGTGAACCAGGAGAGAGCAATGTCAGAGATGCCAAAAGTAAGATGAAGTCTAGAAAGGAGAATACCATGATGAATGGTATCAAAGGCTGCAGACAGATCAAGGAGTGTGAGGAGAGAGACTTTGCCAGTATCAGTTGCAAGGAGGAGATTGTTGAGAATGTGTAGCAAGGCAGTTTCAGTGCTATGGCACTGGCGGTAGGCTGACTGGAAAGGATTGAGGAGATTGTTGGCAGACAGGTGAGAGTTCAGTTGGTTGAGGACAACTTTTTCAAGCAGTTTTGACAAGAAAGAGAGATTAGAGATAGGCCGGTAATTTTTCAGTTCATTTGGGTCTAAATTGTATTTCTTGAGGAGAAGGTGAACAATAGCAGACTTGAAAGAATCTGGGACAGTTCCAGTTTGGAGAGAAGTGTTGATGATGTCAGTGATGAATGGGAGGAGAGTAGGGAGACAGTCAGAGTAGAGAGAACCTGGAAGAGGATCCAGTTCGCAGGTTTTGAACGACATGGATCTGATTGTGTTGAGAATTTCATCTTGTAAGACTGGGGTAAAAGTAGTAAGAGGTGTGCCAGAGAAGGAAGGGTCAGGTGGGCATGGTTGACAGGGTGTCCTGTCAAGCCGGTCACGAAGAGTTTGTATTTTGGTGGTGAAATACTTGGAGAATACAGATGGGAGTTCTTCATTTGTGTGTTTTGTTGGGAGAGGTAAATCTTTTCGTGTGCCAAGGAAATGATTCATGGTTGTAAATAGTTCTTTTGAAGAAGAGGCATTCAGGATTTTGGTTTGGAAATAGCTTGTTTTTGCAGATGCAATGAGGGTGGATACTTTTGTTTTAGAGGCTTGGAAAAGTTGCCTATGTACAGTGAGTTTGGATTTGCGCCAGCGGCGCTCTGCTCTGCGGCGGGCACGTTTTGCACAGGAAATCTCATGAGTGAGCCAGGGGGTAGGGGGGCGGTCAGGTAAAAGACGGGTTGTGGCTGGAGCATGAGTGTCCAGAAGATGGTGGAGAATAGTGTAGAATTCATCGGCAAGGTTATGTGACTTTTCAGAAAGGAGACGGAAGGCATCAGATGAAAATGTGGAGAGGTCGATAGATTTGAGATTGCGTCGAGTCACTGTGCGCATGGTACGGGAAGGAGGAGGAATGTCAAGAGAACAGAGAATTGCAGAGTGGTCAGATGGAAGGGCTGAAGTTAGACGGGTAGAAAGAACTAAGCAGTTATCAGTCGCTGAATTGTGGTGATCACGAGAAATGATCCAGTCAAGAATGTGACCTTTTTGATGGGTTGGTTCAGAAATGTGTTGAGTCATATTGTGATTGGACAGAGAGTTGGTGATATGTCTTGTGTCATAACGGTGTGTGTTGTCATAGTGGACATTGATGTCACCTAGAATGATGAGATTTCCAGGTAAGAGGCAGTAGTAATCAAGAAGTTGATCAAAGTCAGAGAGAAACATGGATGTGGTGAGCTTGTTGGCAGAGCTAGGTGGAGGTCGATAGACACAGGAGAAGGTGATGGGGTGAGGGGTGGATTGGAAGGATACTTCAACGTGCTCGAAAGAAGGATGGGAGAAAGGCAGAGATTGCGAGAAAGACAGGCGGGAATGGAGTGAGTCATTGTAGAGGATGGCGATACCACCACCTCGGGATGAGCGATGGAAAGAAGCAAGCCTGTAACCACTCGGAGTGAGACTCGCATGTATAGGTTCATGACCAAGGGGGTTAAGCCATGTTTCAATGATAAAAGCAATGTCAACATGCTCATCTGCGATAAAGTCAGCAATGACATCGGCTTTGCCATCAGTGCATGTTGACTGAGCGTTAAAAAGGCATAGTTTTAGTTTATCACAATGCGGCGGCCGAGGTGGAGACGAAGGCAGCACCGACGGGACAGAAGACGAAGGCGACACCAGCGGGGCAGAAGATGAAGGCAGCAACGACGGGACAGAAGACGAAGGAGGCACCAGTGGGACAGAAGACAAAGGCAGCACCAGCGGGACAGAAGATGAGGGCAGCGCCGACGGGACAGAAGACGAAAGCGGCACCGGCGGGACAGAAGGCGAAGGCGGCACCGGCGGGACAGAAGGCGAAGGCGAAGACGGCAGAGGAGGAGACGAAGTTTGCAGCAGCAAGGTCGAGTGCAGGGGCAGTGGAGGAGACGAAGAAGCAGAAGAGTGGTGTCGGACTGGCACAGCAGGAGGCAGATTGTGCCAAAGTCGGTGGAGACGTCCACCACGACAGGATCGCGCAGTGCGGGGCTTAGGACACAGCCCCAGTGTTCGTATGCGCTGGTAGACGCCTCCACCGAGGTAGCACTTGCTGTGTTTAAAAAGTGTCAGTCCAATTTGTTTTATAAAAGACGTGTCCATAATTGCGAGCCAGTCAGGAGAGGAAGATACTTGCAGGTTGGTGTGTGGGTTGGTCAGTTCACAACACTTAAAACCAGAGAACACAAAGGTTTGGGAAAGCTGTAGCGTTGGGCGAACACAGTAGGCTAAAATGTAAACACAGTTCACAGATAAAATGTCTGACTTGAGCGGCTGAATTAAAATGATGAAAAGTAGGTGTAAAAACTTTGAAATCAGATTATCTGGTAAAATATTCAAAATTTAAAAAAAATATTTACATCACCGTGTGTCGGGATTTAAAAGCAACAAACTGATACAAAATTCAATGCATAAAATCAAATAGAACCACGATAAAATCACTGTAAAACACCACACACACTTTTGCTGCCTGCTGGTGCGACATCTACTCACTACGACGGCCCCCGGCACCCCTGCCGCAGCGGCCCTCCTTCCAACACACCCCCTACCCACTACCTACCTGACCAAGCACTCTCACATTCATACAGGACAGTTTGTGTTTGTTTGAGCTTACTCCTGAAGTTTTGCGACAGCAAGACTGTCAAGAGTGTCAGCATTGAGGTGGAAGGTGACTGTTTTTGAAACTGTTGGGGAGTCTGCCTCTACAATGTGTGCTGGGAGTTCATCCCACTCACTGATGGCTCAGGGGAAGAATGAGAAGAGCCTGTATGGCTGTTTATGGTCTACAAGGCGTTTAAACTGCTGGTCATGTGTCTCTTCATCATCATCATCAGGTGCCTTGCCGCATGGCGTTGGCGACCATGGACTTCCAACCATCTCTATCTCTCATTGCTCCTAACATTTCCCCCACCTTCCTCATCCCCAGTCACTCTGCAAGTCCGTCCAGCATTCTCTCCCTGGGTCTACCTGCTGCTCTCTTTACCTGCTGCTCTCTTTCCCTCCAGCTTTCCCGTTGTGACCAGGTGCTCCAAATCCCCCTTCCTCATAAAATGACCCATAAATGTTGCCTGTCTTTTCCTAATCTTCCTTATGAGTGATCTACTTGTGTCTGCCTCCATCAAGACTGTCTCGTTTGTTTTCTTTGCTGTCCATGGAACTCTCAATCTACTTGTGTCTGCCTCCATCAAGACTGTCTCGTTTGTTTTCTTTGCTGTCCATGGAACTCTCAATCTACTTGTGTCTGCCTCCATCAAGACTGTCTCGTTTGTTTTCTTTGCCGTCCATGGAACTCTCAACTTCTGTCTCTTACTACTGGTTTTTCCAGGACACTTTTGTTGACCTGCACCTGTCGGTAGTCCGTTGCGTTAACCACTACACCACGGCGACTGGTCTGCTGCTGACCGTTATATAAACTACAGGTGTATATATAACGCAGTTATATAAAGTGCCGTCGCATCCGGGTTCCAACTCAGTACTCAAAACACGCATGGGTGAACACTAACGGAATTCCCTCCTGTGTCCTCTTTTTTTTAGTTCTACGGTCAGGCGCGCGCGTGCACACACACACACACACACACACACACACGCTTATATACAGACACATACACAAACACAAACATACACACACACAGACACACTCACACACACACACATACACACATACACTCAAACACATACAAACACATACACACACACACACACACACAGACACATACACACACACACATACACACACACACACACACACACACATACACACACACACACACACATACACACAACACACACACGTACACAACACACATACACATACACACACACACACACACACACACACACACACACACACACACACACACACACACACACACACACACACACACAGTACTCAAAACACGCATGGGTGCACACTGACGAAATTCCCTCCTGTGTCCTCCTTTTTCGCTTTCTCCTGTCAGGCGAGCGCGTGCACACACACACACACACACACACACACACACACACACACACACACACACACACCCCTCCCACACACCCACACACACACACCCACACACACACACATCACCACACACACACACACACACACACACACACACACACACACCACACACACACACACACACACACACACACACCCACACACACACACACACACACACACATACACACACACACACACACACACACCCCACACCACACACACACACACCACACACACCACACACCACACACACACACACACACACACACACACACAACACCACACACACACACCCCACACACAAACACACATACACACACACACACACACACACCACCCACAACACACACACACACACACACACACCACCCACCACACACACACACACACAACACACACACTCACACGCATACGCATGCGCACGCACACACACGCACGCATACACACGCATACACACGCGCGCGCACACACACACACACGCACGCTTATACACAGACACATATACAAACACTAACATACACACACACCGTCTAATATCACTTATAGTGAAAAGACGTTAAATCAAGGAAGGAACGAACGAACACACACAGACACACTCATTCACAGACATACTCACATACACTCAAACACATACAAACACAAACACACAGACACATACACATGTACACACACACACACACACACACACACACACACACACACACACACACACACACACACACACACGCATACATACACATACACATACACACACACACACATACTACACACACACACACACACACACACACACACACACACACACACACACACACACACACACACACACACATACACACACAGTATTCAAAACACGCATGGGCGAACATTGACGGAGTTCCCTCCTGTGTCGTTCTTTTTCGCTTCTTCCCGTCAGGCGCGCGAGCACATATACACGCATACACACATACATGCGCTCACGCACGCACGCACGCACATACATACACATACACAAACACAAACATACACGGGCACACACACGCACACACTTGCACGCGCGCGGACACAAACACACCACACATACATAAACTTACACGCATATGCACACACACTCGCTCGCGCACGAAAACACACACACGCGTGCGCTCGCGCGCGCGTGCTCACAGACACACACAAACATACACACGTACGCACACACACACACACACACACACACACACAAATGATAACATATTTATAGTCTCGTTGAAAAAAGTACTCGAACTCGTAAAAAAGGTTTGAGGAAACGGGTTAATTGATTGGAACCAATAAAATCATGATATATAACCGCAATAGAGAACCTAGTCACTTCCTGGAGGGGTCGACTTTCCCAGGTTAGAGCGATATTGATCTGAATCGAGCAATACAGGGGGCAGGGAAGGGGTGAGGGGGTTCGTGCAGAGCGGGGGGGGGGGGGGGGGCGGAGACAAGAAGAGTGGGTGATGGCGAGAAAAAGGAGAAAAATGTTTTGTTGTTCTGTTTTGTTTTGGAAGACCAACCAGACGACATCATCATCATCATCAGGTGCCCTGCCGCTTGGCGTTGGCGACCATGGACTTCCAACCATCTCTGTCTCTCGTTGCTCCTAGCATCTCATCCACCCTCCTCATCCCCAGCCACTATGCAAGTCCGTCCAGCATTCTCTCCTGGGTCTACCTGCTGCTCTCTTTCCCTCCAGCTTTCCCATTGTGACCAGGTGCTCCAAATCCCACTTCCTCATAAAATGGCCTATAAATGTTGCCTGTCTTTTCCTAATCTTCCTTATGAGTGATCTACTTGTGTCTGCCTCCATCAAGACTGTCTCGTTTGTTTTCTTTGCTGTCCATGGAACTCTCAATCTACTTGTGTCTGCCTCCATCAAGACTGTCTCGTTTGTTTTCTTTGCTGTCCATGGAACTCTCAATCTACTTGTGTCTGCCTCCATCAAGACTGTCTCGTTTGTTTTCTTTGCCGTCCATGGAACTCTCAACTTCTGTCTCTTACTACTGGTTTTTCCAGGACACTTTTGTTGACCTGCACCTGTCGGTAGTCCGTTGCGTTAACCACTACACCACGGCGACTGGTCTGCTGCTGACCGTTATATAAACTACAGGTGTATATATAACGCAGTTATATAAAGTGCCGTCGCATCCGGGTTCCAACTCAGTACTCAAAACACGCATGGGTGAACACTAACGGAATTCCCTCCTGTGTCCTCTTTTTTTTTAGTTCTACGGTCAGGCGCGCGCGTGCACACACACACACACACACACACACACGCGCGCGTGCGTGCACACACACACACACACGCTTATATACAGACATATACACAAACACAAACATACACACACATAGACACACTCACACACACACACATACACACATACACTCAAACACATACAAACACATACACACACACACACACACAGACACATACACACACACACATACACACACACACACACACACACATACACACACACACACACACATGCACACAACACACACACGTACACAACACACATACACACACACACACACACACACACACACACACACACACACACACACACACACACACACACACACACAGTACTCAAAACACGCATGGGTGCACACTGACGAAATTCCCTCCTGTGTCCTCCTTTTTCGCTTTCTCCTGTCAGGCGAGCGCGTGCACACACACACACACACACACACACACACACACACACACACACACACACCCCCCACACACCCACACACCCACACACACACACACACACACACACCCACACACACACACACACACACACACACACACACACACACACACACACACACACACACACACACAACACACACACACACACACACACACACACACACCCACACACACCACACACCCACACACCCACACCCACAACCCACACACACACCCACACACACACACACACACACACACACACACCCACACACAAACACACATACACACACACACACACACACACACACACCCACACACACACACACACACACCACAAAACACACACACACACACCACACACACACACACACACACACACACACACACACACACACACACTCACACGCATACGCATGCGCACGCACACACACGCACGCATACACACGCATACACACGCGCGCGCACACACACACCACACGCACGCTTATACACAGACACAT
>JAPXFY010000026.1:7741493-7743993 GCA_030674185.1 Monoplex corrugatus | reverse complement strand
AAACAGACAGGCAGACAGACAGAGAGACAGACAGACAGATGGACAGACAAACAGACAGACAGAAAGACAGACAGACAGATGGACAGACAAACAGACAGGCAGACAGACAGAGAGACAGACAGATGGACAGACAAACAGACAGGCAGACAGACAGACAGAGAGACTGCAATGGTTTCAACACAGTCAATAACTGTGTGGAACCTTGCAGACTAGAAGACAAAACAATTTTTACAGTAACCTCACCTGTCTGGATCATTGGAAGGAATGTGACACCGCCAGAAGAGACCATGAATTATTCCACAGTGGGCGGCACATCGAGAAAATAGCCGCGCCATTCTACAACAGGATTCCACAGTGGGCAGCAGAGTTTCGAAATTCGCTCACACATCGAGAAAACAGCCGTGCCATTCCACGACAGGGGTTCTAAATTATTCAAAGGGAGAGGAGGAAAAAGAAAAAGAAAAAAAAAGAGACAGAGAGAAGAAGAAGAAGAAGAAGAACTAGAAGAAGTAGTAGTAGTAGTAGTAGTAGTAGTAGTAGTAGTAGTAGTAGTAGTAGTAGTAGTAGTAGTAGTAGTAGTAGTAGTAGTACAGTAGTAGTAGAAGAAGAAGAAGAAGGAGAAGAAGAAGAAGAAGAAAGAAAGAAAAGAAGAAGAAGAAGAAGAAGGAAAAGAAGAAGAAGAAGAAGAAGAAGAAGCGGAAGAAGAAGAACTAGAAGAAGAAGAAGAAGAAGTAGTAGTAGTACTAGTAGTAGTAGTAAAAGTAGAAGAAGAAGAAGACAAAGAAGAAGAAAGACGGAAAAAAAAAGAAAAAAAAAGGTCACAAAGATTTGCCTAGACCTAGATCTTGGTCCACATTGCAGGCCTAGGTTCCACACATACACTAGCGTATCTAGGCGTAGTCCATAGACAGATACACCATTGACTAGGCCTATACTCTATAGGTCTTTAGATTTAGATCTTTTCAAAGATATAAAATGTCCGACGGTGTCATCTGGATCAACCTGCCATTCAGCGGCGTCGACAGTCTGACGATATCCTCAACAAACATAATGGAACTGCTTGCAAAAACAAAAGGATCAAGTATCTGATCGGATTAAGGCGATTAACGTCAATCCCTGTGTAATATTGGACCTGATGGCACGAGGACAGGGCCTACAAACGCATCTGGAAAAACATCAGGAGCAAAGTACGTAGAAAATCTTATTGCGTCATTATTAACGTAATGTGCACCGTGACGTCAAAAGGACTTGCATGGAATTGACTGCGGGCTTTGAGACTAGAATTGAACTATGTTAAAAATATTTGGGGGGGGGGGGTGGAGAAGGGGTGGTGGTGGAGAGGGTTCAACTTCTGATCAAATTCATTATGGACACACCTGAAAATGCCGTGGTACGAGAGAGAGAGAGAGAGAGAGAGAACTCAGAACTCAGAATTTTTTAATGTACATCGGCCTTAGGCCACAATACAATAGTCGGTGGGTGGGTGGGGGGGGGGGGGTAGATAGGGTTTTTGTGGATTACACCAATATTGCAATGCGTATGATTGCATCGTCGAACATTGTCACTTTCCGTGCTTTCCTCATTTGATACTTCGTTGGTGTAACAGTCAACAGATCTTTCTCTTGCTGACCCGATCTAACATTTAATGAAGTAATACACTAAACAGTACTTGATTATCATCAAGCTTCATCCGTGCATTAAGGCATCAAACAAGTCATAAAGATATTGATATACATATACATATAACGTTCCATTCCTCCATCTACTGATCAAGCAATTAGTCTCTCTGTATAGCCAACAGCCGGTCAAATAATACAATCATCACACAATCAACAAATAATTGGTAAATCACCTTGCTTGCGAAACATACTTCAAATCAAACAAATACTTAGTACATTCAAACCAATAGGGTCAGGGGAGTCAAAGGGTTAAAGTTTTGGAGTTGGTGGATAGGGTGCGGGAGTCAAAAGGTTAATTAAGTTTTTGCTTCAAGAGCATGGTTGGCAATGCAGGATGCTGGTGGATAGGGTGAGGGGAGTCAAAGGGTTAAGTTTTTGCAGTTGGTGGATAAAGTGCGGGAGTCAAAAGGTTAATTAAGTTTTTGCTTCAAGAGCATGGTTGACAATGCAGGATGCTGGTGGATAGAGTAATAATTATAATAATTACAATATTTATATAGCGCAGAATCTTGATAGAAATCAAATCTAAGCGCTGAACATACACATACGCACGCGCGCACACACACGCACACACACACACACACTCACACATGGCTATAAATGGGGAGAAAGAATAAAAACAATGGAAAATTATAGAGAGCATATTATATACAAATATATATTACAATGTGATTCCACTCCGAGGGTGAGGGGAGTCAAAGGGTTAAGTTTTCGCAGTTGGTGGATAGGGTGCGGGAGTCAAAAGGTTAATTAAGTTTTTGCTTCAAGAGCATGGTTGACAATGCAGGATGCTGGTGGACAGGGTGCAGGAGTAGAAAGCT
>JAPXFY010000026.1:7726493-7736493 GCA_030674185.1 Monoplex corrugatus | reverse complement strand
CACTATGAGAAAACAGTGCGTAATAAACTCAGTTCGCTACTGTTATTTATTTCTCAGTCCAGCCAAATTGTTATGAATTCTTGTTCAGCTGTAAGTGGACGATGTTATGTTAGTGCGAAAATTGCACGGGATTCTCTACTACTGAGCTTGGCCGCAAACGGAAAAGCGGAAACTTGCGAAAAAGGACCTTGTTTTGGACCGTTCTGCCTGAACACATTGCACAAGCCAGATGGAAAAACCATTATGCACGTGCAAGCACTGCTGTTTATGTGTGAGATGCTGTCTCTTGCTTGGCTTTATAAGAAGACATTCCACCAGTAGTAGGCCTGATCTGACAATGCCTCCACGACGAAAATTGAGCGAGTTTGAGAGGGGACGAGCTGTTGCATGGTTCCAAGATGGTGTTCCCAAGCCAGAAGTGGCCAGGCGACTTCAGGTGTCCATCTCGGTCATTGTCAGACTGATTCAACGCTTCACAGCCACTGGGAGGGTCCATGAAAGACGCAGATCTGGTCGACCGAAGAAGACAAACCCACGTGAAGATCGTCTCATTGAACGACAAGCCCTGCAGACAAGAACAGCCTCTTCCAGCATCATTCGAAGGCAGCTGAGGGTGGCTACTAACATCAACATCAGCCAGCAGACCATACGGAACCGCCTTCATGGGTTTAACCTCCGTTCTCGTCGCCCAGCTGTACGGCCACGCTTAACTCCAGCCCATAGGGCAGCACGCCGCGCCTTCTGCAGACGTCACGTGAGGTGGACACGTCAGCAATGGTCCCAGGTCCTGTTCAGTGATGAATCACGCTTCACCATGAACCACAACACGGCCGACTGAGGGTCTGGAGGCGCCCAGGGCAACGCTTTATTGACACCACTGTCCAAGAAAAGGTGGCCTTTGGTGGAGGTTCTGTAATGGTCTGGGGGGCCTTCAGCCTTAAACCACAGAACACCCTTGTATCATGTACAGGGTAACCTGACTGGCCTCCGATACCGGGATGAGATCCTTCGACCGCTGGCTGTGCCTACACTGCAGCAGATAGGACCGACGGCTGTCTACCAGGATGACAACGCTCGCCCCCACAGGGCAAGGGTGGTCAACGACTTCCTGCAGCAGTCTGGAGTCAACAGAATAGAGTGGCCAGCATGCAGTCCCGATCTCAACCCGATTGAGAACCTCTGGGATGAGCTGGATCGCAAAGTGAGGAGCAACCACCCCCCTCCCAGGGATGCCCAACACCTCTACCAGATGCTGCAGGCTGAGTGGCAGGCGCTTCCACAGAGGATCTTCACCAACCTGGTCAACTCGATGAGGACTCGCTGCGTCGAGTGCCCAAGCATCGTACACGCATTACTGAACTTTTGGGAGCATCAGAATGCCCTGTCTTGTGATTTCAATGACTTTGGGAAATCAAATTTCGATACGTACCCACTTTGATCAAATGTACACACCAAACGATTGCTCGAAATTGAAGGCAATTGTGTATCGTTATCACTAAAGCATGGAATTAAATGTTTGCCAAACTTCAACGCATTGGCTTTCTTATTTTGAAAGTTATGAATTTTTGTGCAAGTGATCCTTAACTTTTTGTGCATAGTGTATATAGGGATGTCTGTGCGCGTGAAGGTAGAAGCGAGCATGACATCAAGAGAGCTAACTGCTGCAGGGACGCTTGTCTTGGTGAGAAACATGGATTATTACCCCTTCCCCTTTCAAGCACGCAAAAATACACACACACATGCACACACATTCACGCGCGCGTGCACACACACACATACACACGCACGTACACACACACACACACACACACACACACACACACAGAGGCACATATACACACACACAAACACATGCACGCATGCACATACACACATGCGCGCACACACAAACATGCACATACACATACGCAGACATACACACTTGCATACACACATATATGCGCGCGCTCGCACACACACACAAGCACACACACACACACACACACACACACACACACACACACACACACATAATATATATATATATATATATATATATATATATATATATATATATATATACGCACGCCTATCCTATTGTGATACACAAGCGCACAGGGACACACACACACGGGACACAACACACACACACACACACACCACACACACGCACGCATGCACGCACGCACACACCACTTACACACGCGCGCATGCACGGACGCACACCACACACACACCGTCTATATGACCATTGACACTACCAAACCGACGTCGAACACAACACACCCACACACACACACACACACACACACACACACAACACACTAATACACTCATAGTGAATAGAGTTAAATCAAGAACGAACGAACCACACAAACACCAACACACACAAACACACACACACACACACCACACAACAACACACACAACACCACAGACACACACACGTACACACACGTGCACGCACACACACACACATGCATACAACACATGCGCGTGCGTGCGCATACACACATACACACACACACAGTGACACACACACACACACACACACACACACACACACACACCACACACACACACACACACACACACACACACACACACACACACACACACACATTCAAACATTACAACAAAGTCAATGTCTTACTCATTTAGTGACCGTAAGACAAAGAGTAAGAGGCAATCGCCGCTTAAAAAAGTAGTTTGACATATGAAATCCTGCACAATAAACATTGTGCATGTGCTATTCATTATAATATCTATTAGACTAATGTTTATTGCGCAGGATTCTCAGTTATGAATATACAATTATTTTTCAGCACTGCAGTTCTCACACACATAATCACAACACACACACACACACACCACACAACACACACACACACACACACACACACACACACACACCACACACACACACACACAGATAATTTGAGTGCCAGAGTGTCAACAGCCTGGGCTGTCTTAAAAATGTGGATGTCTAGTATTAACCCTCTGACTCCCGCACCCTGTCCATCAGTATCCTGCATTGTCAACCATGCTAGCAAAGCAAAAACTTAACCCTCGGACTCCCGTCACCCTATCCACCAGCTTCCTGCAAGAAGCTGGTGGACAGGGTGAGGGAATCAAAAGGTCAAGCTGTTGCTGTTGGTGGACAGGTGAGGGAGTCAAAGGGTTAATATCCAAGTCACTGTACGAGTAATGTTTTAGCTGACAGTCCCATAACATGTATAGAAATCAAGTGTTTAACTTTCACATTATATGACTGCATGGCGTAAACTGTGAACTGTATTAAAACTCACACACACAAAACACAAACACACACACACACACACACACACACACACACACACACACACACACACACACACACACACACACACACACACACCACACATGTATATGTATATACACACCGGTCAAACATCAAAAAAAATACAGGCACTCAGGTCACCAAACACTTCAACCAAACTGGCCATTCACTTCAAAATTAAAATGTATCGCAGTGGAGAAGGTGCACACTGAGAACCTGGACACCAGACTGAGGAGGGAGTCTTTTTGGATGAACAAAATGAAAACCATATTTCCTCTGGGCCTGAACTCTGTCAATTGACGTCACAACAAGACTACGTAATGTAGCCTACGTAAAAATATTCTGACGTGTTTGTGTAGCATATCGTAGTCAGTGACTAAAGTCCCCTTGAGGAAGGCGGGTGTACCGCCGAAAATTTGGGAAATTTTTACATCGATTTGTTGCCTTTTCTGTGCACATGCTGCTTCAATTATATATATATATACACTAATAGAAGTACATGCTTTTGTGGCCACATTCATTGAACTGACCTCATATCTTCTGCAAGAAAAACAGTTAAAATATGTTTTGCTTGGCAAGTTTCAGACTGACAACCTGGAAGTCAGATTCAGCCAGTACAGACAAACGAGTGGGTGTAACTTTCGTGTTGAAGTGCAGCAGCTACTAGAAGGAGAGAAAAAACTCAAACTGAAAAAAGAAGAAAATTCACGATGTTGATATTTTTTAGTCAAACTCAGAAGATTGCTCGGGTTCGTTCGTTCGTTGCTTGATTTAACGTCTTTTCACTATAAGTGATATTAGACGGGGAAAATGGCATGGAGGATGAAATTAGGGGGGGGGGGGGGGGTGGGGGGGGGAGAGGGGAACAGAGTAAGGGACGTAAAAAAATTAAAAGGAAAGCGCAAGGTCTTAAGAAAAAGGATATGGATGAACAGAGAAATGAAACTAGAACAACGCTAACATCAATAATGTCAAAGAAAAATCGTCATAAAATCAAAACGAAAAAAAATAATCATAATTATAATAATAATCTTTAAAGTAACGCATTAACAGGACTGTGAACCAATGATTCTGAAATTTTAACTAACAAAACTTGATCCGATACTACTTCTTTAAACTGCGTTTCAAGATAGTTTCCTTGTGTAAACGTCTTGATTGCTCGGGTGCAAAGACCATGGTGGTTTATTAATTTCACATGGATCAGCTCCATCATATCCACATTTTTAGTGGTATCTTTATTTCTCCTTTGGATTGAGCTTTTCCGCATAATTATTTTAATGCCAAAGATCGTCACGATGCTTGAGTTTGTATTGTACGGACGTCGCGTATCGTAGCCAATGAAAACAACTCCATTACTTGTCGGTCTACACACAGCTCATTCCATTGAAATATATTCCTTTTAAATCTAGTTTGTCTGTTTTAAACATTGTGCCGTAACGTATTCTAAAAGTATGAAGTATCCTTAATGTTTCCTTATCCCGTTTTGTCTCTCTCTCACTCAACACCCCCACCCCCCCCCAAAAGACAGTTTGATAAGGGAAGTAACTGAGGTTACCTCAAATAGAGTTACGTTTTTCTGTTTGTTTTGTTTTTTTGTAGTTAAATACGGACATAATTGAATTGTTTTATTGTAATTGATAATTTTATAAATAAAAAACTACAAATATATTGTAGTTTATAGTAAATGCTAAAAACAACAAAAAATGGATATAAGTGCAATTATACTTATTTAAAAAATAATATTTAAAGACCAAATGTTAAAACAAGTAAATTTAATGTATAGGTAACCTCCACAATGTGCTTGAAAATTTTATTATTATGTCAATGTTATAATATCATATTTTGGCTAGCTTATTAGCTATAGCCTAAATAAGAAGATCGGAAAAAAATCTTTTGTTGTGGCCTACTGCTTGTCATATGTAAAATGGAATGAAAAGGATTGATGGAATGTTATGGCTGTGTGTGCTGATGAGGATACAGGCTAGCCTATTGCTTGTCATATGTAAAATGGAATGAAAATGATTGATGCAAATGTAAATAATATATGCAAATACCGAATAAAGTTTCCTTTTGAAAATGAAAAAAAAAAATTAAAGCCATAAAAAACATACAAATTATGACACAGAATTTTACCTTTTAACGATTTTTTTTTTCACGTGTTCTTCTTATAGTTGCTGTTTGATATGTATCAGTCTGTATTTGGTTTTGGAGTAGGCCTACTACAAAAGACATTGGAAAAACCTTTTGTTGTTGGGTAAAGAAATAGTGTTTATGTGCTATGGCTGTGCATGCAAATAATGCATTTACTCCTTGTCATGTGTAATATGGAATGAAAATGTTCCACTGCAGTTGTACACGATACGTGTAGAAAGTGAATACAGTTTGCTTTTTAAAAATAGAAGAAAAAACCAACCTGAAACGTAAAAGTCCTTGTGAACACATGGGTAAACCTATGACCAAACGCATAAGTGATGATGGATAAGATTTGTTGCAGTTCAGCACATGCAAAATGGTACCACCTCAGTGGGCATTTATCACAAGTAGCCATGGGCCTTTATTCCCCAAGTCTGCAAAAGTAAAACAGACGTACATATGCCCTGAATTCGGTCTCATTGTAAGTGCTTCTCTCCTAAAAAAAAAAATCCAAAAAAAAAATCCAAAAAAAAAAAAATCCCCCCCCCAAAAAAAATCAAAAAATAAAAATAAAAAAATAAAAATAAAAAATAAAAATTTATAAAAAAAAAATCCAAAAAAAAAAAATTCACGATGTTGATATTTTGTAGTCAAACTCAGGAAGATTGCTCGGGTGCAAAGACCATGGTGGTTTATTAATTTCACATGGATCAGCTCCATCATATCCACATTTTTAGTGGTATCTTTATTTCTCCTTTGGATTGAGCTTTTCCGCATCTTTTTTATTGCCAAAGATCGTCACGATGCTTGAGTTTGTATTGTACGGACGTCGCGTATCGTAGCCAATGAAAACAACTCCATTACTTGTCGGTCTACACACAACTCATTCCATTGAAAATAGTCAAGTTTGTCTGTTTTAAACATTGTGCCGTAACGTATTCTAAAAGTATGAAGTATGCCTTAATGTTTCCTTATCCCGTTTTGTCTCTCTCTCACTCAACACCCCCACCCCGTAAAGACAGTTTGATAAGGGAAGTAACTGAGGTTACCTCGCAAAGAGTCAGGTTTTTTGTTGTTGTTTGTTTCTTGTAGCTAAATGCAGACAAAATTTGATTTGATTTATTCTAATTGACATTTATGTTTAAAGAAAACTATAAATTTATTGTGTTTTGCATATAAATGCTATAAAACAAAACAAAAAAGGGTTTTTAGGTGCAATTATTATTATAAAAAGAACAAATCATTAAAAGATTAAATGTTAAAACAAGTAAATTTAATATATGAGCAAACCTACACACAATGTCTGGCAGTAATCTCATTGGATAATTATTTTATCATTTTTTGGCTAGCTTATCAAAGCTATAGGCCTATATGAATTATGAGATATAGGCTAATTGTACTTTTTAATGATTTATGCGTCTTTTTTAAAAGTTTTCTATTTTAATTGTGGTTACATTTGCTGTTTGATATATTTGTTATCAGTCTCCATTCGATTTTTGAGTACTACACAAGAGATAGGAAAAACCTTTTGTTGTTGGATAAAGATATAGCGTTTATGTGCTATGGCTGTACCGGCAAATAATGCATTTACTCCATGTCATGTGTAATATGGAATGAAAGTGGTCCACTGCAATTGAGAATTTGAAAAACTATAGACCTGTGTCAAATCTTCCTTTTCTTTCCAAGGTCTTAGAGAAAGTTGTTCTTGACCAGCTGTTAAACCACCTTCATTCCAATAACCTTGTCTATTCCCTTCAGTCTGCTTACCGTTCTGGACATAGTACCGAAACTGCTCTTCTCAAAATCTGCAACGACTTACTGACTACTCTCGACTCTAACAACGTATCACTTTTGACTCTCTTGGACCTATCTGCTGCCTTTGACACTATTGACCACTCTATCCTTCTCTCCCGTCTACATCACTCTTTTGGGCTCCATGATACTGTCTTGAACTGGTTTCATTCTTACATCACCAATCGTCTGCAAGTAGTTTCTGTCAATGGCCTTTCTTCTAATCCTTCCTGTCTGACTTACGGAGTGCCACAAGGATCTGTTCTGGGCCCCCTACTTTTCATTCTCTACACCTACCCTGTCTCCTCTATTGTCCAAGAACACCTGCTTCAGCATCATTCTTTCTCGGATGACAATCAGCTGTATGTCTCTGGGCCTCTCCCTGACCTTCCCATCATGATCCAGAAAACCCAATCTTGTGTAGCTGACCTGAAGGATTGGATGACTGAAAACAAACTGAAATTAAATGAAGAGAAATCCGTATTGATCTTGATCACCCCACCCAAACTCCAAAATCACCCCTCTCTTCCAACCTCTGTCACACTTGTTGACTCATCTATCCCTCTCTCCCATTTTGCCCGTAACCTTGGTGTAACTCTTGATCAAACCCTGTCCTTCCACCAGCATGTGAGCAACGTCTGTCGGACTTGTTTTCTTGAACTCCGCCGAATTGCTTCTATCCGCCACCTCCTCTCAGAAGACACGACAAAGGCTCTTGTCTGTGCATTTGTTCTATCCCGTCTCGATTACTGTAATGCTCTTTTTTCTGGTTCCCCCTCTCATCTCATTAACAAACTTCAGAAAGTTCAAAATCATGCTGCCCGTCTCATCTTCCGCTCTTCAAAATTTAACCATGTTACGCCATTGCTCTGTTCTCTCCACTGGCTCCCTGTTCAGCAAAGAATATCCTACAAGATTGCCTGCCTCTGCTTCAAATCTATTGAGTCTTCCTGTCCTGAGTATCTCACCCATCTGTTACATCTCTACACGCCATCTCGAGCTTTGCGGTCCTCATCTGATACCCGTCTCTATAGTATCCCCATAGTCCGCACTAAAAGATTTGGGCAGCGTTCTTTTTCCTATCAAGCTCCAACCATCTGGAATCAGTTACCTCGCTCTCTTAGATACTCACCCTCTCTGTCCACATTCAAACGCTCCCTCAAAACTCACCTGTTTCCCAAAACTGGTAATCTCTGCCCCCTTCCCCCCATGTAATGTAATGGTGACATTATAGTGTCTTAGTGTCAATGTGTCATTGTATTTGCATGTCATGCTGTGTGTGTGTTTGTGTGTGTGTGTGTGTGTTTGTGTGTGTGTGGGTGCTTCTGTGGGCGTGTGTGTGTGTGCTTGTGATTCTGGTTATATGTTTTGCCATTGTAAACGCCTAGGGCATTAATTTGATTAGGCGTACTAAATGTTCATAATAATAATAATAATAATAATAATTGACATGATACATGTAGAAAGTGAATAGTTGAAAATAGAAAAAAAAAACAAAACAAAAAAACAAAACCACCAGCCCTTAAGCTCTTAAAATGTACCACCACATTTCTCATTATATACATCAGTTATATTAACTCCACAATTCCTACTTCAACCAGCAAACCAGATACTTTAAATACTTTGTCTAGCATATCTGCTGGACCCCGTGAGAGGAAACCATGGGAGATCATTGACGTACATGACGAATAGCACTGGACCAATAACGTTACCCTGAGGTATCCCACTTGTGACACTGGCTGGCTATGACTGAGCGTTTCCCACTTTCACGCTCTGTGGCCTATTGCTCAGGGAATCTCCTATCCATTGTAGGACATAACCCTTGATGCCACACGTCTCCACTTTTGAGATGTGTCTTTGGCTGGGGGAGGGGCGGGGACCATGAAATGCCTTTTTTGAAAATCCATGCAAGTCACGTCCACTTACCCTGGTAGGGTAGGGTCTCCCATGGCAGAAAGGTCACTGGTGAGTTGCCAGACTAATATCATCCGTTTCCACTGCCTTGTGGATAGCAGATGGATCAGTAAAGGCTAAGGGAAACAACCCCTACAGAAAATTCGGAGCGGAGCCCCGTTAGGCGGTTTCGCCCCTTTTGTTCACTCTGTACACGAACGATTGCCGCTCATCAAGTGACACGGTCAAGTACTTTAAGTTCTCCGATGATACCACGGTAGAGGGCCTGATCAACAACGGCGACGAGTCCGCATACTTCAACGAAGTACAGAAACTTGTTAGATGGTGTGACAGTAACAATCTGGAGCTCAATGCTGTTAAAACTAAGGAAATGATTGTGGACACCAGAAGATCCAAGACCCCTGTCACTCCCCTTGTGATTAAGGGAGAGTCCGTAGAAGTTGTAGAAACATTCAAGATTCTAGGTACGACGATATCAAGCTCGTTGAAGAGGGAGGAGAACACCAGCAGCATTGTGTCAAAATCCCAACAAAGGCTGTTCTTCCTCCGCCAACTCAAAAAGTTCGGTGTTGGTCAAAATATACTCGTGCAGTTCTACCGGGCGGTGATCGAGAGCGTACTGACCTTTTCGATCACTGCCTGGTACGGCGCCCTCCCCGCAGCTGAGAGGGAGAGGCTCAATAGAGTTGTCCGGACCGCCTCGAAAATTATTGGGACCACTTTGGAGCCCCCTGAGTCCATATATCTTAGAAGAATGAAAAAGAAGGTCAAATCCATTGTGGCCGACGAGGGCCATCCGGCAAATATTTTCTTCTCCCCCCTCCCTTCCAGTAAGCGATTCAGGTCCTTTAAGGCCAGGACAAG
>JAPXFY010000026.1:7688993-7721493 GCA_030674185.1 Monoplex corrugatus | reverse complement strand
AGGATACATACAGTGAGCATATTGACAGGATGCATACAATGAGCATAGACAGGATACATACAGTGAGCATAGACAGGATACATACAGTGAGCATAGACAGGATGCATACCGTGAGCATATTGACAGGATGCATACAGTGAGCATATTGACAGGATACATACAGTGAGCATATTGACAGGATACATACTGTGAGCATATTGACAGGATACATACAGTGAGCATATTGACAGGATACATACAGTGATGCAGAGCTCATTTACAGGATACATCAGTGAGCTATTACAGGCATACAGTAGCATATGACAGGATACTCAGTGAGCATATGTGACAGAAGCATAGTCAGCATTATGACAGGATACAACAACTATTGAAGAAACAGTACAGTGAGACTATGACAGGATACATACAGTGAGCATATTGACAGGATAATACAGTGAGCATATTGACAGGATACATACAGTGAGCATATGACAGAAACATCAGTGACATATGACAGGACTCATACGCTGAGCATATTGACAGATCATACAGTGAGCATATTGACAGGATGCATACATAAACATATGACAGATATACAGTGAGCATATTGACAGGATCATACGTGAGCATATTGACAGGATACATACAGTGAGCATACTGACTAGGATACAACGTGAGCAATGACAGGATACATACAGTGAGCATATTGACAGGATACATACAGTGAGCATATTGACAGGATCATACAGTGAGCATAGACAGGATGCATACAGTGAGCATTGACAGGATACATATCAGTGACATATATGACAGGTATGCATACAGTGAGCATATGACAGGATATACAGTGAGCATATTGACAGGATACAAAACAGTTGGAGCATATTGACAGATCATACAGTGAGCATAGACAGGATCATACTGAGCATATGACAATCATACAGTGAGCATATGACAGGATCATACAGTGAGCATATTGACAGGATGCATACAGCTGAGCATATTGACAGGATACATACAGTGAGCAAGACAGGAATGCATACAGTGAGCATATTGACAGGATGCATACGTGAGCATATTGACATGGATGCATACGTGAGCATATTGACAGGATGCATACGTGAGCATATTGACAGGATGCATACAGTGAGCATATTGACAGGATCATACAGTGAGCATATTGACAGGATACATACGTGAGCATATTGACAGGATATACAGTGAGCATATTGACAGGATGCATACAGTGAGCGTATTGACAGGATGCATACAGTGAGCATATAGACAGGATGCATACAGTGAGCATAGACAGGATGCATAGCGTGAGCGTATTGACAGGATACATACAGTGAGCATATAGACAGGATGCATACAGTGAGCATAGACAGGATGCATACAGTGAGCATATAGACAGGATGCATACAGTGAGCATATAGACAGGATGCATACAGTGAGCATATAGACAGGATGCATACAGTGAGCATAGACAGGATACATACAGTGAGCATATTGACAGGATGCATACCGTGAGCGTATTGACAGGATACATACAGTGAGCATATTGACAGGATGCATACCGTGAGCGTATTGACAGGATGCATACCGTGAGCATAGACAGGATGCATACCGTGAGCATATTGACAGGATGCATACAGTGAGCATATTGACAGGATGCATACAGTGAACGTATTGACAGGATGCATACCGTGAGCGTATTGACAGGATGCATACCGTGAGCATATTGACAGGATGCATACAGTGAGCACATAGACAGGATGCATACCGTGAGCATATAGACAGGATACATACAGTGAACATAGACAGGATACGTACAGTGAGCATATTGACAGGATACATACAGTGAGCATATTGACAGGATACATACAGTGAGCATATTGACAGGATGCATACCGTGAGCATATTGACAGGATGCATACCGTGAGCATATTGACAGGATGCATACAGTGAGCATATTGACAGGATACATACAGTGAGCATATTGACAGGATACATACCGTGAGCATATTGACAGGATGCATACAGTGAGCATATTGACAGGATACATACAGTGAGCATAGACAGGATGCATACAGTGAGCATAGACAGGATGCATACCGTGAGCATATTGACAGGATACATACAGTGAGCATATTGACAGGATGCATACAGTGAGCGTATTGACAGGATGCATACAGTGAACATATTGACAGGATACATACAGTGAGCATATTGACAGGATGCATTCAGTGAGCATATTGACAGGATACATACAGTCAGCATATTGACAGGATGCATACCGTGAGCATATAGACAGGATGCATACAGTGAGCATATTGACAGGATGCATACAGTGAGCATATTGACAGGATGCATACAGTGAGCATATTGACAGGATGCATACAGTGACCATATAGACAGGATGCATACAGTGAGCATATTGACAGGATGCATACAGTGAGCATATAGACAGGATGCATACCGTGAGCATATTGACAGGAAACATACAGTGAGCATATTGACAGGATATATACAATGAGCATATTGACAGGATGCATACAGTGAGCATATTGACAGGAAACATACAGTGAGCATATTGACAGGATATATACAGTGAGCATATTGACAGGAAACATACAGTGAGCATATTGACAGGATATATACAGTGAGCATATTGACAGGAAACTACAGTGAGCATATTGACAGGAAACATACAGTGAGCATATTGACAGGATGCATACAGTGAGCATATTGACAGGATGCATACAGTGAGCATATTGACAGGAAACATACAGTGAGCATATTGACAGGAAACATACAGTGAGCATATTGACAGGATGCATACAGTGAGCATATTGACAGGATACATACAGTGAGCATATTGACAGGATACATACAGTGAGCATAGACAGGATGCATACCTTGAGCATAGACAGGATACATTCCGTGAGCATAGACAGGATGCATACAGTGAGCAGACGTCCCACTTGAGACTCCAGGAATGCTTCCTTACTCAAGGGTAATAGCATTAGGTCCCATTGGACGTGAAAGGATGTCAGCATTAAAAGAACAACAAACAAAAAGTAACATGTAAGACTAGACTAGTTATAACAGGAGTTGTGATAATAAGCTACGCACAAAAAGTTAAGGATCACTATGAGAAAACAGGTGCGTAATAAACTCAGTTCGCTACTGTTATTTATTTCTCAGTCCAGCCAAATTGTTATGAATTCTTGTTCAGCTGTAAGTGGGCGATGTTATGTTAGTGCGAAAATTGCACGGGATTCTCTACTACTGAGCTTGGCCGCAAACGGAAAAGCGGAAACTTGCGAAAAAGGATCTTGTTTTGGACCGTTCTGCCTGAACATATTGCACAAGCCAGATGGAAAAACCATTATGCACGTGCAAGCACTGCTGTTTATGTGTGAGATGCTGTCTCTTGCTTGGCTTTATAAGAAGACATTCCACCATTAGTAGGCCTGATCTGACAATGCCTCCACGACGAAAATTGAGCGAGTTTGCGAGGGGACGAGCTGTTGCATGGTTCCAAGATGGTGTTCCCAAGCGAGAAGTGGCCAGGCGACTTCAGGTGTCCATCTCGGTCATTGTCAGACTGATTCAACGCTTCACAGCCACTGGGAGGGTCCATGAAAGACGCAGATCTGGTCGACCGAAGAAGACAAACCCACGTGAAGATCGTCTCATTGAACGACAAGCCCTGCAGACAAGAACAGCCTCTTCCAGCATCATTCGAAGGCAGCTGAGGGTGGCTACTAACATCAACATCAGCCAGCAGACCATACAGAACCGCCTTCATGGGTTTAACCTCCGTTCTCGTCGCCCAGCTGTACGGCCACGCTTAACTCCAGCC
The DNA here is from genome assembly GCA_030674185.1 of Monoplex corrugatus. Classification (NCBI taxonomy): domain Eukaryota; kingdom Metazoa; phylum Mollusca; class Gastropoda; order Littorinimorpha; family Ranellidae; genus Monoplex; species Monoplex corrugatus. Next base: position 7,717,646 of record JAPXFY010000026.1, on the reverse strand, counting down.
CATAGGGCAGCACGCCGCGCCTTCTGCAGACGTCACGTGAGGTGGACACGTCAGCAATGGTCCCAGGTCCTGTTCAGTGATGAATCACGCTTCACCATGAACCACAACGACGGCCGACTGAGGGTCTGGAGGCGCCCAGGGCAACGCTTTATTGACACCACTGTCCAAGAAAAGGTGGCCTTTGGTGGAGGTTCTGTAATGGTCTGGGGGGCCTTCAGCCTTCACCACAGAACACCCTTGTATCATGTACAGGGTAACCTGACTGGCCTCCGATACCGGGATGAGATCCTTCGACCGCTGGCTGTGCCTACACTGCAGCAGATAGGATCGACGGCTGTCTACCAGGATGACAACGCTCGCCCCCACAGGGCAAGGGTGGTCAACGACTTCCTGCAGCAGTCTGGAGTCAACAGAATGGAGTGGCCAGCATGCAGTCCCGATCTCAACCCGATTGAGAACCTCTGGGATGAGCTGGATCGCAAAGTGAGGAGTAACCACCCCCCTCCCAGGGATGCCCAACACCTCTACCAGATGCTGCAGGCTGAGTGGCAGGCGCTTCCACAGAGGATCTTCACCAACCTGGTCAACTCGATGAGGACTCGCTGCGTCGAGTGCCAGAACAGCCATGGCGGTTACACGCATTACTGAACTTTTGGGAGCATCAGAATGCCCTGTCTTGTGATTTCAATGACTTTGGGAAATCAAATTTCGATACGTACCCACTTTGATCAAATGTACACACCAAACGATTGCTCGAAATTGAAGGCAATTGTGTATCGTTATCACTAAAGCATGGAATTAAATGTTTGCCAAACTTCAACGCATTGGCTTTCTTATTTTGAAAGTTATGAATTTTTGTGCAAGTGATCCTTAACTTTTTGTGCGTAGCTTATATTGACTGCTTAGAATGGAAAACTTATTTGGCTAGCTCATTTATTGAGCTGTCCTATAGTATAACTTGTTTACAAAAACAAAAAAAAAGATGGTGACTACAGGTGAGACAAAAGAAATTGGCAAGAAATGAAAATGTACTCATCGTAGGAGTGGAACACGAAAACGGACAAAACACCTACAGGTTTTGATCTCTGGTTCTTCTACAGGGTACAAAAACACGAAAACAAAGGAACAGAAAATCTAGACACGTTGACAGGATACACGCAAACGAGTAACAAATCAAAAGGCGCATACAGAAACAAGCGACCCCGAGCGCGAAGCAAAAACGTGTACTGAAATATAAAGTGACCCCGGGTGTGGAGCAAACACGTGTAGAGAAATAACAAGTGGCCCCTTGGCGTGAAGCAAACACGTGTACAGAAATAACTAGTGACCCTTGGCTTGAAGCAAACAGTGTACTGAAATAACAAGTGACCCTTGGCGTGTAGCAAACACGTGTACAGAAATAACTAGTGACCCCTGGCATGAAGCAAACAGTGTACAGAAATAACAAGTGACCCCTGGCGTGAAGCAAACACGTGTACAGAAATAACAAGTGACCCCTGGCGTGAAGCAAACACGTGTACAGAAATAACTAGTGACCCCGAGCGTGAAGCAAACACGTGTACAGAAATAACAAGTGACCCCTGGCGTGAAGCAAACACGTGTACAGAAATAACTAGTGACCCCGAGCGTGAAGCAAACACGTGTACAGAAATAACAAGTGACCCCTGGCGTGAAGCAAACACGTGTACAGAAATAACTAGTGACCCCGAGCGTGAAGCAAACACGTGTACAGAAATAACTAGTGACCCTTGGCGTGAAGCAAACACTTGTACAAAAATAACAAGTGACCCCTGGCGTGAAGCAAACACGTGTACAGAAATAACAAGTGACCCCGAGCGTGAAGCAAGGTGGTATGTTGTGTACCGTACTACTCATCATCATCAGGTGCCCTGCCGCATGGCGTTGGCGACCATGGACTTCCAACCATCTCTATCTTTCGTTGCCCTCAGCATCTCCCCCACCCTCTTCATCCCTAGCCACTCTGCAAGTCCGTCCAGCATTCTTTCCCTGGGTCTACCTGGCGCTCTCTTTCCCTCCAGCTTTCCCGTTGTGACCAGGTGCTCCAAATCCCCCTTCCTCATAAAATGGCCTATAAATGTTGCTTGTCTTTTCCTAATCTTCCTTATGAGTGATCTATTTGTGTCTGCCTCCATCAAGACTGTCTCGTTTGTTTTCTTTGCTGTCCATGGAACTCTCAACATTCTTCTGAGAAACCACATCTCGGCTGCCTCGATCCTCCTCTGGCTTTGCTTGCTGACTGTCCACGCCTTGCATCCGTACAACAGTATTGGTAACCGTACTATTAAGAACAAAATAATCTGGTGACCTGTGAACGTGTTGCTCTTCCTACAGTAAAAACTATTGGATGCGTATTAAATTAATTCGGAACCTATATGCCCCTTGCTTCGGCAGCATACTGGAATATCTTGAGCTTATACAGCTGTGAGGCGTAGACAGTCAACACACAAAGCCAGAACAAGATTGAGGCAGCCAAAATGTGGTTTCTAACAAGAATGTTTAAGAGTCCAAGGACAGGAAAGAAAACAAACGAGACAGTCTTGATGGAGGCAGACACAAGAAGATCATTGATAAAGAAGATTAGGAAAAGACGAGCAACATTTATAGGCCATTTTATGAGGAAAGGGGAATTAGAGCACCTGGTCACAATAGGAAAACTGGAGGGAAAGAGAACACCAGGTAGACCCAGGGAGAAAATATTGGACGGACTTGAAGGGCGGCTGAGGACAGACAGGGTGGAAGATGTACTTGCAGCGATGAGGGATAGATTCATATGGAGGGCCATGGTCGCCAACACCATGAGGCTGGGCACATGATGATGATGACGATGATGATGATGATGATGATGACCAAAACATGCAAGCGAAAGATCTTCTGTAACGGGTTCTAGTCAATGCTATTGATGGTTGGCAGTGACCATTTTCCCTTCGCTTACCAGGCCTCCCTAGAGGGGCGGCGCTTAGTGCCTCGCAGTGCCAAGACTAGAATTCTGTTCTCCCCGTAAAACTAGGGAGTGCTTATTTAATGTTCGAAGACTTGACTGAACTTTTATTTTATAAACTTTTATTTTATAAACTTTTATTTCATAAACTTTTATTTTATAAACTTTTATTTCATAAACTTTTATTTCATTTCTTAAACTTTTATTTCATAAACTTTTATTTCATAAACTTTTATTTTAAAAACTTTTATAACTTTTATTTTATAAACTTTTATTTTATAAACTTTGATATATTTGTGCCTGTTTTGTCAGGCTTACATCACCTTGGTATAGAAAAAGACGTGCCCATAATTTCTGAATTAATTCTTAATTAATTTGACGTCAGATTTGCACAGTTAAATATTTCATACACATATACTAGAAGAACACAGAGATGATACAGGCTGGGTAACTCTCAGCGGATCCACTGATTTCAGCGGATGAACTCCTAGTTTCAGAGGGAAAAAAAAATTTTTCAGAGGAAATATTACTGAATTATTGTATTTGCCATCAGGAAATGCATCCATAATGTCTCAAAATTACAGAAATTCTTCAGCTTCTGGGTGCCTACCCCCCAGAAGGGACGTTGCCCCTAGACCCGGGCCATTTTTCAGAGGAAACTATCTTCTTCTCTTACCCAGCCTGATGATAACACTCAGCATCTCAAACCCGTCATTAATCCGGGCAGATGGACAGACGTATCTTCAACTAAAGAGTTCCTTCTACCTGGGTCGCAATGTCAGTATGTGGAAAGGTACAGCGACAAATCTGTAGAATTGACTCACTGGCGAATATGGTCTAAAATGTCGCCAGGTCGATCAAAACAACAGCGTCATCGCGAATTACCATGTCCTAAAATAGCTGAGGAAGTCATTGACTTGTTGCTGCATAGCTGTGGATAAATTTCAGACTTCCAGTCGGAGGTCTGGTTGATCACGCAGACGCTCCACCTAGTAGGTAAAGTAAAGATTTTCAACCCAGCAGTTGCGCGAAGAAGTCGGCCGGATCGCCGATGAAGCTACGCAGTAAGTAGGTTTAGTAACTGAGACCAGGTTCAACAGGTAGCATTAAGATTTTCAGTCTACGAGGCAACATATATGCAGACCTGCCAATACCTACCCCCCCCCCCCCCCCCCGTTAGTGTGTATCGCACTCAGAATGTCAAAGCATGCTAAAGATCCTGTTCAGTCGTGTGGGTCTGTTCAGTCATGTCAGTGGCTGGATTGTGGAAACATGAAGACTTCCAGCACGGACTTCCACCGAAGACGTAAACTGTGCAACAACGTATCGGAGTTTGGTCGTTGGTTTAACAGCATGCGACTCCAGGCTGTATTAAAAAGTTTGATTATGAGTACGGTAATACACAGTGATTCCAACTGGGTTCGAAAGATGGTGTTATGCAAGAATGCTCTGTGATCATGATTGTCCACAGGTACAGATCTGAGGGCGTTGAGGTAAAGTTCCAATCTTCCGAAAAGACTGCACGGGTTTGCATGGCAGCAGGTCTTATTCTGCTCAGCTGTGAATCAGTACCTGACCCTGTTCAGGTTGACGAAAGAATAGTGGCGAGGGGTTTGGAGAACGTTCAAGAAGGATTCAAGCACTCAGACAATTCCATGTGTGCTCCACTTAAATCTGTGAGCAGTAAGCCTTCAGACACTCGAGTCTGCACAAAACTCTCATCATCATCATGTGCCTTGCCGCAAGGCATCGGCGATCATGACCCGCCATATGAATCTATCTTTTGTTGCTGCAAGTATAATATCTCTCGCCCTTTCTGTCATCACCCATTCTGCAGATCCGTACAACATTTGTGTCCACTGCTCTTTTTCCTCCAGCTTTCAAGGTATTCGGAGGAGGTCTGGTCCACAGACGTGCGGCATGCAGGCCCACCAGCGTGTGGACATGCCCTGGTGCCTGCGAACCAGACCCCCAGCTATGGGTAAAAATCACCACTGCCTTGTGGTTGTCTCGGGAGAGACAAAAGCTAAGGGAGTTAACCCTGACAGAAAATCACCACTGCACTGCCTTGTGGTTGTCTTGGGAAAAGACCAAAGCTAAGGGAGTTAACCCTGACAGAAAATCACCCCTGCCTTGTGGTTGTCTCGGGAAAAGACCAAAGCTAAGGGAGTTAACCCTGACAGAAAATCACCACTGCCTTGTGGTTGTCTCGGGAAAAGACCAAAGCTAAGGGAGTTAACCCTGACAGAAAATCACCACTGCCTTGTGGTTGTCTTGGGAAAAGACCAAAGCTAAGGGAGTTTACCCTGACAGAAAATCACCACTGCCTTGTGGTTGTCTTGGGAAAAGACCAAAGCTAAGGGAGTTAACCCTGACAGAAAATCACCACTGCCTTGTGGTTGTCTTGGGAAAAGACCAAGGCTAAGGGAGTTAATCCTGACAGAAAATGACCACTGCCTTGTGGTTAGTCAAGGAACGACAAAGGCTAGCAAAGAGTACGTGCAAAGGCAACAGAGAGTCACCATCGTATCTTCCCACGTAAGTCTTGGCTAGACACACAAAACTCTGTGCACTGGAAATATCTTGAAATGGAGAAGTGGAATGGGACTTAAAAACACTGACACCACCAGATTTTTTGTTTGTAATTTTACGCTTGACAAGGGCCAGTTGCCCGAAAATGTGCGCCTGTCTTGTTTTGTTGTATTAAACACGCGTTCATATTCTTCTTTCGTGTTTTTTTCTGGTTCCTGTTTGCTTGAACGCGGGCAGTCAGACTTGTTATAGAAACATTAGTTATAAACATGCAAACAAAGGAAAAGAAGAGAATAAAGGATGCGTGAAGTTAAAGATAAGAAAACGATAATTCATGGAATGGGATTGGTCATAAGTCAGAGAGGGAGAGAGAGGAAGGTAAATAGAGAAGGAGAGAGAGATGAGAGAGAGGAAGGTAAATAGAGAAGGAGAGAGAGGAAGGTAAATAGAGAAGGAGGTAAATAGAGGAGAGAGAGGAAGGTAAATAGAGAAGGAGAGAGAGGAAGGAAATAGAGAAGGAGGTAAATAGAGGAGAGAGAGGAAGGTAAATAGAGAAGGAGAGAGAGGAAGGTAAATAGAAGGAGAGAGAGGAAGGTAAATAGAGAAGGAGAGAGAGGAAGGTAAATAGAGAAGGAGAGAGAGGAAGGTAAAAAGAGGAGAGAGAGGAAGGTAAATAGAGAAGAGAGAGGAAGGTAAATGAGAAGGAGAGAGAGGAAGGTAAATAGAGAAGGAGAGAGAGGAAGGTAAATAGAGGAGAGAGAGGAAGGTAAATGGAGAAGGAGAGAGAGGAAGGTAAATGAGAAGGAGAGAGAGGAAGGTAAATAGAGAAGGAGAGAGAGGAAGGTAAATAGAGAAGGAGAGAGAGGAAGGTAAATGAGAAGGAGAGAGAGGAAGGTAAACTAGAGGAGAGAGAGGAAGGTAAATAGAAGGAGAGGAGGAAGTAAATAGAGAAGGAGAGAGAGGAAGGTAAATGAGAAGGAGAGAGAGGAAGGTAAAAGAGAAGGAGAGAGAGGAAGGTAAATAGAGAAGGAGGAGAAAGGAAAGAGAGAAGGAAGTAAATGAGAAGGAAAGGAAAAAATGGAAGAGAGAGAGAAGGTAAATAGAGGAAGAGAGAGAGAGAAAAGGAAAATAGAGAAGGAGAGAGAGAAGTAAACAGAGAAGGAGAGAGAGGAAGTAAATAGAGAAGGAGAGAGAGAAGGTAAATAGAGAAGGAGAGAGAGAGAAGTAAACAGAGAAGGAGAGAGAGGAAGTAAACAGAGAAGGAGAGAGAGAAAGGTAAATAGAGAAGGAAGAGGGGAAGGTAAATAGAGAAGGAGAGAGAGTATAGAAGGAGAGAGGAAGGTAAACAGAGAAGGAGAGAGAGGAAGTAAATAGAAGAAGAGAGGGAAGGTAAATAAGAAGGAGAGATGGGAGAGGAAGGTAAATAGAGAAGGAGAGAGAGGAAGGTAAATAAGAAGGAGGTAATAGAGGAGAGAGAGGTAATAGAAAGGAGAGAGAGGAAGGTAAATAGAGAAGGAGAGAGAGGAAGGTAAATAGAAGAAGGAGAAGAGAAGGTAATTGAGAAGAGAGAGAAGGTAAATGAGAAGGAGAGAAGGAAGGTAAATAGGAAGGAGAGAAGGAAGTAAATAGAGGAGAGAAGTAACGAGAAGGAGAAGGTAAAGAGAGAGAGGAAGGTAAATAGAGGAGAGAGAGGAAGGTAAATAGAAAGGAGAGAGAGGAAGGTAAATAGAGGAGAGAGAGGAAGGTAAAAGAGAAGGAGAGAGAGGAAGGTAAATAGAGGAGAGAGAGGAAGGTAAATGAGAAGGAGAGAGAGGAAGGTAAATAGAGGAGAGAGAGGAAGGTAAAGAGGAGAGAGAGGAAGGTAAATAGAGGAGAGAGAGGAGAAATATGAGAAGGAGAGAGAGGAAGGTAAATAGAGGAGAGAGGTGAAGGTAAATAATAGAGAAGGTAGAGAGAAGGTAAATAGAGGAGAGAGAGGAACGTAATACAGGAGGAGAGAGGAAGGTAATAGAGAAGGAGAGAGAGAAAGGTAAACAAAAGGAGAGAGAGGACGTAAAGAGAAGGAGAGAGAGAAAGGTAAATAGAGGAGAGAGAGGAAGGTAAATAAGAGGAGAGAGAGGAACGTAAAAGAGAAGAGAGAGGAAGGTAAAGAGAAGGAGAGAGGAAGGTAAATAGAGAAGGAAGAGAGAAGGTAATGAGAGGAGAGAGAAGGAGAGGAAGGTAAATGGAGAAGGAGAGGAGGAAGGTAAATAGAGGAGAGAGAGAAGGTAAATGAGAAGGAGAGAGAGGAAGGTAAATAGAGAAGGAGAGAGAGGAAGGTAAATAAGAGAGAGAGAGGAAGGTAAATAGAGGAGAGAGAGGAAGGTAAATGGAGAAGGAGAGAGAGGAGGTAAATAGAGAAGGAGAGAGAGGAGGTAAATAGAGAAGGAGAGAGAGGAAGGTAAATAGAGAAGGAGAGGGAAGGTAAATGGAGAAGAGGAAGGAGGTAAGGGAAGATGGAGAGAGAGGAGGTAAATAGAGAAGGAGAGAGAGGAAGGTAAATAGAGAAGAGAGAAGGAAGGAGAGAAGGAGAGAGAGGAAGGTAAATAGAGGAGAGAGAGGAAGGTAAATGGAGAAGAAGGTAATGAGGAGAGAGAGGAAGTAAATAGAGGAGAGAGAGGAAGTAATAGAGGAGAGAGAGGAAGGTAAATAGAGAAGGAAGAGGAAGGTAAATAGAGAGAGAGAGGAAGGTAAATGGAGGAAGTAAGAAAAAGAAGGAGAGAGAAGAAGAAGAGGGAGAGGAAGTAAAGAGGAAGGAGAGAGAGGAATGAAGAGAGTAAAGAAAGGAAAAGAGAAGGGAGGTAAAGAGGAAGAGAGAGGAGAAGGTAAAGAGGAAGGAGTGAGAGGAAGTAATAGAAGAGAGGAAAGGTAAATAGAGAGGAAGAGGTGAGGAAGTAAAGAGAGAGAGAGAAGGTGAAGGAGAGAGAGGGGAGGAGGGAGGTAAAAGAGAGGAGAGGAGAAGTAAAGAAAGAGAAGAGGAGAGGATGAGAGAAAAGGAAAAAAAGGAGGTGAGGATAGGGTGGAGGTAATAGGGGAAAGAAGAGAAGTAAATAGAGAGGAGGAAGAGGGAGTAAGAGAGAGAGAGAGGAAGAAAGGAAGGAAGAGGATGGGAGAGAGGAGGGGTGAAAGGAGGAAGGGGTAATAGAGGTAAAAAGAGAGAGGAATGGAGAGGAGGTAAAGAAGAAGGAGAATGAGGAGGGAGTAATAAGGGAAGAGAAGTAAAAGGAGAAGAGGAGTATAGAGGAGGAGGAAGTAAATAGGAAGAGAGGAAGTAAAGAAAGGAGAGAGGGAAGGTAATAGAGGAGGAGAGATGAAGGAAAGGAAGAGAGGAGGTAAAAGGAGGAGAGAGAGAGTATAGAGGAGAGAGAGGAAGTAAGAGGAAGAGAGGAGGTAAAGAAGGAGAGAGGAGGTAAAGAGGGAGAGAGAGGAAGGTAATAGAGAGAGGGGAAGGTAAATGGAGAAGGAGAGAGAGGAAGGTAATAGGGAGAGGAGGAAGGTAAATGGAGAGGGAGGAGGAAGGTAAATAGAGAGGAGAGAGAGAGAGAAGGTAAATAGAGGAGAGAGAGGAAGTAAAGAGAGGAGGGAGAAGGTAAATGAGAAGGAGGAGGAAGGTAAAGAGAAGGGAGGGAGGAAATAGAGGAGAGGAGGAAGTAAGAGAGAGAGGGAGGTAAATGGAGGAGAGAGAGAAGGAAATGGAGAAGAGGAGAGGAGGTAATAAGAGAGAGTGGAAGGAAAAGAAGAAAGAGAGAGAGGAAGGTAAATAGAGAAGGAGAGAGAGGAAGGTAAAAGAGAAGGAGAGGGAGGTAAATGAGGAGGAGGAAGGTAAATAGAGAGAGGAGAGAGGTATAAATGAGAGGAGAGGAGATGGAAGGTATAGAGAAGGAGAGAGAGATGAGAGAAAGGAAGAATAGAGAAGGAGAGAGGAGAGAGTAGGTAAATAGAGAAAGGAGAGAGAGGAAGTAAAAGAGAAGGAGAAGGAGGGAAGGTAAATAGAGAAGGAGAGAGAGTGAGAGAAGAAGAGTAATAGAGAAGGAGAGAGAGATGAGGAAGAAGGTAAATAGAGAAGGAGAGAGAGGAACGTAAACAGAGAAGGAGAGAGAGGAAGGTAAATAGAGAAGGAGAGAGAGGAAGGTAAATAGAGAAGGAGAGAGAGGAAGGTAAATAGAGAAGGAGAGAGAGGAACGTAAACAGAGAAGGAGAGAGAGGAAGGTAAACAGAGAAGGAGAGAGAGGAAGGTAAATAGAGAAGGAAAGAGAGGAAGGTAAATAGAGAAGGAGAGAAGAGATGGGAGAGAGGAAGGTAAATAGAGAAGGAGAGAGAGATGGGAGAGAGATGGACAGGGTTGGGAGAGAAATTAAAAAGTTAAGAAACTGTCTAATTTATTTATTTATTTGTTTATTTATTTGTTTGTTTATTTATATATGGAAATTTATAAGTTAAGAGACTGTCTGATTTATTTATTTGTTTGTTATTTATTTGTTTATTTATTTATTGAGGGAAATATATAAGTTAAGAGACTGTCTTATTTATTTATTTGTTTGTTTATTTATTTATTTGTTTATTTATTTATTGAGGGAAATTTATGAGTTAAGAGACTGTCTTATTTATTTATTTGTTTGTTTATTTGTTTGTTTGTTTATTTATTTGTTTACGTATTTATTTATCATACAATCAGGCCATTGGTTCTGTCGCTGAGTGTTCATTGTACTAACCAACTGATTTGGTTTTATGGCGAAAGTTGGCGTTGTTGTAGAGGGAAGTAAGAGGAGCAGCAGTAGTAGTAGCAACTGCTGAAGCAGGAATAGTATAAGCAGCAGCAACCGAAGCAGTAGTAGTAGTAGTAGCCGCATCAGCTGAAACAATCATCATCATCATCATCAGGTGCCCTGCCGCATGGCGTTGGCGACCATGGACTTCCAACCATCTCTATCTCTCGTTACCCCTAGCATCTCCCTCACCCTCCTCATCCCCAGCCACTCTGCAAGTCCGTCCAGCATTCTCTCCCTGGGTCTACCTGGTGCTCTCTTTCCCTCCGGCTTTCCCCTTGTGACCAGGTGCTCCAAATCCCCCTTCCTCATAAAATGGCCTATAAATGTTGCCTGTCTTTTCCTAATCTTCCTTATGAGTGATCTACTTGTGTCTGCCTCACTGAAACAGGGGTAACAGAAATAACAGTAGCAGCAGCAATCGTAGCAGTGGTAGTAGTAGTAGTACCAGCAGCAGTGGCAGTGGTAGCAGCGGTAATGGTAGCGCGGCAGAAGTAGTACAAGTGGCGGCAATAGTAGTAGTAGCAGAAGTAGTAGTAGTAGTAGCACCATTGGTAGAAATACCAGCAGAAGTAGTGGTAGCAGCAGCAGTAGTAGTAGTACCACCATTGGTAGAAGTACCACCAGAAGTAGTAGTAGTAGCAGAAGTAGTAGTAGCACCATTGGTAGAAGTACCAGCAGAAGTAGTGGTAGCAGCAGCAGTAGTAGCAGCACTGGTAGAAGTACCGGAAGAAATAATAATAGTGGCGGCAATGGTAGTAGCAGCAGCAGAAGCAGTAGTAGTAACTGTAGTAGTAGTCGTGCGGGCCTACAGACCATCTTTGCCCTCCTAAGCCTACGCCGATTACGCTGGTTTGGCCATGTGCGTCGAATGGAGGATGGACGCATACCAAAAGACGTTCTCTACGGCGAACTGGCAAACCGGAAGCGAACTCCAGGACGCCCACAGCTACGCTTTGTAGACGCATGCAAAAGGGACCTTAGAAGCTCAGGGATTGATCCAGGCTCTTGGGAGACTCTGGCGGAAGACAGGGCAGCGTGGAGGACAGCCGTTCAGCAAGGCGTTGTGAATGCGGAGAGGAGGAGAGCAGAAAGCGCAGATGAGTAAAGGGCTCTTCGTAAGCAACGTTCCAGAAACCAGACAACAGCGACTCAATTTGTATGTGGCAGATGTGACAGAGATTGCCACTCAAGAATCGGCCTGCACAGCCACAGCAGAAAGTTCACGTCATGACCACAACGCCTCCTGGTGCAGACTATCATCTCCTGAGACGTAAAGAGTCCGACACGACAGTAACTGTAGTATAAGCAGCAGCACAAGCAACACCAGTATTATTAGTAGAAGTAACAGTGGTAGTAGTAGTTGAAGTTGCAGCAGAAATAGTAGAAGTAGTTTCAGTGGCAGCAACAGCAAAAGCCTCAGTAGTTGCAGCAGCAGTAGTAGTAAAAGTAGCAATATTAGAAATAGTAGTGATAGCAGTAGTAGTAGTAGCAGTAGAAAACAGTAGTAATCACAGTAGATAAAGTGGTTGTAGAGCAGCAGCAGTTGCGCAGTAGTAGTAGTAGTATCAACAGTAGCAGCAATAGTAGTTGCAACAGCAGTAGTAGTAGCAGTAGGAGTAGTAGTGGTAGCAGTATTAGTAGTACTAGCAGCAGTAGCAGCAGCAGCAACAATAGCAATAGTAGAAATAATACCAAAAACAGCAGCGGCACTACCTACAATAGCGTTAACGTTAATACCAGTTGTTTATAATAATAATAATAATTATTATTATAATTACAATATTTATATAGCGCAAAATCTTGATAAAATTAAATCTAAGCGCTGAAACAGACACACACGCACGCACGCACAAAACACACACAGCACACACACACACACACACACACACACACACACGCATGGCTATAAATGGGGAGAAAGAATAAAAGCAATGGAAAATTATAGAGAGCATATTATATACAATTATATATTACAATGTGATTCCCCTCCGAGTGGAGACAGGTTGCAGAGGGGGGGGGGGGGTTGAGTGAGGTTAGGATTTTATGCAGAGGAGAAAAGGTGAGTTTTGAGAGCGTACTTGAAGGAGACAAAAGTAGGTTGCTGACGGACTGAGAGAGGAAGTTTGTTCCAGGAGAGTGGACCAGAAACAGAGAAGGCTCGTGGACCATAGGTTTTGAGCTTAGTGCGTGGAAAGTGAAAAGTCAGAGGATCGGAGGCAGAGATAGTAAAAGCAACTGCATCAGTAGTAGTGGTAGGAATTCCTTTTTTTTTTCCCTCTTCTTCTTTTCCTCTATGGTGTTCTTCTATTTTCCTAAGTGCTCCATCTCTGAGTTTTGTCTGTCCTCTTCCCCCTTCTTCCCTTTCATCTGAAAGCGTTTCGGGTTAGAGTTCATCAGCATCATTATCATCATCAGGTGCCCTGCCACATGGCGTTGGCGACCATGGACTTCCAACCATCTCTATCTCTCGTTGCCCCCAGCATCTCCCCCACCCTCCTCATCCCCAGCCACTCTGCAAGTCCGTCCAGCATTCTCTCCCTGGGTCTACCTGCTGCTCTCTTTCCCTCCAGCTTTCCCGTTGTGACCAGGTGCTCCAAATCCCCCTTCCTCATAAAATGGCCTATGAATGTTGCTTGTCTTTTCCTAATCTTCCTTATGAGTGATCTACTTGTGTCTGCCTCCATCAAGACTGTCTCGTTTGTTTTCTTTGCTGTCCATGGAACTCTCAACATCCTTCTGAGAAACCACATCTCGGCTGCCTCGATCCTTCTCTGGCTTTGCTTGCTGACTGTCCACGCCTCGCATCCGTACAACAGTATTGGTTCTATATAACATTCAAGGACTCTCTTTCTGATGTTAATTGACAGGCATTTGTTGGTAAGAATGCTTGTCATCTTCTTGAATGCTGTTCTGGCTTGGCCGATTCTGCCAGCTATTTCCGATGTGCATCTGCCGTCTGATGAAATGACCTTCCCAGGTATTTGAACTTATTAACCTGTGTCAAGGTTGTGCCATTTGCTGTTATTTTGCATGAGGGGATTTCATGTTTTTTACTGATCACTATGACTTCAGTCTTCCTGCTGTTTAGTTCCAACCCCTTACTTTTGCTTGGGTTAGAGTTGGAATTGGAATTTGTTCAAGAGGGATTCTTCGCGCTCGGACAATTCCATACATGCTATATCCAAATCTGCCAGCAATTATTTGGCCGACTGCCTGAGCCTGCGTAAAACCCTGAACACTGGCAGGATTTTGAGATCGGAAAGGGATCTATGAAACAGTAAGCTGACACCACCAGAATGGTTGAAACATTTAATTTTTAAAGATGGGCAGTGAACAGGCTCGTTATTGATATTGCGGGCTGGGATTAAACACGAAATATCAGATCGTGGGTCCACCACTCTATCAGTTTCAGTTTCAGTTTCTCAATATGACGTTTCCGCGCTCGGAATAAATTCCATATGCACTAACGTCACAGGTGCCTTGTGATGGTAATCATGGCACAAGCCTTAAGGGGGCAGACCTACCCAGATTTGGGTACCAAGATTGTGATGTTCAGTGTTTCAGTTCTAATCAACCAATCACCATGATATTTGGCAAGAAGATACCTCAGACGGTATTCTTTGGATTGAATATCTTTGTTGGGGTCTGTGAGTTATGAACAGTTGACAAAAAATAATTAATTAAAAATATTTTCGCGAAAATGAAAAAATACAGTACATACTGTGACATTTATAACTACACATATATTCATGTTAGGAATTTGATATTTAGTGAGCAAACACACTGTATAGCATGTATGGCATGTAGTAAAATCTTAGCTTTACTATCATTATTTTCTGTACAATCATCACACCAATTTTTAGAATAATTTCAATAAAAAAAATTATAATACAACTTTTGCTAAAAATGTTTCTTTCAAGCAGAACTGCACGATTTTACAACCGGCTATAGGTACCTGTCCCTGCTATATGTGCGCCACATATCAAGGAAATCGGATGAAAACGTTTGAACATATTATGTCTGATGTATACAATCTCGCGAAAAATCACAATTAATTAATTAATTAATTAATTTTTGTCAACTTTTCGTAATTCACAGACCCCAACAAAGATATTCAATCCAAAGAATACTGTCTGAGGTATCTTCTTGCCAAATATCATGGTGATTGGTTGATTAGAACTGAAACACTGAACATCACAATCTTGGTACCCAAATCTGGGTTGGTCTGCCCCCTTAAGCCTGCACATTAAACCCATGGGCCGGCCAGGTCCTGAGTCTCTACCTAGCCTATACCATCACCATATCGACAAAGAGCTAACAAAACCGGGAAAAGATTGAATGAAAATCAATACCCTACCCATCTTCCAGTCTTCCCGTGATGTTGACATCGCTGTCATTCTCACATTGTGTTAAGATTCAATCGATCAGAATGTGAAAAACAATTCTCGCATTATAGGCCTACTCCCTGACTGTACATGTGAAAATTTTTTATATTAGTGACATACTGATTTGAAAAGCTGTACTGTGGGTTTTTTTTTTTAACGCGAGTATGCGCACGGCATGTGTGTGTGTGTGTGTGTGTGTGTGTGTGTGTGTGTGTGTGTGTGTGTGTGTGTGTGTGTGTGTGTGTGTGTGTGTGTGTGTGTGTGTGTGTGTGTGTGTGTGTGTTATGCTTCTCTCTGAAGATTCTTAACTTTTGAAATCTTTTGTGATTATATTGAAAACTCTCTCTCTCTCTCTCTTCTCTTTCTCTCTTCTCTCTCTCTCTGTCTTCTCTCTCTCTCTCTTTCTTTCTCTCTCTGTCTTTCTCTCTCTCTCTCCTCCCCCTCTCCTCTCTTTCTTTCTCTTCTCTCTCTCTTCTCTCTTTCTCTCTCTCTCTCTTCTCTCTCTCTCTCTCTTTCTCTTCTCTCTCTCTCTCTCTCTCTCTCTCTCTCTCTCTCTCTCTCTCTCTCTCTCTCTCTCTCTCTCTCTCTCTGTCTCTTCTTTCTCTGTCTCTCATCTGTTTGTGCTAGTGCCGAGGTACATTCATTAACACATTTAATATATTAAATCTCTGGCATGCACACCACACACACACACGCAAACACACACACACACACACACACACACACCCCACACAACACACACACACACACACACACACACACACACACACACACAACAAGAGAGAGAGAGAGAGAGAGAGAGAGAGAGAGAGAGAGAAAACTATCGCTGATTTACGTGTTTCAAATAAGACCATATATGTTATTGAACATGTGCGTTCGCGGGCGTCTACGTGTGTGTGTGTGTGTGTGTGTGTGTGTGTGTGTGTGTGTGTGTGTGTGTGTGTGTGTGGGGTGTGTGTATGTTGTGTGTGTGTGTGTGTGTGTGTGTGTTGTGTGTGTGTGTGTGTATGTGTGTGTGTGTGTGTGTGTGTGTTAACATATCTTCATATATCACTATCAGATGTATGAACTGTGAATAATATGTAAAAGCAGAGAATTGAACAAAAACACATTTGAAGATATTTATGTGTGCTATAGCTAGATGGGCAGACACAAGTAGATCACTCATAAGGAAGATTAGGAAAAGACAGGCAACATTTATAGGCCATTTTATGAGGAAGGGGATTTGGAGCACCTGGTCACAATGGGAAAGCTGAGGGAAAGAGAGCAACAGGTAGACCCAGGAAGAGAATGCTGGACGGACTTGCAGAGTGGCTGGGGATAAGGAGGGTGGGGGAGATGCTAGGGGCAACGAGAGATAGAGATGGTTGGAAGTCCATGGTCGCCAACGCCCATGCGGCAGGGCACCATGATGATGATGATGATGATGAGGATGATGTGCCAGATCATGTGGATTTGGTGAGAACTATCGCTTGATACTCATTTTATTTCATTTATGTATTTATTATTTTATTTTTCATTTTATTTATTTATTATTTTATTTATTTATTTATTTTTTTTTTTTTTGGTCTCCAAGTCTGTGCCGCCACAGCAGCGGTGACCCCGCACTGCTTGTTCCAGCTTCACAACACACCACCAACATTAAGTTCATTCAGTCGATGTTCCAGTGCCAGGAAACCCACGGGAGCCGCAGATGTCATGCGCGCCATGAAGCCACCTGCCAGAGAAGACTCTGCATTGCTGATGGGTCACTTTGGTGGAGTTTAGTAGTGTCTATTCTGATCCAACTTAACAAGAACACTGTCAGCTGAGCCCTCAACTAACGCCAGTAATCGCTCAGTCATGGAGTCAGATAGAGTAAGACGCTCGCGCGCGCGCGCGCCCAACACACACACACACACACACCACAACACACACACACACACACACACACACACACACACACACACACACACCTTGCATGAACATTTTTGTATTGATTGCCCTTGATCTGGTGCCATGGGATTTTAATGCTTTGTCCAGAGGCTATGTACTTGTTAACTTTTTGAGAACAAAACGGAGCCCCCAAAACTAAGTTTCTTCTGAAAAAGAGGACAGGCAGTCATCATCATCATCACATCATCATCATCATCATCATCATCATCATCATCATCATCATCATCATCACATCATCATCAGGTGCCCTGCCGCATGGCGTTGGCGACCATGGACTTCCAACCATCTCTATCTCTCGTTGCCCCCAGCATCTCCCCCACCCTCCTCATCCCCAGCCACTCTGCAAGTCCGTCCAGCATTCTCTCCCTGAGTCTACCTGGTGCTCTCTTTCCCTCCAGCTTCCCCGTTGTGACCAGGTATTCCAAATCCCCCTGATAAAATGGCCTATAAATGTTGCTTCTCTTTTCCTGATCTTCCTTATGAGTGATCTACTTGTGTCTGCCTCCATCAAGACTGTCTCGTTTGTTTTCTTTGCTGTCCATGGAACTCTCAACATTCTTCTGAGAAACCACATCTCGGCTGCCTCGATCCTGCTCTGGCTTTGCTTGCTGACTGTCCACGCCTAGCATCCGTACAACAGTATTGGTTCTATATAACATTCAAGGACTCTCTTTCTGATGTTAATTGATAGACATTTGTTGGTAAGAATGCTTGTCATATTCTTGAATGCTGTTTTGGCTTGGCCGATTCTGCCAGCTATTTCCGATGTGCATCTGCCGTCTGATGAAATGACCGTTCCCAGGTATTTGAACTTATTAACCTGTGTCAAGGTTGTGCATTTGTTGTTATTTTGCATGAGTCACATGTGCTAATTTTTTTCTACACATACTTACCGTATCTAGTTAAAAACAGGTCTTCCGTTGGGTATTTATTTCGCACTAAACTAAACTGTACTACACTAGTACTACCTATCGCGCGTGGGGAGTCAAGCCAACCAAACACTCTGACTCCCCCCCCCCCCCCCCCAACCAACCAAACACTCAGACCTGGAGAAGAATATGCTGGCATTGCCATATGACAAGAAAGTATGCAGACCATATTGGATTGGTGACAGCCTAGTCATCAAGGAACACGCCATCCGTCAACTTCCACCAGGACAGACATGAAAATTGTATTACAAGGGATAATCCACAGAACATTCGTGAAAGGAAAATCATCAGTTTCTCGTAAGAACACTCAGGCAGGGTAGAAAAGTATAGGAATTGACTGATCACAAAGACAGATTATTTCCAGCATATTCTCAGCCTCTGTGAAGTTAGATGGAAGAACAACGGAGAAATAGAGACAGAAAGGATTTGTTCTGTACTACAGTGAAGAAGAGGACAAACATCCCATGGGACGGACGTTTTGATCAACAGAAACGTCAGAAACACTGTACTTGGATGCTGCCCAGTTTCCATTTGTTCAATAAGCTGAACTAATTATAAGTGTAGACAGCCTTGAAATAACACTCAGCAGTCGACTGGGGTCTAAATAATATGAATTGCAAACTTTAATGATTCATAGTACAGATGACACATGCTATTATACATGTATAGTATTCCTCTCGGATGCCCTCTCTGTTCACCAAACTCGGGAGAATGACCAGCTTCCCCACCTGACCAAGGCCTTCCAGCAAGTCAGAAGAACCAGAAGAGTAGTCCTCCAGTCGATCTCCACTCATTATGTGATACCAGGAAACGAGACAGTAGATGAGCTAGGAAAAGGAGAAGCCCAAGAAGACCAACCAGACAACCGGGCCAACTGCAGCAAGAAGGGAAGCATCATTCATCAGATCACTCCTTAAGCCACAGACAGAATTGGACGACTATACCATCTTCAGTCCAGAGAACAGCAAGTGGTCGTGATCAGGCTCTGCAATGGCACAACCAGCTTAACGCACATATAAACCATACGTCTTGACGGGACTCCCTCACTAGCCTATCCCAGAGATCAAGAGGACCAAACAGCTGTACGTTGTCATATACACAGATGTCACCTCTGTCAAGTGAAGCAACAGGAGATACGATCGACTGCAGCTCCTCTCACCAGAAAGTTCCACAGCAGCCGTCTGGAAATGGGAAAAAATGGCCACGTTCGTCGCTAGATATGGCATGACCATATAGACAGCAAGCAAAGAAAGAAGATGACAGCGCAAACTAAATCTGTAAAAGTAAAGCGACATCTCAACCAGTTTAGTTTCAGTTTCAGTTTCTCAACATTAGGTTTGGTCAATCTGTATCCAAAACTGTCTTTATTTCTTTAATTTGTATCCAAAACTGTCTTTAATTTGTATCCAAAACTGTCTTTAATTCTTTAATTCTGTATCCAAACTGTTTAATTGTATCAAAACTGTCTTTATTCTTTAATTTGTATCCAAAACTGTCTTTAATTTGTATCCAACTGTCTTTAATTTGTACCCAAAACTGTCTTTAATTGTATCAAACTGTCTTTATTTGTATCCAAACTGTCTTTAATTGTATCCAAACTGTCTTTAATTCTTATTTGTATCCAAACTGTCTTAATTGTATCCAAAACTGTCTTTAATTTAACACTTAAGTCATCGATTATTACTGTTTCATTTAATACCTTGCGTCTGCATCGATGTTGTAAGGAATGTTGCTCGCTTGGATGATCGCAACTGGATCTTTTACACCGACACATTTCTCTCAGAGTTTCTTTATACTTTGATCCCAGAAAACAGTAAACAAAGAAGTTGAAAGTGGCATTAATATAGGAGAACAACTCGAACATGCTGATCATAAGGTTGAAGGTGTTGTAGTAACGTCCATGAAGACTCATGTCTGGCACGAAAGCGATGCAGATACCAAGGATGAGGGGAGGCAGAGAGCAGATGACGTACACCACAGAAGCTCCAATCAGCATGCGCGTCAGAGCCACCTCACGTGACGACATCGTGGCTGATGACGTCTGTTGACGCCAGCTGGCCATCTCTCTCAGCTTCACTGCCGTCACCACCGTGGTGGTAAACACCACGATGAGATATATGGCTGGTTGCACAGAGCCGAACATCAGCGTAATGAAATCCAGGACTGTCTTGTTTTCCAGGTAGAAGTCGCTAGTGTAAAGTGTTTCAGACGTAGTGTTCGACAGCGGATCAAACACACACACAAAATTCCATCTCTTGGCAGCCGCCATAGGCCCTGCCAAAATAACGAAGAAGGAGAGGACAATAATGACGGCTGTTGTTTTGGTTTTGACTATGGTCTGCGAACGGAGAGGGCTGACGACACAAAAACATCTTTCACACGCTATCATGGTTGAAATAAACCCAGACACCCAGTTCAACGCTCGGAACCCTTCCAGTAAGTTAGTGATAAGAAATTTGAACACCGGCCCGAACTGAGCGGACTTGGTGAACTCCAGGTACATTCTGTCCACGTTGAAGAGAAAGGAAAAAGCCATGTAGAGTAAGTCTGTCAACGACAGGCTGAAGAGACATACGTTGATACGTTCTTTCAAGCCTTGTTTCCAAAACACCGCCATGTTGATGACGTTAGTGGGGACGCTCAGCAGGAAAAGAAGAGGAAGAAAGACCACGGCCACCGCAGTGTCGATGCCTCGCTCCACCTCTCTGCTGACCAAATTGTCTGGATTATCCCAAGGGATGAAGTCACCTTGACTTACTGCCAGTACCATGCAACCCTCTGGGACGGTGATTATAGTAGGCCTGTTACTTAAGGTACCAAACGAAGCTGTACTAAAATCAAACTGGGTGGAGGTGAAGTCTGCCGCAGAGAAGGCTTTTTTTGATTCCATGTCGATTTGATTGTGTGCATGCGGCAAAAATATACTTTGAGGATTATTTCATCAAGACTCAATTTGCTGCCGAAACAGACAGTAATTTGTACAGGCGTTGAACAAGAGACACGGTGAGAATTTTGATACATTTCTCGTATATTTCTCTTCGGTGCTCTTCGTTGTCTTTTTTTTTTTTTATTTTTTTTTTTTCTTTCGTTCTTCTTCTTGTTTTGAGCGCGCACGCGTATGTGTGTGAGCCTGTGTATATGTGCACGTGCATGTGTAATGTGTGTGTAGATTTCTGTCTCCATTTCATTGATGCTTCCATACATACACACGCACATGTGCTAACGAACACACATACAGGCACAGACGCACATTCGCATTCACATGTTCACGTATGCGCACACATATTCTCTCTCTCTGTCTCTGTCTTACACACACACACACACACGCACACACAGACAGACAGACACACAGACACACAGACACACACACACACACACACGCACACATACTCAAGCACACATACGCACATACATTCACGCACACATACACATATGTTCACATACACATGCATACATACGCATACACACGCTCGCATGCACACACAGACATACTCACCGGTGCGTGCGCATGCTTGCATACACACACACACGCGCGGGCGCGCACGCGTACACACACACACACACACACACTTGCACCCGCACACACACACTCTGGCATACACATACACACTAACACAAACCACATGTATTTACACACACGCGCAAGCACACACATACAAACGCATATACACACACACGCACACATACATGTGCGCACGCACGCACACACATATACTCACACACACACACACACACACTGGTAGACACACACACACGCCCTCACACAGACACATACGCACTCACACACGCATGCAACCCACACGCACACGCACAGCACATTTTCTCTTTCTCATTTCCTTGAAGTTGTAATTATTCAATTGATTTTCTTTTGTTTGTGCCGTTTATGTGTGTGTGTGTGTGTGTGTGTGTGTGTGTGTGTGTGTGTGTGTGTGTGTGTGTGTGTGCGCGCGTGTGTGTGCGTGTGTGTTTTGTTTCTTTCAAACGTTTTGAGCGTAATACACTGATAGAAAAGCAAATTGTAAACAACACGTGATTCTGTCATTATTTATTGACAGCAAGCTGTGAGCCTGTCATAATTGTTGGTTATAGTTTGCTGTCTTCGTTTTTTGTGTGTTTATATGTTATTTGTTTTTCTTCATTCAGTTTTCTTTTTTAAACATTCCAACCGGCAATTCGGTGTGTGCGTGCGTTCGCGCGCGCGTGTGTATTTGTATGTGTGTGGTGTGTGTAAGTGTGGCTTTATGTCTGTCTGTTTTATCTATACTATTGTTCTTGTTTGTTTTGTTGTTGTTGTTGTTTTTGTTTTTTTTTTTTGTTGTTTTTTTGTTTTGTTCTTGCGTCTCAACCCGCAAGTCTGTGCATGAGTGTGCCCGTGTGTGAGTGTGGGTGTGTATTCGTCACGTACGTACGTACGTGCGTGCACCTGTGTTAAAATGTGGCTCTCCATCTGTTTGTCTGTTATTGCTTGATTTCCTTATGCATTACGTCTCTATATATGTGTTATTGATTTAATTGAGGCATTTCTTTTTCAGGAAGTTGGTATACTTATGGAATTGATCATTTTGTGAAAAAAAAAACACACACACAAAAACGGTGAGTTTTCTTTCAATACTAATATTTCGAAAGTCTGCCCATAGGCAAACGAAACGCAAAAAAAAAAAAAAAAAAAAAAGAAACCAAAACGAAATAAAACAAATAAAACAAACCAAAACCCTAAACAAACAGACAGAACCCTCAGAAAATTTGATATTGGCTTTCCAATTAACATTTTATCATCATCATCATCATCATCATGTGCCCTGCCGCATGGCGTTGGCGATCATGGCCCTCCACACGAATCTATCCCCTGTCGCTGCAAGTGCATCTCCCACTCTCTCTGTGTCCTCAGCCACCCTGCAAGTCCGTCCACTATTTTTCTCCCTGGATCTATCTGTTGTTCTCTTTTCCTCCAGCTTTCCTGTTGTGACCAGGTGCTCTAATTCCCCTTCCTCATAAAATGTCATATGAATGTTGCTTGTCTTTTCCTAATCTTCTTTATTAATCATCTTCTTGTTTCTGCCTCCTTCAACTTCTGGTTTGGAAAATAAAGTATCATTGGTTTGTCATCGTTATTCTAGCCCCCCCCCCCTCTCTCTCTCTCTCTCTCTTTCTCTCTCTCATATGACGTAGCAAAATGACGGATGGGTCAGGTTGGCCATTATGAGCGACCGTCTGTCTGTTTTGTTCTCATCCGTCGTGACTGATGTCGTCAATCCAACGCCGTGATAGAGCCATGGACTGGTTGTTTCTTTTGATAGAGCCATGGACTGGTTCTTTTGATACAGCCATGGACTGGTTGTTTCTTTTGATACAGCCATGGACTGGTTGGTTCTTTTGATACAGCCATGGACTGGTTGGTTCTTTTGATACAGCCATGGACTGGTTGTTTCTTTTGATAGAGCCATGGACTGGTTGGTTTCTTTTGATAGAGCCGTGGACTGGTTGTTTCTTTTGATACAGCCATGGACTGGTTGTTTCTTTTGATAGAGCCATGGACTGGTTGTTTCTTTTGATACAGCCATGGACTGGTTGTTTCTTTTGATACAGCCCTGGACTGGTTGTTTCTTTTGATACAGCCATGGATTGGTTGTTTCTTTTGATAGAGCCATGGACTGGTTGTTTCTTTTGATACAGCCATGGACTGGTTGTTTCTTTTGATAGAGCCATGGACTGGTTGTTTCTTTTGATACAGCCATGGACTGGTTGTTTCTTTTGATAGAGCAGTGGACTGGTTGTTTCTTTTGATAGAGCAGTGGACTGGTTGGTTCTTTTGATAGAGCCATGGACTGGTTGGTTCTTTTGATAGAGCCATGGACTGGTTGTTTCTTTTGATAGAGCCATGGACTGGTTGGTTTCTTTTGATAGAGCAGTGGACTGGTTCTTTTGATAGAGCCATGGACTGGTTGTTTCTTTTGATAGAGCAGTGGACTGGTTGTTTCTTTTGATAGAGCAGTGGACTGGTTGTTTCTTTTGATAGAGCAGTGGACTGGTTCTTTTGATAGAGCCATGGACTGGTTGTTTCTTTTGATAAAGCCTGGACTGGTTGTTTCTTTTGATAAGCGTGGACTGGTTGGTCCTTTGATAGAGCCATGGACTGGTTGTCCTTTTGATAGAGCCATGGACTGGTTGTTTCTTTTGATAGAGCCGTGGACTGGTTGGTTCTTTTGATAGAGCAGTGGACTGGTTGTTTCTTTTGATAGAGCCATGGACTGGTTGGTCCTTTTGATAGAGCCATGGACTGGTTGGTCTTTTGATAGAGCATGGACTGGTTTTTGATAGAGCCATGGACTGGTTGTTTCTTTTGATAGAGCCATGGACTGGTTGTTTCTTTTGATAGAGCCGTGGACTGGTTGTTTCTTTTGATAGAGCCATGGACTGGTTGTTTCTTTTGATAGAGCCTGGACTGGTTGGTTCTTTTGATAGAGCCATGGACTGGTTGGTCCTTTTGATAGAGCCATGGACTGGTTGTTCCCTTTTGATAGAGCCATGGACTGGTTGGTTTCTTTTGATAGAGCCATGGACTGGTTTCTTTTAAAGAGACGTGGACTGGTTCTTTTAAAGAGACGTGGACTGGTTGTCTTTTGATAGAGCCGTGGACTGGTTCTTTTGATAGAGCCGTGGACTGGTTCTTTTGATAGAGCCGTGGACTGGTTCTTTTGATAGAGCCGTGGACTGGTTGGTTCTTTTCATAGAATCATGGACTGGTTGGTTCTTTTCATAGAGCTGTGGACTCGAGATCTCATATCTCGTTGTCAGTTCCACCGCAACATTAATTACTGTCCTGTTCGCTGCCCATCTCAATGTTTCCATCATTCTGGTGATGTCGGTTTAATAGAGTAAATGTGCAATATTTCGAACACTCAGTTTTCTGCTTCTCTTCGCTATCCGTTTTTGTCCCGTACTCACTAGCACACTTGGAGTTAATCTTCCTTCATAATACAATAGAACTAGTGAGTACGAGACAAGAAAGGAAGAAAGCGAAGAAAGTAGAAAACTGAGAGTGTTCGAAATATTGCACATTTAGTCTTACATGATCCAACTCCACCTCCTGCCTCCCCAATTCAAATCTTTTTTTGCCAGTACATTGGGTTTTGCTAAAGCTCAGGGAGTCTGCGAGATAATCACTGGCAGATTTTGGATGGAGCGCATAAGGAACTGTTCGAATGCGATGAATTCCTCTTAAATAAACTCTAAACTTTTAAGTGTTTATACGAGTAACGCAGAGAAGGCCTTTATCTGACGATGACCGGAGCTGTCTTGGAGTATATTAAGGTGAGAAGATACTATGCTTGTAGGCAGATCACTTATCCACTCAGAAGGAATTTTGTCACACATTGTCAGCTGATAAGCCCTGTCCCCAATCACTTGATAAGCTTTTATCATTGTTGACAAGTATATGACCCCGTTATACCTAACCCCAAAATGACCTTGCCTGAAATGAAGAGTTATGATAAGTTGTGGCAAACAATGGCGAAGTTATCAGTAGCTTGTTCATGTACTCCAAAAAGACCTTGACTAAGCCAAAAAACGAACTATCTATGCCTTCACCGATCTCAGCACACCTGTTTATCGACTGTCTTCGCTGAAAGCTAAGCTAACGCTGAGCGTCGGCAGCGGTACACGGGTTGTTTTGGGGTTATCTGCGTTTACGTTATCAATCCTTAATCGCCGTGTGCGTATTGTCTCCAACACTCAGTGCGCGGCTCTCGACAAGGTGCAAGTTACTGTTCACTCTGGAAATTCGCGTCTCCCAGCTTGTCTCGGCGTCTTCTCATCGCTGTCACTTTTCAGACAGACGGCGGTTTACTGTTCACACCATGGCAAAAGGTAAGCCGACTAGACTTAAAACGACAAACACTGCTTTGTGATATATTACTGGTTATGCATCCAGGATGAACAGGTAACAGGACAAAATGTCCTGGATTAGGAAAATCAATGGGGCACAATGTTCTGGATTAACAAAAGCAATGAAACAATGTCCTGGTCTGATGCAATTAACCAGGCACGATGTGCTGGATTGAGAAAACCAATAGACAGAATGTCCTGGATCAAGACAATCAATTGCACAAAAGTGTCTTGGATTAAGAAAACCAATAGGACGAAGTGTCCAATTAAAAAAAAATCATTAGGCACAATGTCTTGACCGCCAAAATTAAATGGATTTACTTTAGAAACAGTCACCAAAATATGAAGGGAATTAAAAATACCAATATATTTCTTTGTCTTCACCTAGTTGAAGCTGAACCTTAAGCATTGACTGGGAGAGAGGGCGTCTTTCTGCACTGTGAGACGAGTTTATAAACCCGAGTAGCTAGTTGTCTTGTGATTCAGTACTTTAATTTTTTATTTATTAACTTTACACACACACAAAACACACACACACACACACACACACACACACACACACACACACACACACACACACACAACACACACCACACACACACACTCACATATATTATATATATATATATATAAAATTCATATATATATAATATATATACATATATACATGTATATATATATATATACATCTGTTCCCTTTTTGAAGATAAGATACACATGTCATTTACATGTAACCAAGATTGTTCCAATGATAGACTGATACTATTATCAAAAGTAAAGACTAAGTAAAACATAGGCTAGGTACGGCCTCAGGACCTGGCCAGCTCATGGGTTTATGTGCAGGCTCAAGGCTTGTGCCATGATCACCACCATACACATGGCACCTGTGACGTTTGTGCATATGGAATTCGTTCCGAGCGCGGAGACGTCGTCTTGAGAAACTGAAACTGAAACAGTTATCTTTCATTGTATGGACTGACCAAGACGTTATGCAACGGGCAGTGTGCTGTCATGTTTATCCAGGAAATGTTGGAAAGTCGTAAGAATTGAACGTCAATAATAGAATGTACAGGGGGGGTGCAAAAGTAGGTATACAGTATCATATCATTATTATAATGCTTAATTCATTAAAATTATTAGCACATTAAGTTAGTTGGCCTTATTTTCGATATTTTCAGTGTCATTAATTATATTTTATCGTAACTAATAATATGCATGTACTTTTATTCTAACTTTTAAAACAATTTTTTGCAGGTAAAGTGGCAGTTTAATTTAGATCTAAACGGCAATTTAATTTAACCATGGCTGGTAATTTGACAGACGAGGAGCGCAAATGGATTTTAAAACAATAAGACAGATGGAATTCTTTTTTTTTTGGGGGGGGGGGGGGATATGTAAAGGAAAAGGTTTTCGCACGCAAGTCGCGCACTGTTAATGACATGATTCAGTTCATCTTGCAGGCTTGTCAAGAAATTGATGCTGATAAAGATCTTTGTGTTAGAATGTGCATGGGTGTCCGCTCTCGATTAGAGGAGTGTGTGAATACCGACGGCAAGCAGTTTGAGTATCTGAGGGATTAAGGTTGTGCTTGTTATTACATGTATATGCAATATTCATTTGTTTATGTAATAAATGCAATGAGTATTGTACGTGTTTTCTTTTTTCATAACTGTATACCTACATTTGCACCCCCCTGTATTGTTCACATGAAGGGCGCAGAAGTCCAGTGAATAAACATTGGACTTCCTATCGGAAGGTCCTAGGTTCGATCTGTCTAGATATCTGCCTGGTGGGTAAATGTTGGAGATTTTTCCCAGACATCAGTCCGGTGGGTAAATGTTGGAAATTTTTCCTAGACATCTGCCCGGTGGGTAAATGTTGGAGATTTTTCCTTGACACCTGCCCGGTGGGTAAATGTTGGAGATTTTTCCTAGACATCTGCCCGGTGGGTAAATGTTGGAGATTTTTCCTTGACACCTGCCCGGTGGGTAAATGTTGGAGATTTTTCCTAGACATCTGCCCGGTGGGTAAATGTTGGAGATTTTTCCTTGACACCTGCCCGGTGGGTAAATGTTGGAGATTTTTCCTTGACACCTGCCCGGTGGATAAATGTTGGAGATTTTTCCTTGACACTTGCCCGGTGGATAAATGTTGGAGATTTTTCCTTGACACCTGCCCGGTGGGTAAATGTTGGAGATTTTTCCTTGACACCTGCCCGGTGGATAAATGTTGGAGATTTTTCCTTGACACCTGCCCGGTGGGTAAATGTTGGAGATTTTTCCTTGACACCTGCCCGGTGGGTAAATGTTGGAGATTTTTCCTTGACACCTGCCCGGTGGGTAAATGTTGGAGATTTTTCCTTGACACCTGCCCGGTGGGTAAATGTTGGAGATTTTTCCTTGACACCTGCCCGGTGGGTAAATGTTGGAGATTTTTCCTTGACACCTGCCCGGTGGGTAAATGTTGGAGATTTTTCCTTGACACCTGCCCGGTGGGTAAATGTTGGAGATTTTTCCTTGACACCTGCCCGGTGGGTAAATGTTGGAGATTTTTCCTTGACACCTGCCTGGTGGGTAAATGTTGGAGATTTTTCCTTGACACCTGCCCGGTGGATAAATGTTGGAGATTTTTCCTTGACACTTGCCCGGTGGATAAATGTTGGAGATTTTTCCTTGACACCTGCCCGGTGGGTAAATGTTGGAGATTTTTCCTTGACACCTGCCCGGTGGATAAATGTTGGAGATTTTTCCTTGACACCTGCCCGGTGGGTAAATGTTGGAGATTTTTCCTTGACACCTGCCCGGTGGGTAAATGTTGGAGATTTTTCCTTGACACCTGCCCGGTGGGTAAATGTTGGAGATTTTTCCTTGACACCTGCCCGGTGGATAAATGTTGGAGATTTTTCCTTGACACTTGCCCGGTGGATAAATGTTGGAGATTTTTCCTTGACACCTGCCCGGTGGGTAAATGTTGGAGATTTTTCCTTGACACCTGCCCGGTGGATAAATGTTGGAGATTTTTCCTTGACACCTGCCCGGTGGGTAAATGTTGGAGATTTTTCCTTGACACCTGCCCGGTGGGTAAATGTTGGAGATTTTTCCTTGACACCTGCCCGGTGGGTAAATGTTGGAGATTTTTCCTTGACACCTGCCCGGTGGGTAAATGTTGGAGATTTTTCCTTGACACCTGCCGGTGGGTAAATGTTGGAGATTTTTCCTTGA
>JAPXFY010000026.1:7671493-7678993 GCA_030674185.1 Monoplex corrugatus | reverse complement strand
ATGCATGGTGCTGTTACACATGTAATGCATGGTACTGTTACACATGTAATGCATGGTACTGTTACACGTGTAATGCATGGTGCTGTTACACATGTAATGCGTGGTGCTGTTACACATGTAATGCATGGTGCTGTTACACATGTAATGCGTGGTACTGTTACACATGTAATGCATGGTACTGTTACACATGTAATGCATGGTACTGTTACACATGTAATGCATGGTACTGTTACACATGTAATGCATGGTGCTGTTACACATGTAATGCATGGTACTGTTACACATGTAATGCGTGGTACTGTTACACATGTAATGCGTGGTACTGTTGCATATGTAATGCATGGTACTGTTACACATGTAATGCATGGTACTGTTACACATGTAATGCATGGTACTGTTACACATGTAATGCATGGTGCTGTTACACATGTAATGCGTGGTTCTGTTACACATGTAATGCATGGTACTGTTACACATGTAATGCATGGTACTGTTACACATGTAATGCATGGTGCTGTTACACATGTAATGCATGGTACTGTTACACATGTAATGCATGGTACTGTTACACATGTAATGCATGGTGCTGTTCCACATATAATGCGTGGTGCTGTTACACATGTAATGCATGGTGCTGTTACACATGTAATGCATGGTGCTGTTACACATGTAATGCGTGGTACTGTTACACATGTAATGCATGGTGCTGTTACACATGTAATGCATGGTACTGTTACACATGTAATGCATGGTGCTGTTACACATGTAATGCATGGTACTGTTACACATGTAATGCATGGTACTGTTACACATGTAATGCGTGGTACTGTTACACATGTAATGCGTGGTACTGTTACACATGTAATGCGTGGTACTGTTACACATGTAATGCATGGTACTGTTACACATGTAATGCATGGTACTGTTACACATGTAATGCATGGTACTGTTACACATGTAATGCATGGTACTGTTACACATGTAATGCATGGTACTGTTACACATGTAATGCGTGGTACTGTTACACATGTAATGCATGGTGCTGTTACACATGTAATGCATGGTACTGTTACACATGTAATGCATGGTGCCATGGTTTGTCAGAAAGCGCTTGCAGGTCTTATCCTTCATTGTTAAGGCTGAGGATGTTTAACCCTTTGACTCCTGTACCCTTTCCACCAACTGCAAAAAAACTTAACTCTTTGACTCCCTCACCCTATCCACCAGCTTCCTGCAGGAAATTGGTGGATAGGGTAAGGGAGTCAAAGAGTTAAGTTTTTGCTTTAGTAGCATGGTTGAACATGTAAGATGCTGATGGACAGGGTGCAGGAGTCAAAGGGTTAAACTGCGTCCACAGTGGGGTTTTCGTTTGAGGGTTAGGTTTTTAGTTTTGTTTGTTTGGGTTTTTGGTTTCGTTTGTCTCGGGGGGTGGGAGGCCCTGTGAGAATGGGAGAGGTACTAATTCCATGGGCTTCCTGTCTGGCTTGTAATTTGCATTACAATGTTGTATTCTACGTTTTCTTGTCTAAATTCCAATCCTGAAAGTCAACCAGGCTCATGAAATACAGGCACTTGCTGAGTTGGTTGAAAAATTTGTGTTTCTGAGAAGAATTTTGAGAGTTCCATGGACAGCAAAGAAAACAAACGAGACAGTCTTTATGGAGGCAGACACAAGTAGATCACTCATAAGGAAGATTAGGACAAGACAGGCAACATTTATAGGCCATTTTATGAGGAAGGGGGATTGGAGCACCTGGTCACAACAGGAAAGCTGGAGGGAAAGAGAGCACCGGGTAGACCCAGGGAGAAAATGCTGGACGGACTTGCAAAGTGGCTGGGGACGAGGAGGGTGGGGGAGATGCTAGGGGCAACGAGAGATAGAGACAGATGGAAGTCCATAGTCGCCAACGCCATGCGGCAGGGCACCTGATGATGATGATGATGATAGTAATATGAATGAAAACAATAATAGCAGTAATATCAATGATGATGGTGAGAATAATAATACTAATTATGATTATTATAATGGTAATGACACTATTACTACTCTACTAATGTGTGTGCTTATTTTTGTGTGTATGTGTATGTATGTGTGTGTTTGTATGTGTGTGTATATGTGTGTTTGTGCATGTGTGTGTTTGTGTGTTTGTGTGTGTGCATGTATGTGTGTGTTCTATGTACAGCTGCTGGGAGGAGAGGTGTACCACTACCATACCAAGCTGATGTGTAAAGACCCCCGGGGGAAGGGAGGGAAACACATCTGGCACCAGGACTACGGGTACGTACTGAAGTCTGCAGTGTGTTCAAGAAAGACTCGACTCGACACACCGGGATACTTCCATATGTGCTCCACTCACATCTGCCAGCACTGATCTGGTGGATTCCTGGACCCTCCCGTAAAACCCTGTGTGCTGGCAAAGTCTTGAAATGGGGGAGGGAAGGGGACCCATGACACACTGGCACCACCAGAATGATCGAAATAGCAGTCAGTAGCTAGAAACCCTGGACAGCAGAAGGTCCTCAGAGGAGAAACCCCCATCAAGCAAGAGTTCCGGCCCTTAACTCCTGACACTCAAAGGGGACAAGGCCGCATCCAGGTCATGACTTCTGGATGCCCCTCTGCTGTCGCTATTTATTTTAGTTACTGGTACAAAAATGACTGCTATATATCATTATTGTTAGTTCAGTTACTGGTACAAAAATGACTGCATCATCATCATCATCATCATCATCATCATCATCATCATCATCATCATCATCATCATCAGGTGCCTTGCCTCATGGCGTTGGCGATTATTTCAGTTATTGGTACAAAAATGGTTGCTATGTATTACTATTTCAGTTACTGGTATAAAAATAGCTGCTATTTATTATCGTTTCAGTTATTGGTACAAAAATGGTTGCCATGTATTATTATTTGTTACTGGTATAAAAATAGCTGCTATTTATTATCGTTTCAGTTATTGGTACAAAATGGTTGCCATGTATTATTATTTGTTACTGGTATAAAAATAGCTGCTATTTATTATCGTTTCAGTTATTGGTACAAAAATGGTTGCCATGTATTATTATTTGTTACTGGTATAAAAATAGCTGCTATTTATTATCGTTTCAGTTATTGGTACAAAAATGGCTGCTATGTATTATTATTTGTTACTGGTATAAAAATAGCTGCTATTTATTATCGTTTCAGTTATTGGTACAAAAATGGTTGCCATGTATTATCATTAGTTACTGGTACAAAAATGACTGCTATGCATTATCATTAGTTCAGCTACTGGTACAAAATTGACTGCTATACATTATCATTACAGCTACTGGTACAAAAATGATTGCTATGTATTATCATTACAGTTATGGTACAAAAATGGCTGCCATGTATTATTATTACAGCTACTGGTACAAAAATGACTATGTATCATTACAGTTATGGTACAAAAATGACTGTCTATGCATTATCATTACAGCTACTGGTACAAAAATGACTATGTATCATTACAGTTATGGTACAAAAATGACTGTCTATGCATTATCATTACAGCTACTGGTACAAAAATGACTATGTATCATTACAGTTATGGTACAAAAATGACTGCCATGTATTATCATTACAGCTACTGGTACAAAAATGACTGCTATGCATTATCATTACAGCTACTGGTACAAAAATGACTGCCATGCATTATCATTACAGCTACTGGTACAAAAATGACTGCTATGCATTATCATTACAGCTACTGGTACAAAAATGACTGCCATGCATTATCATTACAGCTACTG
Organism: Monoplex corrugatus; assembly: GCA_030674185.1. NCBI lineage: Eukaryota > Metazoa > Mollusca > Gastropoda > Littorinimorpha > Ranellidae > Monoplex > Monoplex corrugatus. Next base: position 7,675,213 of record JAPXFY010000026.1, on the reverse strand, counting down.
GTACAAAAATGACTGCTATGCATTATCATTACAGCTACTGGTACAAAAATGACTATGTATCATTACAGTTATGGTACAAAAATGACTGCCATGCATTATCATTACAGCTACTGGTACAAAAATGACTGCTATGCATTATCATTACAGCTACTGGTACAAAAATGACTGCTATGCATTATCATTACAGCTACTGGTACAAAAATGACTATGTATCATTACAGTTATGGTACAAAAATGACTGCCATGTATTATCATTACAGCTACTGGTACAAAAATGACTGCTATGCATTATCATTACAGCTACTGGTACAAAAATGACTGCTATGCATTATCATTACAGCTACTGGTACAAAAATGACTATGTATCATTACAGTTATGGTACAAAAATGACTGCCATGCATTATCATTACAGCTACTGGTACAAAAATGACTGCTATGCATTATCATTACAGCTACTGGTACAAAAATGACTGCTATGCATTATCATTACAGCTACTGGTACAAAAATGACTGCTATATATTATTATTTCAGTTACTGGTACAAAAATGATTGCTATATATTATTATTTCAGTTACTGGTACAGAAATGATTGCTATATATTATGATTTCAGTTACTGGTACAGAAATGATTGCTATATATTATTATTTCAGTTACTGGTACAGAAATGATTGCTATATATCATTATTTCAGTTACTGGTACAAAAATGATTGCTATATATTATTATTACAGTTACTGGTACAAAAATGATTGCTATATATTATTATTTCAGTTACTGGTACAAAAATGATTGCTATATATTATTATTTCAGTTACTGGTACAGAAATGATTGCTATATATCATTATTTCAGTTACTGGTACAAAAACGATTGCTATATATTATTATTACAGTTACTGGTACAGAAATGATTGCTATATATCATTATTTCAGTTACTGGTACAAAAATGATTGCTATATATTATTATTTCAGTTACTGGTACAGAAATGATTGCTATATATTATTATTTCAGTTACTGGTACAGAAATGATTGCTATATATTATTATTTCAGTTACTGGTACAGAAATGATTGCTATATATCATTATTTCAGTTACTGGTACAGAAATGATTGCTATATATTATTATTTCAGCTACTGGTACAGAAATGATTGCTATATATTATTATTTCAGTTACTGGTACAGAAATGATTGCTATATATTATTATTTCAGTTACTGGTACAGAAATGATTGCTATATATTATTATTTCAGTTACTGGTACAGAAATGATTGCTATATATTATTATTTCAGCTACTGGTACAGAAATGATTGCTATATATTATGATTTCAGCTACTGGTACAGAAATGATTGCTATATATTATGATTTCAGTTACTGGTACAGAAATGATTGCTATATATTATTATTTCAGCTACTGGTACAGAAATGATTGCTATATATTATGATTTCAGCTACTGGTACAGAAATGATTGCTATATATTATTATTTCAGTTACTGGTACAGAAATGATTGCTATATATTATTATTTCAGTTACTGGTACAGAAATGATTGCTATATATTATGATTTCAGCTACTGGTACAAAAATGATTGCTATATATTATTATTTCAGTTACTGGTACAGAAATGATTGCTATATATTATTATTTCAGCTACTGGTACAGAAATGATTGCTATATATTATGATTTCAGTTACTGGTACAAAAATGGCTGTCTCTTCCCAGACATGCTCAGTGCTTTCATTCCCATCGACCCTTGCCGCAAGGAAAATGGCTGCCTTCAGGTGAACTTTATTTATTTTATCTTAATGTATCATGATACATTTCAGCATTAGGATTTATTCCTCTTGGATGCGTGTATGCGTGTTGTTTTTCCCACACTGCGCAGGTGGCATGTCGCTGCGCAGTCTGCGGTCACCATCTTTAGTGGGCGTGCATTGTGGGCGTTTCTCGTGTTTCCATAGGTCACGAGAAACTGACTTGACCTTACAGGATCTTTAACGTGCATATTTTGATATTCTACATGCAGATACACACGAAACAGGTTTGGGCACCAGCAGGTCTGCACACATGACTTTTTGTTGGATCCCATCACACTGTGGTATCGTACAAAATGATCGGGTCGACAGAATAGCTAAAAGTGTAGCATTGAATAGGGCGTGCAGTACTGAACTTGAATTACCACTCTCTGAACATGAAATGAATGCTAAATTAGAAAACAAAGTAAAAGCTCAACGTGACCTTTGCCCCTTCATCGTAAATTACCAGGATTATACAAGACTAGAGATAATTTTAGCTTACAGATTATCTCTTAGCTCACTTCGAACAAAATTCAGTAAAAACCATCAAATGTATCTGTAATGATTATATAACAGTTAAACACCGTTTGTGTTGTCAGCAAATGCGACCTTACTTCCCTGCATCATTTACAAATTTAAAACAGAAACATACTGATTTCACTTTGTATTTACACATTGCTAGGCATTTACTGCACAGTCCCATAGGTCGTTTTGTTTGATTCAGCCCGATTGTTTTATACCTGTAAGTCCCACATACTTTTTTTTTTTTTTTTGGTCTAAAAGCACTTATGCGAATAGACGTTAAAAGAAATAACGAACGAACGAACACATGTTGACCTGGGAGATCAGAGAAATCTCCACATCTTTGCCTGTCAGGCGGAGGTGTTTAGGCGGATTGAACCCAAGACCTTCAGGATTGATCATCATCATCATCATTATTATCATCATTATCATCTGTCCTGCCGCATGGTGTTGGCGATCATGGCCCTCCATACGTATCTATCTTTTGTCGCTTCCCACTCTTTCTGTCTTCGTCCACTCCGAAAAACCGCCCAGTATTTTCACGTCGGGGTGGTGGTGGTCTTCGATTTAATGTCTATTCACTAAAGTGATTTTAGACAAACAAAAACAAACAAAAAAAAGAAACAAAAAAGGGGGGGGGGACACAGGAGGAGTGAAGAGGGTATTTGAAAATTGACAATTTTGATCTTGAGAAAAAATGATCCAGAAAACAATTATTTTTGAGGAGTGGAAGGTAAAGTTAACAAATAATGTTATCACAATTAAAAATTTAAACAATCTAATAAACAAAATTAATAAATATCTAGAATAAATGAATAAAAGTAAAAACTAAGAATCGACTAACCATAACGGTGAACAAGTGAAATAACATGTTAAAGGTAATTCGCTATAGGACTTTTTGACAGGCTAACAAAAAGTACGTGTATTAATGATGGTGAGGCAAATATGTCAGAAATTGTCTTTTGTAGAGAGTGTAGGTATATGTCGTGTTACCCAAACACATGAAAGTATATGACTATGCGTTATCTTCATGTCGGGGTCACCAATTTAGAGTGTCAATAATTTGCTGCACAAACTTGAATATGTGACACAGACTTGTTATCTGGTTTCAAGAAGATCGACAGGCGACGTCAAAACGGTTACTAAAATAACAACGGGAAACAACTCTATCTCTATAGGAACCAGAAAAAAACACGAAAGAAGAATACGAACAATAATAATAATAATAATAACAATATTTATATAGCGCAAAATCTTGATAAAATCAAATCTAAGCGCTGAGCGCGTATTTAATACAACAAGATTCCTTTTCTCACATTGGACACAGCAGCAGGGAAGTTTCAGTCTTTTTCTCATAATTTTTGTATCTGGTGTTTGTTTGTTTGTTTGTAATCTTACG
>JAPXFY010000026.1:7658993-7668993 GCA_030674185.1 Monoplex corrugatus | reverse complement strand
GTATGTATGTATGTATGTATGTATGTATGTATGTATGTATGTATGTAAAGGCGAAAGATTTTCTCGTTAATTGAAGAGAAACCAGAGAGAAACCAGTTAAGGGAGAAGAGTGGCAGAATGGTTCAGACGTTCGCCTGCCGATAACTAAACTCGAGGTTCCAGGGTTCGCTCCCGTAGAGGCCTCGACTTTTCTCCTCAGTTTGACCGGAAAATCGAACTGAATGTCTAGTCCTTCGGAATGGGACGAAAATGAGTCCGACCCATGTGCCTCCTGGCTGCGCACGCTGAAGATCCCACGGCATTTGAGAATCGTGAAGAGCGGGGCAGGGCATTGCCTGGCTGCCTTGGTAAAAATCATTGGAGAAGATAGGTTGATTTCCCAGGTCCTACCCCTTTGTAGACGCATGCAAAAGGGACCTTAGAAGCTCAGGGATCGACCCAGGCTCTTGGGAGACTCTGGCGGAAGATAGGGCAGCGTGGAGGACAGCCGTTCAGCAAGGCGTTGTGAATGCGGAGAGGAGGAGAGCAGAAAGCGCAGATGAGAAAAGGGCTCTTCGCAAGCAACGTTCCAGAAACCAGACAACAGCGACTCAATTTGTATGTGGCAGATGTGACAGAGATTGCCACTCAAGAATCGGCCTGCACAGCCACAGCAGAAAGTGCATGTCATGACCACAACGCCTCCTGGTGCAGACTATCATCTCCTGAGATGTAAAGAGGCCGACACCCCTTGAAAACCAATTAGCCTCTCTGCCTTTCTGAAATATTGGTTAAAAAAAATCTTGGTATGTATGTATGTATATGGGTGGGTGTGTCAGACTGCCTAAATTGAGAAAACGCCAACATATTCGAATTGCCACTCGAATCCAGCCACCAACCAACCACCAATCAATCAAGCATTCAACCAACCACTCCATCGATCAATGAGTCAATCGTTTGTTTATTGAATGGCCATCCAATCAGTAACGTTGTCAGTCAGCGAATGTTCAATCAATCGAGAAACCAAGCAACAAGCTAAGTGGTCAGTCAGTCAACCAGTCAGTAATTCAACCAATCAGCCAGTCAGTCAACCAGTCAGTCAGTCAGTCAGTTAGCAAACCAGCCATCTAGCCAGTCAGTAATTCAACTAATCAGTCAGTCAGTCGGCCGGTCAGTCAGTCAATTAGTAAGTCAATCAAAACCGGATGTACCACTTCAGAAGTGTCTCGTATCCAATCTGCACAAGAAAAACGAGCTGCACGGAAAGCTAGGGCTGCAAACCCTTCAACCACAGTAACCGACCATAGATGTCCAACCTGTGGGCGTTACTTCCGTGCCCGGATCGGATTGATCAGTCACCTCCGGACACACTGGCTCAAAGCAACTTCATGAAGCCGTGGTCATTGTCGACGACGAGAGACGAACACCATCACCAAGTCAATCAATCAGTCAGTCAGCTGATCAACCAGTTAGTCCTCGATCATTCACTCACTCACTCACTCACTCACTCACCCAAATTCACTCACTCAACTAACCAACCAGCCAACCAACCAACCAACCAACCAGTAGGTACCAGATATATACCAGCGATGCAACACCTCTCACAGATCACAGTGTGTGTGTGTGTGTGTGTGTGTGTGTGTGTGTGTGTGTGTGTGTGTGTGTGTGTGTGTGTGTGTGTGTGTGTGTGTATGTGTGTGTGCATCTTTCAAGACTTGTCTCGTTTCTTTTCTTTGCTGTCATGGAACTCGTAACATTCTTCATCATCATCATCATCTTCAGGTGCCCTGCCGCATGGCGTTGGCGACCATGGACTTCCAACCATCTCTATCTCTCGTTGCCCCCAGCATCTCCCCCACCCTCCTCATTCCCAGCTACTCTGCAAGTCTGTCCAGCATTCTCTCCCTGGGTCTACCTGGTGCTCTCTTTCCCTCCAGCTTTCCCGTTGTGACCAGGTGCTCCAAATCCCCCTTCCTCACAAAATGGCCGATAAATGTTCCTTGTCTTTTCCTAATCTTCCTTATGAGTGATCTACTTGTGTCTGCCTCCATCAAGACTGTCTCGTTTGTTTTCTTTGCTGTCCATGGAACTCTCAACATTCTTCTTAGAAACCACATCTCGGCTGCCTCAATCTTGCTCTGGCTTTGCCTGCTGACTGTCCACGCCTCGCATACGTACAACAGTATTGGTTCTATATAACATTCAAGGACTCTCTTTCTTATATAGATGAAGAAGAATGTTACGAGTTCCGTGGACAGCTTTCTAACATTCTTCTTAGAAATCATATTTCAGCTACCTCAGTCCACACCTCCTAGTCCTACGCACCTGAAACTCAATGTAAGTTTCTTTAATGAGGCCATTGTTATGAAGTGCTGGTCCAGGAAGAACTTGAGGCATCTGCGACCTGTGGCGTATTGGAAAACCGTTAGCTTATTTCTATCTATCTACTTCTCTATCTGTTTAAACCATTGTTAGTTTATTTCTACCTATCTACTTCTCTATCTGTCTATTTGTCTAGCTGTCTGTCTGTCTGCCTGTCTATCTATCTGTCTATCTATCTATCTATCTATATATCTATCTATCTGTCTATCTATCTATCTATCTATCTATCTGTCTGTCTGTCTGCCTGCCTATCTGCCTGTTTATCTATCTGTCTATCTATCTGTCTATCTATCTATCTATCTATCTGTCTATCTATCTATCTATCTATCTATCTATCTATCTATCTATTTGACTGTCTGTCTGTCTATCCGTCTGTCTGTGTATCTGTCTGTCCGCCTGTCTGTCTATCTATCTGCTGTCTATCTGTCTGTCTGTCTGTCTGTCTTTCTATCTACCTATTTATCTGTTTATCTATTTCTCAGTCTATCCGTCTGTCTGTCTATTTGTCTATGACTCTATGTATCTGTCTATCCGTCTGTCTATACATATATCTGTGTCTGTCTGTCTGTCTATCTATCTATCTATCTATCTATCTGTCTGTCTGTCTGTCTGTCTATGTATGTATGTATGTATGTATGTATGTATGTATGTATCTATCTATCTATCTATCTATTTACTTATCTATCTATCAATTTACTTATCTATCTGTCTGTCTGTCTGTCTGTCTATGTATGTATGTATGTATGTATCTATCTATCTATCTATCTATTTACTTATCTATCTATCAATTTACTTATCTATCTATCTATCTATCTATCTATATGTCTATCCATCCATCCATCCATCCATCCATCTATCTATCTATCTATCTATATATCTGTCTGTCTGTCTGTCTATCTTTCTGTCTTTCTGTCTGTCTATCTATCTATAATTATGTCTAACTAACTATCTATCGATCTATCTATTTCTTCATTCATATCTATTTATCTATCGTTTATTCAGTTATTTATCTACCTATCTGTTTATTCCTTCAATCTTTGGTACACCTTTTTTACAGGTGACGCCCTGTTTTACACCTTTTTTACAGGTGACGCCCTGTTCTACACCTTTTTTTTAACAGGTGACGCACTGTTTTACACCTTTTTTACAGGTGACGCCCTGTTCTACACCTTTTTTTTTACAGGTGACGCCCTGTTTTACACCTTTTTTACAGGTGACGCCCTGTTCTACACCTTTTTTTTTTTACAGGTGACGCACTGTTTTACACCTTTTTTTTTTTTACAGGTGACGCCATGTTTTACACCTTTTTCTACAGGCGACGCCCTGTTTTACACCTTTTTTACAGGTGACGCCCTGTTTTACACCTTTTTTACAGGTGACGCCCTGTTCTACACCTTTTTTTTTACAGGTGACGCACTGTTTTACACCTTTTTTACAGGTGACGCCCTGTTCTACACCTTTTTTTTACAGGTGACGCCCTGTTTTACACCTTTTTTTTACAGGTGACGCCCTGTTCTACACCTTTTTTTTACAGGTGACGCCCTGTTTTACACCTTTTTTACAGGTGACGCCCTGTTCTACACCTTTTTTTTAACAGGTGACGCACTGTTTTACACCTTTTTTTGTTTACAGGTGACGCCATGTTTTACACCTTTTTCTACAGGCGACGCCCTGTTTTACACCTTTTTTACAGGTGACGCCCTGTTTTACACCTATTTTACAGGTGACGCCCTGTTTTTCCACTGCAACCTGCTTCACTGCAGCGACACGAACCACTCGGAAACAAAGCGCTGGGTACTAATCCCTTGCTACAACAAGGCCACCAATAACCCTGTGAAGATCCATCATCACCCATGCTACACCAAGCTCCACAAGGTGATTGTTGAATCTATTTGTTTGTTGTAACCCGTCACCATCATCATCATCACCATCATCATAGGCGTGGACAGTCAGCAAGCAAAGCCAGAGCAAGATTGAGGCAGCCGAGATGTGGTCTCTCAGAAGAATGTTGAGAGTTTCATGGGCAGCAAAGAAAACAGGCAAGACAGTCTTGATGGAGGCAGATACAAGTAGATCACTCATAAGGAAGATTAGGAAAAGACAGGCAACATTTATAGGCCATTTTATGAGGAAGGGGGATTTGGAGCACCTGGTCACAACGGGAAAGCTGGAGGGAAAGAGAGCACCGGGTAGACCCAGGGAGAGAATGCTGGACGGACTTGCAGAGAGGTCTGGGGATGAGGAGGGTGGGGGAGATGCTAGCGGAAACGAGATATAGAGATGGTTGGAAGTCCATGGTCACCAACGCCATGCGGCAGGGCACCTGATGATGAACTCATCACCATCCATGTTACACCAAGCTACACAAGGTGACTGTTGTAACTGTTTGTTTGTTGTAACCCATCACCATCCATGTTACACCAAGCTACACAAGGTGACTGTTGTAACTGTTTGTTGTAACCCATCACCATCCATGTTACACCAAGCTACATAATGTGACTGTTGTAACTGTTTGTTGTAACCCATCACCATCCATGTTACACCAAGCTATACAATGTGACTGTTGTAACTGTTTGTTGTAACCCATCACCATCCATGTTACACCAAGCTACATAATGTGACTACTGTAATTGTTTGTTTGTTGTAACCCATCACCATCCATGTTACACCAAGCTACACAAAGTGACTGGTGTAACTGTTTGTTGTAACCCATCACCATCCATGTTACACCAAGCTACACAAAGTGACTGGTGTAACTGTTTGTTGTAACCCATCACCATCCATGTTACACCAAGCTACACAAAGTGACTGTTGTAACTGTTTGTTGTAACCCATCACCATCCATGTTACACCAAGCTACACAAAGTGACTGGTGTAACTGTTTGTTTATTGTAACCCGTCACCATCCATGTTACGCCAAGCTACACAAAGTGACTGTTGTAACTGTGTGTTTGTTGTAACCCATCACCATCCATGTTACACCAAGCTACACAAAGTGACTGTTGTAACTGTTTGTTTGTTGTAACCCATCACCATCCATGGAAACATGAAAACACAAAGCATGCACGCCCACCAAATATGCAGACTGTGCAACAACATAGTAGAGTGTGGTCAGCTCACCTAACAGCTTGAGTTTTCTGTCATCATCATTATCATCATCAGGTGCCCTGCCGCATGGCGTTGGCGATCATGGACTTCCATCTGTCTCTATCTCTCGTTGCCCCTAGCATCTCCCCCACCGTCCTTGTCTCCAGCCACTCTGCAAGTCCGTCCAGCATTTTCTCCCTGGGTCTACCTGGTGCTCTCTTTCCCTCCAGCTTTCCTGTTGTGACCAGGTGCTCCAAATCCCCCTTCCTCATAAAATGGCCTATAAATGTTGCCTGTCTTTTCCTAATCTTCCTTATCAATGATTGTCTTGTGTCTGCCTCCATCAAGACTGTCTCGTTTGTTTTCTTTGCTGTCCATGGAACTCTCAACATTCTTCTTTGAAACCACATCCCCTCATGCAAAATAACAGCAAATGGCAACAACCTTGACACAGGTTGATAAATTCAAATACCTGAGAACGATCATTTCATCAGACGGCAGATGCACATCAGAAATAGCCGGCAGAATCGGCCAAGCCAAAACAGCATTCAAGAAGATGACAAGCATTCTTACCAACAAATACCTGTCAATTAACATCAGAAAGAGAGTCCTTGAATGTTATATAGAACCAATACTGTTGTACGGATGCGAGGCGTGGACAGTCAGCAAGCAAAGCCAGAGCAAGATTGAGGCAGCCGAGATGTGGTTTCTAAGAAGAATGTTGAGAGTTCCATGGACAGCAAAGAAAAGAAACGAGACAGTCTTGATGGAGGCAGACACAAGTAGATCACTCATAAGGAAGATTAGGAAAAGACAGGCAACATTTATGGACCATTTTGTGGGGAAGGGGGATTTGGAGCACCTGGTCACAACGGGAAAGCTGGAGGGAAAGAGAGCGCCAGGTGGACCCAGGGAGAGAATGCTGGACAGACTTGCAGAGTGGCTGGGGATGAGGAGGGTGGGGGAGATGCTAGGAGTAACGAGAGACATAGAGATGGTTGGAAGTCCATGGTCGCCAACGCCATGCGGCAGGGCACCTGATGATGATGACTAAACAGTCTGATTATGTTTAATGCGCATTGAGTCCAAGTAAGTTTGGAGTATACCGCTAGACAAGAACGGTTTGTCTTTATGATATTAAAATTCTCCTCTGATTGTTCTCGTTGTTCCCAGGTGTCAGACTCTGCTATCCGTGAGTGCCGTAACTACACTGACCTGAGCGGCAAGGAGTTCCTGGACCCCAAGACTGACCGTACCACTGATGTCACCGCCAACAAATCACCCGCCTAACTGACTCTGAAGTCACTGACGTCGTTCTCAATTCTGTTAAAAATCTTGTTGGAGACACCAATGACGGACTGACACAAAAATAAGATATAAAAACCTTTAAGATAGGTAGGACCTTTAGACGATGCCAACACGTAGCATAGGGCTTATGTGCAGGCTTAAGGGTTATGTCATCATCAGTTTGGATCTTCTCCATCATAGAAAATGCGAACCTTACAGTGGTCAAACAAAACAACTGAACTGATATTTGTGTGACAACGTTTTCAAATAGGAAAGTTGTCAGTAGGCCAAACAGCTTGAGTTTTCTGTTCTCCACTTAAAGTTTGGTTATTTGTATTACACAGCAAGTTGAAATGAGTGTGGAGATCAGTGCTAGATAAGGACGGTTTGTACAAGTGTTTTGTTGTGTGAGTACTACTTCACAGAATACTTGGACAAGATGACTGTGGAATTATTTAGATCATGCAGCGGCTTCCAATTTGGACTACTTTGTGTTCAAATCTACCTATCTATCTATGGCGTATTGGAAAACCGTTAGTTTATTTCTGTCTATCTACTTCTCTATCTATTTAAACCATTGTTAGTTTATTTCTTATCTATCTACTTCTCTATCTATTTAAACCATTGTTAGTTTATTTCTATCTATCTACTTGTCTATTTGTCTAGCTGTCTGTCTGTCTGTCTGTCTGTCTATCTGTCTGTCTATAGGTTACAATGGAAAAACAGGGCGTCACTGGGTTAGCTGGTAGCTAGTATTTTGCTTGATGTCTTCGTAATTTTGCTAAGCTTTACAGGAAATGGGGAAAAAAAATAAATGGCTACATTCATCGCCTGACCAAACAGACCGAGAACGAACAAGAAGTTAAACCTTACAACTAACTACATATTAACCAAGAACGTGTTTTTAATTGATGGACCTTTCGTCTCATCAGTACCGTGAATTAGTTTGGACTATTTAAATGAAGCACTTGAATTATTGGCTCGTTGATTGTTGACATATGTCTCACGTTCAGTCTGTTCACATAAGTGCTTTTAGACAACAACAACAACAACAACAACAAAAAATTGTAGGTGGGACTTACAGGTTGGATCAAAGAAAACGACCTATGGGACTGTGCAGTAAATGCCTAGCAATGTGTAAATACAAAGTAAAATCAGTATGTTTCTGTTTTAAATTTGTAAATGATACATGGAAATAGGGTAGCATTTGCTGACAACACAAAAGGTGTTTAATTGTTATATAATCATTACAGATACATTTGATGGTTTTACTGAAGTGAGTTGAGAGATAATCTGTAAGCTAAAGTTATTTCTAATCTCGTAAAACCCTGGTAATTTACGATGAAGGGGCGAAGGTCACGTTGAGCTTTTATTGTGTTTTCTAATTTAGCATTCATTTCATGTTCAGAGAGTGGTACTTCAAGTTTAGTACTGCCAGCCCTATTCAATGCTGCACTTTTAGCTATTCTGTCGACCCGATCATTAGGTATGATACCACAGTGTGATGGGATCCAACAAAAAGTAACTTGTGTATTATTTGTTATTAAACAATGAATTAGAAAGCTTATCTCAAATATTAACGTACTATTTACTTTATATTCGCAACTTTTTAGGGATTATAATGCATATTTCGAATCTACACATAATAAGATACTAAACAAAGGTATGGGTAGATCTGCTATATATTTCAGTGCCATCAGGATGGCAACTAATTCAGAAGTGAAGATTGAATGCCCCTGTTCAGTTTGTATTGCATGCATGGTGTGGTCATTTTGCAACTTAAAATAGTAAAACAGCAATTGCCACCGAGAAGTTGAATTGTTCGGAATGAAGATGCCCGCTGTCCATTCTACATAGAAGCATGGATGTCGACATTTACATCAGAATTATACTTGATATTGATAGTTCTGAACAGTGTCAGTAGTCTCCCTTACGCCATCTACAACATATTGTTATATGTTCTGAACAATATCAGTAGTCTCCCTTACGCCATCTACAACATATTGTTATATGTTCTGAACAATGTCAGTAGTCTCCCTTACGCCATCTACAACATATTGTTATATGTTCTGAACAATGTCAGTAGTATCCCTTACGCCATCTACAACATATTGTTACATGTTGACTCTACATCAGTGTTGTTTAGTTTGAAACAACGTGGAGATTAAATTCGAAATGATACTGTCTTTGAAATCAAATACCAAATCCGTTACATTTCATCGAGTGTTGTAAACATCAAATTTTCTGGGTCCCCTCACAAGTATAGACTTCACTGGAATGGCATTTCTTACAAATTAACTAAAGAGGTTACGTTGCATAATGTAAATTCTGGAGAAAAAAAAAGCAGTAATCTACATGTAGGACTACCATTCAGTTTATGAAATTACTTCCTTGTCAGAAAGATCAGTTTATGCTAGTTTCTGAAATACTGAGTGTCTGATCCCTGGCGTCATCGACTAAGAATTGAGCCAAAAAGTATATGTATTTGTTTACGAGTGTAAAAAGTAGTATCTGTCTCTCAACTGTTGTTTGAATGTCCCATGTTACTTACGGTGTGTAAAAATAGCAATTTCAATATTTTTCCTATAATAACATAGAGATAACCCTTACAACAACAAAAATGACTTTGTTCAGATTATCCAATTAATTCTCAGATCACCTGTTGAAATAATGTTATAAACTGTTGTATGATTTTAATTGTTGTCAGTTGTTATTTGATCTGATTGTTACAAATTGTCTCTGATTTATTTGTTATATATAAATCGTAATTTGATTTGATTGCTATAAATCATTAGTCGTAGTTTGTTTTAATTGTCATAGATTGTTTAATTGCTATAATTCATATTCAGTTTAATTCAGTTATTTGATTTAAATACTGTAGATTATTATTTGATTTTGATTGTTATAAATTATTTGATTTAATTATTATCAATCGTAATTTTTACCTTGTCTAATTTTTACAGATTGTTATTTGATTGTCACAATTGTTACTTGATATATTTTGTAATTGTTATAAGATAGGATTGTTATGAGTTGTTGTTCGATTTATTTGTTTTAAATTGCTCTAAACAGTCGTTTGATTTAATTGCTATAAATTGGTATTTGATTTAATTGTTATGAATTGTTGAGTGATTTAATTATTATGAATAGTTATTGGATTTTGTCGTTATGAATTGATTTGTTAATGGATTCAATTTCTGTTATTTTTAGTTGATCTAATTTAAATTAACCCTTCTTCTCCTCAATCCAATTTTTCTGTCTAAAT
>JAPXFY010000026.1:7636493-7653993 GCA_030674185.1 Monoplex corrugatus | reverse complement strand
AATCTCGATCCTGCCCCCTTCTATGGAACTTGATGGTCAGAAGAGTTGTAGCCGGCCATGTCTTCTAGCTCTCCATTTAATAGACGAGACATCGCTGTAACACACATTCAGCCATCTGGTCCTCTTAACTTCATGGCGGGATATTAAAAGCGTCAGTGTGAATGTGATATTAAAGGCGTCAGTGTGAATGTGATATTAAAGGCGTCAATGTGAACGTGATATTAAAGGCGTCAGTGTGAACGTGATAGTAAAGGTGTCAGTGTGAACGTGATGTTAAAGGCGTCAGTGTGAACGTGATATTAAAGGCGTCAGTTTGAACGTGATATTAAATGCGTCAGTTTGAAAGTGATATTAAAGGCGTCAGTTTGAACGTGATATTAAAGGCGTCAGTTTGAACGTGATATTAAAGGCGTCAGTTTGAACGTGATATTAAAGGCGTCAGTGTGAACGTGATATTAAACGTGTCAATGTGAACGTGATAGTAAAGGTGTCAGTTTGAACGTGATATTAAAGGTGTCAATGTGAACGTGATATTAAAGGTGTCAGTGTGAACGTGATATTAAAGGCGTCAGTGTGAACGTGATATTAAAGGCGTCAGTGTGAACGTGATTTTAAAGGCGTCAATGTGAACGTGATATTAAAAGCGTCAGTGTGAACGTGGTATTCAAGGCGTCAGTGTGAACGTGGTATTCAAGGCGTCAGGGTGAACGTGATATTAAAGGTGTCAGTGTGAACGTGATATCAATGTCGTCAGTGTGAACGTGGTGGTACAGGCGTCAGTGTGAACGTGGTATTCAAGGCGTCAGTGTGAACGTGGTATTAAAGGCGTCAGTGTGAACGTGGTATTAAAGGCGTCAGTGTGAACGTGATATTAAAGACGTCAGTGTGAACGTGATATTAAAGTCGTCAGTGTGAACATGATATTAAAGGTGTCAGTGTGAACATGATATTAAAGGTGTCAGTGTGAACGTGATATCAATGTCGTCAGTGTGAACGTGGTGGTACAGGCGTCAGTGTGAACGTGATAGTAAAGGCGTCAGTGTGAACGTGATATCAAAGGTGTCAGTGTGAACGTGGTGGTACAGGTCTCAGTGTGAAATTGATAGTAAAGGTGTCAGTGTGAACGTGGTGGTACAGGCGTCAGTGTGAACGTGATAGTAAATGCGTCAGTGTGAACGTGATATCAAAGGTGTCAGTGTGAACGTGGTGGTACAGGTGTCAGTGTGAACGTGATAGTAAAGGTGTCAGTGTGAACGTGGTGGTACAGGCGTCAGTGTGAACGTGGTAGTAAAGGCGTCAGTGTGAACGTGATAGTAAAGGTGTCAGTGTGAACGTGATATCATTGGCGTCAGTGTGAACGTTACAGTAAAGGTGTCAGCGTGAACGTGATAGTAAAGGTGTCAGAGTGAAAGTTATAGTAAAGGTGTCAGAGTGAACGTTATAGTAAAGGTGTCAGAGTGAACGTTATAGTAAAGGTGTCAGAGTGAACGTTATAGTAAAGGTGTCTGAGTGAACGTTATAGTAAAGGTGTCAGAGTGAACGTTATAGTAAAGGTGTCAGAGTGAAGGTTATAGTAAAGGTGTCAGAGTGAACGTTATAGTAAAGGTGTCTGAGTGAACGTTATAGTAAAGGTGTCTGAGTGAACGTTATAGTAAAGGTGTCAGAGTGAACGTTTATAGTAAAGGTGTCAGAGTGAACGTTATAATAAAGGTGTCAGAGTGAACGTTACAGTAAAGGTGTCAGAGTGAACGTTATAATAAAGGTGTCAGTGTGAACGTGATAGTAAAGGTGTCAGAGTGAACGTTATAGTAAAGGTGTCAGAGTGAACGTTATAGTAAAGGTGTCAGAGTGAACATTATAATAAAGGTGTCAGAGTGAACGTTATAGTAAAGGTGTCAGAGTGAACATTATAATAAAGGTGTCAGAGTGAACATTATAATAAAGGTGTCAGACTGAACGTTATAGTAAAGGTGTCAGAGTGAACATTATAATAAAGGTGTCAGTGTGAACGTTATAATATAGGTGTCAGAGTGAACGTTATAGTAAGGTGTCAGTGTGAACGTGATAGTAAAGGTGTCAGTGTGAACGTTATAGTAAAGGTGTCAGTGTGAACGTGATAGTAAAGGTGTCAGTGTGAACGTTATAATAAAGGTGTCAGTGTGAACGTATAGTAAAGGTGTCAGTATGAACGTTATAATAAAGGCGTCAGTGTGAACGTTAAAATAAAGGTGTCAGTTAGTGAACGTTATAATAAAGGTGTCAGTGTGAACGTTATATATAAGGTGTCAGTGTGAACGTGATAGTAAAGGTGTCAGTGTGAACGTTATAATAAAGGTGTCAGTGTGAACGTTATAATAAAGGTGTCAGTGTGAACGTTATAATAAAGGTGTCAGTGTGAACGTTATAGTAAAGGTGTCAGTGTGGTAACGTTTCTAGTAAAGGTGTCAGGTGA
The DNA here is from genome assembly GCA_030674185.1 of Monoplex corrugatus. Lineage (NCBI taxonomy): Eukaryota > Metazoa > Mollusca > Gastropoda > Littorinimorpha > Ranellidae > Monoplex > Monoplex corrugatus. The sequence continues at coordinate 7,651,541 of JAPXFY010000026.1, read as the reverse complement.
ACGTTATAATAAAGGTGTCAGTGTGAACGTTATAATAAAGGTGTCAGTGTGAACGTTATAATAAAGGTGTCAGTGTGAACGTATATAATAAAGGTGTCAGTGTGAACGTTATAGTAAAGGTGTCAGTGTGAACGTTATAGTAAAGGTGTCAGGTGAACGTTATAATAAAGGTGTCAGTGTGAACGTTATAGTAAAGGTGTCAGTGTGAACGTTATAGTAAAGTTGTCAGTGTGAACGTTATAATAAAGGTGTCAGTGTGAACGTTATAATAAAGGTGTCAGTGTGAACGTTATAATAAAGGTGTCAGTGTGAACGTTATAGTAAAGTTGTCAGTGTGAACGTTATAGTAAAGGTGTGTCAGAGTGAACTTATTAATAAAAGGTGTCAGTGTGAACGTTATATAAAGGTGTCAGTTGTGAAAGTTATAGTAAAGGTGTCAGTTGGTGTAGAAGTTATAGTAAAGGTGTCAGTGTGAACGTTATAGTAAAGGTGTCAGTGTGAACGTTATAATAAAGGTGTCAGTGTGAACGTTAGTAGTGAAGGTGTCAGTGTAGTGAACGTTATAATAAAGGTGTCAGAGTGAACTTGATATATAAACGTGTCAGTGTGAACGTTATAGTAAAGTCGTCAGTGTGAACGTGATATTAAAGGTGTCAGTAGTGAACGTTGATAGTAAAGTCGTCAGTGTGAACGTGATATCAAAGGTGTCAGTGTGAACGTGATAGTAAGGCGTCAGTGTGAACGTTATAATAAAGGTGTCATGTGAATTGTTATAGGTAAAGGTGTCAAAGTGAACGTGAATATAAATGCGTCAGTGTGAACGTAATATCAAAGGCGTCAGTGTGAACGTGATAGTGAAGTCGTCAGTGTAAACGTGATAGTAAAGGTGTCAGTGCGAACGTGGTGGTAAGGTGTCATTGTGAACGTGACAGTAAAGGTGTCAGTGTGAACGTTATAATAAAGGTGTCAGTGTGAACGTGATAATAAAGTGTCAGAGTAACGTTATAGTAAAGGTGTAAGAGTGAACGTTATGATAAAGGTGTACAGTGTGAATGTTATAGATAAAGGTGTCAGAGTGAACGTGATAGTAAAGTGTCAGAGTGAACGTGATAGTAAAGGGTCAGTTTGAACGTGATATTAAAGGCGTCAGTGTGAACGTGACAGTAAAGGCGTCAGTGTGAACGTGATATTAAAGGCGTCAGTGTGAACGTGGTAGTAAAGGCGTCAGTTTGAAAGTGACAGTAAAGGTGTCAGTGTGAACGTGATATTAAAGGCGTCAGTGTGAACGTGGTGGTAAAGGTGTCAGTTTGAACGTGACAGTAAAGGCGTCAGTGTGAACGTGACAGTAATGGTGTCAGTGTGAACGTGGTGGTAAAGGTGTCAGTTTGAACGTGATATTAAAGGTGTCAGTATGAACGTGATATTAAAGGCGTCAGTGTGAACGTGATATTAAAGGCGTCAGTGTGAACGTGATAGTAAACGCGTCAATGTGAACGTGATAGTAAAGGCGTCAGTGTGAACGTGATATTAAAGGCGTCAGTTTGAACGTGATATTAAAGGCGTCAGTGTGAACGTGACAGTAAAGGTGTCAGTGTGAACGTGATATTTAAGGCGTCAGTGTGAACGTGGTAGTAAAGACGTCAGTTTGAAAGTGACAGTAAAGGTGTCAGTGTGAACGTGATATTAAAGGCGTCAGTGTGAACGTGACAGTAAAGGTGTCAGTGTGAACGTGATATTAAAGTCGTCAGTGTGAACGTGATACTAAAGATGTCAGTGTGAACGTTATAATAAAGGTGTCAGTGTGAACGTGATAGTAAAGTCGTCAGTGTGAACGTGATAGTAAAGATGTCTGTGTAAACGTTATAATAAAGGTGTCAGTGTGAACGTTATAATAAAGGTGTCAGTGTGAACGTTATAATAAAGGTGTCAGAGTGAACGTGACAGTAAAGGTGTCAGTGTGAACGTTATAATAAAGGCGTCAGTGTGAACGTGACAGTAAAGGTGTCAGTGTGAACGTGATAGTAAAGTCGTCAGTGTGAACGTGATAGTAAAGATGTCAGTGTGAACGTTATAATAAAGGTGTCAGTGTAAACGTGATAGTAAAGGCGTCAGTGTGAACGTGATAGTAAAGGTGTCAGTTTGAACGTGATATTAAAGGTGTCAGTATGAATGTGATATTAAAGGCGTCAGTGTGAACGTGATAGTAAACGCGTCAATGTGAACGTGGTGGTAAAGGTGTCAGTGTGAATGTGGTGGTAAAGGTGTCAGTGTGAACGTGATATTAAAGGTGTCAATGTGAACGTGATAGTAAAGGCGTCAGTGTGAACGTGATAGTAAAGGTGTCAGTGTGAACGTGATATCAAAGTCGTCAGTGTGAACGTGATAGTAAAAGTGTCAGTGTGAACGTGATAGTAAAGGCGTCAGTGTGAACGTGATAGTAAAGGTGTCAGTGTGAACGTGATTTTAAAGGCGTCAGTGTGAACGTTATAGTAAACGTGTCAGTGTGAACGTGATAGTAAAGGCGTCAGTGTGAACGTGATAGTAAAAGTGTCAGTGTGAACGTGACAGTAAAGGCGTCAGTTTAACGTGGAGGTAAATGCGTCATTTTGAACGTGCCAAGTCCAAGGACCTTATGCCTTACGTATGTGCGTTTCATACTGTGGGCTGCCCGGGATGACTGAATGTAGTTTGTGAAAAGAAATGTATCATGAAAACATGTGTCAGCATTACAAAGCCATCATCATCATCATCATCATCAGGTGCCCTGCCGCATGGCGTTGGCGACCATGGACTTCCAACCATCTCTATCTCTCGTTGCCCCCAGCATCTCCCCCACCCTCCTCATCTCCAGCTACTCTGCAAGTCCGTCCAGCATTCTCTCCCTGGGTCTACCTGGTGCTCTCTTTCCCTCCAGCTTTCCCATTGTGACCAGGTGCTCCATGAAATGTATCATGAAAACATGTGTCAGCATTACAAAGCCATATAAACAAGAAAAGTTCTTTAACCAACATTTACACTTTATGAGACGTGCGTGATAGTCAAGTTGTTTGGACACAGGTTTTCTGATTGGAATATCAAGGTTTGAACCTGTTTATGAAGTGTCTGTGGGAAGAGGGTCAAGGTTTTTCCGATATCTCCCAGATCAACATAATATGTACAGACTTGTCAGTGTCAGAACCCCCCTTCGTATGTATACGCATACAGAACATCAAATGCACACGTTAAATATCCTTCAGTGTTTGGTGGCTTGTGGAAACATAAAAATATCCAGCATACGCAAAGTAAATTATGCATATTTATCTACCTTGACTTCTGCAACGAAACGAAACAAAGAAAAAAACGAAAAGGCAAATTTGAAACAGAATTATCGGCCTTGAAACAATTTGCCCGTGTTGTTGTTGTGAGTTTTTCTGATAATATTTCTCCACAGTTGTTATAAACTTCCTTTTCGTTTTCTTTTGTTTTTTTATTCAGAAAGAAAAACAGAGTACACCTTTGACACAGTTTCAAATTCAAGGGGAAATGGCATCAAGCGAAGGCGTCTACAGAGTCCATACCGATGAAATAAATTGCAAAAAGAAAAAACAAAAACAAAAAACATACCCGAATACAAATTTGAATATAATTAAGGACATTAAAACATATATAAAAACGGGCCTAAATTACCTAAATTGCTTCCGCATATCTCATTTCCCCTGGGCCCAAAATGTGCTTGACATACATACCCAATTATCAATCCTAAGAGAAAGTACTTAAGACTTTATCATACAGGTGAATGGACTAGCAAGGCAGAAAATGATAGGAAGAAATGACCGAAAGCAAAGGAGCAAGGCAGAAACAAAGAGAGTGACAGAAAAGAGGAAATTTCTAGCACAGAATGTCCAGAAGATGGGGATACTAGTTATACTGAAAGAGTTCTTGGCATCCCCACTGTGGCCAGTTAGTCAGGTAAGCATCATTTGTTGGCGAAAACATCGGTGTGGTGATGTTGTTGTTGTTGTTGGTAATGAAGGTGCAGGTAACTTTAACTTGTTGGCGGTGACGTCAGAGTGGTGGTGACGTTGGTAGTGATAGTATAGGTAACTAGTTGGCGGTGACGTCAGAGTGGTGGTGACGTTGGTAGTGATCGTGTAGGTAACTAGTTGGCGGTGATGTCAGAGTGGTGGTGACGTTGGTAGTGATGGTGTAGGTAACTAGTTGGCCGTGACATCAGTGTGGTGGTGACGTTGGTAGTGATGCTGAAGAGCACATTGGCGATAACGTCAGTGTTGTGATGACCTTATTAGTGATCCTGAAGATGACATTGGCGGTGACGTTAGTGCAATGATGACATTGGTAGTAATGCTGATGATGACTTATTGGCCATGACATCAGACTGGTGATGACGTTGGTAGTGAAGCTGAAGATGACGTATTGGCGGTGATCGGTGCAGTGATAACGTTAATGGCCGTGGTGAAAATGACTTGATGGTGGTGATGTCAGTATAGCGTTGACGTTGGTGGTGTCGGTAAGATTATTGCTTGACGGTGACGTCAGTGTGGTGATGACGTTGGAGGTTATGGTGATGGCGAAAACCATTTCTGTCCACAGAGACGTCAGAGTGGTGATGACGTTGGTGATGGTAGTAAAAACACGTTGGCAGCGACGTCAGTGTGCTGATGACGTTCGTGGTGATGGTGATGGCGAAAATCGCTTTTGTCGGCAAGAGACGTCAGAGCGGTGATGACGTCGGTGTTGATACGTGTGAAGGTCACTTGTTGGCGGTGACGTCAGTGGTACGGTCGGCCTTGGGGTCGATGAAATCCTTGCCGCTGAGGTCAGTGTAGTTACGGCACTCTCGGAGAGCAGAGTCTGGCACCTGTTGACAGTGACAGTGACAGTGACAGTGACAGTGACAGTGACAATGACAGTGACAGTGACAGTGACAGTGACAGTGACAGTCATCCATCCAGTGTTACATCTCCTGGTGTGTCAGTGTACATGTAATGTTACAATGGATAGATCAGTTAGATGGGTGGGTTGGATGGGTCGGTTAGATGGGTGGGTTGGATGGGTCAGTTAGATGGGTGGGTTGGATGGGTCAGTTAGATGGGTGGGTTGGATAGATCAGTTAGATGGGTGGGTTGGATGGGTCAGTTAGATGGGTGGGTTGGATGGGTCAGTTAGATGGGTGTGTTGGATGGGTCGGTTAGATGGTGGGTTGGATGGCTCAGTTAGATGGGTGGGTTGGATGGGTCGGTTAGATGGATGGTTTGGATGGGTCAGTTAGATGGGTGGGTTGGATGGGTCGGTTAGATGGGTGGGTTGGATGGGTCAGTTAGATGGTGGGTTGGATGGGTCAGTTAGATGGGTGGGTTGGATAGGTCAGTTAGATGGGTGGGTTGGATGGGTCAGTTAGATGGGTGGGTTGGATGGGTCAGTTAGATGGGTGTGTTGGATGGGTCGGTTAGATGGGTGGGTTGGATGGCTCAGTTAGATGGGTGGGTTGGATGGGTCGGTTAGATGGATGGTTTGGATGGGTCAGTTAGATGGGTGGGTTGGATGGGTCAGTTAGATGGGTGGGTTGGATAGGTCAGTTAGATGGGTGGGTTGGATGGGTCAGTTAGATGGGTGGGTTGGATAGGTCAGTTAGATGGGTGGGTTGGATGGGTCAGTTAGATGGTGGGTTGGATAGGTCAGTTAGATGGGTGGGTTGGATGGGTCAGTTAGATGGGTGGGTTGGATGGGTCAGTTAGATGGGAGGGTTGGACAGGTAGATGGCTTACAATGATGGATGGGATGATGCCAGCAGAATCGGCCAAGCCAAAACAGCATTCAAGAAGATGACAAGCATTCTTACCAACAAATGCCTGGCAATTAACATCAGGAAGACAGTTCTTGAATGTTATATAGAACCGATAATGTTATACGGTTGTGAGGCGTGGACAGTCAACAAGCAAAGCCAGAACAAGACTGAGGCAGCCGAGATGTGGTTTCTAAAAAGAATGTTGAGAGTTCCATGGACAGCAAAGAAAACAAACGCGACAGTCTTGATGGAGGCAGACACAAGACGATCATTGATAAGGAAGATTAGGAAAAGACAGGCAACATTTATAGGCCATTTTATGAGAAAAGGGGAATTGGAGCACCTGGTCACAACAGGAACGCTGGAGGGAAAGAGAGCACCAGGTAGACCCAGGGAGAAGATATTGGACAGACTTGCAGAGTGACTGAAGACAAAGAGGGTGGAAGAGGTGCTTGAGGCAACAAGGGATAGAAACAGATGGAATTCCATGATCGCCAACGCCATGTGGCAAGGCACTTGATGATGATGATGATGATGATGATGATGATGATGATGATGATGATGATGATGATGATGATGATGATGATGATGGGTGGGTAAGTTGACGAAGTATATAGGCAGTAACAGTGTGATCAAGTCACCGTGGTACAGCGTCATCACAACTAACAACGGCTGGGAGACCAGTCGCCGTGGTGTAGTGGTTAACTCAACGGACTACCGACTGGAAGGTTGTGGGTTCAAATTCCCCATCAGTCCCTTCAAAATTCATTTGTGGGATTTTTCGGTTCTGACCTGCTCCTACCCAGACTTGGGCGTGCTGTGGGCTCATTGGGAAGACTGGGACCACACAGTCAAGTCTCTCATCCACTTCACGGATGCGTCATTGAGGGTGTTGCTCAAATTTTCTGACCAACACTTCAGGTGTCTGTATCTCTCGGGCCTGGTTGACGCCAGGATGTATTATGATAGTAAGCGTAGAGTACAACCCTGTCACGTAGTCTCAATCCTAGATGGAACTCCATAGCATCATGATAATCATCCTCATCGACATCATCATCATCGCATTGTAAAAACTGTTCCAGCTTCTGTGGCCATTAAAGTGGCGTAGAAAACGGGACGAAAAAAAAAAAAAAAGAAAGGTCAGCACAGAGGTAACCTCCCTGAGTGCAATGATCCTAAAAAAGTTTTTTAAAAACAACGGCTGGGAGGGTGTAGGTTCGAATCTCCTCAGTACTGTAAAATCAGTGATTAGTATGGCTATTAAGGTAGAAGAGATAATGGAACAGGGGAAGAAACACAAACTCTTCTCTGATGGATGAACGTGAAGGTGGGCAGGTGAATGAGCTGATGAGATATAGACATTAAACCCTCTTCCATTCTCCCATAGCGACATCGTTCCATTTGGAACTACACAATCTATCAATAAAAAGGCTGCATTTTATACATCAGTTGAAACCACAAACAGTTCTGAGTGTTATGGTGTTTAGTTTGATAATATAATTTGATAATATAAATTAATATTTGACGAAATGGCATGCTTTCTGGTAAATGTACTGTCAGTTTCGTGAAAAATCATAACAAATCTCAGAACGGAAAAGAGTTAAGTTAACAATCAGTTGTAGAAGATTATGAATTGCTCTTGTATATTGCTATTTTCCAAACACAATTCGACTCGCTACGCATCACACATAATCAGACTTTTTTTATTATTATTATTATTTTAACGGAGCATGAGCTGTTAGGCCAACTGACCACTTACACTGTGTTGTTGCACAGTCTGTATCTTTGGTGGGACGTGCGTGCTAGGCGTTTTCATGTTTCCATAAGCCAGGCACCGACACAGGATCTTTAACGTGCATATTTGATTTATTCTGTATGCGTGTACACGTGAAGAGAGCTTAGGCACAGGTATGTTTGCACATATGTTGATCTGAAAGATCGGAGAATTCGCCATCGTCTGATAGATAGATACGAGAATAGATGGATGGATAGATGGATGGATGGATGGATGGATGGATGGATGGATGGATGGAGTATGGATGGAGTATGGATGAGATATAGAGTATGGGTGGATTGATAGAGAAAAGGTTGTATGGATGAGTATGGATGAGATATAGAGTATAGATGGATTGATAGAGAAAAGGATGGATGGATGGAGTATGGATGAGATATAGAGTATGGATAGATTGATAGAGAAAAGGATGGATGGATGAGTATGGATGAGATATAGAGTATGGATGGGTTACTAGAGAAATGGATAAACAAGTGAACATGTTGGAGGCTAGAATAATGAAGATATGGATGGATAGGCAGATACATAGATGGAAAAATTACAGATGATCAAGAAACAAACAAATGGATGGACGAAATATTGATGGACAAGTAGACGGATAGATGGAAGGATAAACACGGATTTATATCCAAAACAAGTGTGACCGCCTCATGTTTACGTAGCTCTCCATTTCTGGGAGAGAGAGGACCAGAGCCCTAAAGACAATGGCAGAAGCAGCAAGAAAGAGTTCCAGTTGGATCTGGACCAGGAGAACAAAATGAACTTCATAAGGCTTAAAATTCTCTTAATTTAAATCAATAAATCCCGTTACCTGCCTGCTACGAGATAGTCTCGTACCTATTTCCGTATGCTGTGCGCCTACATACGAGAGCATCTCGTACCTTTTTCGTCATCGGATTTTTACGGTCTAGGAAGGGAGGTAACACTGATAATGGTTCCTGGCCATTGTAGACACAGTAAAGACACAGTTATAGCCCTTGGATTAGTCAGGCGACCACAGTAAATGGCTGAGCAGCGGACAGAAAAGTGAACCTACTGAAAAAGCTAGATTTTATCAAGTTTACATCTGGACTGTGGTACCCCCAGGTATGCATGGAATACTGCACAGAAAAACATTTACTGGCTGTTATGTGAATTCCATATGTTTGTCCTGTTCTTCAGTAAATAACTGCAGGAATTTCCAGTGTTTTCTGTGGTTTTATGTGCTGTAAAGACTGTGTTTATGTTCCGAATTTGTCATTTTTTGTACAAAATGTACATTATATCCACCTCTCCCAAAATGATTACCAATAAAATCAAGTTCTATTTACACCACATCATAGCCAGGGGTATAACAAAAAACATGCAAAACATCTTAGAGTTATCTCAATAAATGGCTGAATACTGGGCAGTTTAGTGAACCAACCATAAAATGCAGACATTTGCTCTGGCACACAGCAATGCAAAAAAAGGCTATATACCGTGGCAGTGAAGTCTATATCCGATAGCTCTGTGGCCAGCACTTCAATTTCAATTTCAATTTCTCAAGATGACGTCTCCGCGCTCGGAATGAATTCCATATGCACTAACGTCACATGTGCCATGTGATGGAGAAGATCCAGAATGATCACGGCACACGCCTTAAGCTTGCACATAAACCCACAAGCTAGCCAGGTCCTGAGGTCCTACCTAGGTAGTTCCATAACCCTGGGATCGTAGGGGAGTGAGGTGGCAGAGACCTCAACTTTTCCCGGGGCCAGTACCACGAGGACGGCGCCCATCCCCTCTCACTCGATTCAAATCATATTTATATTGACTTTTTTTTCTTACCAAGTCTTCAGAAAGGCGAGAAGACTAATTGGTCTTCAAGGGGTGGGACCTGGGATACCAACCTTTTTTCCTTACCAAGACTTCAGAAAGGCGGGAAGACTAATTGGTCTTCAAGGGGTGGGACCTGGGATACCAACCTTTTTTTCTTACCAAGACTTCAGAAAGGCGAGAAGACTAATTGGTCTTCAAGGGGTGGGACCTGGGATACCAACCTTTTTGTCTTACCAAGACTTCAGAAAGGCGAGAAGGCTAATTGGTCTTCAAGGGGAGGGACCTGAGAAACCAACCTTTTTGTCTTACCAAGACTTCAGAAAGGCGAGAAGGCTAATTGGTCTTCAAGGGGAGGGACCTGAGAAACCAACCTATCTGTCCAATGTTTGATACCAAGGCAGCCGGGCTGAAAAGCACATTCTTCATGAGGGTAACTTGCCTTCAGACGCCTGACCACCTTGGACATGCGGATTCGAACCCCAGTGGAGGGTTAATTTCAATTTTAAACATGGCGATAGCAGTGAGGCATTCAGGATCATGCAGCCCAGTCCCCTTGGAGCGTTAGAGGTTAAAGGCCGAAAGATTTGCTTGACGGGGAGACTTCTTACTACTGCTCATGAAGACATGGGCATTCCATTTGGTCCCCTTTTTATCCACTGGACGAGGCGGCAGGGAAGTTTTTAGTCCTGTTTTTATTATCCATTGTTTGGTGTTTGTGATCTGTTTGTGACCGTGCGTTCGCGCTTGACAAAGGCCGGTTGGCCGAAAATTTGGGCTTGTTTTGTCTTGTTTTGTTAAATACGCGCTTACATTGGTTTTCTTGTTCTTCTGGTTCCTTCTTGCTGCTGTTGAAGTGATCATATAGACTGTCGCCTCTTTTTGCTGTTCTTTCTGTTTAAACTCTTATCAGTCATTGCCAATCTTTTTATATGTCGTGCACAGTTTGCAGCTGGTATAAAATCACTATCATCATTGTTTCCTTGTGATTATCATCGTCTTCATCTTTTTTTCGTCGTCATCGTCACTGTTGTTGTATTTTATCCATCGTGATGTCGTTATCATCATCAACAGCAGCAGCATCAACATCATCATCATCATCACCACCACCATCATCATCTTCTTCATCATCATCTTCATCTTCATCATCATCGTCATCATCGTCATCATCATTATTATCGTTACTTGTGTTGCTATTATTATTATTATTACTATTATTATTATTTTGTTGTTGTTGTTGTTGTTGTTATCATTATTATTATTGCTATTATTATTACATTATTGTTATTATTATTGTCATCATCATTATTATTATTATTATTATCATTATCATTATCATTATTATTATTATTATTATTGATTTTATCACATTCAGGTGGTCAGCAAACAGACACAAGAGAGACCAGAGCAGATCAAAACCCAAGATGTTCCGATCGGAAATCCGACATCAGACTAACACGCCCGGAAAGATCATTGAGAACCTGAAGTGATCGCACCTTGTGAAGTTTGGTGTAGCAAGGGTGGTGGTGGCGCTTCACGGGATCGTTGGAGACCCGGTTGTAGCAGGGGATTAACACCCAGCGTTTCACAGGGGACTGGTTCCGCTCACTGCAGTGAAGCAGGTTACAGTGGAAGAAAAGCGCGTCCCCTGTAACCGGAAGGAAGTAACCAGTGGTGAGTTTGTGGCGCCAAAACTAGGAACATTTTTGTTGTTGTTGTTGTTGTTTTCGTACCTTGTGGAGCGGGTGTACTGAGGGCAGTGGTGTTTGTACACAGGATCGTTGGTGGCCTTGTTGTAGCATGGGATCAGCACCCAGCGCTTGGTGTCCGACAGGTTACTGTCGCTGCAGTGAAGAAGGTTACAGTGGAAGAATAAGGCATCCCCTACAAAGAACACAAAAATCAAACAGGGGAGAGAGAGAGAGAGGGAGAGATAGAGAGAGGTAAGGTTTCGGAGTACCGTGCTCAGAGAGAGAGAGAGAGGAGGGAGAGAGAGAGAGAGAGAGAGAGAGAGAGAGAGAGAGAAAGAGAGAGGTAAGGTTTCGGAGTACCGTGCTCAGAGAGAGAGAGAGGGGGGGAGGGAGAGAGAGAGAGAGGTAATGTTTCGGAGTACCGTGCTCAGAGAGAGAGAGAGAGAGGGAGGGAGAGAGAGAGAGAGGTAAGGTTTCGGAGTACCGTGCTCAGAGAGAGAGAGAGAGAGGGAGAGAGAAAGAGAGAAAGAGAGAGAGAGAGGTAAGGTTTCGGAGTACCGTGCTCAGAGAGAGATACAGAGAGAGAGGGAGGGAGAGAGAGAGAGGTAAGGTTTCGGAGTACCGTGCTCAGAGAGAGAGAGAGAGAGAGAGAGAGAGGTAGGTAAGGTTTCGGAGTACCGTGCTCAGAGAGAGAGAGAGAGAGAGAGAGAGAGAGAGAGAGAGAGAAAGAGAGAGGTAAGGTTTCGGAGTACCATGCTCAGAGAGAGAGAGAGAGAAAGAGAGAGGTAAGGTTTCGGAGTACCGTGCTCAGAGAGAGAGAGAGAGGTAAGGTTTCGGAGTACCGTGCTCAGAGAGAGAGAGAGAGAGAGAGGTAAGGTTTCGGAGTACCGTGCTCAGAGAGAGAGAGAAAGAGAGAGAGAGGTAAGGTTTCGGAGTACCGTGCTCAGAAAGAGAGAGAGAGAGAGAGAGGTAAGGTTTCGGAGTACCGTGCTCAGAGAGAGAGAGAAAGAGAGAGAGAGGTAAGGTTTCGGAGTACCGTGCTCAGAAGAGAGAGAGAGAGAAAGAGGTAAGGTTTCGGAGTACCGTGCTCAGAGAGAGAGAGAGAGGTAAGGTTTCGGAGTACCGTGCTCAGAGAGAGAGATAGAGAGAGAGAGAGGTAAGGTTTCGGAGTACCGTGCTCAGAGAGAGAGATAGAGAGAGAGAGAGGTAAGGTTTCGGAGTACCGTGCTCAGAGAGAGAGAGAGGGAGGGAGAGAGAGAGGTAAGGTTTCGGAGTACCGTGCTCAGAGAGAGAGAGAGAGAGGTAAGGTTTCGGAGTACCGTGCTCAGAGAGACAGAGAGAGAGGGAGGAAGAGAGAGAGGTAAGGTTTCGGAGTACCGTGCTCAAAGAGAGAGAGAGAGGGAGAGAGAGAGAGAGAGGTAGGTAAGGTTTCGGAGTACCGTGCTCAGAGAGAGAGAGAGAGAGAAAGAGATAGGGGGAGAGAGAGAGGTAGGTAAGGTTTCGGAGTACCGTGCTCAGAGAGAGAGAGAGAGAGGGAGGGAGGGAGAGAGAGAGAGAGAGAGAGAAGTAAGGTTTTGGAGTACCGTGCTCAGAGAGAGAGATGAGAGAGAGAGAGAGAGAGAGAGAGAGAGAGAGAAAGAGAGAGGTAAGGTTTCGGAGTACCGTGCTCAGAGAGAGAGAGAGAGAGAGAGAGGAAGAAGAGAGAGAGAGAGAGAGAGAGAGAAAGAGAGAGGTAAGGTTTCGGAGTACCGTGCTCAGAGAGAGAGAGAGAGAATCTCCTAAAAAAAAATATAAAAAACTGTGGCGGTATGGCTTACGCTAACGGTGGAAGATTAAGTCATCCCCTAAAAATAGGTATCCTCCATAAACTCTTAGTTAATGATTGCCTGTGGAAGAATAAAGCAAATTTTGAAAATAGAAATCCTCCACTGAAGCCAGTTCTCAACCCAGCAGTTGCGCTGAAGAAGTCGGCTGGATCGCCGATGAAAGCTACGCAGTAAGTAGCTTTTTTGTCACTGAGTGACAGGTTCAGCCAGGTAGCCATTAAGAAATCCTCCAGTTTCAGTTTCTCAAGACGACGTCTCCGCGCTCGTAACGAATTCCATATGCACTAACGTTACAGGTGCCATGTGTATGTTGATCGTGGCACAATCCTTAAGCCGTACATGAGCTGGTCAGGTCCTGAGGTCCTACCTAGCCTATGAATCCTCCAGAAACTATTTTGGTTAATGTGGGAAGAACAATTAATCCAACAGAAACTGTTGTGTTAATGTTATAGTGGAAGAATCATCACTGTTGTTGTTCAAAGCCCAGCCGACTGCGCAGAGCTGTATCAGGACTAAAAACGTCACAAAACAACATTGGGAAAACTGGAAAAGAAAATTAAGTTCACATATCAATGCATTGGTGCACATGATGTAAAGATATGCCCTGGCTTTGACCATTCCGCCCAACTTATCGCTTAAATGAATACAAATACAACACTGGACACTAAAACACATTAAAACTGGCCATCATCATCATCATCAGGTGCCCTGCCGCATGGCGTTGGCGATCATGGACTTCCATCTGCCTCTATTTCTCGTTGCCCCTGGCATCTCCCCCACCCTCCCAAAACTGGCCTTAATTACTAAGATTGCTTCTGCTCATCACGCTTCTTTAGATCAAAAAAAAAAAAAAAGAAAGAAGGAAGGAAATGAAATTGTAGTTAATGCATGTACCCAATTATCAGTCCCAAGAGAAAGTATGAAGGTTTTATAGAACACATACAGGTGAATGAACCAGCAAGACAGAAAATGAGAAGAAGAAACGACAGAAAGCAAAGGAGCGAAACAGAGTGACACAAAAGAGGAAATTTCCAGCACAAAATTTCCAGAATGTGGGGATACTATTTATACTGAAAGAGTCCCGGGCATCCCAAAAGGAAGTGGGGGGTGGAGGGTGGGTGGGTGGAAGAATAAGGAATCCTCCGTACACTGTTTGACGTAAAGTTGCAGGAGGGGAGGGGGTGGAGAAGAAAAGTTAAACAGAGACCTCGCCAAGACTCCCGCACCCTATCCACCAACTGCAAAAACTTAACTCTTTGACTTCCTCACCCTATCCACCAGCTTTCCAAGGAAATTGGTGAATGGGGTAAGGAAGTCAAAGAGTTAAGTTTTCGCTTTGCTACCATTCTTGATAATGCAGGATGCTGGTGGACTGGGTGCTGGAGTCAAAGGGTTAAACTTTGAAAGACAGGCGCGGTAGCCAAACGGGTATTCGTCTAATTTACATTTGGAGGGTTCTGAGTTCAATTCCCCTAGACACCTCCGGCTGGTGAATAAAAGCGGGGGGGGGGCATTTCCCATATCTTGTGTGTAGACTGCCAGTGCCTGAACCCCCTTTGTGTGTATGTACATACAGAATATCCTACCCGCACATTAACCCCTTGACTCGCACACCTTGTCCACCAACTGCAAAAACTTAACCCTTTGACTCCCTCATCCTATCCACCAGCTTCCTGCGCAGGAAGCTGGTGGATAGGGCGGGGGAGTCAAAGGGTTAAGCGTTTGCTTTGCCGGCATGATTGACAATGCAGCATGCTGGTGGACAGGGTGCGGGAGTCAAACGGTTAAAGTCACTGTAAGTCGTGTCAATGGCTGGGTCATGGAAACATGAAAACATCCAGCATGCACGTGCAACGAAGGCGGAGTGTGTGTAGACTGTGCAGCAACATACCGCCTGCACACTGTGCAATACAATGTGTATGGACACACATCCGAGAAAAAGTCAAACAGCTAAACCAAAAACAAAACAGCAACAAAAAATCAAGAAACCACAAACAAACAAAGAAACAAACAAAGAAACTAATATACAAATAAACAGAAAGAAACATACAACCAAACAAACAAACAAGCAAACAAACAAATAAACAAAAAGAAACAAACAAACATACGAAAAAACAAACAAACAAACAAACAAACAAACAAACAAACAAATAAAAA
>JAPXFY010000026.1:7623993-7626493 GCA_030674185.1 Monoplex corrugatus | reverse complement strand
TAATGGAAAATTATAGAGAGCATATTATATACAATTATATATTACAATGTGATTCCCCTCCGAGTGGAGACAGGCTGCAGAGGGGATTGAGTGAGGTCAGGATTTTATGCAGAGGAGAAAAGGTGAGTTTTGAGAGCGGACTTGAAGGAGATAAAAGTAGGTTGCTGACGGACTGAGAGAGGAAGTTTGTTCCAGGAGAGTGGACCAGAAACAGAGAAGGCTCGTGGACCATAGGTATTGAGCTTAGTAACTGAGACGGCGTGACAGGGCTGCTCCCTACGCTTACTAGCATAATGTATCCCGTCCTCAACCAGGCCCGATAGATACAGACACCTGCGGTGGAAAACGAAAAGTCAGAGGATCGGAGGCAGAGCGGGGGTACGTGAGGGAACATAGATCTCAAGTAGGCTTGACAGGTAATCGGGGGCTGCGTTATTGAGGCTTTTGTAGCACATGGTGTCTAGTTTGTACTGTATGCGCTTTGATACAGGGAGCCAGTGAAGTTGTGCCAGGAGAGAAGATATGTGGTCAGCTTTTTTCTTTTTGAGTACAAGGCGTGCAGCATTGTTTTGAATGCGCTGTAGGATGTGAATGGTGGAGGCAGGAAGACCAGACAGGAGTGAATTGCAATAGTCAATGCGAGACATTATGAAGGAGAGAACGAGTTTTGCAGTTGTTTCGACAGAGAGATACTTCCTGATCAGGCTTATACGATGGAGGTGATAGTAGCAAGATCTGGCAGTTTGAGAAACACAATGGTGACCATCACAATTGGGTGACACAGTGTGTTGTGACCACCAGGTTTGGGTGACAGTGTGTGGTGACCACCAGGTTTGGGTGACAGTGTGTGGTGACCACCAGGTTTGGGTGACAGTGTGTGGTGACCACCAGGTTTGGGTGACACAGTGTGTGGTGACCACCAGGTTTGGGTGACATAGTGGTGACCACCAGGTTTGGGTGACACAGTGGTGACCACCAGGTTTGGGTGACAGTGGTGACCACCAGGTTTGGGTGACACAGTGGTGACCACCAGGTTTGGGTGACACAGTGGTGACCACCAGGTTTGGGTGACACAGTGGTGACACAGGTTTGGGTGACACAGTGGTGACCACCAGGTTTGGGTGACACAGTGGTGACCACCAGTTTGGGTGACACAGTGGTGACCACAGGTTGGGTGACACAGTGGTGACCATCAGGTTTGGGTGACACAGTGGTGGTGACCACGCAGGTTTGGGTGACACAGTGTGTGGTGACCACCAGGTTTGGGTGACACAGTGGTGACCACCAGGTTTGGGTGACACAGTGGTGACCACCAGGTTTGGGTGACACAGTGTTGGTGACCACCAGGTTTGGGTGACACAGTGGTGACCACCAGGTTTGGGTGACACATTTTGGTGACCACCAGGTTTGTGGTGACACAGTGGTGACCACCAGGTTTGGGTGACACAGGTGGTGACCACCAGGTTTGGTGACACAGTGGTGACCACCAGGTTTGGGTGACACAGTGGTGACCACCGGGTTTGGGTGACACAGTGGTGACCACCAGGTTTGGGTGACACAGTGGTGACCACCAGGTTTGGGTGACACAGTGGTGACCACCAGGTTTGGGTGACACAGTGGTGACCACCAGGTTTGGTGACACATGTGTGGTGACCACCAGGTTTGGGTGACACAGTGTGTGGTGACCACCAGGTTTGGGTGAACACAGTGTGTGGTGACCACCAGGTTTGGGTGACACAGTGTGTGGACCACCAGGTTTGGGTGACACAGTGGTGACCATAGGTTTGGGTGACACAGGGTGACCACCAGGTTTGGTGACACAGTGGTGACCACCAGGTTTGGGTGACACAGTGTGTGGTGACCACCAGGTTTGGGTGACACAGTGGTGACCACCAGGTTTGGGTGACACAGTGGTGACCACCAGGTTTGTGTGACACAGTGGTGACCACAGGTTTGGGTGACACAGTGTGTGATGACCACCAGGTTTGGTTGACACAGTGTGTGGTGACCACAGGTTTGGGTGACACAGTGGTGACCACCAGGTTTGGGTGACACAGTGTGGTGACCACCAGGTTTGGGTGACACAGTGGTAAACCACCAGGTTTGGGTGACACAGTGGTAACCACCAGGTTTGGGTGACACAGTGGTAACCATCAGGTTTGGGTGACAAAATGTTAAATAAACCCACCAAAAAAATGAATGTTAAGGCTGCATGAAAGATGACTGTGAATGTAAAAGATCAGACATCACGCACGTAAAACACACACATCACATACACACACACACACACACACACACCACCACGCACGCACACACACCACACACACACACACACACACACACACACTCGTCTAACATCACTCAAAGTCAAAAGACGTCAAATTAAAGAACGAACACACACACACACACACACACACACACACACACACACACACACAAACACAACACACACACACAACACAACACACACACACACACACACACATACACACTTACGCAC
>JAPXFY010000026.1:7611493-7618993 GCA_030674185.1 Monoplex corrugatus | reverse complement strand
CCAGAGGCAGATGCACATTAGAAATAGCCAGCAGAATTGACCAAGCTAAATCAGCATTCAAGAAAATAATCAACAACTGCTTATCAGTTAACACCAGGAAGAAAATTCTTCAGTGTTAGACAGAACCGATACTATTGTACGGATGCCAAGTGTAGACAGTCAACAAGCAGAGTCAAAACAACAATGAGGCAGCTGAAACGTAGTTTCGACGAAAAATGTTAAAGAGTTGCATGGATTGCATAGAAAACAAACGAGACAGTCTTGAAAGAGACAAACACAAAAAGAACATTAATGAAGAAGATTAGGAGGAGACAAGCAACATTTATAGGACATTTTATGAGGCAAGATAAATTAGAGTACCTAGTCACAACAGGAAAGCCGGAGGGGAAAAGAGCACCAGGTAAACCCAGGGAGAAAATATTGGACAGATTTGCGGAGTGGATGAGGACAGACAGGGTGGGAGATATACTTACAGCGGCAAAAGACAGATTCGTATGGAGGGCCATCATCACCAACGCCATCCAGCTGGGCACATGATGGTGCTGCTGCTGCTGCTGCTGCTGCTGCTGCTGCTGCTGCTGCTGCTGATGATGATGATGATGATGATGATGATGATGATGATGATGATGATGATGATGATGATGATGATGATGATTCAGTTTGGCAGTATTTGCTGGTATTTGTATGACTCTGACCAAGATAGAAGCTTTATCTGTTTCAGCCATGTTTGAGCATCAACGTTTCCGTTCAGAATACTTAATGCTTATCATGTTCTGCTTTTTTTCCCCCTAACAACAAAGATTTGAAAATAGAGAACTTAAACGGAAGCTAGTGGAATGCCATAGCGACCTTTGTCAGCCTTCAAAACGAGTTTTTGATATATAACAACCAAGAATCATAAAAGCACGAAGATAGAACGAAAACGCGTATTTCATACAACCAGACCAAGACTATCTTATCTGGATGTACTAAATACGCGTTCTTATTTTATTTTCGTGTTTTTTTCTGGTTCCTGTCTGCTTGAACGCGGGCGTCGTACTTGTTTTGGAATATATAACAACCCAGCAGGACAAACGCAAATTTTATAACTTCTTGGCCTTTGTCAGTCCTTTGTCAGTCCTTTGTCAGTCCTTTGTCAGTCCTTTGTCAGTCCTTTGTCAGTCCTTTGTCAGTCCTTTGTCAGTCCTTTGTCATGCCTTTGTCATGCCTTTGTCAGTCCTTTGTCATGCCTTTGTCAGGCCTTTGTCAGTCCTTTGTCATGCCTTTGTCAGGCCTTTGTCAGTCCTTTGTCAGGCCTTTGTCAGTCCTTTGTCATGCCTTTGTCATGCCTTTGTCATGCCTTTGTCAGGCCTTTGTCAGGCCTTTGTCAGGCCTTTGTCAGGCCTTTGTCAGGCCTTTGTCAGGCCTTTGTCAGTCCTTTGTCAGTCCTTTGTCAGTCCTTTGTCAGGCCTTTGTCAGTCCTTTGTCAGTCCTTTGTCAGGCCTTTGTCAGTCCTTTGTCAGGCCTTTGTCAGGCCTTTGTCAGTCCTTTGTCAGTCCTTTGTCAGGCCTTTGTCAGTCCTTTGTCAGGCCTTTGTCAGGCCTTTGTCAGGCCTTTGTCAGTCCTTTGTCAGGCCTTTGTCAGGCCTTTGTCAGGCCTTTGTCAGGCCTTTGTCAGGCCTTTGTCAGTCCTTTGTCAGGCCTTTGTCAGGCCTTTGTCAGGCCTTTGTCAGGCCTTTGTCAGGCCTTTGTCAGGCCTTTGTCAGGCCTTTGTCAGGCCTTTGTCAGTCCTTTGTCAGGCCTTTGTCAGGCCTTTGTCAGGCGCATATAGAAGACAGAAAATAATAAAGACACAAAACTTAATGCAAAAACAACAACAATAATATCAAAACACACACAAAAGCAAAAAAACCCACAGTAGAAGACTTCCCTGACGTTCTTTAACCCTTTGACTCCCGCACCCTGTCCATCAGCATCCTGCATTGTCAACTATATCAGCAAAGCACAAACTTAATTCTTTGACTCCCTCAACCTGTCCACCACTTTCCTGCAGGAATCTGGTGGATAGGGTGAGGGAGTGAAAGGGTTAAGTTTTTACAGCTTATAGGGTGAGGGAGTGAAAGGGTTAAGTTTTTACAGCTTATAGGGTGAGGGAGTGAAAGGGTTAAGTTTTTACAGCTTATAGGGTGAGGGAGTGAAAGGGTTAAGTTTTTACAGCTTATAGGGTGAGGGAGTCAAAGGGTTAAGTTTTTGCAGCTTATAAGCAGGCTGCCGGAAGTGAAAGGGTTAAGCAGGAGAAAATGGGAAATTTGAGTATTTCCGGTTCCTGTTTGCTTCAACACTGGGAGACTCTGAATCACAGGGGGTTTTTTTCCAGTTATCTTATTCTTTGCTCTGTATGATCGATAGCCCTGCGAGGCGATCGAGTCACAGATTGTTACAGACCTGATCGCCTATCTCCCTATCAATGTCTATGGTCAAACACTTCGAGTGTCAACGTTAGAGCTGATTAGCCACAACAAAAACTAGCCACTTGATCCAAGTACATGAGCAGTGATAATATTCACAATTTATCGCCTAACTGACATAACCAGCTCTTGCAGGTCAGACTAGTTGCTTGCTGATATAACTTCGTTTTATCTCAAGGGTACACGCATTGTCTGCAGTCCAGTAAAGCTGTTAAAAGTCCCAGACAGACAGGAGGACTCAAACAGATAAACAAATAGATAATTGTAAATTTACGGCTATTATTTGTTTAAAAAAAAAAGCCTAGAATTATGTTCAGTTTTAAAACATTGTCAACACATCACATTTCTTAGCTAGACAGAAAAACGGCCACATTCATGGCTAGGTTGAAAAACGGGAGAGAGACAGACAGACAGACAGACGAGACAGAGAAAGAGACAGACAAGACAGACGGGGAGAGAGAGAGAGAGAGAGAACGACAATGAGAGAGAGAGACAGACAGAGAGACAGAGACAGAGAGAGAAAGAGAGAGTGAGAGACAGAGAGAGTCCTAAACATACTTGGTATCGAACCCAGGTTCTTTGACATCCCAAGCTGCTGCTCTCGTCCACTGAGCCACCCCCTCCAAAGTCACCGGAGGGGGGGGGGGTGAGGTAAGAAGTGGATCATTGGATAACACCATACATGGACTGCTATATCTTGATTGCAGGTTGTGATAGGAAAGGTGAAGTCGGCCAAGGCCGATTCTTTTAAGCTGATATGGATAACACGGACCATGGTCCAGCACACCAACTACCGTTGGACTGGAAGGCTGTAGGTTCAAATCCTATTGATCAGTCCTGTCAAAATCAACGTGGAATTGTCCCCGACCCCAATCAGCTCCTACCCAAAGACCCAAAGACCCAAAGTTGAGCGTGTTTTTTTTTTTACAAACAAGCTATCACAGTGAAAAGGTAGATCCCAGGACCTAGCAGGATTTTTTTCCTTTATAGTAATCATCATCATCATCATGTGCCCTGCCGCATGGCGTTGGCGTTGGCGTTCATGGCTCTCCACTCCAATCTATCCCCTGACGCTGCAAGTATATCTCCCACCCTCTCTGTCCTCAGCCACCCTGCAAGTCCGTCCAATATTTTCTCCCTGGGTCTACCTGGTGTTGGCTGGCCATGATATACTTGGGAATATACGATGGCTGTTTCCCGTTGCCTTCCATCGGTTTTTGGGCCGACTCTCCGCTAGCCTTTGTTATTCCCACGGCAACCCACAAGGCAGTGGTGATTTTATGTCAGGGTTTACTCCCTTAGCCTTATTCTCTTCTGAGATAACCACACGGCAGTAATGTTTTTTTTTTCAGCCTGGGTTTAATCCCTTAGCCTTAGTCTCTCCCGAGATAACCGCAAGGCAGTTTTTTTTTATTCCTTTGGCCTTGGTTACACCCGATACAACAATAATAACAATAATAGTAATAATAACAACAAGAACAACAACAATAATAATAACAACAAGAACAACAACACTAATAATAACAAGAACAAGAACAACAACACTAATAATAACAATAATAATAATAATTATAATTATAATAATGATGATGATGATGATGATGATGATGATAATAATGATAATAATAATGATGATAATATAATAATAATAATAATAATAGTAATAATAATGATAATAATGATAATAATAATAATAATAATGACATTTTCAAGACACCAAATCTTGACACAAGAACCAAACCAAAGCACGCACTCTCATTATTCACCAAAGCAATCACCTGGTGCAACAACGACCAACACTCCAGGGCACGAAACACACGCAAACATAAGGAGGAGGACAGGAGGGCAGTGGGGCAAAAGAGGGAACATATCATCATCATCATCATCATCATCATCATCATCATCATCATCATCATCAGGTGCCCTGCCGCATGGCGTTGGTAACAATGGACTTCCAACCATCTCTATCTCTCGTTGCCCCCAGCATCTCCCCCACCCTCCTCATCCCCAGCCACTCTGCAAGTCCGTCCAGCATTCTCTCCCTGGGTCTACCTGGTGCTCTCTTTCCCTCCAGCTTTCCCGTTGTGACCAGGTGCTCCAAATCCCCCCTTCCTCATAAAATGGCCTATAAATGTTGCCTGTCTTTTCCTAATCTTCCTTATGAGTGATCTACTTGTGTCTGCCTCCATCAAGACTATCTCGTTTGTTTTCTTTGCTGTCCATGGAACTCTCAACATTCTTATTAGAAACCACGTCTCGGCTGCCTCAATCTTGCTCTGGCTTTGCTTGCTGACTGTCCACGCCTCGCATCCGTACAACAGTATTGGTTCTATATAACATTCAAAGACTCTCTTTCTGATGTTAATTGACAGGCATTTGTTGGTAAGAATGCTTGTCATCTTCTTGAATGCTGTTTTGGCTTGGCCGATTCCCCCAGCTATTTCCGATGTGCATCTGCCGTCTGATGAAATGACCGTTCCCAGGTATTTGAACTTATTAACCTGTGTCAAGGTTGTGCCATTTGCTGTTATTTTGCATGAGGGGATTTCATGTTTTTTACTGATCACCATGACTTCAGTCTTCCTGCTGTTTATAAATAATGGACAAAGGGAACATATAGAGAAGGAAATCACTGCTGCGCAAGAAGGTGTGTCTTCAAAGTAGACTTAAAGGAAGAAAGTGTTTGAGACCGTCGAATAGGTGGGGGAAGATCGTTCCAGTTCTATGGACCAGACCATAAAATGAGCAGTGACTAACTGTGGTACATTTGTATCAAGAAATTTGTAGACAACTTGTATCAGAAGCAGAACGGAGAGGTTGGGCACAGGCATACATTTGGAAGTGGTCACCAAAATAACTAGGTTCAGTAGTATTGATACACTAGTAGTATAGTGTTGATTTTGTATGAAATGCTTTGAGAAACAGGCAACCCGTGGAGACAGTGAAGCAAGGGAATGATACGATCATGCTTCTTTTTACCAAGAGCAAGATAATGTGGATAGATTAAAATAAGAACGCAGAATTACGTGCTAAAGGCTCATTCGAAAGATTGGGACCAAACAGTAGAGTCTTATCCACTTC
This sequence comes from Monoplex corrugatus, assembly GCA_030674185.1. Lineage (NCBI taxonomy): Eukaryota > Metazoa > Mollusca > Gastropoda > Littorinimorpha > Ranellidae > Monoplex > Monoplex corrugatus. Next base: position 7,613,466 of record JAPXFY010000026.1, on the reverse strand, counting down.
ATGGATGCGTCATTGACGTCGTTGCTTAAATCTCCAGACCCACATCGTAGGTGTCTGTATCTCTCGGGCCTGGCTAACTATAGGATACATGATTATGAGGACAAGCGTAGAATACAGCCCTATCATGCAAATCTCAATCCGAGATGGAATTCCACAGCATCATGATTATCATCCCCTCTGCCATTATCATCATTATTACAGCAAAAATGAAAATAATAAATAATGAATAAATAAATGAATAATAAATAAAAATACATAAAATTGTTAGCACAAGTGGTGCGATGATTCTTTTGAAGAAAGGTTAGCTGGTCATAATGGCTACCTGGTAGAACCTGGCTCTTAGTTACAAAAACGGCTACTTACTGCTTAGCTGTCATCATTTCATTAGCTGGTCTGTTGTCTTGGTCCTAAATCTGAAATATAAGAACATGTTCCTTTGTTGTTGTTGAGCACACTTGACTGCAGCTACTTGGCCAGTTTTTCGTGCCTGTCTCGTTTCGTAAATTAGATACCTGTTCTCATTCTTTGTCATCTGTTTCTGATTTCTATTCACTTGCACACTGCCAATCACTTGGGAACCAGCTTGACAGAAAATAATGTTGTCCTGTTGATTTTGCCATAATCTTTAGCAGTTTAATAATAACATTTAAAAAATGGAAAATACTCCAGAGGCGTGAATTTTTGGCCAGCTGATCTTTGTCAAACGTACACAAAAGACAACAAGAAACGAATAATTATATTTTTATATTCGTATTCATAATCATATTCATATTCATGTTCATGTTTATGTTCATACTCATATTCATATTCATATTCGTATTCGTATTCATATTCATGTTCACATTCATTTTGTTTTTGTCACGGTGGATTTACTATACCACGTGAAACTCGGGATGCTCTCCCCCTTTCTGTTCTGTTCTGTTCTGTTCTGTAATCGCTAAACCTCCCTTCAGGAGTATCGCAGCGATGGGTGGTGGCGGCGCCGCCGTCGGAGATTTGAGCCTCGATTTGAAGGATGTAACAGTCGGGCTCTCCACTACTTCTGCAGGAAGGTCGTTCCAGGGTCCAATGATGCTGACGAAGAAGGAGTGGCGATATGTCGTGGTTTTGCTTTGGATCGACTTGTATTTGTAAGGGTGTTTGGCTCGGGTTCGGGAGTCTGCTGGGATTAGGATGTTGTCGGTGGGGACGTCTGCCAGGTGGTTATTAATCTTGTACAATAAGATGAGCTTGGCGTCCCTCCTACGGTCTGCGAGGCTGTCCCAGTTTAGCATTTTCAACATTTCTGTGACACTGCTGTTGTAACTGTAGTCGCGGAACACCATCCGCGCACTACGACGCTGCACCATCTCCAGAGAGTCTATATCTTTACGAATGTGCGGGTCCCAGACCGTACAGCTGTATTCGACGATCGATCTGACTAGACTGAGACAGGCCTGTTCACGCAGCTTGGCCGGGGCATCTTTCAGAATACGGTGGATAAAGGCAAGGTTCCTGTTCGCCTTCTTAGAGATGCTTGCGATGTGAGAGGACCCTTTGAGAATGCATCGCCACAGTGCAGCGGCACCCAATTTTTTACCAAGATTTCATAAAGGCAAGACAGGTAATTGGCCTTAAGGGACCTGGGCAATCAACCTATCTCTCCAACGTGTTATACTAAGGCAGCCGGGCAAAAACCCTTCTCTTCACGATTTTCAATTGCCGTGGGATTTTTAGAATGCGCAGGCCAGAAAGCACACAGGTCCGACTCCATTTTCGTCCCCTTTCGAAGGACTAGACGTTCAGTTGGATTTTCCAGTCAAACTGAGGTTCAAGGCTTCAACGGGGGAAACAGTCCTAGCGTGTAATGTATCCTCGCGTCGACCAGGCCCGAGAAATGCAGGTTAACCCTATGACTCCCGCACCACGTCCATCAGCATCCTACATTATCAACCATGTTGGCAAAGCAAACTTTAACCCTTTGACTCCTACTA
>JAPXFY010000026.1:7596493-7606493 GCA_030674185.1 Monoplex corrugatus | reverse complement strand
TTCGAACTCAGGTCTTTACGACTGAGAGTCTGATGTGTATCCACTTGTTACTGTGCCTGTAGTAGTAGTTTAACTCCAGGATGCCCACAGCTACGCTTTGGAGACGCATGCAAAAGGGACCTTAGAAGCTCAGGGATAGACCCAGGCTCTTGGGAGATTCTGGCGGAAGACAGGGCAGCGTGGCGGACAGCCGTTCAGCAAGTCGTTGTGACTGCGGAGAGGAGGAGAGCAGAAAGCGCAGATGAGAAAAGGGCTCTTCGCAAGCAACGTTCCAGAAACCAGACAACAGCGACTCAATTTGTATGTGGCAGATGTGACAGAGATTGCCACTCAAGAATCGGCCTGCACAGCCACAGCAGAAAGTGCACGTCATGATGACCACAACGCCTCCTGGTGCAGACTATCATCTCCTGAGATGTAAAGAGGCCGACAAGAAGTAGTAGTTTGTGGCATGTGTTCTTTTTCTTTGATCCTCTTTGTTCTCCCCCCCCCCCCCCCAACAAGTGCTGTGGGGTAGAAGCACATAAAATATACAGAGATGTTAGATTACATTAAGCCCTAGGCCTATACATAAAACAATGTGCTCGCATTGTTTTGTTTTGTTGTGGGGTTTTTCATGCTGGAGATGCACACTAATGGAGGAACTCTGTTCCCCTTGAAATAAACTGTGTTCATTCGGTGCAAATTGCTGATCTCTCTGTCTGTCTCTGTCTGTCTGTCTGTCTGTCTTCTCTCTCTCTCTCTCTCTCTCATCTCCCCCTCTCTCTCTTTCTCTCTCATTTTCACTCACTCTCACACACACTCTCTCTCTTCTCTCTCTCTCTCTCACCTGCTCTGTCTATCTATCTGTCTATCTGTCTGTCTCTCCTCTCTCTTTCTCTCTCTCTCTGCTTCTGTCTATCCTGTCTGTCTGTCTATCTGTCTATCTGCCTGCCTGTCTCTCTCTCCTCTCTCTCTCTCTCTCTCTCTCATACACATGCACACACACACAATATACACACACTCTCTCTCTCCTTACCCTCTCTCTCTCCCTCTCTCTTTCCCCTCTCTCTCTCTCTTACACAAGCACACACACACATATACACACACTCTCTCCCTCCTTCCTCTCTCTCTCTCTCTCCCTCTCTTTCTCTCCCCTCTCTCTCTCTCTCTCTCTCTCTCTCTCTTCTCCCTCCCTCTGTCTCTCTCGATATGTATTGTATATGAACATGTCTGAATGATGTATCAGATGAAATGATGTTGTATCTTTCTTCACTTATGGCAGAAAGGAATCATCTTTACTAAAGGTCACTACAAGTACAAGTATACTAGACTATATTGCATATATACATTCGTCACGATCAAACAATCTGTTTTTCCCTGCTGGCAATCTGATCAGAATAGTTCGTTTTATGTTCAACAATAAAACTTGGCGCGGGAATGTAAACGACATATAACCCTTTATAACTCCCGCACCCTGTCCACCAGCAAACCCGCATTGTCAACCATGACAGCAAAAAGCAAAAACTTAACCCTTTGGCTCCCTCACCCTTATTCACCAGCTTCCTGCCACCAAAGGGTTTAAACGTGGGTTGGTTACTAGTTGCATAGTTTAGTTATTACTTAGTTATTACTTATTGCCATTGCGGATCTCCTCTTCTTTCGTTTCCTCTCTATGCACACAGTCATCTTATTTTCTCCATCCCCATAATTCAGCAGTAATAAAACACGACCAGTGTCACATTCATCAAAAGAAGGGCTGTGGACAATATGCTCTGATACACAGAAAGGTCGTCCACTTTTGTTGGTTTTGGACCAACCTCTTTACAAAACCTCATATGTGTTCAGAGCCTTAGGGTCACAACCCCAAGTGTGTTCAGGGCCTTAGGTTCACACAACCCCAAGTGTGTTCAGGACCATAGGGTCACAACCCCAAGTGTTCAGGGCTTTAGGTCACAACCCCAAGTGTGTTCAGGGCCTTAGGGTCACAACCCCAAGTGTTCAGGGCTTTAGGGTCACACAACCCCAAGTGTGTTCAGAACCTTAGGGTCACGATCCCAAGTGTGTTCAGGCCTTTAGGTCACACAACCCCAAGTGTGTTCAGGGCCTTAGGTCACAAACCCCAAGTGTGTTCAGGGCCTTAGGGTCACACAACCCCAAGTGTGTTCAGGGCCTTAGGGTCACACAACCCCAAGTGTTCAGAGCCTTAGGGTCACAACCCCAAGTGTGTTCAGGGCCTTAGGGTCACACAACCCCAAGTGTGTTCAGGACCTTAGGGTCACAACCCCAATGTGTTCAGGGCTTTAGGGTCACAACCCCAAGTGTGTTCAGGGCCTTAGGGTCACAACCCCAAGTGTGTTCAGCTTAGGTCACACGACCAAGTGTCGGCTTTAGGGTCACAACCCCAAAGTGATTCAGGGCCTTAGGTCACAACCCCAAGTGTGTTCAGGGCTTTTAGGGTCACACACCCAAGTGTGTTCAGGTTTAGGGTCACACAACCCCAAGTGTGTTCAGGGCCTTAGGGTCACAACCCCAAGTGTGTTTAGGGCCTTAGGGTCACAACCCAAGTGTGATCAGGGCTTAAGGTCACAACCCAAGTGTGTTCAGGGCCTTAGGGTCACAAACCCCAAGTGTGTTCAGGGCCTTAGGGTCACAACCCCAAGTGTGTTCAGGCCTTAGGGTCACACAACCCAAGTGTGTTCAGGGCTTAGGGTCACACAACCCCAAGTGTGTCAGGGCTTTAGGGTCACAAACCCCAAGTGTGTCAGGGCTTTAGGATCAAACAACCCCAAGTGTGTTCAGGGCCTTAGGGTCACAACCCAAGTGTGTTCAGGGCTTAAGGGTCACAACCCAAGTGTGTTCAGAGCCTTAGGGTCACAACCCTAAGTGTGTTCAGGGCCTTAGGGTCACACAACCCAAGTGTGTTCAGAGCCTTAGGGTCACACAACCCCAAGTGTGTCAGGGCTTAGGGTCACAACCCCAAGTGTGATCAGGCCTTGGGTCACAAAACCCCAAGTGTGATCAGGGCTTTAGGGTCACCAACCCCAAGTGTGATCAGGGCTTTAGGGTCAAACAACCCCAAGTGTGTTCAGGGCTTGGTCACAACCCCAGATGTGTTCAAGGGCTTTAGGGTCACACAACCCCAAGTGTGATCAGGCTTTAGAGCACAACCCAAGTGTGTCAACCTTAGAGTCACCAACCCCAGTGTGTCAGACCTTAGGTCACCAACCCCAGTGTGTCAGGGCCTTAGGGTCACAACCCCAAGTGTGTTCAGGGCCTTAGGGTCACGACCTCAAGTTTGATCAGGACCTTGGGGTCACAACCCCAAGTGTGTTCAGGGGCCTTAGGGTCACACAACCCCAAGTGTGTTCAGGGCCTTAGGGTCACACAACCCCAAGTGTGATCAGGGCTTTAGGTCACAACAACCCCACGTGTGATCAGGGCTTTAGGGTCAGTCACCTGTTGTTCGTTGTTAAGTGTTCTTAGGTCTTCCTCTCTGATGTCCAGTGAAGGGCAGTCTGGATGGTGTTATGCTGCTCTCTCCGTATGATAGACCCTATCTCCATTGCCTTTACAGGACGATACTGCCAATACGTTTTAACCCTTTGACTCCCACACCCTGTCCACCGACTGCAAAAACTTAACCCTTTGACTCCCTCACCCTATCCACCAGCTTCCTGCAGGAAGCTGGTGAACAGGGTGAGGGAGTCAAAGGGTTATGTTTTTGTTTTGCTACCATGTTGACAATGCAGGATGCTGGTGGAGAGGGTGCGGGAGTCGAAGGGTTAAAACAAGCATCTCCGAAGAATCAAGTCAATATTCTGGCTCAGTGCCATCTACAATCAATAACAGTTTGCCCAATACAATCAAGAAATCTTGGATAGGAAAAAATGTCAAAACTCAAAAAGGGCGAATGTTGATGTGCTAAGGAACGTTTTATGCATCAACAACACCCAGCTTTTCCTTTAGATTATTTTCAAAGCAACAAGTTCACATCAATTATGGACAAAGGTTACATCTTAATCTGAAAGCGTCCAGTGTCTGTTCGCTTCTTTTCAAGATTTGAGGTCCAGATTTTATACAGGAGTCTTATTATCAGATTTAGACATTTTAACCCTTTACGTGGCAAGAGCTGGTTGAAAAAAAAAAGAAAAAAAAAGATGAAATAAGAAAAAAGCATGTAGCGTACTACCCTTTAACCCTTGGAAATAAACATTCATCTTATGTCCTCTGCCGCACTTCGCTGAAGTGGTGTAAGTTTTGGAATGCCTTATATATGTATACATATATAAAAATGATAACGAAAATAATGATAATAATAATAAAAACGAAGGAGAGTTTGACTGAACCCCTCCCCCCACACCCCCCTAAATAATGATAACAATAAAAACGAAGGAGAGTTTGACTGAACCTCCCTCCCCCCCCCCCCCACACACACACACACACACCCTACTCCAATTTCTTAAGGAACGCATGGTGAGTTGCCAATGGATCTGAGGAGAAGACTACATTCTCACGTTTTTTGTTTTGTTTTGTTTTTTAATTCCTACATATCTCTCTTCTTTTCTACTAAGTCTTGTTCCTTGTTTTTTTTTGACCAGTCGTCGTGGTGTAGTGGTTAACGCAACGGACTACTGACTGGAAGGTTGTGGATTCGAATCCCCATCAGTACCTTCAAAAAAATCATTGTGGGATTTTTCGGTTCTAACCGGCTCCTACCCAGAGTTTGGCGTGTTATGGGCTCATTGAGAAGACTGGGACCACACAGTCGAGACTCATCCGCTTCATGGATGCGTCATTGAGGGTGTCAGGCCTGGTTGACGCCAGGATATATTATGATAGTAAATGTTAGAGTACAGCCCTGTCACGCAGTCTCAATCCTAGATGGAACTCCATAGCATCATGATTATCATCCTCATCGACTTCATCATCATCGCATTGTAAAAAAAAAAGTGTGTCAACTTCTGTGGCCATTAAGGTGGCGTAGAAAATGGGACGGAAAAAAAAGGGTGAGCGCAAAGGTAATCTCCCTGGGTGCGATGATCCTAAAAAAAAAGTCTTGCTCCTTTTTATTCATTCTTGTCCCTCTATTCACATTGTCGCACTTCATTCCCGCGTGTCCCTCTTTGTTCACACTTGTTTCTCTTTGTTCACACTTGTCTCTTTTTGTTCACATTTGTCCCTCTTTGTTCACACGTGTCTCTTTTTGTTTACACTTGTCTCTCTGTCACACTTCTCTTTTTGTTCACACCTGTCCATCTTTACTCACACTCGTTTCTCTTTGTTCACATCCGTCCCTCTTTATTCACACTTTTTTCTTTTTGCTGGGACTTGTTTCTCTTTGTTCACACTTATCCCTTTTTTTGTTCACACTTTTCACTCTTTATTTACTTTTGTCCCTCTCTGTTCACACTTGTTCCTCTTTATTCACGCTTGACCCTTCTTGTTCACACTTTTCCCTCTTTCTTTCGACTTGTTCATCTTCATTCCCTTTCGTATCTCTTTACTCCCAAATGTCCCTCTTCATTCCAAAATGTCCCTCTTCATTCCAAAATGTCCTTCTTCATTCCAAATTGTCCCTCTTCATTCCCAAATGTCCCTCTTCATTCCAAAATATCCCTCTTCATTCCCAAATGTCTCTCTTCGTTCCAAAATGTCCCTCTTCATTCCCAAATGTCCCTCTTCATTCCAAAATGTCCCTCTTCATTCCAAAGTGTCCCTCTTCATTCCAAAATGTCTCTCTTCATTCCAAAATGTCCCTCTTCATTCCAAAATGTCCCTCTTCATTTCCAAATATCTATGTTTATTGCCAATTGTCCCTCTTCATTCCAAAATGTCCCTCTTCATTCCAAAATGTCCCTCTTCATTTCCAAATATCTATGTTTATTGCCAATTGTCTCTCTTCATTCCAAAATGTCCCTCTTCATTCCAAAATGTCCCTCTTCATTCCCAAATGTCCCTCTTCATTCCCAAATGTCCCTCTTCATTCCAAAATGTCTCTCTTCATTCCAAAATGTTCCTCTTCATTCCCAAATGTCCCTCTTCATTCCAAAATGTCCCTCTTCATTCCCAAATGTCCCTCTTCATTCCAAAATGTCCCTCTTCATTCCCAAATGTCCCTCTCTCATTCCCAAATGTCCCTCTTCATTCCAAATGTCCCTCTTCATTCCAAATGTCCTCTTCATTCCATTCCAATTGTCCTCTTCGTTCCAAATGTCCCTCTTCATTCCAAATGTCCCTCTTCATTCCAAAATGTCCCTCTTCATTCCCAAATGTCCCTCTTCATTCCAAAATGTCCCTCTTCATTCCCAAATGTCCCTCTTCATTCCAAAATGTCCCTCTTCATTCCCAAATGTCCCTCTTCATTCCAAATGTCCCTCTTCATTCCCAAATGTCCCTCTTCATTCCAAAATGTCCCTCTTCATTCCCAAATGTCCCTCTTCATTCCAAAATGTCCCTCTTCATTCCAAAATGTCCCTCTTCATTCCCAAATGTCCCTCTTCATTCCAAAATGTCCCTCTTCATTCCCAAATGTCCTCTCTTCATTCCAAAATGTTCCTCTTCATTCCCAAATGTCCCCTCTTCATTCCCAAATGTCTCTCTTCATTCCAAATGTCCCTCTTCATTCCAAAATGTCCCTCTTCATTCCAAAATGTCCCTCTTCATTTCCAAAATGTCTCTCTTCATTCCCAAATGTCCCTCTTCATTCCAAAATGTCCCTCTTCATTCCAAAATGTCCCTCTTCATTCCAAATGTCCCTCTTCATTTCCAAATATCATTTTATTGCCAATTGTCCCTCTTCATTCCAAAATGTCCCTCTTCATTCCAAAATGTCCCTCTTCATTCCAAAATGTCCCTCTTCATTTCTAAATATCTATGTTTATTGCCAATTGTCTCTCTTCATTCCAAAATGTCCCTCTTCATTCCAAAATGTCCCTCTTCATTCCAAAATGTCCCTCTTCATTCCAAAATGTCCCTCTTCATTCCAAAATGTCTCTCTTCATTCTAAATTGTCCATCTTCGTTCCAAAATGTCCCTCTTCATTCCAAAATGTCCCTCTTCATTCCAAAATGTCCCTCTTCATTCCAAATTGTCTCTCTTCATTCCAAATTGTCCCTCTTCATTCCCAAATGTCCCTCTTCATTCCAAAATGTTCCTCTTCATTCCAAAATGTCCCTCTTCATTCCAAAATGTTCCTCTTCATTCCAAAATGTTCCTCTTCATTCCCAAATGTCCCTCTTCATTCCCAAATGTCTCTCTTCATTCCAAATTGTCCCTCTTCATTCCCAAATGTCCCTCTTCATTCCAAAATGTTCCTCTTCATTCCAAAATGTCCTCTTCATTCCAAAATGTCCCTCTTCATTCCAAAATGTCCCTCTTCATTCCAAAATGTCTCTCTTCATTCCCAAATGTCCCTCTTCATTCCCAAATGTCCCTCTTCATTCCAAAATGTCTCTCTTCATTCTAAATTGTCCCTCTTCGTTCCAAAATGTCCCTCTTCATTCCAAAATGTCCCTCTTCTTTCCCAAATGTCCGTCTTCATTCCAAAATGTCCCTCTTCATTCCAAAATGTTCCTCTTCATTCCAAAATGTTCCTCTTCATTCCAAAATGTCCCTCTTCATTCCAAAATGTCCCTCTTCATTCCAAAATGTCCCTCTTCATTTCCAAATATCTATGTTTATTGCCAATTGTCCCTCTTTATTCCCACTTTCTGTCTTTAACCATCTGGCTGTCGCAGAGTCCACAAACTGTTCCCTTCATGATCGTCATGCATGATTCACTCACACACTTAGAACAAGACCGATAAGACCGATAATTTAATTTGTATAGTGTAAACCGTTACTGTCAAAAGTATGATTGCTACACTTTACATCGCAATAAAAAAAAAAGAGAGAAACTGAAACTGAAAATGGTTTATTGCCATTGACATTTTTGTCCTTGTGTGCAAGGAGCATAAAACAAAGTCATTAAATTTTTCGGCGACGTTTTCTCGAAACAAAGATTTATAAATATAGTCATGGCTGACATTACATCCGTTTGAATTTTTTTTCCTAAAGATGAAGAAAAAATTGAACGGAAAAAGTTGAACAAAATGTGAACAAAAAGTTGAAAAAACAGTTGACCACCCGACATAATTAGTCATATAAGTAAGAGGAAGACCCAAATCCGGCAAATAAACATAAAACAGTATAAAGTGATATCTTCACTGGTAGATAAACTTACATTAATTTAAAAAGTTGAACAAAAAGTTGAAAAAACAGTTGACCACCCGACGTAATTAGTGATATGAATAAGAGGAAGACCCAAATCCGGCAAATAAACATAAGAACAGTATAAAGTGATATCTTCACTGGAGATAAACTTACAAAGAGAGAAAGAAAGAGAGAGAGAGAGGGGGAGGGAGAGAGCAGGCGGGAGAGGTTGCGTTGTCTGTACGTTAACACAGTATACATTACACTATTTTCAAGGGTTAAAAAAATAAGTCCATATATTATTTGATTTTCCCTTCTGACACACATGCAAATCACACTGTTTCTGTTTCAGCTGTCCATTAAAAAAATAAACAAATGTATGTCATGCTCTTCTTTCCAGTGTTCATTCCGACCAACAACAAAAAATGACTGAAATCACTATGTTTGAAAATCCTTCAGAAATAAGAGAAAGAATATGGAAAGATTCGCAATGGCCTGGTGTCCTCATTCCGGTATGAATCAGTAAGTTTGAAATCTTTGTGAAAATGACAATTGTCTATTTCGAGTGTGTCTTCTCTGGATATCAATGCCACAACAATGTCTCATTCAGTTCAAGACCAGAAACACAAAAACGAACAATGAGGACGTGTATTTGGTTCTTTTCAGGTTGTTGTTCTTGTTCTAGTTATTGTTGTTGTTGTTGTTGTTGCTGCTGCTGCAGTTGTTGTTTGTTTCTTCTTGTTGTTGTTATTGTTGTTGTTGTGTGTTTTCTGTTTTTGTTTTTGCCACACATTGGGCCTGACGTGGAGATAGCAGCTGTCCATAAAACCAATCACTCCATTGAAATGAAACTGAATGAAAACTGAAGAAGATTTTTTTTAAAAAGAAAAGAAACAAACACACGAACACACACACACACACGAAACCCAGAAACCTATGACATGTCGTACTTCTTGAAATGTTCTTTGACGGCGCTCTGGAACTCCTGGCTGGGAGGCTGGCCCATAGACACAGGCCTCTTCTTGTTGCGCTGCTTGGTGCTGCGCCGTCGGAACACGTTCTTCAGACTCTGAAAAGGGCTGGACTTCTGACGAGGGAGCGGCGACGGAAGCAGCAGCAGCAGCAGCAGCAGCTGCGGCAGGTACCGGAGCCACGCTTGCAGGAGCCAAGGGCTCTGGAGGTGCCAGACTGGTGGGGCTGGGGTTCATGGAGACGCCGACCCCAGACTGGACACCGACCGGGTCCACGTGGATGGTCAGGCCTTCCCCGGGTAAGGATCGTGGCCGTGGCTTCAGGTTGGCCTCCACGTCCAGCTTGTCTCGTCCTGTTACCAGGTTCAAGGGCATGGAACGGGCTTTGGCCAGCTCTCCATACTGCTTATCGCCCTTGTCGGGTTTGGGCAATCGTCTTCATCGCTGTACAGGTTTTCGTGGCCTTGGGGATAGCCGAGAAGCTGGGGGACTGGGCCCCCATGTGTTGTTGAGGGGAGTGCTTCCGTTTTTTGTAATGATGAGGCAGGGAATGGGACAAGTCTTCCCTCTCCCTCTCACCTTCACTGGACACCTCGGGCAGGTCCAGGAGGCGCGTGGAATGTTCTATCATGCTGGCACACTTCTCCTGACGATCCTTCTGACGGCTCTTCTTCCCCTTCTCCCCTTTAGAATTCTCGTGACCTTTCGAACTCTCACGACCTTTAGATGCCTCGTGATGACCTTTAGAGCTTTTGTGACTTTTGGAAGGTTCACGACGTTTATAAAGTCCGTGACTTTTAGAGTCCTCGTGACCCTCTGAACTGTCCTGAACTTCTGAACTCTTGACATCTTTCGAG
>JAPXFY010000026.1:7586493-7588993 GCA_030674185.1 Monoplex corrugatus | reverse complement strand
TTTGGGGGGTGGTGGGGGGTGGGGGTGGTTTGTTCGTTTTTATCTCTGAGGTCAACATGTGTGTACAGAACTGCTAGTGACTCGACTCTCTTCGTGTTTCAGTTTCAGTTTCAGGTTCTCAAGACGATGTCTCCACGCCCGGAACGACTTCCATATTATGCACTAACGTCACAGGTGCCACGTGTACGGTGATCATGGCACTAGCCCTGAAAGCCTGCACATAAAGCCATGAGCTGGCCAGGTCCTGAGGTCCTACCTAGCCTATATTTTACCTAGTCTATATTTATTGACAAAATAACAGCAACTGGCACAATCTTGACACAGGTTAATAAGTTCAAATACCTGGAAACGGTCATTTCATCAGACGGCAGATGCACATCGGAAATAGCTGGCAGAATCGGCCAAGCCAAAACAGCATTCAAGAAGATGACAAGCATTTTTACCAACAAATGCCTATCAATTAACATCAGAAAGAGAGTCCTTGAATGTTATATAGAACCAATACTGTTGTACGGATGCGAGGCGTGGACAGTCAGCAAGCAAAGCCAGAGCAGGATCGAGGCAGCCGAGATGTGGTTTCTCAGAAGAATGTTGAGAGTTCCATGGACAGCAAAGAAAACAAACGAGACAGTCCTGATGGAGGCAGACACAAGTAGATCACTCATAAGGAAGATTAGGAAAAGACAGGCAACATTTATAGGCCATATTATGAGGAAGGGGGATTTGGAGCACCTGGTCACAACGGGAAAACTGGAGGGAAAGAGAGCACAGGTAGACCCAGGGAGAGAATGCTGGACGGACTTGCAGAGTGGCTGGGGATGAGGAGGGTGGGGGAGATGCTGGGGGCAACGAGAGATAGAGATGAATGGAAGTCCATGGTCGCCAACGCCATGTGGCAGGGCACCTGATGATGATGATGTAAGTGAGTGAGTAAGTAAGTAGGAAAGTAAATACATACGTTTATAGGTAAATAAATAAATACTAAACAAACGAGTATGTAGATAAATAAACAAGTAAGAAATGAAAATACCAAGTAACAGTAAGTACATGCATATACCCACATTCCCGCACACAAACACACGGTTTTTTTAATACATTCATAAATACACACCCACACCCACACAGCATGATGGCCGACAACAATGACAACGTCTGTATTTAAGTACGCAGAGCATCAGCTCACGCAAAGCCAGAACAAGATTGAGGCAGCCGAGATGTGGTTTCTGAGAATGAGAGCCCCATGGTCAGCAAAGAAAACAAACGAGATGTCTTGATGTAGGAAGACACAAGAAGATCATTGATAAGGAAGATTAGGAAAACACAAGCAACATTTATAGGCCATTTCATGAGGAAAAGGGAATTAGGGCACCTGGTCACACCAGGAAAGCTGGACGGAAAGAGAACACCAGGTAGACCCAGGGAGAAAATATTGGACGGACTTGCAGGGTGGATGAGGACACAGAGGGTGGAAGATGCGCTTGCGGTGACAAGGGATGAATGCATATGGAGGGCCATGATCGCCAACGCCTTGCGGCAGGGCACATGATGATGATGATGATGAGAGCATCAGCTAAGCACGATAGAGATCCTGTAAGTCATATCAGCGGCTGGCCTATGGAAACGTGAAAACACCGAGCATACACGCCAACGAAAGATGCAAATTGTGCAACAATATATGTACAATGACACAGCTTGAGTTCTCCATGCTCCATTTAATGTTTGAGCAAGTGTAACAGGCTGTGAGTCTAGGTGTGCTTGTTGAATAGAACTATGCAAGAACGATTTATATAACTCCGTAATAGGGACACAGACGAGGAGCTCTGTCACACCATAGACATGGATAGGAAGACAGGCAACAAACTCTGTCACACCATAGACATGGATAGGAAGACAGGCAACAAACTTTGTCACACCATAGACATGGATAGGAAGACAGGCAACAAACTTTGTCACACCATAGACATGGATAGGAAGACAGGCAACAAACTTTGTCACACCATAGACATGGATAGGAAGACAGGCAACAAACTCTGTCACACCATAGACATGGATAGGAAGACAGACAACAAACTTTGTCACGTCACAGATATGGATAGGAAGACAGGCAACAAACTTTGTCACACCATAGACATGGATAGGAAGACAGGCAACAAACTCTGTCACACCATAGACATGGATAGGAAGACAGACAACAAACTTTGTCACACCATAGACATGGATAGGAAGACAGGCAACAAACTTTGTCACACCATAGACATGGATAGGAAGACAGGCAACAAACTCTGTCACATCACAGACATGGATGGGAAGACAGACAACAAACTGTGTCACATCACAGACATGGATAAAGAGACAGACAACAAACTGTGTCACATCACAGACAAGTGTAAAGAGACAGACAACAAACTTTGTCACATCACAGACAAGTGTAAAGAGACAGGCAACAAACTATGTCACGTCACAGATATGGATAGGAAGACAGACAACAAACTGTGTCACA
>JAPXFY010000026.1:7573993-7581493 GCA_030674185.1 Monoplex corrugatus | reverse complement strand
TGCCTTTATTATTATTATTATTATTAATATGAAACGGAAATCACAAAATACAAAACGGTTTGATGTCTGTGGGTGCCAGACTGTTCTCCCAGATGACATAGGGATGAAAAGGTGGCTGGGGGGAGGGGAGGAATAGGGTTAGAGATGATGGGGTGGGGGTGGGGCTTCGTAGAGTGGGAAGGAGATTACGGTAATATTTACAATACTTTACAATACAATACTTTATTTTGTATAGCGCAAAATCTTGATAAAATCAAATCTAAGCGCTAAAACAGACACACGCACGCACGCACACACACACACACACACACACACACACACACACACACACACACACACACACACACACACACACACACACACACACACACACACACACACACCACACGCACACGCACACGGCTAGAATGGGGAGAAAGAATAAAAGCAATGGAAAATTATAGAGAGCATATTTACATTTCGTGTAGGGTCAGTATATGCGCCATGATTCAATGTTAAAAGGGAGATTGTTGAAATGGCATGACTATCTGTCTTTCATGTATCCCCCCCCCCCCCAAAAAAATTATAATAGTAGACTGTCACGACAATGAAGACAGATTTTGAATACACAGGCGTGTGCAGTATTTCATTGTAAACAGGGAGATGATTAATGTGGCTTGATTGTCTTTTTCGTTTATTTTTTCCTTTTCCTTTAAACCAGAATTTCTCACAGGGTTGAAGGCTGTTTTCCCACAGAACCACTGACATCTGTTTCACCGCGAGCACACACATGCACATGTGTTTTTACACTCCTGCTGTGGACAACTAACCACCCTCATTCAGCCTACAGCTGTTGGGCTTACTTTTATAGCTATCACACCCCAAAGAATTGAATACAATTATTTGTACTCATATTCATATCCGTAATCTTATTCATATTCATATTCATATTCTTATTCTTATTCTTATTCTTATTCATATTCATATCCATAATCTTATTCATATTCTTATTCTTATTCTTATTCATACTCATATTCATGTTCATGTTCATATTCATATCCATAATCTTATTCACATTCATATTCTTATTTATACTCATATTCATATCCATAATCTTATTCATATTCTTATTCTTATTCTTATTCTTATTCTTATTCTTATTCTTATTCTTATTCTCATTCTCATTCTTATTCTTATTCATGTTCATGTTCATATTCTTTTTCATATCTATGTTCATATTAATGTTCATATTCATATTCGTGTTCGTGTCCATATCCATGTTCATATTCATGTTCATATTAATGTCCATGTTCATGTTCATGTTCATATTCATGTTCATGTTCATATTAATGTTCATGTTCATGTTCATGTTCATGCTCATAGCATGTTCATATTCATTTTCATGTTCATAGTCGTATTCATATTCATGTTCATGTTCATATTCATGTTCATGGTCACGGTCATGTTCATATTCGTGTTTATGTTCATGTTCATATTCATGTTCATGTTCATATTCATTTCTTTTGTCACAGTGGATTCACTAATTGAAAGCGGATTCTTCCCCTTTGAGAGCGCGTCGCCGCAGTGCAGCGCCACCCCTACCCCCACCTCCACCCCACCCCCCTTTTTTTTACCAAGAGTTTAGAAAGGCAACTAGCCTAACTGGCCTTCGAGGGGAGTGACCTGGGAAATCAACTTATCTGTATTATGTGGTACAGTGGGGAACAAAGACAACAACTTATCTGTATTATGTGGTACAGTGGGGAACTAAACACGACAACAACGTATCTGTATTATGTGGTACAGTGGGGAACAAAACACGACAACTTATCTGTATTATGTGGTACAGTGGGGGAACTAAACACGACAACAACTTATCTGTATTATGTGGTACAGTGGGGGAACTAAACACGACAACAACTTATCTGTATTATGTGGTACAGTGGGGAACTAAACACGACAACAACTTATCTGTATTATGTGGTACAGTGGGGAACAAAACACGACAACTTATCTGTATTATGTGGTACAGTGGGGGAACTAAACACGACAACAACTTATCTGTATTATGTGGTACAGTGGGGAACTAAACACGACAACAACTTATCTGTATTATGTGGTACAGTGGGGAACAACACAACAACTTATCTGTATTATGTGGTACAGTGGGGGAACTAAACAAGACAACAACGTATCTGTATTATGTGGTACAGTGGGGGAACTAAACAAGACAACAACGTATCTGTATTATGTGGTACAGTGGGGGAACTAAACAAGACAACAACGTATCTGTATTATGTGGTACAGTGGGGGAACTAAACAAGACAACAACTTATCTGTATTATGTGGTACAGTGGGGAACAAAACACAACAACAACTTATCTGTATTATGTGGTACAGTGGGGAACTAAACACGACAACAACTTATCTGTATTATGTGGTACAGTGGGGAACAAAAGACAACAACAACTTATCTGTATTATGTGGTACAGTGGGGAACAAAACACAACAACAACTTATCTGTATTATGTGGTACAGTGGGGAACTAAACACGACAACAACTTATCTGTATTATGTGGTACAGTGGGGAACTAAACACGACAACAACTTATCTGTATTATGTGGTACAGTGGGGAACAAAACACAACAACAACTTATCTGTATTATGTGGTACAGTGGGGAACTAAACACGACAACAACTTATCTGTATTATGTGGTACAGTGGGGAACAAAGACAACAACAACTTATCTGTATTATGTGGTACAGTGGGGAACAAAACACAACAACAACTTATCTGTATTATGTGGTACAGTGGGGAACTAAACACGACAACAACTTATCTGTATTATGTGGTACAGTGGGGAACAAAAGACAACAACTTATCTGTATTATGTGGTACAATGGGGAACAAAAGACAACAACTTATCTGTATTATGTGGTACAGTGGGGAATAAAACACGACAACAACTTATCTGTATTATGTGGTACAGTGGGGAACAAAAGACAACAACGTATCTGTATTATGTGGTACAGTGGGGAACTAAACACGACAACAACTTATCTGTATTATGTGGTACAGTGGGGAACAAAACACGACAACAACTTATCTGTATTATGTGGTACAAGTGGGGAACAAAACACGACAACTTATCTGTATTATGTGGTACAGTGGGGAACAAAAGACAACAACGTATCTGTATTATGTGGTACAGTGGGGAACTAAACACGACAACAACTTATCTGTATTATGTGGTACAGTGGGGAACAAAACACGACAACAACGTATCTGTATTATGTGGTACAGTGGGGAACTAAACACGACAACAACTTATCTGTATTATGTGGTACAGTGGGGAACTAAACAAGACAACAACGTATCTGTATTATGTGGTACAGTGGGGAACTAAACACGACAACAACTTATCTGTATTATGTGGTACAGTGGGGAACAAAAGACAACAACGTATCTGTATTATGTGGTACAGTGGGGAACTAAACACGACAACAACTTATCTGTATTATGTGGTACAGTGGGGAACTAAACACGACAACAACTTATCTGTATTATGTGGTACAGTGGGGAACAAAACACAACAACAACTTATCTGTATTATGTGGTACAGTGGGGAACAAAAGACAACAACGTATCTGTATTATGTGGTACAGTGGGGAACAAAAGACAACAACTTATCTGTATTATGTGGTACAGTGGGGAACAAAACGACAACAACTTATCTGTATTATGTGGTACAGTGGGGAACAAAACACAACAACAACTTATCTGTATTATGTGGTACAGTGGGGAACAAAAGACAACAACTTATCTGTATTATGTGGTACAGTGGGGGAACTAAACAAGACAACAACTTATCTGTATTATGTGGTACAGTGGGGAACAAAACACGACAACAACTTATCTGTATTATGTGGTACAGTGGGGAACAAAAGACAACAACTTATCTGTATTATGTGGTACAGTGGGGGACAAACAAGACAACAACTTATCTGTATTATGTGGTACAGTGGGGAACTAAACACAACAACAACTTATCTGTATTATGTGGTACAGTGGGGAACTAAACACGACAACAACGTATCTGTATTATGTGGTACAGTGGGGAACTAAACACAACAACAACGTATCTGTATTATGTGGTACAGTGGGGAACTAAACACGACAACAACGTATCTGTATTATGTGGTACAGTGGGGAACTAAACACGACAACAACGTATCTGTATTATGTGGTACAGTGGGGAACTAAACACGACAACAACGTATCTGTATTATGTGGTACAGTGGGGAACTAAACACGACAACAACGTATCTGTATTATGTGGTACAGTGGGGAACTAAACACGACAACAACGTATCTGTATTATGTGGTACAGTGGGGAACTAAACACGACAACAACTTATCTGTATTATGTGGTACAGTGGGGAACAAAAGACAACAACTTATCTGTATTATGTGGTACAGTGGGGGACAAACAAGACAACAACTTATCTGTATTATGTGGTACAGTGGGGAACAAAAGACAACAACTTATCTGTATTATGTGGTACAGTGGGGAACAAAAGACAACAACAACTTATCTGTATTATGTGGTACAGTGGGGAACTAAACACGACAACAACTTATCTGTATTATGTGGTACAGTGGGGAACTAAACACGACAACAACGTATCTGTATTATGTGGTACAGTGGGGAACTAAACACGACAACAACTTATCTGTATTATGTGGTACAGTGGGGAACAAAACACGACAACAACTTATCTGTATTATGTGGTACAGTGGGGAACTAAACACGACAACAACTTATCTGTATTATGTGGTACAGTGGGGAACTAAACACGACAACAACTTATCTGTATTATGTGGTACAGTGGGGAACTAAACACGACACAACAACTTATCTGTATTATGTGGTACAGTGGGGAACTATAAACAAACAACAAACTTATCTGTATTATGTGGTACAGTGGGGAACTAAACACGACAACAACTTATCTGTATTATGTGGTACAGTGGGGAACAAAACACGACAACAACTTATCTGTATTATGTGGTACAGTGGGGGACAAACAAGACAATCTCCAATTGAACTAGAAATCAAGAAAAGGAAATGAAGGTGGAAAAGGCCACACTCCGCGGAAATCCTCCAACATCTCGCGACAGGAACTCACAAGGAACATGAAAAAAGGGGAAGAAGACCAAGACAGACATGGCGCCGGTATAGTGACACAACCGTGAAAGCAGCAGAAATGACCCTCACTTCCTCCCCCCCCCCCCCCCCCCCGCTCCCTTTGTGGATGCCGGTGGCTCTTTCAGTGTAAACAGTATCCCCACCTTCTGGAAATTCTGTGCTAGAAATGTCCTCTTTTCTGTCATTTTCGTTTCTGCTTTATTCCATTGCTTTCTGTCATTTATTCCTATCATTTTCTGCCTTGCTGGCCCATTCACCTGTATGTGTTCAATAAAGTCTTGCGTACTTTCTCTTAGGATTGATTATTGGGTACATTGATAATTGGGTACATGTATCAAGTGCATTTTTGGCTCTAGGGAAATGAGACTTGCGAAAGCAATTTAGGTAACGTAGGTCCATGTTCACATATGTTTTAGTGTCCTTTAGTTATGTTTAAATTTGTATTCGGGCATGTTTTTCTAAAACCTCTGTGTGATAAATTGGACGGAGTGGTCAACGCCAGGGGCATCTCCTTAGATTATATGTGCGAATGCATTGATATGTGTAGCCTACTTAATTGTCTTTTTCTCTTGTTTTTTCCCCTGTTGAAGTATTGTGTATGTTTTGAAACAGTTATAGCCCCAATATAAAGAACCAATACTGTTGTACGGATGTGAGGCGTGGACAGTCAGCAAGCAAAGCCAGAGCAAGATTGAGGCAGCCCAGATGTGGTTTCTCAGAAGAATGTTGAGAGTTCCATGGACAGCAAAGAAAACAAACGAGACAGTTTTGATGGAGGCAGACACAAGTAGATCGCTCATAAGGAAGATTAGGAAAAGACAAGCAACATTTATAGGCCATTTTATGAGGAAGGGGGATTTGGAGCACCAGGTCACAACAGGAAAGCTGGAGGGAAAGAGAGCACCAGGTAGACCCAGGGAGAGAATGCTGGACGGACTTGCAGAGTGGCTGGGGATGAGGAGGGTGGGGGAGATGCTAGGGGCAACGAGAGATAGAGATGGTTGGAAGTCCATGGTCGCCAACGCCATGCGGCAGGGCACCTGATGATGAATGAATGATGATGATGATGATGATTGATGATGATGATGATGATGTGATGATGATGATTGATGATGATGATGATGATGATATAGCCCCAATATCGCTCACGCAGTCGGCTGGGCTTTAAACAAAAATGGCAATAACGATAACAATATTCCGGAATGACATGAACGCAGCTGAGGAGAATCATCCAGAAGCGTGTGCACTGGAGGAATCCAAACAAGTGTGACTGCCTGCGTTCAAGCAAACAGGAACCAGAAAACACGAAAATAGAACCAGAATGAGTCTTAATACAACCAGACAAGACAGGCGCAATTTTCGGACAACTGGCCTTTGTCAAGCGTTTTAGTCCTTTTCGTCCACCGGACGAAGCAGCAGGGCTAGTTTTAGTCTTTTCTCCTAATTTTTGTATTTTTTGTTTGGTCTTTGACTAATGTAAATATATATGATAGTTATGACAGTTAACCATATAATGACTAATTATGAATCCATTCCCAACAGTTATATAATGATTAATTATGACATCCAATTTTTATGTATACATATAATGACTAATATATACTTTCCAACAGTTTAAACATATAATGACATTATAACATTCAACTTATAAATAAGACTAATTATGAACATCACATAACAAAATGACTAATTCATAACATCACATATAAATACTAATGACTAATTAGACAGCCATTCCAACAGTTATAACATTAATGACTAATTATGACCACAACCAGTTATAACATATAATCGACTAATTATGATCTATTCAACAGTATACATATAATGATAATTATGAACATCCAGTTATAACATATAATGACTAATTATGAACCATCAACAGTTATAACATATAATGACTAATTATGAACCATCCAACAGTTATAACATATAATGACTAATTATGAACCATCCAACAGTTATAACATATAATGACTAATTATGAACCATCCAACAGTTATAACATATAAATGACTAATTATGAACCATTCAACAGTTATAACATATAAATTTACTAATTATGAACCATCCAACAGTTATAACATATAATGACTAATTATGAACCATTCCAACAGTTATAACATATAATGACTAATTATGAACCATCCAACAGTTATAACATATAATGACTAATTATGAACCATCCAACAGTTATAACATATAATGACTAATTATGAACCTTTCAACAGTTATAACATATAATGACTAATTATGAACCATCCAACAGTTATAACATATAATGAATGACTAATTATGAACCATTCAACA
>JAPXFY010000026.1:7558993-7566493 GCA_030674185.1 Monoplex corrugatus | reverse complement strand
AGGAAAAAAAAAAAAAAAAGGAAAATAAAACCAAGCATACATGTTAAGGCATTCGCGCACATAATCTAAGGAGATGCCCCTGGCGTTGACCACTCCGTCTAATCTATCACACAGGGGATTAAAAAAAAACATACCAGAATAAATTTTAAACACGCCTAAGGACATTAAAACATCTATAAAAACGGGCCCAAAATACCTAAAATCGCCTCCGCCCCACCACACTTCCCTAGAGCCAAAAATGCATGGGGGAGGGGGAGAGAGAGGGGAGACTTCTTGTACCATTAGCACTAACATGGAGGAAGAGGGAGAGAGGGGGAGACTTCTTGTATCATTAGCACTAACATGGGGGAGGGGGAGAGAGAGGGGAGACTCTTGTACCTTAGCACTAACATAGGGAGGGAAGAGGGGAGACTTCTTGTACCATTAGCACTAACATGGAGGGGAGAGGGGAGATTTGATCATTAGCACTACAGAGGAGGGAGAGAGGGGAGACTTCTTGTACCATTAGCACTAACATGGGAGAGAGGGGAGACTTCTGTACATAGCACAAAGGGGGAGGAGAGAGGGGAGACTTCTTGTACCATTAGCACTAACATGGAGAGAGGGGAGAGAGGGGGAGACTTCTTGTACCATTAGCACTAACATGGAGAGAGAGGGGAGACTTCTTGTACCATTAGCACTAACATGGGGGAGGGGAGAGAGAGGGGGAGACTTCTTGTACCATTAGCACTAACATGGAGGGAGGGGAGAGAGGGGGAGACTTCTTGTACCATTAGCACTAACATGGAGGGAGGGGGAGAGAGGGGGAGACTTCTTGTACCATTAGCACTAACATGGAGGGAGGGGAGAAGAGGGGGAGACTTCTTGTACCATTAGCACTAACATGGGGGAAGGGGGAGAGAGAGGGAGAGACTTCTTGTACATTAGCACTAACATGGGGGAGGGGGAGAGAGAGGGGAGACTTCTTGTACCATTAGCACTAACATGGGGGAGGGGAGAGAGAGGGGAGACTTCTTGTACCATTAGCACTAACATGGGGGGAGGGGAGAGAGAGGGGAGACTTCTTGTACCATTAGCACTAACATGGAGGGAGAGGGGAGGGAGGGGGAGAGATAGGGAGATTCTGTACATTAGCACAATGGGGGAGAGGGGAGAGAGAGGGGAGACTTTTTGTCCATTAGCACTAACATGGGGGGAGGGGAGAGAGGGGAGACTTGTACCATTAGCATAACAAGGAGGGAGAGAGGAGACTTCTTGTACCATTAGCACTAACATGGGGAGGAGAGAGAGGGGAGACTTCTTGTACCATTAGCACTAACATGGGGGAGGTGGAGAGAGAGGGGGAGACTTCTTGTACCATTAGCACTAACATGGGGGAGGGGAGGGAGGGAGAGAATGGGGAGACTTCTTGTACCATTAGCACTAAACACAAATAGGGGAGGAGGAGAACAGCTGTTCATTTGCACCTACATGAGGGTAGTAGAGATGGGAGGATGGTAGATTCTCGATCATTAGCAGTAAACACCAATGGATGTGGAGAAACATCATTCGCTGACCTACAGCAGTGCCCTCGTGACACATAGATACACGACAACGAACTTATGAAACACGATTGACCACCACTCCTGTACTAAAGGCCACACCGAACACACACAGAACATGACACACACACTCACACACACCTTTCTACACACACACATTCACACAAACACTCACACCCAAAGCACACTACTGCAACACACGACACACACTCTCTCTCTCTCTCCACATTCACACTCACTAACTACCACATCTCATACACACACACACACTCCCCACACACACACACACACACACACACACACAACAAACCCCACACACACCACAACACACACACAACCACACAACAACACAAAACAATCACACATACACACATTCACTAACACTCACACATCACCACATACAAACACACACACTTACATACACACAAACACACACACACAAACATACACACACACAAACACACACACATACATACATTCACAAATTCACCCACACATACACATACACTCACACATTCACAACATTCACACACACACACACACACACACACACACACACACACACATACACACACACACACATACACACATACACCAAAAATGGATTTGCTACACAATTTTCCTGGACACAGTTTCTTCGTTGCTGTGGGATCTTTAACCCTTTGACTCTTGCACCCTATTTATCAACTGCAAAAACTAACCTTTTGACTCCCTCACCCTATCCATCAGCTTCCCGCAGGAAGCTGGTGGATAGGGTGAGGGAGTCAAAGAGTTAAGTTTTTGCTTGCTAGCATGGTTGACAATGCAGGATGCTGGTGGACAAGGTAAGGGAGTGAAAGGGTTAAGTTTTTGTTTGCTAGCATTGTTGACAATGCAGGATGCTGGTGGACAAGGTGAGGGAGTCAAAGGGTTAAGTTTCTGCTTTGCTAGCATGGATGACAACACAGGATGCTGGTGGACAGGGTAAGGAGTCAAAGGGTTAAGTTTTTTATTTGCTAGCATTGTTGACAATACAGGATGCTGGTGGACAGTGTGAGGGAGTCAAAGGGTTAAGATTGGCGAGGTGCACAGTGCACATGATACCTCAGTCTTTCGTCTCAAACCATTCAAAAGGGGGCTGGGCCGCATCCAGGTCACGACTGCTCGATTCCCTTCTGCTGTCACCGTTTACCTTTTTATAGAAATATAATTACGTTGTCTATAGAAAAGATAGACAACATTAATTTTATAGGCCGTTTTATGAGGAAGGGGGATTTGGAGCACCTGGTCACAACGGGAAAGCTGGAGGGAAAGAGAGCACCGGGTAGACCCAGGGAGAGAATGCTGGACGGACTTGCAGAGTGGCTGGGGATGAGGAGGGTGGGGGAGATGCTAGGGGCAACGAGAGATAGAGACGGTTGGAAGTCCATGGTCGCCAACGCCATGCGGCAGGGCACTTGATGATGATGATGATGATGATCAGGGCTAGAACCCGCGCAGACAAATACTGAATTCTGGAGGCAGACACAAGAAGATCGTTCATAAGGAAGATGAGGAAAAGACAGGCAACATTTATAGGCCATTTTACGAGGAAAGGGGAATTAGAGCACCTGGTCACAACAGGAAAGGTTGAGGGAAAGAGAGCAGCAGGCAAACCCCACGGAGAAAAATATTGAACGGACTTGCAGGGTGGCTGGGGACGGAGAGGGTGGAAGATGTGCTTGCGGCACCAAGGGATAGATACATATGGAGGGCCATCATCGCCAACGCCGTGCGGCAAGGCACTTGATGATGATGATGATGACGACGACGACGACGACGATGATGACGATGATGATGATGATGATGATGATGATGATGATGATGATGATGATGATGATGATGGTGATGATGATGATGATGATGATGATGATGGTGATGATGATGATGATGATGATGATGATGATGATGATGATGAATAATTCTGAATACTAAACATAAAATATTGAAATCTAAGCACTGAACACTGGATACCGAATACCAAAATAGTCAACACCAAATCAACACTTACTTCTTCATGCATCCCAAATTGTGGCCGCTTTATTCAGCAAATCGTGTTTTTGTACTCCTAGTTCCTTTGGGTATCCAATAATGGCGGGTATATATCCTACACAGTTTTGGAGGTCTGTTCTTTCTTCTGATACCCTAAAGTGAAAGCACAGTGCGTGTACCACTTGGTAAGTCCACATTTGTCTTGTTGTGTCAAACAGTGGCCACAGTCTCTTCATTCAACACATACCAACACCAGCCAGCTCATTGGTTCTTTGTAACAGAGCTGTGGATTTGAGATCTGATTTAATCGGGTTTAATCCCAGCCTGCAAGCATTAAAAACTGGTCTGTCTTCTGCCTGTCTTAACCCTTTGACTCCCGCACACTATCCACCAACTGCAAAAACCTTAACCCTTTGACTCCCGCAGCCTATCCACCAACTGCAAAACCTTAACCCTTTGACTCCCGCACACTATCCACCAACTGCAAAACCTTAAGCCTTTGACTCTCGCACTCTTTCCACCAGCTTCCTGCAGGAAGCTGGTGGATAGGGTGAGGGAATCAAAGGGTTAAGTTTTTGCAGTTGGGAAATAGAGTTCGGGAAGCGAAAGGGTTAATGCATACTTTCGTCTTTTTCCCTCATAAACTGAGGCCGGTTTATTAATCACACATTTTGTGTAACAACACTACGCCTTTCAGGTATCCAAAACTGGCGAGTACATTTCACGTAATCCTATTATGCCTATCCTGTTTTCTGGTGGCCCAAAATATGTCTACAGAAACAACATCCATCATTTTATAAGAGCCCTGTCGTTCGTCTTGTATTTAATGTTTTCTTTACATTTTTTTTATAACTTTAATATCATCATCATCATCAAGTGCCCTGCCGCATGGCTGTGGCGATCATGGCCCTCCACATGAA
Source organism: Monoplex corrugatus (assembly GCA_030674185.1). Classification (NCBI taxonomy): domain Eukaryota; kingdom Metazoa; phylum Mollusca; class Gastropoda; order Littorinimorpha; family Ranellidae; genus Monoplex; species Monoplex corrugatus. The sequence goes on along the minus strand of JAPXFY010000026.1, from coordinate 7,562,022 downwards.
TCTTTCCACTGTCGCTGCAAGTATATCTCCCACCCTCTCTGTCTTCAGCCACCCTGAAAGTCCGTCCACTATTTTCTCCCTGGGTCTACCTGGTGTTCTCTTTCCCTCCAGCTTTCCTGTTGTGACCATGGTGCTCTAATTCCCCTTTCTTCATAGAATGGCCTATAAATGTTACTCGTCTTTTCCTGATCTTCTTATTAATTAATGTCCTTTTTTGTGTGTCTGCCTCCTTTAAGACTGACTCGTTTGTTTTCTTTGCTGTCCATAGAACTCTCAACATTCTTCTTAGAAACCCATTTCAGTTGCCTCAATTTTGTTCTGACTTTACGTATTGACTGTCCACGTCTCACAGCTGTACAACATTATCGGTTTTTATCTCACATTCAAGAACTGTCTTCCTGGTGTTAATTGATAGGTATTTGTTGTTAAGAACGCTTTTAAAGCTTTTATTTTAACATGCGCTAGTTATATGTGTGTACAGTAGCAAAGAACTAGCCATGCCACAATTCAGTGGGCCCTTGAGTAATAAAAATGTTTCGAAGTTCAAAGTTTGCATCACTAACGGAGGAACGAACATCTCTCAACATGTTCTTTAACCCTTTGGCTCCCGCACCTTGTCCACCTGCATCCTGCTTTGTCAACCATGCTAGAAAAGCAAAAACTTAACCCTTTGACTCCCTCACCTTTTCTACCAGCTTCCTGCAGGAAGCTGGTAGAAAAGGTGAGGGAGTCAAAGGGTTAAGTTTTTGCAGTTGGTAGATAGGGTGCGGTAGTCAAAGGGTTAAGGAGTCTGCTGTTCCAGTACTAATGTCTCACATCCTGCAAATACAAGCATAGCATTTGATAAGAAGTTGTTCGATGCTGAGCGATTCATCACAACCAAAGTCCTCTAGAGCGATACATACACGTAGCAGTAACGCCACGTAGGCGTACCCGTGTCGTAAATCCTGCATCACAAGCGGCCAATTTAGTCCACCCTTGGCTTGCTCCCCAAAACGGTTGATGTACTCAACACAACTCTATGAACTACCCTGTTCTTGGCGTCCCGAAGAAAACGTCGGTCTATTAACAACAGAAGTGATGTAGCTCTGTGCATGTAAGGCCTAGTTCCGTCCTCGTTTCATCACAGATACGTAAAATCCACAATTATCCCAAAAATGTCTGATGTATTCGACACAATCTTGTAGACCACTGCTTCATGTTTTAGCCAGTGTCCCAAAGACGTGAACAGGGTCGACAAGCGCTATATGTGTAGTAAGCTCTGTGTATAGGCTTGCTTTTTTCCTTTCCATTCTTGCATCACAAACTTTTTTTTTCTTCCTGGCTAACACACCGCCACAGGCACACTGCTTTGTCAACACATTAAAGCACGCTCAGCAAGGTCCAAGTCCCCGGCCTCTTCCGTACGGCTATAGCTTACGTAGGCTAACCTTCACACCCCCACACCCACACCCACACCCCACCCCCGTCCCTAACCCTTCATCCCCACAACACACACACACACACACACACACACACACACACACACACACGCACGCACGCACACACACACACACACACACACACACACACACAACGTCGAAATATCACTTATAGTGAAAAGACGTTAAATCAAGCAAAGAACGAACACACACACACACACACACACAGACACACACACAACACACACACACACACACACACACACACACACACACACATACACACACACACACACACACACACACACAACACACACACACACACACACACACACACACAACACACACACACACACACACACACACAACACACACACACACACACACACACACACACAAACAAAACACACCAGTTTCTACCTGGTTATAAAATTCTCCAGCACACTGTCGTCGTCGGTTTCTTTCGCACCTGACTCACAAACCACTTTTGACTTTCACAGCTGATGCATACCACGTTCTCTCCGAACGGACGACAAAACATCGACCCCCCCCCCCCCCCTATCAGGTGGCAGTGTGTCAAAGGAACCCCCACCCCCTCCTCTCCCTCTCCTTCTCTTTCTCTTTCTTGTTCTTGTCCTCTTAGTCTACATTCTCATTTTATTGTATTTAACTCATTTTGATTTTAATGTGCATATCGCATTACATTTTAATCAAATTTTTCTATACCTACCAATGTTGTTTTTCAATGAGTATTGCCCTTTTTGTCCATTGTTAAAAGGCATCTGACTCTTATGATGTGCTTTTTTAACCGTACATTTTTAGAATTAGTCATAATCTCTGATATTGTGTTCGACAAAGAGGGAGGGGGAGAGAGATGAGGGGAGGGAAAGGGTGAGAGAGGGGTGAAAGAGAGAGTGAGAGAGAGAGTAAGAGTATGTGTGTCATTTGTTTATGTGTTCTTGTTCCTGTATGTATTTTAATGCGAATGCCCAAACAATTTCCCATTATGATGTTCTGGGCTAAATAAAATCTTGTATCTTTACTTATTTCTCTCTCCACCACCACCATTACCACCCCCACCCACCCCCCACCCTACCACCACCACCACCACCCCCCACCCCCCGCCACCTTGAATGTTTCCACCTGTCTCCTATTTGAAATAATTTCAGACAGGCGGGAGAGCCTGGTGGGTTTATCGTCAGACTTGCCATCGGATTGATTCGACTTCGACTCTGTCCTCAAACCCTTAACCCTTTGACTCCCGCACCCTACTACCAATTGCAAAAACTTAACCCTTTGACTCCCGCACCTTATCTACCAATTGCAAAAACTTAACCTTTGACTCCCACACCCTATCCACCAACTGCAAAAACTTAATCCTTTGACTCCCACACCCTATCCACAAACTGCAAAACTTAATCTTTGACTCCCCACCCTATCCACCAACTGCACAAACTTAACCTTTGACTCCCGCACCCTATCCACCAACTGCAAAAACTTAACCCTTTGACACGCAATCCTATCCACAACTGCAAAAACTTAACCCTTTGACACGAACCCTATCCCAACTGCAAAAACTTAACCCTTTGACTCCCGACCCTATCTACC
>JAPXFY010000026.1:7551493-7553993 GCA_030674185.1 Monoplex corrugatus | reverse complement strand
AAATCGAGAGAGAGGAGAGAGAGAGAGAGAGAGAGAGAGAGAGAGAGAGAAGGAAATCAAGAGAGAGGAGAGAGAGAGAGAGAGAAGGAAATCGAGAGAGAGGAAAGAGAGAGAGAGAGAAAAGGAAATCGAGAGAGAGGAGAGAGAGAGAGAGAGAAGGAAATCGAGAGAGAGAGAGAGAGAGAGAGAGAAGGAAATCGAGAGAAAGAAACAGAGAGAGAGAGAGAAGGAAATCGAGAGAGAGGAGAGAGAGAGAGAGAGAGAGAAGGAAATCGAGAGAGAGGAGAGAGAGAAGGAAATCGAGAGAAAGAAACAGAGAGAGAGAGAGAAGGAAATCGAGAGAGAGGAGAGAGAGAGAGAGAGAGAGAAGGAAATCGAGAGAAAGAAACAGAGAGAGAGAGAGAGAGAAGGAAATCGAGAGAGAGGAGAGAGAGAGAGAGAGAAGGAAATCGAGAGAAAGAAACAGAGAGAGAGAGAGAGAAGGAAATCGAGAGAAAGAAACAGAGAGAGAGAGAGAGAAGGAAATCGAGAGAAAGAAACAGAGAGAGAGAGAGAGAAGGAAATCGAGAGAAAGAAACAGAGAGAGAAGGAAATCGAGAGAAAGAAACAGAGAGAGAGAGAGAGAAGGAAATCGAGAGAAAGAAACAGAGAGAGAGAGAGAGAAGGAAATCGAGAGAAAAAAACAGAGAGAGAGAGAGAGAAGGAAATCGAGAGAGAGACAGACAGACAGACAGACAGACAGACAGACAGAACGACACACAGACTGAGAAAGAGAGAGAAGCAGAAACAGAAATAGACAGAGACAGACAGACAGAAATGGACAGACAGAGAAAGACAGAAAGAGGATGAGACAGACAGAGAAACAGAGTGACAGACAGACAGACAGACAGACAGACAGGCAAGCAAAAAGACTTCTGACGATTCCCCCCCCCCCCCAAATCAGCCTTATGAGGAGTGTTCTGAGCTTACTGTTTTTGTACTTTGTATCTGCTTCTATGCTAAGCTGAATGGGTAGCGCAAACTGTGTTAGATTTGAGAAGTTCTATACAACATGGGAGATAATTCTCAAGAGTCACGTCCTTTGATTAATATCATAAAAATTCTCCCTGCTTCCCTCTTATTTCTTTGGCATTATGCGGCAGGCCAAGCAAGCCCTTAGGTCGGTCAACCCAGGAAAGATTAAAATTAACAAGCCAACAAGAGAAAGCGACGGTTTTGTCGTCTCCAATAGCAAGGTGCAGACGTTTCTAGTTCATCCGAACAACAATGGGAGGCCTTTCACATTGGCTACGGCTGTCCTATACGAGCGTACTAGTATAGCACGAGTGTCCTGTCACTCAGTGGCTTTCTCTCACACACACACACACACACAACACAGGGGCGCGTGCGCTTGCACACATACGCACGCACGCACACGCGCACACACATAAATATAGATTATATGAATGTATTGTGTGTGTATATACATATACAGATATATATGTATACACATATATATATTTAAATATATACATATATATATGTACATATGTATATATATATATCGGTATATGTATATACACATATACATATATATATATATACACAATACATTTATAATTATTCATATTTATACACGCGCACATACACACACACACACACACATACACACACACACACACACACACACACACACATACACACACACACATACACACAATATCACCCGTCTAATATCACTTATAGTGAAAAAGACGTTAAATCAAGCAAACGAACGAACGAACATACACACAAACACACACACACAAACACACACACATACACACACATACACACACATACACACAAACACAAACACAAACACACACACATACACACACACATTCACACACACACATACACACACATACACACACACACACACCACACGCACATACACACAAACACACACACACACCACACACAATACACACAAACACACACACAAACACACATACATACACATGCAGACACTTATATTTTAATCATAATTAACCCTTGGACTCCCACATCCTATCCATCAACTGCAAAAACTTAACCCTTTGAATCGCTCACCTGGTGGATAGGGTGAGGGAATCAAAGGATGAAAAATAAAACAGCATGCAGTTATCCTTCAGGTATGAAATTGTTGGATCTCGATATTGTTCGTCAAATTATTTGTTTTTTGTTTACTTGATTATGTGTGTGTGTGTGTGTGTGTGTGTGTGTGTGTGTGTGTGTGTGTGTGTGTGTGTGTGTGTGTGTGTGTGTGTGTGTGTGTGTGTGTGTGTGTGTGGTGTCTGTGTGTCTGTGTGATTTTTTCCCCTATTGTTTCATGGTCACAACGAGAAAGCTGGAGGGAAAGAGAGCACCAGGTAGACCCAGGGAGAGAATGCTGGACGGACTTGCAGAGTGGCTGGGGATGAGGAGGGTGGGGGAGATGCTGGGGGCAACGAGAGATAGAGATGGTTGGAAGTCCATGGTCGCCAACGCCATGCGGCAG
>JAPXFY010000026.1:7531493-7533993 GCA_030674185.1 Monoplex corrugatus | reverse complement strand
ATATTACCACCTTCTGGAAATTCTGTGCTATACCCCTGTGAGGATACCAGGGGCTCTTTCAGTATAAACAGTATCCCCCATCTTCTGGAAATTCTGTGCTAGAAATTTCCTCTTTTCTGTCACTCTCTTTGTTTCTTTCTTCCTCCTTTACTTCCTGTCATTTCTTCCTATCAGTTTCTGCCTTGCTGGTCCATTCACCTGTATGTGTTCGATAAAGTCTTCCATACTTTCTCTTTGGATTGATAATTGGGTACATGTAATCAGCGCATTTTTGGCTCTAGGGAAGTGAGATATGCGGAAGCAATTTTAGGTAATTTAGGCTACATCAAGGCTGTAAATATTTCAAAACATACATAATACTTCAATAGCGAAAAAGAAAAAAAAAAGTACACATATCAATGCATTTGCGCACACAATCTAAGAAGATGCCCCTGGCGTTGACCACTCCGTCCAATTTATCGCACAGAGGATTTGAAAAACACACCCGACTACAATTTTAAACCTAATTGAGGACACTGAAACACGCATAAAAACGGGCCTAAAATACCTAAAATTGCTTTCGCATATCTCATTTCCCTGGAGCCAAAAATGCACTTAGTTCATGCACCCAATTATCAATCCTAAAAAGAGAAAGTACGAAAGACTTTATCAAAGACATACAGGTGAATGGACCAGCAAGGCAGACAATGATAGGAAGAAATGACAGAAAGCAAAAGGAACAAGGTAGAAACAAAGTGAGTGACAGAAAAGAGGAAATTTCTAGCGCAGACTTTCCAGAAGGTGGGGGATACTATTTATACTGAAAGAGCCCCCAGTATCCTCACAGGTGTATAGCACAGAATTTCCAGAAGGTGGGGGATACTATTTATACTGAAAGAGCCCCAGTATCCTCACAGGGGTATAGCACAGAATTTCCAGAAGGTGGGGGATACTATTTATACTGAAAGAGCCCCCAGTATCCTCACAGGGGTATAGCACAGAATTTCCAGAAGGTGGGGGATACTATTTATACTGAAAGAGCCCCCGGTATCCTCACAGGGGTATAGCACAGAATTTCCAGAAGGTGGGGGATACTATTTATACTGAAAGAGCCCCCGGTATCCTCACAGGGGTATAGCACAGAATTTCCAGAAGGTGGGGATACTATTTGTACTGAAAGAGCCCCTGGTATCCTCACAGGGGTATAGCACAGAATTTCCAGAAGGTGGGGATACTATTTGTACTGAAAGAGCCCCTGGTATCCTCACAGGGGTATAGCACAGAATTTCCAGAAGGTGGGGATACTATTTGTACTGAAAGAGCCCCAGGTATCCTCACAGGAGTACAGCACAGACTTTCCAGAAGGTGGGAATGTTATTTATACTAAAAGAGCCCCCGGTATCTTCACAGGAGTATAACACAGAATTTCCAGAAGGTGGGGATACTATTTATACTGAAAGAGCCCCCAGCGTTCACACGGGAGTGGGGGTGGGGGTGGGGGAAGGGGGGAGGGGGGGGGGCTCAGTGACTCAAAACTTGTTTTGGAGGCTTAGCAATACAGAAGGACGATTTATCATTCATAACAAACAGCTTGTGTCACCGTGACCTACTTTCAAGAAGCGTGTGTCATTTCAAACCACCCTATCCGGATATTACTCGAGAGTTCAGATAACGCCTTAACCCTTTAACACCCGCACCCTGTCACCAGTATCCTGCATTGTCAACCATGCTAGCAAAGCTAAAAAAATTAACCCTTTGAATCCTTGCATGAACCTGGTGGATAGGGCGAGGGTGTCAAAGGGTTAAGGGGGTCAAAGGGTTAAGGGAGTCAAAGGGTTAAGTGTTACGTTTTTGCAGTTGGTGGATAGGATGCGGGAGCCAGAGGGTTAACATATATGTCATGTTTTTGTTCTATTTCTTTTTGGGGTGGGGTGGGGGTGGGAGAGGAAGAACAAATGTGACCCCCCACCACGAAATCAGTCTTAACTAGCATTTTGGGCATTTTGAGATATACATATCACTGGAAAGTGTACATTCTGCTGATTATTTTGGTACTTAAATAAAGCTTGTACTAAATAAAATGTGGAAGTTATGTATGTTTAAAGTCATTAAGTTGTATGACGGCCATTTTGAGAAAACGGCCTCTAAAGTTTTTTGTGCTTCTACACATTTCGTTTAATTTCTTATTTGGTGGCTTTGACAGTTTGTTTCTAATTTTTGCTGTCATTAACTGAAAGGTGCACCAAAGAGCTTTCCATCAGTATATTACATGTGCAGGTACTATACAGGTTACGGTTCATAATAAGAGATAAAAATAGATACTTTTGGTAGGAAACTGCGTTCTTTCTGCTGCGATCAGTGCATTGAAATACCGATTTAAATTGTTTAAATAATATTTTTTTCAAGAAAATAAATGTCTGTGGGGGATAGATTATAGTCTACAGAAATCAATTTTGAGAAAAAGTCAAAACACCCCAGACAGACCCTCAGTCACCTTTTCAGCTCCTAGTGCTGTTCGACT
>JAPXFY010000026.1:7518993-7528993 GCA_030674185.1 Monoplex corrugatus | reverse complement strand
TCGGCCGCAAAGCGTGAAATGGACTGAAGTACCTTGGAGTGAATTTCTAAGCTGGTCCCCGTACCTCTGTTAAGATCGCCATCACATACATGAGAGGGGACTGCCCGCACTGAATCCCCCGGGTGCCCTGTATTCATTAAAACTGGCCACCTCACTGTCCCATCTTAACATCGTTGTTGTTCTGGCGGTGTCAGTATAGGAAAAGACCTACCCCTCCCTTTCCCCACTTCCCTGGGATGGTCATCAACGTCGGCCATGTCATCTGAGGTGGGTGTCGACGTAAAAACTGAACCAAACCAAACCAACTGTGTTTTGTTGTGTGGTGTTGTGTTGTGTGGTGTTGTGTTTGTGTTTGTGTTGTGTTGTGTTGTGTTGTGTTGTGTTGTGTTGTGTTGTGTTGTGTTGTGTTGTGTTGTGTTGTGTTGTGTTGTGTTGTGTTGTGTTGTGTTGTGTTGTGTTGTGTTGTGTTGTGTTGTGTTGTGTTGTGTTGTGTTGTGTTGTGTTGTGTTGTGTTGTGTTGTGTTGTGTTGTGTTGTGTTGTGTTGTGTTGTGTTGTGTTGGTGTTGTGTTGTGTTGTGTTGTGTTGTGTTGTGTTGTGTTGTGTTGTGTTGTGTTGTGTGTTTGTACTTCATGGTATGGCGTTGTGTTGTGTTGTGTTGGGTTGGGTTGGGTTGGGTTTGTTGTGTTGTGTTGTGTTGTGTTGTGTTGGGTTGGGTTGGATAGGGTTGGATTGGGTTGGGTAGGGTTGGGTTGGGTTGAGTTGGGTTGGGTTGGGTTGGGTTGGGTTGGGTTGTGTTGTACTTCATGGTATGGAGTTGTGTTGTGTTGTGTTGTGTTGTGTTGTGTTTTGTTGGGTTGGGTTGGGTTGGGTTGGGTTGGGTGGGTAGGTTGGATGTGGGTTGGGTTGGGTAGGGTTGGGTTGGGTTGGGTTGGGTTGGTTGGGTTGTACTTCATGGTATGGAGTTGTGTTGTGTTGTGTTCTGTTGTACTTCATGGTATGATGTTGTGTTGTGTTTGTGTTGTGTTGTGTTGTGTTGTGTTGTGTTGTGTTGTGTTGTGTTGTGTTGTGGTGTGGTGTTGTGGAGTTCCATCTAGGATTGAGACTGTGTGACAGGGTTGTACTCTACGCTTACTATCATAATATATCCTGGCGTCAACCAGGCCCAAGAGATACAGACACCTGTGATGCTGGTCAGAAGATTTGAGCAACACCCTCAATGACGCATCCGTGAAGTGGATGAGACTCGACTGTGTGGTTCCAGTCTTCCCAATGAGCCCATAGCACGCCCAACTCTGGGTAGGAGCCGGTTACAGCCGAAAAATCCCACAATGATTTTTGATGGTACTGATGGGGATTCGAACCCACAACCTTCCAGTCGGTATCCGTTGCGTTAACCACTACACCACGGCGACTGGTTGTTGTTGTTGTGTTGTTGCTGTTGTTGTTGTTGTTGTTGCTGTTGTTGTTGTTGTTGCTGCTGTTGTTGTTGTTGTTGTTGTTGTTGTTGTTGTTGTTGTTGATGTTGGAGTTTATTGGGTTCGAACCAACAACCATTAGCGTGTGAATCCAACAGTCAACCAACTGAGCTACTGAGTCCCGCTGTGAGCCTAAGATTGATTGATTTGGTTCAGCTTTTACGTCGACACCCACCTCAGGTGATACGGTCGACGGGGATAACCATCCACCAGAACACCAACGATGTTGAGATGGGACAGTAAGAAGGCCAGTTTTAATTGTGACCCCCCACCACGAAATCAGTCTTAACTAGCATTTTGGGCATTTTGATATATACTTATCACTGGAAAGTGTACATTCTGCTGATTATTTTGGTACTTGAATAAAGCTTGTACTCAAAAAAATATAGAATTTATGTATGTTTAAAGTCATTAAGTTGTATGACGGCCATTTTGAGAAAACGGCCTCTGAAGTTTTTGTGTGCTCTCCAACACATTTTCCTTAAATTTCTTTATTTGGTGGCTTTGACCCAGTTTGTTTCTAATTTTCGCTGTCATTATCTGAAAGGTGCACCAAAGAGCTTTCTGTAGAATATTGCATGTGCGGGTACTGTACAGGTTACGGTTCATAATAAGAGACAAAAATAGGTACTTTTGGTTGGAAATTGCGTTCTTTCTGCTGCGATCAGTGCATTAAAATACCATTTTAGATTGATTGATAATATTTTTTCAAGAAAAAAATGTCTGTGGGGGATAGATTATAGTCTACAGAAATCAATTTTGAGAAAAAGTCAAAACACCCCAGATAGACCCTCAGTCACCTTTTCAGCTCCTAGTGCTATTCGACTGACTGCTAGTTAAGACTGATTTCGTGGTGGGGGGTCACAATTAACTAAATGTAGCGCACCACGGGACTCAAACCCACAACCATTAGCATGTGAATCCGACCGCTAAAACCAACTGAGCTACTGAGACCCGCAAGGGACAGACAGACAGACAGGATTCATCATCATCATCATCAGGTGCCCTGCCGCATGGCGTTGGCGACCATGGACTTCCAACCATCTCTATCTCTCGTTGCCCCTAGCATCTCCCCCACCCTCCTCATCCCCAGCCACTCTGCAAGTCCGTCCAGCATTCTCTCCCTAGGTCTACCTGGTGCTCACTTTTCCTCCAGCTTTCCCGTTGTGACCAGGTGCTCCAAATCCCCCTTCCTCATAAAATGGCCTAGAAATGTTGCCTGTCTTTTCCTAATCTTCCTTATGAGTGATCTACTTGTGTCTGCCTCCATCAAGACTGTCTCGTTTGTTTTCTTTTCTGTCCATGGAACTCTCAACATTCTTCTGAGAAACCACATCTCGGCTGCCTCAATATTGATCTGGCTTTGCTTGTTGACTGTCCACGCCTCGCATCCGTACAGCAGTATTGGTTCTATATAACATTCAAGGACTCTCTTTCTGATGTTAATTGATAGGCATTTGTTGGTAAGAATGCTTGTCATCTTCTTGAATGCTGTTTTGGCTTGTCCGATTCTGCCAGCTATTTCCGATGTGCATTTGCCGTACAGGCAGGATTACACAGAAATTTTAGACTGGATGGGAAAGTCAGTCCCTTTTCTTGTTGGTCTGTGGCTACCTGGTCAACGAGGCGTGAAACCTGCCATCGCTTGGCGGGGTGTCAAGGCACTGGGTGTCTTATTAACATAGTGTACTTGCACCCTGTGTCTGAGCCTTAACATACCCTGTCAACAGTCCATTGCGGACGCGGGACCCAGCAGCTCAGTTGGTTTGAGCATCGGGTTCACATGCTAACGGTTGTGGGTTCGAATCCCGGGGTGCGCTACATTAAAACTCTCCTTCTCACTGTCCCATCTTAATTAACATCCAAAACAAGTGCGACTGCCCGCGCCCAAGCAAACAGGAACCAGAAGAACAAGAAAACCAATGTAAGCGCGTATCCAACAAAACAAAACAAAACAAGCGCAAACCTTCGGCCAACCAGCCTCTGTCAAGCGCAAACGCACGGTCACAAACAGATCACAAACACCAAACAATGGATAATAAAAACAGGACTAAAAACTTCCCTGCCGCCTCGTCCAGTGGGTAAGAAGGGGATCATTGTTGTTCTGATGGTGTCAGTATAGGATTAGATATGTCCCCCACATTAAAACTGACCTTCTCACTGTCCCATCTTAATTAACATCATTGTTGTTCTGGTGGTGTCAGTATAGGATTAGATAAACCCCCCTTCCCCCACTTCCCTGGGATGGTTATCCCCGTCGGCCATATCACCTGAGGTGGGTGCGACGTAAAATGAACTAAACTAAACCAAACCATTGTGGACGCGGGCCCCAGCAGGTCAGTTGGTTTGAGCGTCGGATTCACATGCTAACGGTTGTGGGTTCGATTCCCGGGGTGCGCTGCATTAAAACTCTCCTTCTCACTGTCCCATCTTAATTAACATCATGTTGTTCTGATGATGTCAGTATAGGATTAGATATGTCCCCCACATTAAAACTGACCTTCTCACTGTCCATCATAACATCATTGCTGTTCTGGTGGTGTCAGTATAGGATTAGATATGTCCCCCACATTAAAACTGACCTTCTCACTGTCCATCTTAACATCATTGTTGTTCTGGTGGAGTCAGTATAGGATTAGATATGTCCCCCCACATTAAAACTTACCTCACTGTCCCATCTTAACATCATTGCTTTCTGATGGAGTCAGTATAGGATTAGATATGTCCCCATATTAAAACTGACCTTCCACTGTCCCATCTTAACATCATTGCTTTTCTGTGGTGTCAGTATAGGATTAGATATGTCCCCCATTTCCCCACTTCCCATGTTATTCGCGTCGGCATCATATGGATTAGATTGTCGACAGTAAAAACGACCTCACTATCAAAAACACATTGTGGGATAGGTGGAGCGTTAGGTTAGATACAACCTGCCTTAGAGGCCCATGGCCCATTTGATCCATTGACGGGACGGGATTTTTTTCTCTCTGACCTTTCACCCCCCACCTTGTCATCTTATCGATGGTTAACCCCCTTTGACTCCCCACTCTGTCCCTGGCATCCTGGGGAAGTAGCCAAACCAGTGCGTGGGAACTACAGGGAAGCGCAAAGAACCATTTTTCCTGATTAACCTTATCCACACTCTTCTAGATTGATAGCCCATCACAAAGCAAACTAAGATTCCACCACTTCCTGCAGGAAGCTGGTGGATAGGGTGAGGGAATCAAAGGTTAATTTTTTTGCAGTTAATAGATAGGGTGCGGTAGTCAAAGGGTTTAAGTGGTGTATGGTCTAGGTGTTAGTCTTTTGGACGAGATGATAGGCTGAGGTCCTGTTTCCAGCATGCAATGCACTCTTCGCACGTTAAAGATCCCACGACAACGAAAGAGTTTCCCCTGGTAAAATTGTTGTCTTTAAATCCACTTTCAAAGGAAAATGAAAAATAGAAATTAAAAATTGGTGGCGCGGTACTGTGGCGACGCGTTCTCCCTGGGAAGAGCAGTCTGAACTTCAGATGATAAATCCATTCTGACGACAAAGACATCCAAAAACAACCAGTCGTCGTGGTGTAATGGTTAACGCAACGGACTACTGACTGGAAGGTTGCGGGTTCGAATCCCCGTCAGTCTCTTCAAAAATCATTGTGGGATTTTTCGGCTCTAACCGGCTCCTATAAGAAGCTGGTGGATAGGGTGAGGGAGTCAAAGGGTTAATTTTGTTGCAGTTGATGGATACAATTAATTAAACAACTGAATAAATTCAAATGCCTTGCCAGCATTTTCCCCCAAACACGGAAGATTCATCATACAGATCAAAACCAGAATCCAGAATCCAGAAAGTCAATGTGGTGTGTGTGTGTGTGTGTGTGTGTGTGTGTGTGTGTGTGTGTGTGTGTGTGTGTGTGTGTGTGTGTGTGTGTGTGTGTTCTTTCTTTCAAAGACGGCGCGCGCACGCGCGCGCACACACACCAACACACCCCCACACCACACACACACACACACACACACACACACACACACACACAAACACACACATACGACAAAAAAAGTGAACAGAGAGAAAGGAAAGAGAAAGAAGAAACAAGAGAGGGAGGAGAGAATGGAGAGAAGAGAAAGAGAGAGAAAGAACAGAAGAAAGGACAGAGAAAGGAAAAGAGAGAGAAAGAGAGAGGACAGAGCAGAAAGAGAGGAAGAGAAGAAGAAACAGAGAGAGAGAGAAAGAGAGAAGGGAGAAGACAGAGAGAGAAAGAGAGACAGGCAGAGAGAAATGGAGAGACAGAAAGAAGAGACAGAGAGACAGAAGAGACGAGGGACAGAAGAGAGGAAAAGGAGAGAGAAAGGAGAGCGAGGGACGAGGACAGAGAGAGAGAAAGAGAAGAGAAGGGAGAGAGAGGACGAGGACAGAGAAGAGAGAGAAGACAGACAGAGACAGAGGACGAGACAGAGAGACAGAGACAGAGACAGAGACAGAGACAGAAGACAGAGACAGAACAGAACGAGACAGACAGAGAAGAGACAGACAGACAGAGACAGACAGACAGAGACGAGACAGACAGACAGAGACAGAGAGCAGACAGACAGAGACAGACAGACAGAGACAGAGACAGACAGACAGAGACAGAGACGAGACAGACAGACAGACAGAGACAGACAGACAGAGACAGAGACAGAACAGAGACGAGACAGACAGACAGAGACAGAGACAGACAGACAAGACAGAGACAGACAGACAGAGACAGACAGACAGACAGAGACAGAGACAGACAGACAGAGACAGAACAGACAGAACAGAGACAGAGACAGACAGACAGAGACGAGACAGACAGACAGAGACAGGAGACAGAACAGAGAGACAGAGACAGACCAGAGACAGAACAGACAGAGACAGAGACAGACAGAGATAGACAGCGAGACAGAGACAGACAGACAGAGACCGAGACGGACAGAGACAGAGACAGACAGACAGACACAGACAGACAGAACAGACAAGACAGAGAGACAGAGACAGAGAGACAGAGACCGAGAGAAAGAAGAAAAGGTGGGAGAGAGGCAGAGAGTATGACGGAGAAACGTACGTGTCTGATGCAATGGCACTGTAAGACTAATCAATCGGGGAAAAGAGTGCATCATATTATTAATGTATTGATCCAGTTCACGTTGGCATGGCTGCTGATGTTCACAATGGCATTAAAAATGGGAGGTAGTGGGTTTTTCGTCCGCTACCCTGTTATATAGAATCAATACTGTTGTACGGATGCGAGGCGTGGACAGTCAACAAACAAAACCAGAACAAGATTGAGGCAGCCGAGATGTGGTTTCTCAGAAGAATGTTGAGAGTTCCATGGACAGCAAAGAAAACAAACGAGACAGTCTTGATGGAGGCAGACACACAAGTAGATCACTCATAAGGAAGATTAGGAAAAGACAGGCAACATTTATAGGCCATTTTATGAGGAAGGGGGATTTGGAGCACCTGGTCACAACGGGAAAGCTGGAGGGAAAGAGAGCACCGGTAGACCCAGGGAGAAAATGCTGGACGGACTTGCAGAGTGGCTGGGGACGGGGAGGGTGGGGGAGATGCTAGGGGCAACGAGAGATAGAGGCAGATGGAAGTCCATGATCGCCAACGCCATGCGGCAGGGCACCTGATGATGATGATGATGATGATGATGATGATGATGATGATGATGATGATGATGATGATGATGATGATGATGATGATGATGATGAGATGATGATGATGATGATGACCCTGTTGGAACAGACAGTAAAAGAAACTAACAGGTGCGGCTGTGGAGTGGGTACAACACAGACTCCCAATCAGAAGGGCTGAGGTTCGAAACTGCCTAGACACCTGTGCCTGGTGGAATAAAGGGTGGAAAATTTCCCCCTATGTTCAAGATCATAATATAATGCAGATTATCCAAGTACCTAACCCTAACCAGTCGCCGTGGTGTAGTGGTTAGCGCAACGGACTACCGACTGGAAGGTTGTGGGTTCGAATCCCCGTCAGCAGTCCTTTCAGAAATCATTGTGGGATTTTTCGGCTCTGGCCGGTTCCTACCCAGAGTTGGGCGTGCTGTGGGCTCATTAGGAAGACTGGGACCACACAGTCGAGTCTCATCCACTTCACGGATGTGTCATTGAGGGTGTTGCTCAAATCTTCTCACCAGCACAGCAGGTGTCTGTCTTTCTCGAGCCTGGTTGACGCTGGGATATATTATGATAGTAAGCATTAGACTACAGCCCTGTCACGCAGTCTCAATCCTAGATAAAACTCCATAGCGTCATGATTATCATCCTCATCGACTCAATCATCATCGCATTGTAAAAACTGTGCCAACTTCTGTGGCCATTAAGGTGGCGTAGAAAATGGGACGAAAAAAAAGATAATGAAAGATGAGCACAAAAGTAACTCCCTGAGTGCGATGATCCTAAAAAAAAAAAACTTAGAAAAAGTCCTAAACCTACCTCGTGTGTATACGCGTGCAGGCTATCAAAATATGCACGTTAAAGATCCTGTAAGTCCTGTCAGTGTCTGGCTTATGGAAAACATGAAAATACACGGCATGCACGCCTCAAGATGCAGACTGAACAACAACATAGAGAAGTGTGGTCAACTCACCTAACAGCTTGAGTTCATTGAGCTCACCTGACATTGAGTTCTCCATGCTTCACTAAAAAAAATTCTGATTACGTGTAATGGGCAGCGAGTCGAAATTTTAGAGAACAGCGGTACACATGAACGAGAGAATAGCGGTACACAGGAACGAGAAAATAGCGGTACACAGAACGAGAGAATAGCGGTAAACATAAACGGGAGAACAGCGGTACACAGGACGAGAGAATAGCGGTAAACATGAACGAGAGAATAGCGGTACACAGGAAAGAAAGAACAGCGGTACACAGGAACGAGAGAGTAACGGTAAACAGGAACGAAATGACAGACAGCTAGACAGACAGACAGCTAGACAGACACACAGACAGACAGCTAGAGAGAATAACGGTACACAGGAACGAGAGAGAACAGCGGTACACAGGAACGAGAGAATAAGCGGTACACAGGAACGAGAGAATAACGGTACACAGGAACGAGAGAGAATAGCGGTACACAGGAACGAGAGAAAACGGTACACAGGAACGATAAACAATAATAATGAGGTCCATCCCCCAGGAACATTGTCACGAATTACAGGCAGTGAATTAACTATATTGTGTCGTTATTACACGCCAAACGAGCGAGAAGATGAATAGGACAACACACAAACATCGGAGCCACAAACAAGCCTTTTCCGCTGAGATGATAACACAAGAAAAGGACCACATGTACACTGCAGTCTAAATGAAAAAAGCAAAACCTAGTAAGAAAATACGGGACTGGGGTTGGTGGGGAAGTGGATGACACTACATCAGTTTACAGGCAAACGGACACCATCATCATCATCATCACATCATCTCATCATCATCATCATCAGGTGCCCTGCCGCATGGCGTTGGCGACCATGGACTTCCAACCATCTCTATCTCTCGTTGCCCCTAGCATCTCCCCCACCCTCCTCATCCCCAGCCACTCTGCAAGTCCGTCCAGCATTCTCTCCCTAGGTCTACCTGCTGCTCTCTTTCCCTCCAGCTTTCCCGTTGTGACCAGGTGCTCCAAATCCCCCATCCCTCATAAAATGGCCTATAAATGTTGCTTGTCTTTTCCTAATCTTCCTTATGAGTGATCTACTTGTGTCTGCCTCCATCAAGACTGTCTCGTTTGTTTTCTTTGCTGTCCATGGAACTCTCAACATTCTTCTGAGAAACCACATCTCGGCTGCCTCGATCCTGCTTTGGCTTTGCTTGCTGACTGTCCACGCCTCGCATCCGTACAACAGTATTGGTTCTATATAACATTCAAGGACTCTCTTTCTGATGTTAATTGATAGGCATTTGTTGGTAAGAATGCTTGTCATCTTCTTGAATGCCGTTTTGGCTTGGCCGATTCTGTCAGCTATTTCCGATGTGCATCTGCCGTCTGATGAAATGACCGTTCCCAGGTATTTGAACTTATTAACCTGTGTCATGGACAGGAGAAAGAGAAACGGACACCAACAACAACAGAAACAACAAGCATGTAACAATATATAAAGACCATGTCCTCATAGTCGACATTTCAATAAACACCACGTAAAAGATATTATAATGATACAGTAGCCAAGACAATCTATTCTGACTGTGTACCCACTGGAAATTAAAGACATTCATTTACCACTGTACTTCAGATATGTCAAACTAACAATTACGCTGTAACCCAAATCGAACTGAATGTTTAGTCCTTCGGAAGGGGACGAAAAAACGAGACGGACCCGTGCGCCTTCTGGCTGCGCACGCTAAAGATTCAACTGCAGTTGAAAATCGTGAAGAGCAGGGCATTGCCCGGCTGCCTTGGTAAAAACAACAACAACAAAACAAAACAATGGAGAGATAGGCTGATTTCACAAGTCCCATCCCCTGAAGACCAATTAGCCTTCTTGCCTTTCCGA
>JAPXFY010000026.1:7508993-7511493 GCA_030674185.1 Monoplex corrugatus | reverse complement strand
CCACCAGCTCCAACTCTTTGTCTCACTCACCCTATCCACCAGCTCCAAACCTTTGTCTCACTCACCCTATCCACCAGCTCCAACTCTTTGTCTCACTCACCCTACCCAGAGACAAAGATAGAGAAAGACAGACAGAGAAAGAAAGAAAGCGAGACAGACAGACAGACAGGAGACATGAAAAACTGACACAGCAAGAGAGAGGAAAAGAGAGAGAGAGAGATGGACACAGACAGACAGAGAACAGACAGAGAGAAAATGCGGGGGACAAACATAGGGAGAGGAAGGACAGAGAAAGAAAGAAAGAGACAGACAGACAGAGACATGAAAAACTGACACAGCAAGAAAGAGAAAGAGAGAGAGATGGACACAGACAGACAGAGAACAGACAGAGAGAATATGCGGGGGGACAAACATAGGGAGAGGAAGGACAGAGAGAGAAAGAGACAGACACAGACAGAGATAAAGCAAAAGATAAAAAGAGAGACTCGAAGGGAGAAAGAGAGTGACAGAGAGCGAGAGAAACAGAGTGAGAGAAAGAGACAGAGACAGAGGAAGAGAAAGAGGAAGGAAGGAGAGAGAGATGGGGAATGAGAGAAAAAGAAACCCAGAGAGGAAGAGACACAGACAGAGATAAAGAAAGAGAGAGAGAACGGGAGAGAGAGAGACAGAGAGATAGAAAGAGAAACAGAGAAAGAGAGAGAGAGAAAGGGAGAGAGAGAAACTGAGAGAGAAAGAGAGAGAGACAGAGATAGAGAGACAGAGAGAGACACACAGACAGAGATAAAGAGAGAGATAGGGGGGGGGGGGAGAGAACGGGAGAGAGAGACAGACAGAGAGATATAGAGAGAAAAAGAGAGAGACAGAGAAAGAGAAAGAGAGAAAGGGAGAGAGAGAAACTGAGAGAGAGAAAGAGAGAGAGGACAGAGATAGAAAGAGAGACAGAGAGAGACACACAGACAGACAGAGATAAAGAGAGAGAGAGAGGGGGGGAGAGAACGGGAGAGAGAGACAGACAGAGAGATATAGAGAGAAAAAGAGAGAGACAGAGAAAAAGAAAGGGAAAGAGAGAAACTGAGAGAGAGAAAGAGAGGAGAGAGAGACAGAGATAGAAAGAGAGACAGAGACAGAGAGACAGAGACAGCGAGAAAGAGACAGCTAGGCAGACAATTTTGAGTGAACAACACTTTCTCAGTAATGTCTGAAATAGTCAAATTGTCCAGACCTGTTGTCAATATCCTGGCAAGCCTACCACTGTCCACGAAGTTAAATCTTTCCTTGTAGGCTATTATTCACAAACATTGTGCTTAATGGCATAACTGACATAACAGCTCAATAACACTTCAGACAAGCCAGGTCAATGCTCCTTGATGTGAAGAATATATGACCCAAAAGTGGTTTACACAAACACAGCCACTCCACCATAACCAGAGCTGTCCATGGTGAAGATCCTAATTGTTGTTACTCCAACAGGCCATTTTTAGTTTTATCCACTGTCCACGGGATGTTATGTAATCAGTCATGTACGAGCCTGTGTGTGTGTGTGTGTGTGTGTGTGTGTGTGTGGTGTGTGTGTGTTGTGTGTGTGTGTGTGTGTGTGTGTGTGTGTGTGTGTGTGTAAAATATTGATATAGATATAGATGTAGATATATATAGATATAGATATATGATGTGTGTGTGTGTGTGTGTGTGTGTGTGTGTGTGTGTGTGAGGGAGAGAGGGAGAGACAGACAGACAGACAGTGACAGAGAAACAGAAAGAGAGAGACAGACAGAGTGAAAGGGAGAGAGAGAAAGAGAGAGAGTGTATGTGTGTGCATGTGTGTGTGTGAGAGAGAGAGAGAAAGAATGACAGAGAGAGAAGAAGAGGAGGAGGACACAGAGAGAGAAAGAAGATCACAGACAGACAGACAGACAGACAGACAGACAGAGTACGTGTGTGTAACTATGTGTGTGACGTATGTATATGTATGCTGTGTGTCAATGTATGCATTATTTACGCTCTGTCTTGTAAACGTTTCATATGCAGCCAGTCCAAGTGAGTTAGGAGAACAGCGTTATACAAGAGAACTATTGTTATTATTATTATCATTATTACTATTATTATTATTATCATTTTTATTTTTATTATTATTATTATATTATCATTATTATTATTATTATTATTATTATTATTATTATTATTATTATTATCATTACTATTATCATTATCATTATTATTGTTCCTCTTCTTCTTCTCGTTCTCCTCCTCTGTCTCTTCTTCTTCTTCTTCTTCTTCTTATTATTATTATTATTATTATTATTTTTACTATCATCATCATCATCATCATCATCATTAGTAGTAATAGTAGTAGTAGTAGTAGTAGCATCATCATCATCATCATCATCGTTGTTGTCGTCGTCGTCTCGTCATCATCATCATTATTATTATTATCACGTCGTAATTTTTATCATTAGTATCATCATCAGCAGCAGCAGCAGCAGCAGCAGCAGCATCATCACTG
>JAPXFY010000026.1:7501493-7503993 GCA_030674185.1 Monoplex corrugatus | reverse complement strand
AGCTGCCACTGACTACTTTCCTTGGAAACGTGCATTTTTAGGCCACTTTGAATTAATTTTCACAGGCGCCCCAAATGACTAACATCAACATGTAGGGTATGGTTAGAAAGGTAATTTAATCCCCTTTGGGATATCTAGAGTATAAGGTTTGTTCGGACATGCTTTGAGGTTATTTGTGCAATGAAATATCATGGTTGAGGAGCATTTCAGACAAGCATTTCATCCATTCAGCAGATGTAAACAAAACAGAAAAAAAGAGACACCAATTCTCCATGACTTGTGTCATCTCATCAGAAGCTCAGAAAAGTACACACACACACACACACACACACACACCACAAATTCCACAATCCTGAGTGAACAGCGACATCGCGCATTCGCAGGGCGCTCCATTTTGCCTTTGTTTCAGTGAAGCACTCGGTTCGGGTGACGTTGTTCTCGCGCCCGAAAAATTCTTCAAATAGACTTTTTACTCGGGAAATCACTCTCACAGTACTTAGAAACGGTTACTTGATACTATAATAGAAGATTTTTCCCCTTAGACCGTAACTGGATTCACGTAGGAATTTTCTAACGCAAGACGCTAGAATCCTAGCGTTACTCAGCGGCGAGCTTGCTGAACGCTACAACCCTAGCGTTCCGGCGCCTGCGGTTCTCCGCGAGAACACTAGTGGGCTAGCGTTACGATGTGAAAAGTTTTAAAAAAAACCTTTTGGCATTGAACTAAGGACAAGGTGACCCTACAGAAAAAAACATACAAGGCTGAAATTATAAGTACCGGGCCTGCAGGCGCCTTCTGATAAAAGCACAATAACATACAATATAACTCCTATAGAAAAAAACATACAAAGCTGAAATCATAAGTACCAGGCCTGCAGGCGCCTTCTGATAAAAGCACGGTACCATGCATTACAATATAACTCCTACAGGAAAACATACAGGGCTGAAGTCTGAAGTACCACGCCTGCAGGCGGCTTCAAGTAAAAGCATGGTGCCATACGATATAACTACAGAAAACATACAGACTAAAGTCAGAAGTACCAGAATAAAAGCACAGTACCATACAATATAACTCTACAGAAAAACATACAGGACTTAAGCCAGAAGTACCAGAATAAAAGCACGGTACCATACAATATAACTCTACAGAAAAACATACAGGACTTAAGCCAGAAGTACCAGAATAAAAGCACGGTACCATACAATATAACTCTACAGAAAAACATACAGGACTTAAGTCAGAAGTACCAGAATAAAAGCACGGTACATACAATATAATCTACAGAAAAACATACAGGACTTAAGCCAGAAGTACCAGAATAAAAGCACGGTACCATACAATATAACTACAGAAAAACATACAGGACTAAAGTCAGAAGTACCAGAATAAAGCACAGTACCATACATATAACTCTACAGAAAAACATACAGGACTTAAGCCAGAAGTACCAGAATAAAAGCACGGTACCATACAATATAACTACAGAAAAACATCAGGACTTAAGCCAGAAGTACCAGAATAAAAGCACAGTACCATACAATATAACTACAGAAAAACATACAGGACTTAAGTCAGAAGCATCAACACATTATTTGCAGCCATTTCATCATTTCGATGACAGTCCTGTATCAACCTGGTGTGCACTGAAGAAAACGCCATTTCAAATCCTTCTATACGAACAAGTTTGTGATACTTCTAAACTGGAAGGAATGTACGTGACATATCAAGTGAGATGTTTTAATTTTTGTATGGATATGCTCACTGGCTGACCACCAGAGCCAGTGGACGACATACATGCACCAGATCCGGTTTAAGCTCTTTTTCCTTAATTAACCTTTCTCGTCAAGAATTCAAACATGTGGCTCCAGAAATGCACTAGGTCAACGCTAAGTGCTGCTAGGAAGGAGTTGTAAGTCGGGAAGTGTGGGCTGGAAAACACCTGTTTCCGTACCGATAGGCCTGTGGATAAGGCGTTTGTTAACGCCCTACCGGTATACTCAGCCCTATCGGTATGGAAGCAAGTGTTTTCCATCCCACACATTCCGACTTACAACTCCTCCCCAGTGGCACTTAGCGCTGGCAACAGACTCTGTTACATGTATTTTCTCACTTGCACCGGTGGTCAACCAGCACGCACAGCCGTGCAAAAATTAATACACTCCACTTTATATTTTATGTACACTCCTGTTTTAGAAACATCACAAACTTGTTCATACAGAATGAATTTAAAAAGATATTTTCTTAAGTGCACATTAGATCGAAATAGGACTGTCTACCGAAATGA
This sequence comes from Monoplex corrugatus, assembly GCA_030674185.1. Classification (NCBI taxonomy): domain Eukaryota; kingdom Metazoa; phylum Mollusca; class Gastropoda; order Littorinimorpha; family Ranellidae; genus Monoplex; species Monoplex corrugatus. Next base: position 7,501,708 of record JAPXFY010000026.1, on the reverse strand, counting down.
TGAAATGGCTTTGAATAATTTTTTGTGGGGGTGCAAAATATATGTATCACCGTTCGCTGTAAAAGCAGACGAAACCAAAAGTAGGTCGGGACAGCTGGGCCAAATTGTACCAAGGAATTTAAATAAATGCATTTCTAACTTAATCGTGACCTTTTAATTTTCATTGTGTACACATTTATAATCTTCTGAAGCAATATGTTGAAACGTTAAGTTTC
>JAPXFY010000026.1:7491493-7496493 GCA_030674185.1 Monoplex corrugatus | reverse complement strand
CAGCCGGACCTTGTCCACTGCTGGCGGGTTCTGTTTCGGTGACATCGCTCTCTGTCACACGAGTCTCTTGTGAAAGGACACGGCGGCTGTCAGTTTCAGTGTCAGCGTTTCCGTTGTTGTCAGAAGACATGGTGGTTGTCGTGTCGCTACAGCTGTGAGTGTCAGGCTCTTTGTTGCTGGTGGACGTCTCAGATTCGTGATGTTCGTCATCTGGTGTGTTGGCTTCATGAGGAGCCGTTCGCTGAATGACTACATCGCCATCACTGGAGATGTGACTTTTCACATCGTGTTCACGCCCTTGTGGGTCATGGGAGGTGGTGCTGTCTGGGAAGAAACATGGTCAACAGATGCTGCTGGTAGTTTGGATTCCACATCGTCTGGTGATCTAGTGTCCAGGGTGTAAGCCTGAGTGTCGTCATCAGGGCTGTGCAGATCGGAAATACCGCTGTCTGGAAATGTGGTGTCATCAGAGGTGGTCGGTGATTCTGGGAAAGCTCTATCTATGTCGGACATATCAGAATTTTCCACCAAAGAGGTGGGTGCTATGGGAAGGTTATAATTTGGGATTTCTACACGTTCAGTGCATAACTCTGCCTCTTGAAGTGGACTGGTTTTGACATTTATGGTGGAATCCCCATTGTCATAGTCATTACCCAGCACTGCGGATGTGGAGTTCCCTTCTGTGGACTTGGCGTGACTGCCAGCTGTTGTGTCAGTGTCAGCACTGGACTCTGGGTGTTTTTCAGCGCCATGATCAACGCCATGTTTGGATGAGGCCTTCTGTTCAGTCAGGGGTTTGTTGTATCATCAGAATCATCCTCCATTTCGTCACAAGAGTAAAAGCCAGCATTCAGATCTGCCTCAGCTTCAGCTGGACCGCTTATCACCAGTGTTAGGATTGTCTGTGTTTTCATTGTCCATATTATTAGTGCTGGAGTCTGCCATGTTTTCCTTCATGGTGTCGTGGTCCGGACACACTTCATCTTGCTTCCTGACCGGTACACTGACTTCTTCACACAATGTGGGCACTTTTCCTTCATCCACTACATTGTTCATAGTGTTTGCTTCATCGATAATGGATTCGGCACAGTCACGGAAAGTTTCAGCATCTGTAACACTTTTCTGTTTGATCAGTGGTTCCACATTGGGAGACTGATCACCAGTGACAACTTTACAGCTCCTGTCCATTTTGTTGGGCTTTGTGTCTATGGCATCTGCCTCTCCCACAAAACGTGGCCGTCATGCGCTGCATGGAACTGATCACACACAACAATATCATCAAGAGACACACAAGTCATTTCTCCTGGATCTTCAGCACCGTTACCACAGAACGAACTATCAGGATCAGGTCCATGTTCATATGGTAGTTGCGCTTTCACTGTTTGCATGCTCTTCATTTTCGTCATTCAGGCATGCATGTTTATGAGTCGCTCCATTCCTGTCAGCTTCACAAGTGTCGCCAGTTTCAGACAATATTTTCTTTTCTTGGTTTCCATAAGATGGAGTGCTTTTATCAGAATCAACATTCTCACCAGTCACGTTTTTGTTACCTGCACAAGCATCTTTTTCAGCAGACGAATCGCTGTTTTCATGTAGCAGACCCCATTCCCCTGATACAGCAGTGTCGTCCTTCACGGACATTTGTGTATCATCCATAGAATGACCTTCTGTCACCCTCATCTTTAGGGATGTGCTTATTGTCACAGGCATCAGGATGGGTCAGGGACTGTCCACTCTCACAGGACATGTCCCTGGTTTGACTGGAAAACTCTGTCCTCCTACGTCACTGTCTGGACACTCCTCGTGCTGTGTGGTGGTCACTGTGTCTTGAGGACACTCTGTCCTCACGTCACTGTCGGACACTCCTCGTGCTGTGTGGTGGTCACTGTGTCTTGAGGACACTCTGCCCTCACGTCATGTCGGACACTCCTCGTGCTGTGTGGTGGTCACTGGTCTTGAGGACACTCTGCCCTCACGTCACTGTCTGGACACTCCTCGTGCTGTGAGGTGGTCACTGTGTCTTGAGGACACTCTGCCCTCACGTCACTGTCCGGACACTCCTCGTGCTGTTGAGGTGGTCACTGCGTCTTGAGGACACTCTGCCTCACGTCACTGTCTGGACACTCTGTGCTGTGTGGGTCACTGTGTCTTGGGACACTCTGCTCACGTCACTGTCCGACACTCTCGTGCTGTGTGTGGTCACTGGTCTTGGCCTTGTCCTCACGTCACTGTCGGACACTCTGTCCTCACGTCACTGTCTGGACACTCTGTCCTCACGTCACTGTCTGGACACTCTGTCCTCACGTCACTGTCGGACACTCTGTCCTAACGTCACTGTCTGGACACTCTGTCCTAACGTCACTGTCTGGACACTCTGTCCTCACGTCACTGTCTGGACACTCTGTCCTCACGTCACTGTCTGGACACTCTGTCCTAACGTCACTGTCTGGACACTCTGTCCTAACGTCACTGTCTGGACACTCTGTCCTCACGTCACTGTCTGGACACTCTGTCCTCACGTCACTGTCTGGACACTCTGTCCTCACGTCACTGTCTGGACACTCTGTCTTCACGTCACTGTCTGGACACTCTGTCCTCACGTCACTGTCTGGACACTCTGTCCTCACGTCACTGTCCGGACACTCTGTCCTCACGTCAGTGTCCGGACACTCCTCGTGCTGTGCGGTGGTCACTGCGTCTTGAGGACACTCTGTCCTCACGTCACTGTCTGGACACTCTGTCCTCACGTCACTGTCCGGACACTCTGTCCTCACGTCACTGTCCGGACACTCTGTCCTCACGTCACTGTCCGGACACTCGTCGTGCTGTGCGGTGGTCACTGCGTCTTGAGGACTGTCCATGTTGGAGTTACGGCCACACAGTTTCGGGTGACTGGAAACAATGTTTCAGTGCTCTGATGATTCCATATATACGTGCTGAGGCTGCTACAAATGTCACCAATGTGACGGGAGGTCCAGAATAGTTACAGCAAGGTTTCTAAGCCTATATATAAACTGTGCATGCTGGCGTAGTATTGACACTCTGCCATACTTATGGATTCTGTTTTGTTTGTGTTCTTTTACTGAAACAAATGCCACACTGTTCCAAGCGCTTGCTGTCCCACTTTTCTTTCGTGCTACCTGTTACAAAATCTCTTCAGAGTGGTACATCAGTTTTGATGTAATTATTGTTACTTCATTTTCTGATTGTTGTTACTTCATTTTCTATGTATAAAAGTGTGTGTATGTAACAAAATGCGTACACATGGACACGCCAATATCGATGTTTTGGGTTCGAAAATATTTCGTCTCTTAAATTAAGCAGTAAAGAAGTCAGTCGCAAAATGTTAATGCACTTCCACGTAAGTATATATATATATATATGCACTCTCAATGTCGTGTAACCCAACAATATATCCTGGAGTTACAGGATCTCACTGTATTCACTATCCACACGTGTACAGTTATTTGAGTCCTACACTCACACAGTTATTTGAGTCCTACACTCACACATTTATTTGAGTCCTACACTCGCACAGTTATTTGAGTCCTACACTCACACAGTTATTTGAGTCCTACACTCACACAGTTATTTGAGTCCTACACTCACACAGTTATTTGAGTCCTACACTCACACAGTTATTTGAATCCTACACTCACACGGTTGTTTCAGTCCTACACTCACACAGTTATTTGAGTCCTACACTCACACAGTTATTTGAGTCCTACACTCACACAGTTATTTGAGTCCTACACTCACACAGTTATTTGAGTCCTACACTCACACGGTTATTTGAGTCCTACACTCACACAGTTATTTGAGTCCTACATTCACACAGTTGTTTGAGTCCTACACTCACACAGTTATTTGAGTCCTACACTCACACTGTTATTTGAGTCCTACACTCACACAGTTATTTCAGTCCTACACTCACACAGTTATTTGAGTCCTACACTCACACAGTTATTTGAGTCCTACACTCACACAGTTATTTGAGTCCTACACTCGCACAGTTATTTGAGTCTGACACTCACAGTTATTTGAGTCCGACACTCACACAGTTATTTGAGTCCTACACTCACACAGTTATTTGAGTCCTACACTCACTGTGTATTTCAGTCAGTATTTTCTAAGTGGTCTGTACTTACAGCTTGCTGTAATAATGTCTGTACCAGGATCCTTGCTGTTGTACGACCATTATAAAAATACAGTTTCTAGCTCTGAAATAGACCAGTGTTGTTAACTGAACCACGATCAAAGATAAAACAAAAACACTTTTTGAGTCACGATCACTTGGACATATTGCCACGACTGGCTGACTGATCTCCTTGCCTCCAAAACAAGTCTTGGTGCCAGCGTTGTTCCTAGTCTTCATCAAACACAGCAGTCAGGTCTTGCGTCATCACTTCACTCACTGCTGACTCAACGCTTCACTCCAATGTCTGCAAGTGCCAGCATCAGGTTTTTAAGCACATTTTGCGTGTATAATATAATATCTGTACAGCTTGCAGCACAGTCAAGGTCTGGTCTGACGCAGCAGTCTAAGAGGCAAATATCCTCCTCCTCCTACACCATCGGTTCCTTATCCACTGTCCTAGGGCAGCGAGACAGAGAGTAGTAGTAGTAGTAGTAGTAATAGTGAGAGATGCGTCCTGTGTAGTGTGTGTCACTGTTTAGTGCCGCCCGCTATCCACTCTCTGCCTGTGCTGGGCTGCCAGCGTCCATCGATCTTTTCTCCTCCATTCAGAGAGCTCACTCGGCTGACAGTCTACGGTATAGTGTGGGGTGGTGTCGAGAATCCACGAACACAGTATTACTATAGGGAAGTGAAATAACACACAATATCTGGCTTAATTTAATTTAAACCGAAGCGCTGACAGATCACAACTAGATCTACTACACAGAGAAGTCAATCAACCGTGTTTTGATCAAAGCAAACTTGGTACTTACAGCAACACCGCAACTTACATCTACATCATTCAGTTTCACTGAAAGCAAAT
>JAPXFY010000026.1:7441493-7468993 GCA_030674185.1 Monoplex corrugatus | reverse complement strand
ACCCCTTACCGATCAAGCAGATGGAACAGACTTACCCACAACTGAGAAATTTACCTACCTGGACAGCATTGCCAGTCACGATGGAGAGACAGGCTGTACGTATGACATCAAAAGCGATCTCAGAAAAAAAAAAAAGAAACACGAAAAAAGAATCAGAACGAGTATTTAATACAACCAGACAAGACAGGAGGAAGTTTTCAGCCAACCGGCCTTTGTCAAGCGTAAACGTAAGATCACAAACGAACACAAACACCAAATACAAAACTCAACAGAGTCAAAAACACCTTCACGGTGCTGAATAACGTGTGGAGGTCCCCTCAGTACGGCACCAACACCAAGCTGAGACTGTGCCAGACCGGCGTCCTTTCCACTCTACTTTATGGTTCAGAATGCAAGAGAGTGACAGAAAGCAATCTTGCCAAGCTATCAACGAACAAACACCAAAAACAAAACTCAGAATGACAGAAAGCAATCTTGCCAAGCTATCAACGAACAAACACCAAAAACAAAACTCAGAATGACAGAAAGCAATCTTGCCAAGCTATCAACGAACAAACACCAAAAACAAAACTCAGAATGACAGAAAGCAATCTTGCCAAGCTATCAACGAACAAACACCAAAAACAAAACTCAGAATGACAGAAAGCAATCTTGCCAAGCTATCAACGAACAAACACCAAAAACAAAACTCAGAATGACAGAAAGCAATCTTGCCAAGCTATCAACGAACAAACACCAAAAACAAAACTCAGAATGACAGAAAGCAATCTTGCCAAGCTATCAACGAACAAACACCAAAAACAAAACTCAGAATGACAGAAAGCAATCTTGCCAAGCTATCAACGAACAAACACCAAAAACAAAACTCAGAATGACAGAAAGCAATCTTGCCAAGCTATCAACGAACAAACACCAAAAACAAAACTCAGAATGACAGAAAGCAATCTTGCCAAGCTATCAACGAACAAACACCAAAAACAAAACTCAGAATGACAGAAAGCAATCTTGCCAAGCTATCAACGAACAAACACCAAAAAACAAAACTCAACAGAGTCAAAAACGCCTTCAAAGTGCTAAATAACGTGTGGGGTACAGTACAGTACAGTACAGTACAGTACAGCAGTAACACCAAGTTAAGACTGTAGCAGAACTGTGTCTTTTCCGCTATAAGAAAGTAAGCTTGCCAAGCTATCAACCTTCCACATAAAAAATCTCCAAAGAACCATGCGAATCTTCTAATTACTTGCCCGGTGCTATCAAGAGAGTGTGGCCACTTTCATCGTAAAAAAAAAGATGACGGAGATGGTTTGGACACATCATCCAAAGACAGCAGGATAACAACACTCACACTGCTCTTCACCGAACACAAGTAGGCAGATGCCTATCAATTAACATCAGGAAGAGACTTCTTGAGAATTACCGATACTGTTGTACGGTTGTGAGGCGTGGACAGTCAACATGTTAAGTCGGAACAAAATTCAGGCAATTGAAATGTGGTTTCTAAGAAGAATGTTGAGAGTAAGGTTGTGAGGCGTGGACAGTCAACACACAAAGTCAGAACATAATTCAGGCAATTGAAATGTGATTTCTAAGAAGAATGTTGAGAGTTCCGTGGACAGCAAAGAAAACACACGAGACAGTCTTGAAGGAGGCAGACACAAGTAGATTTTTAATAAAGAAGATTAGGGACAGACAAGCAACATTTATAGGACATTTTATGAGGAAAGAGAAATTAGAACACCTGGTCACAACAGCAAAGCTGGGGGAAAAGACAGCACCAAGTAGACCCAGGGAGAAAGTAATTGTGACCCCCACCACGAAATCAGTCTTAACTCGCAATCAGTCGAACAGCACTAGGAGCTGAAAAGGTGACTGAGAGTCTATCTGGGTGTTTTGACTTTTTGTCTAAATTGATTTCTGTAGACTATAATCTATCCCCCACAGACATTTTTTCTTCAAAAAATATTTTTAATCAATCTAAAATGGTATTTCAATGCATTGATCGCAGCAGAAAGAACGCAATTTCCTACCAAAAGTACTATTTTTGTCTCTTATTATGAACCGTAACCTGTACAGTACCCGCACATGTAATATACTGATGGAAAGCTCTTTGGTGCACCTTTCACATAATGACAGCTAAAATTAGAAACAAACCGGGTCAAAGCCACCAAATAAAGAAATTTAAGGAAAATGTGTAGGAGAGCACACAAAAACTTTAGAGGCCGTTTTCTCAAAATGGCCGTCATACAACGTAATGACTTTAAACATACATAACTTCAACATTTTTTTTTTTAGTACAAGCTTTATTCAAGTACCAAAATAATCAGCAGAATGTACACTTTCCAGTGATATGTATATCTCAAAATGCCCAAAATGCTAGTTAAGATTGATTTCGTGGTGGAGGGTCACAATTGTCTAAACAGGTAGACTGAGTAACCATCATCATTGTTTTCAGTAACATTGTTCTTGATGCTGTACACTTCATCACAGTGTAGGACATCATTCAACCATTCTAAACACTGATTCCTCGCTCTACACACACACACACACACACACACACGCACACACACGCCACACACACACACACACGCACGCACGCACACACGCGCACACACACACGCATGCGCGCACGCACCTACGCACACACCTACGCATACACTCAACACTCAAACACATGCGTGCGTGCGCACACACACACACACACCACCACGCACGCACGCACGCACACACACACACACACACACACACACACACACACACAACACACACACACACAATTCAGAGATTTTCTTACGCTTCATTTTTCAGGCAGCGGTCTAATTCAAGGGAGTTAATGGAAAACAACGTATCAAAAAAAAATGTACACAGTTGTTGCTCTCCCTGTTTCAGATAGGTTTTTCATAGATTCTGAATGCCTACGAAAGGATAATTCTCAAAGGCATGGATACATTTCAGACGGGCTCGGTAGTCAAGTGGATAGAACGTCAGGTTTCCAAATAAAAAGATTGGGTTTCATTCTTTTTTTTTTTTTTTTAAGGATCATTGCACTCAGGGAGGTTACCTTAGTGCTCACCTTTTTTTTTTTTTTTTTTTTTTTTGTCTCATTTTCTACGCCATTTAATGGCCACAGAAGCTGAAACAGTTTTTATTATGCGATGATGATGATGTCGTGTGGATGATAATCATGATGCTATGGAGTTCCATCTAGGATTGAGACTGCGTGACAGGGTTATACTCTACGCTTACTATCATAATATATCCTGGCGTCAACCAGGCCCGAGAGATACAGACACCTGCGGTGCTGGTCGAAGATTTGAGACAACACCCTCAATGACTCATCCGCGAAGTGGATGAGACTGGACTGTGTGGTTCCAGTCTTCCCAATGAGCCCATAGCACGTCCAACTCTGGGTAGGAGCCGGTTAGAGCCGAAAAATCCCACAATGATTTTTGAAGGTACTGATGGGGATTCGAACCCACAACCTTCCAGTCGGTAGTCCGTTGCGTTAACCACTACACCACGGCGACTGGTGATTGGGTTTCATTCTACCTGGGCACCACTCGCCCGATGGATAAAGGGTCAAGATTTTTCCCACCTTCCAGATCAATACGTGTGCAGACCTGCTGGTGCCTAAAGCCCTCTTCATCATCATGTACCCTGCTGCATGGCGTTGGCCATCATGGCCCTCCATACGAACCTATCCCTTGTCGCTGCAAGTACATCTCCCACCCTCTCTGTCCTCAGCCACCCTGCAAGTCCGTCCAATATTTTCTCCCTGGTACTCTCTTTTCTCTCCAGCTTTCCTGTTGTGACCAGGTGTTCTAATTTCTCTTTCCTCATAAAATGTCCTATAAATGTTGCTTGTCTTTTCCTCATCCCCCTTATGTGTGTGTGTGTGTGTGTGTGTAAGCACGCAGAAAATTGAATATGATGCGTTAAAGGTCTTGTCGGTCATGTCAGTACCGATAAAAAATAAAAAGTGCTACAAGCATTCTCTGACATGGACGTTTGTTTGCCCTATACAGATGTGATTATGGTTATCGTCTATCATCGATGAGCTGAACCTACCCCACCAACAGAGGTCAAACTCAGCAAGGCCATCGATTCACTTGCTCAAGGCAAACCGTACTAGGCTTTTTCAGTTTCAGTTTCAATTTCTCAAGATGACGTCTCCGTACTTGGCATGAATTCCAAATGCACTATCATCACAGGTGTCATGTGATGGAGAAAATCAAGAATGATCACGGCACAAGCCTTAAGCCTGCGCATAAACCCACGAGCTGGTCAGGTCCTGAGGTCCTACCTAGATAGTTCCATAACCCTGAGGTCGTAGGGGAGCGAGATGACTGGACCTCGACTTTTCCCGGGGCCAGCACCACGAGGGTGGCGCCCATTCCCTCTCCCTCGATTCAAATTCATATTCACTTTTTTTTAACCAAGACTTCAAAAAGGCAAGAAAGCTAATTGGGCTTCAAGGGGGGAAGGGGGGGGGTGCTGGGAAATCAACATATCTCTCCAATACTTGTTTACCAAGGCAGCCGGGCAATACCCTGCTCTTCACGATTTTCAACTGCCTTGGGATCTTTAGCGTGCACAGCCAGAAAACACACAGTCCGACTCTTTTTTTGTCCCCTTCCGAAGGACTAGACGTTTAGTTCGATTTTCCAATCAAACTGAGGAAACAAGTCAAGGCCTCTAAGGGAAGCGAACCCTGGAACCTCGGTTTTAGTTACTGGCAGGCGAACGTCTGAACCATTCTGCCACTCTTACAATACAATACAATACAATATTTTATTTATATAGCGCAAAATCTTGATAAAATCAAATCTAAGCGCTAAAACAGACACACACGCACGCACGCACGCACACACACGCACTCACGCACGCACACACACACACACACACACACACACACACACACACACACACACACACACACACACACACACACACACGCACACGGCTATAAATGGGGAGAAAGAATAAAAGCAATAGAAAATTATAGAGAGCATATTATATACAATTATATATTACAATGCGATTCCCCTCCGAGTGGAGACAGGCTGCAGAGGGGATTGAGTGAGGTCAGGATTTTATGCAGAGGAGAAAAGGTGAGTTTTGAGAGCGGACTTGAAGGAGACAAAAGTAGGTTGCTGACGGACTGAGAGAGGAAGTTTGTTCCAGGAAAGTGGACCAGAAACAGAGAAGGCTCGTGGCTCTCTGCATACTTGGCAAAGACGGGGTCTCTGTAGAAGTGATTCAGTGTGGGATGGGAAACCAGTGCTTCTGAGCCATCTTCACGAGCTGTTACTCTTCTGTGCTGAGAGGAGGGATCAGTTTCCCCAGACGTGCAAGACGTAAGCATCACCAGTCGCCGTGGTATAGTGGTTAGCGCAACGGAATACCAACTGGAAGGTTGTGGGTTCGAATCCCCGCCAGTGCTTAAAAAAATCGTTGTGGGATTTTTCGGCTCTAACCGGCTCCTATCCAGAGTTGGGCGTGCTATGGGCTCGTTGGGAAGACTGGGACCACATGGTCGAGTCTCATCCATTTTAATGATGCATCATTGAGGGTGTTGCTCAAATCTTCTGACCAACACCGCATGTGTCTATCTCTCAGGCCTGGTTAATGCCAGGATACATTATGAGAGTAAGCGTCACGCAGTCTCAATCCTGGATGGAACTCCATAGCATCATGGTTATCATCCTCATCGACAACATCATCATCGGACTGTGAAAAAAAAAAAGAAAAAAAGAATTTAAAAAAGAAAGAAAGAAAACCAATGTGCCAACGTCTGCAGCAATTAAGATAGCGTAGAAGATGGGACAATAACAAAAAATCGAAGGTGAGCACAAAGGTAACCTCCCTGAGTGCGATGACACTTTAAAAAATGAAAGCAGCATGAAGCTGTACAAAAATGAGACCTCAGTGACTGTAAATACTCATCATCATCATCAGGTGTCCTGCCGCATGGCGTTGGCGACCATGGACTTCCAACCATCTCTATCTCTCGTTGCCCCCAGCACCTCCCCCACCTTCCTCATCCCCAGCCACTCTGCAAGTCCGTCCAGCATTCTCTCCCTGGGTCTACCTGCTGCTGTTTTATTTCCCACCAGCTTCCCCGTTGTGACCAGGTGCTCCAAATCCCCCTTTCTCATAAAATGGCCTATAAATGTTGCTTGTCTTTTCCTAATCTTCCTTATGAGTGATCTACTTGTGTCTGCCTCCATCAAGACTGTTTCGTGTGTTTTCTTTGCTGTCCATGGAACTCTCAACATTCGTCTGAGAAACCACATCTCGGCTGCCTCGATCCTGCTCTGGCTTTGCTTGCTGACTGTCCACGCCTCGCATCCGTACAACAGTATTGGTTCTATATAACATTCAAGGACTCTCTTTCTGGTGTTAATTGATAGGCATTTGTTGGTAAGAATGCTTGTCATCTTCTTGAATGCTGTTTTGGTTTGGGTATATCACTGCTCAGCATTATCAACAAGGGTTTTGTCCAAGTGTCCCAGTGATTCTGAAAATGCTGCAGACATCAGCAACTACAAGAGAAGAGCCAGGGACAAGAACAGCCTTTACACATTATCTTCATCGACTTGAGCAAAGCTTTTGATCTGGTTAGCAGAAGAGGCTTCTTCATACTCCTGAAGAAGACAGGACACCAAAGAAGATCACTGTCTCCTTCCATGACGGCATGCTGGGGACTGTGCAAGTTGACAGATCATCCTCAGAGCCACGACCTATTCAAAACGGAGTGAAGCAGGGCTGTGTCCTAACCCCAACACTCTTTGGAATCATCTTCTCTCTCGTGCTGTTGTACGCTTTCAGAACATCTGATGACGGACAGTACGTACACACTTGGTCCAGCGACAACCTCTTCAACGTTGCACACAAAGACAGAAAAGGTGAGCATAAAGGTAACCTCCCTGAGTGCAAATGATCCTTTGAAAAAAAAAAATGCAGGCATCATCAAGCTGTACGAAAATAAGCCAGACCTCAATGACTGTAAATACTACAGAGGTATATCACTGCTCAACATCAGCAGCAAGGTTTTTGTCCAAGAGTCCAAGTGGTTCTGAAAAGGCTGCAGATATCAGCAGATCTTGTCTATCCTAAGTCCAAGTGTGGCTTCAGGTCAGAGAGATCCACCATAGACATTAGCTTTCTCACTCAGGCAGCTACAAGAGAAGAGCCAGGAACAAGAACAGCCTTTATACACATTCTTTATAGACCTGAGCAAAGCTTTTGATCTGGTTAGCAGAAGGTGGAAGGCGATGGGAAACCACCATCGTGTTTTCCCCAAGCCTAAGCAATGTCACTGAAGCACTATAAAAAAAATTGGGGTGGAAGGAATGGAAGGGTTGGGAGAAGGTGAGCGGGGGGTGGGGGGGGGTGGCAGGGGGCACAGATCAATTCCATGAAATCCTTCGACTACTGTGGCCGCCCAAGCCACGACATGTGTGCAGAGTACTGTAGCTACCGACCAGCACGCACACATGTACACTAGGGAGCATTTTGAAGTAATCTTTTTTTTTTCAGTCAACCGTTTGACTGGCTAGTATCTGGCCCTGTACTAAAACTGTAGTTCAATTCTTTGAGCATGGAGTGTTTGCCTACGCGGTAGTGTCAGGTCAACTTCATCTCACAACAACTCTCTCTCTCTTGCTCTCTCTCTTTCTCTCTCTCTCTCTCTCACCACACACACACACACACACACACACACACATGCACATTCATTCAAACAGTTTAAATCTACACTACGCACAAAAAGTTAAGGATCACTATGAGAAAACAGGTGCGTAATAAACTCAGTTCGCTACTGTTATTTATTTCTCAGTCCAGCCAAATTGTTATGAATTCTTGTTCAGCTGTAAGTGGGCGATGTTGTGTTAGTGCGAAAATTGCACGGGATTCTCTACTACTGAGCTTGGCCGCAAACGGAAAAGCGGAAACTTGCGAAAAAGGACCTTGTTTTGGACCGTTCTGCCTGAACACATTGCACAAGCCAGATGGAAAAACCATTATGCACGTGCAAGCACTGCTGTTTATGTGTGAGATGCTGTATCTTGCTTGGCTTTATAAGAAGACATTCCACCAGTAGTAGGCCTGATCTGACAATGCCTCCACGACGAAAATTGAGCGAGTTTGAGAGGGGACGAGCTGTTGCATGGTTCCAAGATGGTGTTCCCAAGCGAGAAGTGGCCAGGCGACTTCAGGTGTCCATCTCGGTCATTGTCAGACTGATTCAACGCTTCACAGCCACTGGGAGGGTCCATGAAAGACGCAGATCTGGTCGACCGAAGAAGACAAACCCACGTGAAGATCGTCTCATTGAACGACAAGCCCTGCAGACAAGAACAGCCTCTTCCAGCATCATTCGAAGGCAGCTGAGGGTGGCTACTAACATCAACATCAGCCAGCAGACCATACGGAACCGCCTTCATGGGTTTAACCTCCGTTCTCGTCGCCCAGCTGTACGGCCACGCTTAACTCCAGCCCATAGGGCAGCACGCCGCGCCTTCTGCAGACGTCACGTGAGGTGGACACGTCAGCAATGGTCCCAGGTCCTGTTCAGTGATGAATCACGCTTCACCATGAACCACAACGACGGCCAACTGAGGGTCTGGAGGCGCCCAGGGCAACGCTTTATTGACACCACTGTCCAAGAAAAGGTGGCCTTTGGTGGATGTTCTGTAATGGTCTGGGGGGCCTTCAGCCTTCACCACAGAACACCCTTGTATCATGTACAGGGTAACCTGACTGGCCTCCGATACCGGGATGAGATCCTTCGACCGCTGGCTGTGCCTACACTGCAGCAGATGGGACCGACGGCTGTCTACCAGGATGACAACGCTCGCCCCCACAGGGCAAGGGTGGTCAACGACTTCCTGCAGCAGTCTGGAGTCAACAGAATGGAGTGGCCAGCATGCAGTCCCGATCTCAACCCGATTGAGAACCTCTGGGATGAACTGGATCGCAAAGTGAGGAGCAACCACCCCCCTCCCAGGGATGCCCAACACCTCTACCAGATGCTGCAGGCTGAGTGGCAGGCGCTTCCACAGAGGATCTTCACCAACCTGGTCAACTCGATGAGGACTCGCTGCATCGAGTGCCAAAACAGCCATGGCAGTTACGCGCATTACTGAACTTTTGGGAGCATCAGAATGCCCTGTCTTGTGATTTCAATGACTTTGGGAAATCAAATTTCGATACGTACCCACTTTGATCAAATGTACACACCAAACGATTGCTCGAAATTGAAGGCAATTGTGTATCGTTATCACTAAAGCATGGAATTAAATGTTTGCCAAACTTCAACGCATTGGCTTTCTTATTTTGAAAGTTATGAATTTTTGTGCAAGTGATCCTTAACTTTTTGTGCGTAGCTTATATGATCACATTCACATGGTGCTAATCACATTCACATAGGCACCAAGTGAATGTGATTATACAGATTTAAAGTAAATTAAACTGTAGTATTTGCATAAGCAATAGTGATGGGTCAACTTCATCTCACAACAACTCTCTCTCTCCATCTTACACACACACACACACACACACACACACACACACACACACACACACACACACACACACACACACACACACACACACACACAATGCATTCAAACAGTTTAAATCCATATAATCGCATTCACATAGTCACCGCTTACACACATTCAGGAGACACCGTGTTGCAACTTTTATTATGATTTATTTGAAGAGCCAATAAAAAGAAAGAAGAATCTGACCACTACTGTCATACGATTCAGCTACTGATACAAACATTCGTTAAAAAAACATCAGAGTGAGTAAGGCACTAACTAGTGATCCCACACCATCTCTTTGAGTTCCAAGACTAAAACAAAAACAAAATAACTGAAGAAAAAAAATCAAACACAGCAGTTCACCAAAAATATTATGACAGTGACATAAAATCAAATAAAAACAAGTCATTCATTTACATAACGGTTACATCAACGTTTTCTTTCTGAATGACAAAATCACATATAAAACAACTTATTCATTTACATAATCACGATCAATGCTTTCTTTCTTAACGACACAAAATCACATACAAACAAGTCATTCACTCACATCATGATGATCAAATTATCATTACTGTTTATGTTTAAGGCCTAGCCAACTGTATCGAGCCATTATCAGGGCAAAAATCATCTCAAAACATACGCAATACCTCAATGAGCCTGACAAATTATCATCATTACCAAAGGAATGGTGTTACATATATGCCTTGGAAGCAACCCTGTATATGTTCTGTCTTGTCTACATGTGTGTGTTTGGTCAGTTCAAGAATAAAAGACTGTGTCAATCTTGAACATGAGACCAATATATTGTATGAATTTCTCTCCTCCCTCGTGGTTGTGTGTGGGTGTAGTTGCAGGGTATAGGGGCAGACTTGGGCATGTCTTTTTTGAGGAATGTTCTGAATGGGTAGCGAAAAACTGTTCGATTTGAGAAATTCTACATGGGAGATAACTCCGTGACTCTCAAGAGTTATGTTGCTTAGTTAATATCATCATTACCATTATTGTTTTTAAGCTGAGTCAACTGCGTACAGTCACTTCAGGGCTACAGCCATCTTTAGATACACACTGCACCCTGAAAAAAACGACCTCAAAACAGAAAATCAAGAACACATATCAAATGTATTTGTTTACATCATCTAAGGATATGCCCTTGGCATTGGCCAGTCCGCCCAATTATCACCATATAACTAAATAATCTAAAACATCCATAAAAAAAATGGCCTGAATTACCGTAACATGCTCTGCATGTAATTGTAGTTAACATATTAATCCTAAAATAAAGCGCTGTTAAGGCTTCTAAGTTCTTTCTTAACGATATAAAATGTACAACCAAGTCATTTATTCACGTAATGATGATTAAAGCTGTCTTCATCCCAGTCTCACACACACACACACACATACACACATCCGCGAACACACACACACGCTCACATCTGCAAACACACAAACATCTATCATGCCAAAATATTCTCTCATACATTCTCTTTTCTCCGCTTTCTTTCTCCATGTCACTGATGATGACAATGATGATGATGGAAGGTGATGTTGATGATGGATGATGATGATGATGATGATGATGATCTGACAGTACGCCAAAATTTGCACATCTAAAATTGCACTCTTTTTCCCAGAACTGTGGCTGCTTGCAGCTGGCACCAATTGTCAAGAAACAAACAAACAAAAAAACCTGTTATCATTCTAGCATAAAGTTTTACATTCAATGTTTCACTTTTTTTTTGATAACAGGAAGCAACTCAACTCTCTCCCAGCTTCCCGTAAAAAGTGGAGAGAGTTGGGAGGAATAAAGAACAAAAGATGGGAGGAAGGTGGTAGTGAAAAACAAAAAGCCGGATATGTGATCTTCTGAAAAAAAATTATGTTCTCTTTGATATAAACATAAATCGAGTTCATTCTGTCTCAAGAATAAAACATAAATATCGAAACTACCTGATGCTTTTATTAACTTTTTAGGTAGCACCAACTCTCTGATACATTACATGGAATATAATTAACCCTCTGATTCTGGCACCCTTACCACAAGCATCCTGCATTGTCAACCATACTAGCAAAGCTAAAACTTAACCCTTCGACTTCCTCACCCTACTCACCAGCTCCCTGCAGGCAGCTGGTGGATAGGGTGAGGGAGTAAAGAGGTTAAATTTTGCAGGAATGATGGATAAGGTGAGGGCGTCAAAGGAATTAAATTTTTTATTCTGCTATCATAGTTGACAAAGCAGGATGCTAGTGGATAGGCTGAGGGAACAAAGGCTTCAACCTTCTATGAAGTGCAACATGTGGCTCAGTAAAGATACACTGCATGTTAATTCTGGAAAAGATGAGCAATCTGATCAGAATATTGACCAAACTTTGACTGTGTACATCAAACAACAACTAAATTTTAAAGACATTTTGTACCACACTTAAGCTGAATTTGTACATTTAGACAAAAGTTTGGTGTATAAGGATTGTGCTTCTGCTTAAAACTGAAAATCACCCAGAATGACCCTTGTCACTGTTTCTGCCTATACTGCTGTACTGCATCAGTACAAGTCCGAGCAATCAAGGAGGAGGTGTCTGACGCTCAACGGCTCTCACACAGTATTATACCATGGTGCTTCTTCATTTTTTAGAATGTACGAATGAGTGTATGATGTGTTCAAGTGTGATGAATCTCTCATGAATATTGACTAAACCACAAACTCTTGTTGATGGACCACATACATGATCAAAAAAAATACTGGTGTATCAAAATAGTAAAAGGCACATGGTATACTAAATAATACATTCCCTCAGGAGAGTGCCCCAGTACTTAAAGGCAATAACAAACACTGACTTAATCCTTCGACTCCAGCACCTTATCCACCAACTGCAACAACGCAAACCCTTTGACTCCATCACCCTATCCAACAGCTTCCTGAAGGAAGTTGGTGGATAGGGTGAGGGAATCAAAGGGTTAAATTTTTGCAGTTGGCAGACAGGGTGCATGGGGTGTAGGAAGCTGGTGGATGGGGTGAGGAAATCAAAGGATTAAGTTTTTGCTTTGCTAGCATGGCTGGCAGTGCAGGATGCTGGAGGACAGGGTGCAGGAGTCAAAAGATTAATACAGTGGAAACCTGATATAACAGGGATGATGGGACCAAATCAAAATCCCTGTTATATCAATCTGTTATATCAATATCAAGGGAAATAAGGACTGATCAACTAACTCTTGATAAACAGTAGATCTAGGCCTAGATCTGGTCTGGTGTAAGTGTGCAGTAAGCTTACAAACTGAATGATGGCGCAGTCAGTCACCGACTCAGTGGCCTCAGGCCTACACGCTTGCGCAGCATCACGCTCGCATTGCGAAGCGTTCTTTCAGTGTACAGTACACAGTATACCAAGGCTAGCCTAGATCTAGATCTAGGCCTACTGCGTGGCGTGCTGAGTCTAGGCCTAGGCCTTTCTGCTGCAGAGCCCGTCTCGGCATCCCTGCTATAACCGATCGAGTCCTCTTGTCTCCCTGTTATTGCCGATAAGTTTTAATAAGAGACAAAGAGGAAGAAAAAATGGGGATTGAAAAAAGCCCTGTTATATCCGGATTCCTGTTATAACCGGTCCTGTTATAAATGGTTTCCACTGTACACACTTCAGTTTGGATGCTAAACACAGTCAAACCTAAAAAGAATAACACAGTCAAACCTAAAAAGAATATCACAGTAAAACCTAAAAAGAATAACACAGTAAAACCTAAAAAGAATATCACAGTAAAACCTAAAAAGAATATCACAGTAAAACACCTAAAAAGAATAACACAGTAAAACCTAAAAAGAATAACACAGTAAAACCTAAAAAGAATAACACAGTAAAACCTAAAAAGAATAACACAGTAAAACCTAAAAAGAATAACACAGTAAAACCTAAAAAGAATAACACAGTAAAACCTAAAAAGAATAAACACAGTAAAACTGCACGACACCAAGATAAACCGATACAGCTATGAACACCCATGTTGCGGCAGTGTTACAGCCAGGCATGCACCATTTCCGACTGTACTGGCAGCAAGATGGTCAAGCTTAACCCTTCGACTCCCGCATTCTGCCAACCAGCATCCTGCCTTGTCAAACATGCCGGCAAAGCAAAAACTTAACCCTTTGATTCCCTCACCCTATCCACCAGCTTCAAGTAGGAAGTTGGTGGACAGGGTGAGGGGATCCATGGGTTAAGATTTTGCAGTTGGCAGACAGGGTGCAGGAGTCAAAGGGTTAAAGTTCAAGAAGATACTCCTTGCTAGGAATACCACAAGCATTCCGAACAACTTAGCAGCAGAGAACAACAAGTTCAAATACACAATCTTTCTCTCACGTAATATGACTTAGCAAAGATCTCAACACAGATACAACTTTTCTCTCACACACTATGACTTGAAGGAAGCTATTCTGCATTGGGAATGGTGTACCTACTTAAAAACCATCACATGGCATCAATGCATATGAAGTTTATTACAAGCACAAATGTAATCATGAAAAACTGAAACTTTTGAGAACAACAAGTGTAAACACAACTTTTCTCTCACATAATGACTTAGCAAAGATTTGAACACAAACACAATTTCCCCCTCACATTATGACAACTCTGATGATAAGGTAGAATTACGTATCAAATCTTCCGTAAAAGAAGCTTGCAGCTTGCTAGAATCAGCCTCATGGATTCGTTTTCATGATCATTTCAATGAAAACTTTGTGACAAAACAAATGGTAAAACTTTCATTTCAAAATGTATGTAAAAAATTGCAGTATTCTTCTATATATCATTCGAGATCGATTGTTGCTGTTCATTTTCGTATTCAGCTAAACGCATTGAAAACAAAATATTGTAAAAATGTCAAGTGTATTTGCGGCGAACAATTCACGCTGTTTCACTGTTTATTTTACTGCAAAATGCTGCGTTCTTTTTTTACCAAAAATGTTTACACAAGAAAACTATTCTGAAACTCATTTTAAAAAAATAACTTCAGATCAATCTTTGTCAGTTAGAATTTCAGAATCATTGGTTCACAGTCCTGTTAATGCATTGCTTTAAGTTTATGTTGTTTGTACTTTAGCGTTAAAATTTTCTCTTCACATTGTTGATGTTAATTGTTAGTGTTCATTGTTAGTGTTAAGATCTTGTCCCATTTTTCTATTTTCCCACCTGCTTATGTCTCTTAGTCTTACTCTGTCTCCCCTCTGATCCCAATCCAACCCGTCCAACTCTCATCCCCCATTTTCCCCCTGTCTAATATCACTCATAGTGAAAAGACGTTAAATCAAAGAACGAACATTATGACTTGGCAAAGATGTAAATACAGAGACAACTAAATAAACTATTTAATTCACTAATTAGCTCAATATTGCAGAAACTGGTTAACCTCAGTGAAGGGGTGGGGAGGTGGTGTGGGCTTTCAGAAAGCTTAGCGATAGCACTGAACTAGCCAAGGTAATTTGCCAAGACCTGACATACATTGCCACACTGACATCCTATTATTTTGGACCCAAATAACCCAAGCAGACGAATTGTTTTTGCTTATTTTTAACAACAGCATATGCATGTAAGCTGTCTGGGTGAGGCATATAATACAAAGAGAAAATATACTACAGCATCCCCACTACGTACAAATTCTACGTAACATACACAGAAGAACCAGAAAAAACATGACAAAAAATCAGAACTCTTATTTAACACAACCAGACGAGACAGGCGCAAATTTTCGGCCAACTGGCCTTTGACAAGCGTAACCGTAAGATCACAAATGGTGTTTGTTTGTAAGTTTACGTCTACGTTTGACAAAAGTTCATTTGTGAGCTTACATCTACGCTTGACAAAAGTCAGTTGGCCGAAAATTTGCGCCTGTCTTGTCTGGTTGTACTAAATACGAATTCTGATTTAACGTGGGCAGTCAAAAATAGGTTACTATGCAATGGAAGAATTGATAACTGCAAAATAAAACAACCAATCTGTTTGAACTTTTGATATATTTACTCTCGATCTTTGCATTATATTCTTAAATTTTATGTCTGTACTTCAACACTTTTTCGAAACCAGAAATCTTTGGCAAAAAATACCTTACATTTACAAGCATACATTTTACCAACAATGTTATAAAGTCAAGAACTGCGTAGGTCTTCCATAGTCTATTCCAAATAAAATCATATTTTTTATCGAGTTTCACACTAAACTACAGAGGACAGCTTATCATTCAAGATCATTTTCACATCAAATGAGAAAGTGAGTTTTACTTTCTGTCAGTGAATGTCCGAAAAACTCCTCATAAAATAATGATGTTCTGTCAGAACAGAATGGAAAAAAAAAAAACACTTTTAAATGCATTCAAGCTGTTTAACTCTTATTGTCCGGTAAGGACTTTAGTCTAGCCGAAGGCTTTGCACTATGCGAATTGTCAAAGAGGGGGTCATGTCAGTAAAATGATATTTTTTTTTGTATCCAACCTACACCAAATATTTTGGTATGCCCATGTTCAGAGTAAAATTGTGCATCTTGCAAGGGTGACACTGAAATTGAAAAAATCAAATCAGGCTGGGTCCAGGGGCCGCCTTTGATATGTACACTTTCATCTGAAAAAAGTCACTTACCATTCAAAGGAAACTGTACAAACTATTCACAATGGATATTCCGTCTGGGCCTGCTGAGAAAACGGATTCCGTCACCCAGACGGAAGAGTGGCACCCATGATCTTGTGAACAATGTTACAATTACATTATTGTCATATTGAGATAATTAGAAATGCTAATTATAGACATATTTACAGCCACCCAGAAAACAGTTATATGGTCGATACTCAGAGTGCTGTAGTTGACCAGGTAATCCTTGTACAAACAAACTCAAGGAAGAAAAGGTGCTCTTTGACATCCCAGCATAAGTTCATCACCACAAAAAATGTCATTGTTGCTTTATTTTGATGCTTTTCACCTTTAATTGACTTCAAGTCACATCCCTGAAAATGCTAAAAAAAAAAAACCCAGACACTTTAGCTGTTACACATGTCACAACTTGTTCATGAGTTTTCTTTTCTCTAGTGGTGGCAAATTTCCTAGTGTAAAAACCATCATTTTGATGCAGAAACAAGTAAAAACCACAAAAAACAACAAAAAAACAAGTGTGCTCATGCGGACTTTTTCACTGATCATGTGATGTCAGGTCAGTTTCAGAAAGTCGTCGTTTCTTTGAAGAAGGCCCTGCTTAAGTGTCACCACCATCCAAAGAAACCAACTCATCATCTGAGTGTCAGAACACTCTCATCACTGTCACTGACGATACTATCGCTGTAATTATCATCCAGTGTTTCTTGAAACAATTTTATCACCTGCTCAGCAGTCAGTCTCATACGGCGCTGCCCACCATATTCCATGACAAAGCAAAACACAGCACAACATGCAAAAAAAAACAACTTCAAACTATATCACAAGCACAGAAAAACATGTTGTCAGTGTGAAATTGAAAGTGGAAGTGTCTATTGCCGTAAAGCCGCTGATGTCGCAAAAGTAATGAATGTCGTAATCAAAATGTCTGGTAACTGAAAAAGCCAACCGAGTCAGCTTGCCGGCCATTTTGAATTGACAGAAAGCTGACTGAGTCAGCTTGCCAGACAATAAGAGTTAAAGTGGGTATAGGCCTACTTATTCCGAAAATAAAAAAGTGAAATTTTCAATTATTCCTATTTTCATACTGAGTGAATTGAATATGAATCCAAAACAAACCTCTAAGCCTTGCTTGCATATTCAGAAAGGATATAGAGTAACACGGTTGGAACAAATGAATGCAGCTCGAGTGATCAGCTTTCTCTGCAGTCTAAATCCAAGCATCAATATGGGGGATGGCACTAAGATGTGTAAACAATTGATGTTCCAGTAGCTCGTAATGACCAAACTCTAATCGCACCCATTTCTAACTTCGCATGGTCTCCTTAATGGCCATACCAGATTTAAGGAGTTGCTTCCCTTGAATCATGTCATGCCAAAACAGTTTTAGCATGACATCATGGCTGCTGAATAAAAGGGCAGGGTTGGGAGTGCACATGGTTATCAGTCAAAACTGGGCTAGTACCTGGAGAAACAACTGTGTAAGAGACAGTTATCTTTGCACCAGCAGCAAACAATCTGTCCACTCCATTTTCAAGTACCTTAACTCAATCGCTTCGTGCCAGAAGAAAATCTCTTCACTTCCGTTACCTTGATACGCGACGTCGATTTATCGACGGCGAACATTCGTTTGTTTGTTTTTTTTCATCAGAAGCGTCAGTTATAGGGAAAAATCACTGGGAACCGAAACTAGGGTATGTTTACAGCAGTTATTTAACCTTAGACTGTTTGTGGCAATGTGAAACAAAGATAACAGTAGCCTTTTTTCAGCGCTACCTGCGACATGCGAATTTTGCAAATGGCGTCAAGGAAAGCAAGTCGAACCTCACAATTCTGTAAATATTTTGTGCTCTGGAGCAACTGTACACAAAAAGTGACAACTACCAGTAATCTTGTGATTTGAAACATCCATGGCATGGAAATTATGTTCTGGACTTCATCTAAAACTGTTTCATAGTGTGTGTTCATATCCATCAACAACAAAAAATTACCCCCCTTTGGATACCTATTTGGATACCTCATCAGTTACAAGTACACGGAATACCATAAATAAAGTAAGACTATTTGTAAAGATCTAATCCTGGTCTTTCGAATCACTTTACTTCATCTACTTTATTTGGTTGTTTTTCTATATTTTTTTATAATGTGCTAAAAATCCTCCGAATTGAGGGGGCAGAATGACCCTGAAGACTGCGACTCGATTGAGTTAATTCTCCATGCCCAATAGAAGGCGACACAGCTTGATACTATAACAATCACAGTGTACAGCTCTAAATATTGCATCTTTCTCTCTTCTTCTGATTAGTTTTCACAAATCAAAATCTGAAAAAATATGAAAACAGAATTAGAACACATATCTAGTCTACTGGACAAAACATGAGAAGAGTTTTGCTCTTTTTCTGCCAATTTTCGTGTTTTGTTAGTTGATGTCTGTTCTTTTCGTCTTACATTTACGCTTGACAAAGGCCAGTTGGGCAAAAATTTGTGCCCGTCTTGTCTGGCTGTATTAAATGTGTTCTATTTTTATGTTTTTCTGGTCCCTGTTTGCTTCACCATTGGTGGTTGCACTTGTTTTGGAAATCAAAAGCCATCCATTTCTTAAAGCTGCTTTTTTCTTTCTTCTTTTTCAGATTGTTTCCTGCAAACCACCTCAATTTTCACAAGATTTCCCGACCACAAAACGGACTCTACATTTTTCCAAACCACTCCTGGACTTCTAAAAACCATGTAAACTTTGAATCACATGCTACATTCTTAATCCACAAATGTGAAATATTTCCTCACATCAGTGATGAAACATAATCACATATTAATTCTTCTCTAGTTTCTCAATCAATATACAAAGTGTTCTGCAACACCAACCCATGTTTCATATATTTTAAACTATAAGAAACATTTCCATACATAAAAATCAATAGTCAATGAAAGCTATGTATTGAAAAGCATGACACTGGAAAAAAAAAGCAATCATCTTGCAGAGTTAAACAAAGTTAGCTAATCTTCAATACAAGCTACACTGACAAAACATGACAATGGAAAATCCCCTCAGCAAATCAAGAAAGATAACTGAATTTTTTAGAAAACAAAGGTAAATTTGTGTTTAACAAACTATGCGATTTCGCTCAACCAAACATGTGAATCAAGTAAAAAAAAGCACAAACAAGAACAAGTCTGCACAACTCGACACATAAGCTCAGTCAATGATAGAGGTCACCATTACCCACCTCCACGTATCCATCAATGCGAGATCGACAAAACGGACACTGCCGTCGGTTGGAAACAAGAAGCTTGTGCACACATGATTCACAGATGTCGCTGTGCTTGCAAGGGTACAGCTGAACCTTGCCCACTTCTTCAAAACATATTTCACACTGCTCCTGATCAGCAAAGCCAGAGTCGGGGGATTCCGATGCCTGGCCATCACGCTGATTACGATTCCCAGCATTACGCCGCCGCCGTACCTTTGTGCCAGGCTGTCTGATGGTGGTCATACCTGACGCAACACATGAACATGAACATGCTAGTGGACAACAAAATACCATCTGACTGGAAGCAAATACCATCATCATCATCATCATCATGGCCCTGCCGCATGGCGTTGGCGATCATGGCCCTCCATATGTATCTATCCCTTGTCGCTGCAAGTACACCTCCCACCCTCTCCATCCTCAGCCACCCCGCAAGTCCATCCAATATTTTCTCCCTGGGTCTACCTGGTGCTCTCTTTCCCTCCCTCTTTCCTGTTGTGACTAGGTACTCTAATTCTCCTTTCCTCATAAAATGGCTTATAAATGTTGATTGTCTTTTCCTAATCTTCTTTATCAATAATTTTCTTGTGTCTGCCTCCATCAAGACTGTCTCGCTGTTTTCTTTGCTGTCCATGGAACTCTCAACATTCTTCTTAAAAGCTGCATCTCGGCTGCCTCAATCTTGTTCTGGTTTTGTGTGTTGACTGTCCACACTTAACAACTCTATAACAGTATCGGTTCTATATAACATTCAAGAACTCTCTTCCTGATGTTAATTGATAGGCATTTGTTGGTAAGAATGCTTTTCATCTTCTTGAATGCTGTTTTGGCTTGACTGGTTCTGCTGGCTATTTCTCATATGCATCTGCCATCTGGTGAGATGACTGTTCCCAGATATTTAAACTTATCAACCTGTCTCAAAGTTGTGCCATTTGCTGTTATTTTGCATGAGGGGATTGCGTGTTTTTAACTGATTATCATGACTTCAGTCTTCTTGCTATTTAGCTCCAACCCAAATACCTGGCTTATGAAATCACAATGGATGATAAACTTTTCCACTGATGTGTCTGATGAACAGGTATGTCTGTCCTTTATCACCTGCTATGGGTCTTTATATGGCATACAAGACTGATCCTGGAGGAACATTCATTCGTTCTTTGATTTAATGTCTTTTTACTATAAGTGATATTAGACGGGGGAGGGGGGGGAGGGGAATAAAAAAAATATATATAAATAAACTAAAATGGAGAACGATAGTTGGACGGGTTGGATTGGGGCAGAGGGGAGACAGAGGAAAAAGTCATAAATAGGTGGTAGAATAGTAAAATGGAACGAAATCTTAACTCTAACATTAGTAACAATTAACTTCAACAATGTGAAGGGAAAATTTAACACTAAAACACAAAATGCACAAAGTTAAAGTAATGCATTAACAGGACTGTGAACTAATGATTCTGAAATATTAAGTATCATTACTATCAAAGATTGATCTGATGTTACTTTTTTTAAATGAGTTTCAGAATAGTTTTCTTGTGTAAACATTTTCGGTAGAAAAGAACATAGCATTTTGCAATAAAATAAACAGTGAAACAATGTGAATTGCTTGCCGCAAATACACTTAACATTTTTACAATATTTTGTTTTCAATGCGTTTAGCTGAATACGAAAACGAACAGCAATAATCGATCGCAAATGATACATGGAAGAATACTGCATTTTTTGGTATAAATTTTGAACGGAAAGTTTTATCATTTGTTGTGACACAAACTGATCATTTAAATGTTTCTGAAATCAAGGAACATGGAGGAACATGTTCTTCCACAAGAGCTGCATGGGAAGCGGTCCTGCAGTTGTGGGTTACGATTCTGTTAGTTCCTTGGGGTCTGCTTCTGTCAGTCCCCTCTTCTGTTCTATTCAATGGAAGCAACCGTGATTGTGTCCTGCATGCATTAATGGTCATCAGCACGCTTTGTTGCAGGCAATGTCTTCCCAGATGATGGTGTCATTGTTATTTTCGAACTTGCCATTGCTATTCTGCCTAGATTACAAAGAGGGAAAAAGAAAAAGATAGAAATGAAAAAGAAATATCACCAAAAGAGTCACGACAACCAAAAGAAAAAACAAAAGGGAAAACAAGATGCATACCACCAGCCCATGGCCTCCCAGTACCATGACCATGAGTTGTCTCTGACGGCGAGTGTCTGTACATGTAAATCGCAGCTGCTAACAGCACCGCCATGGGCACACCTACAATCAGCACAGCATTCAGCATGGTGCTTCTCCTACAGCATGGGCTGCACACACACACAGAATAATTCATCAAACGGCCCATTAGTTCATTTGCTAGAGTACAATGCTCCCAGGTGGACAACTTTTTAACCTTTCTGACTCCCGCACCCTGTCCACCAGCATCCTGCAATGTCAACCATGCTAGCAAAGCAGAAACCTAACCCTTTAACTCCTTCAACCTTTCCACCAGCTTCCTGCCAAATTAATACTTGCATGAATGATGCGAACGGTAATCAGTGAACTCTCATCACACTTTCATATGCGTCAATTTCAATTTTGTAAATGCGGTGTCTTTATGCTTGGAATTTTTCTGTAAGTCCTAATACTGCAAATGCCATGTGAGGTAAGTAGATCCAAAATGATCACAACATATGCCATAAACTGGAAAGTATCACTATCAGGTCACCTCACTGACGGGTTCTATAGTATTATCTATCCTTTTATCATTCTGTCACTGAAAGAAATCTGGCTAAAACGCTGTAGCATATTGTCTGTATAAAGATAACCAAAATGTAGTGTTATGCTGAGAGGAACACAAAGAAAGGTGGGAACTTTTATGCAATTCTACAACTACACATCAATTATGTCAAGATTATTCACTCATTAAAGTGCTTTTAGAATATTAGAATATATCATTATATGTGTTTGTAAACACAACAACGCAACACAACACAACACAACACTTTCAACGGGGAATGGTTCTGAGCATGAATAGTCAAACTGCACTGCCCCCTGCATGCTGCCATGGAAAGAATGTTGGGGCTCAGCAGCTTCAGTGCGCAGCGATTCTTCCACTCAGATCAAAGACTTGATGACCAGATTGATGAAGGCAATGCATAGAGACTGCCCCTGTTCCCAGCTCTTCTCCTGCAGCGTCTGAGTGAGAAGATCATGTTGGTGGTGCATCTCTCAGCCTTAAAGCCACACTGAGACTTGGGGCAGGTGTAATCTCAGGCATAGGCCTTGCTGATAGTGATGAGCAGTGATCTCTCTCTATAATTCTATAAATATATTACAGTTGCTGTGATCTCCCCTATTCTTGTAGAGTGCAACAATGTTTGGCTCTTGCATGTCTTGGGGACCTGTTCCCTCCTCCCAGCACTGGAAGAGTAGCTCATGAATATGACTAAACCCTTTGAATCCTGGACTCTGTCCACCAGCATCCTGCATTGCCAATTATGCCAGCAAAGCAAAAACATAACCCTTTGATTCCTCACCCTATCCACCAGCTTCCTTCTTCAACTTCAAGATGGGGGTTCAGAGATTATTACCAGCTATACCTTCTGACATATTTTGGGCACCACAACCGAAAGCCAAATCAATCCACACCAAACAAACAAAAACTTTGTGTTACATATCACTGTGAACAATGACAGACAAAAAGTGACAGGTGTTCCACTATTCAAACCTGCAAAATAGGCCAGCTGTAAACTTCACTCTTCCACTGCATTATAAAACTAAACAGCATGGTATTCTCTTAGTAACAAACCCATACTGATTTTATCACCATTTTCCTGACATTATTTATTTATGAAATGGCCACCCACCACCACAACACCAGCAAAGTTCCCTCACCCCCTCCCCTCTCTACATCATTAACCTTTTCGCGATGCAACCGTAACCCTCGATGCGCCGGTAAGGCGTCTGTTCCCCATCGACTCACCGACCATACAGTGCCGGTCAAGTTTTGAAAAATTCTGGCAGCTTTCACTGTAAAGAATATCCAAAACAACTGCCAGTACTGTTTAGCAGAAGATTTTAGCAAAGGGACAGAGTCTGTTTAGTTGGTGTACCTTTACAGTTGATGGTTTGACTGATAACGGAATAAAGTGACCCCCCTGACCAGGAAATTCCAATGCCATGTGTTAGGTCTGCACTATCTTCCTTCATAACTGTTTGCTGGCTACCGGGCAGTGGGAATTCAGGAGTTATTATAAACTTTACCATCTAAGTTGACTGCTCTCTCTCTCTCTCTCTCTTTCTTTCTCTCTCTCTCTCTTTCTCTCTCTTCTCTCTCTTAATCTCTCACACTCACTCTCTCTTTCTTGCTCGCTGTGTGTGTGTGTGTGTTTGAGAGAGAGGGACGGGGAGGGGAGGGAGAGAGGGAGAGGGAGAGAGGGAGAGGGAGGAGGAGAGAGAGAGAGAGAGAAGTTTCAAAAGTTCCTGTAGACTTCAGTACAGCACAGTACAGTTACTACTGGGACGTGAGCTTGCGTCTGGGTTATACTCTGTGACCTACGTTGTTCTTGTCGTAGCGATGCGTATAAGTGTTGGACTCTTTGAGGTTCTTATTTGAAAATAGTATGCAAGCAAAGAAACAGGTTTTGAGCTTTCTGGTAATATCAAATACTTTGCCATCAATCATATTTAGAAGCTGTAAAATAAAAAGAAAAGTAGTAAAAATGGTGCGTCGGCAGAGAAGAAAACAAAGCCGATGGCCCGGCGGCTGGGAACTCGCTGAAGTGCGCACTGGCCGTCTTGAAAGAATTAAATCCAGGGCAGGACTATACAAAGCACCATGTGCCTGAGATGTCAGCTTTAATTTCTAACCCTTGTAAATTTCTAACCCTTGTAAAAGCAGGCATCACCTCTCTCTAACATTAGTTTTCTCAACTAGTTCAATGCTGAAGCAATAACACAGCTTCATATTTGATAGAATGGTAGCTAATAACATATTAACTCCAAATACCTTGTTAAATGTTATCATATGAGGGTACTTTCCAGTAGAATGAGACCACGTCTGTATAGCTTGAAAACGCATTTACAGAAAATGGAAAATTACGTCACAGAAAACATCAGTCTATGATGCAATTTTGTGCCAAATTTCGTAATTCATCTTTGATCCATCTTACATTCTGACAGTGTATGTCAAGGCCCTGTCAGACACTGATTTGAAAAATGGCAAAGAAAATGGTATTTTTATCAGCAGATTATCGCAGATACATCAAGGTACGTGTCGCTCTCAGAAAGAATAAAGCAACTGTGTTCAGATAGGTAAAACATTTTGCAAGTGGCCAGGCCAGCACTGAAGACAACAGGGGGAAAATGCGAAAAAGCAAAAAGAGCGATGAAAAGTTAGTGGCTAGTGTGAAGGCAATGGTTGATTCTGATTCAAGAGTCAGCCTTGAAGAGATCGCTGATTTCTCAACATTAATTCGTCGACTCCATCGAGGATCCTAAGAAATCAGCTTGGCTAGAGGAAGGTGTCATCAAGATGGATCCCTCATATTTGACGCCAGAAAATAAGGGGGGTAGGTTACATTTCTGCCAAGATATGCTGAAAATTTTAAGAACTGCAACCCTAAGCAGCTAGATGAAATTGTGACAGGTGACAAAACCTGGGTGTACATGTATGAACCTCGGAGAAAGTCACAGAACAAGGCCTAGATTCCTAAAGGTGAGATTCCTCCTCAAATCGCTCGTTGTCAATGCTCGCAAAAGAAAGTGTTATAACTTATACACCATCTTTTTCAACACAAAGCGTATCATGCTACAGAAACCATGCAAACAATGAGAGACCATCACCGGAAAGTTCTACAGAGACTCAGTACTGTCTGACATCAATAAGTTTTACGCAACTTCCTGACCAACTGCAGGCATGAGAGGAATCAAGATTCTTCATGATAACGCACCTGCTCACAAGTCAAGGCTCGTACGAGAATACCTTGCTATTGAGAACATCCATACTTTGCCAAACCCTGCTTACTCCCCAGACCTTGCACCCTGTGACTTTTACCTGTTTCCACATCTGAAGAAATCACTGGCAGAAAGAAGTTTCAAGAGCCGAGCAGCCTTGGAAACAGCGGTTTTCCAGTGTCTGTCACATACCCAAAGAAGCCTACAGAGCGGCATTTCTACAGTGGATCCAGCGAATGCAGAAGTGTGTGGCAGCATGAGGTAAATACTTCAAACAGATGAAATGAATAATTTTTTTTGCCGTTGAGTCTTTGACGTATAAGTTTGTTGGTCTCATTCTACTGGAAAGTACCCTCGTATAATCATAATATTAATAATGTTCCATTAATCAAAATTGTCATGACAAATCAACAGAACATTTCATATCAGGGCAGGTTTGAACTTTGCTGGGCAGAGCTAGTTTCTGGCATGCACATCTCGCCTGGCACCATGGACCTAAAAATAAATGTTTAAGCATTTGGCACAATTTCTGGGGACACAATAGGGCTGCAGGCATATCACTTTTAGTTTCAACTTGACCAAACTATAACTGTACGGCCCTACCCAATTTCTCAAAGTGTGTGTGAGTGCGTGTGGAACCCTTGTCTGCTGTCACACGAGCACATTACGCACGTAGGAATGAAAACCTGCGAACTAGCTCTGTTCACCCCATCCATTGGATCAGCTGTAAGGCCTTTACACCAGTCACCTACTGAATTTATTCTACTACTACTAGACTCTATGAGTTTACATTAGGCTATCCCGGTAAACAGACACAGATTTCAGTTTCAGTTTCGCAAGACAACGTCTCCGCTCAATGAATTCTATATACACTAACATCACAGGTGCCATGTGTATGGTGGTCATGGCACAAGCCTTAAGCCTGCACATAAACCCTTGGGCTGGCCAGGTCCTGAGGTAGGCCTATGTTTGACCTAATCTACATTTTATGTAAGTACTGGTAATAGTATCAGCCTATCATTGGAACAATCTTGGTTACAACTTACAATGTTACATGTACATGGCAATACAAAGTAAATAAATAAATTAATTAAAGGCCTGAGTCACAACACAGCTAGCTACTCAGTATAAACTTATCTCACTTGACTACCCCCCCCCTCACTCCCCAAGTCAATGCACAAAGACTGAGTTGCCTATCAACAAGGTGACAATATTTCCTTAATCATAGCCCCACCAGTCTGTCGTTCACTTCCAAGGAAAGAAAAGAGGAAATAGGTAAGTAAGTAAATAAATAAATGAATGATTAAATAAAAGATAAAAGAGTATGTAGACAAGTAAACAAGAAATGAGAAATGACAAATAACAGTAAACACATGCATATATATATATATATACACACACAAACTCGCACATAGACGCACAAACACAAGTAAGAAATGAGAAATAATAAATAACAGTAAATACACTCACAGTGACATACATACACATGCCTGCACACAGACACACAGTGACACACATTATTGATTATATACATTCATACATGTAGGCTATATATATACACCCATATCTGCACAGCATCGCTTGATGGCTGACAGCAACAACAACAGCAGCAGCACCAGCAACAACAACAACAACAAATGCAACAGCAAAGTGGAAACACATACAAGTGCTCACATACACCAACCAATCGATGCAGCAGACGATAAAACAAAGCGAAAGGTAGACACAGAAAACAATACTAGAAAACAAAAACGTGAGACCTGACTAGGGCTAGGGCTTAGCCTAAGTCATGCGCGCGGAGTTGGCACAAACTTCAACTAAAGAAACTGAGAAACTTCTCGATTCTGAATTTAACCCTGACTGCCGCATCCTATCCATCAGCTGCAAAAACTTAGCCCTTCGACTCCCTCACTGTGGGTCACACTTGGGTGAGAGTCGACGGGTTACGTTTTTGCTTTTGTTAGCATGGCTGACATTAAGTGACAATGCTGAATGCAGATTGCTGTTGGACAGGCTGCGGGAGTCAAAGGGTTTAACGCTACAGTTTCAGTTTCCGAGTAACAAAAACATTGTCTCCACACTCGTGACACTGGGACTGAAGATTTGGAACAACCTTCACATAATTCAGTGATAATAAACTAGACTCTACTATTAGT
>JAPXFY010000026.1:7423993-7436493 GCA_030674185.1 Monoplex corrugatus | reverse complement strand
TGAGACTGCATTTTTTGTTTTTGTTTTGTTTTGTATTGGTTTGGTTTGGTTTGGTTTGTTTGTTGGGTTTTTTTGTTTGTTTGTTTCTCTCTCTCTCTCTCTCTCTCTCTCTCTCTCTCTCTCTCTCTCTCTCTCTCTCTCTCTTAATTAGGTTTATTTGAATAGAATGGAAACAAACTTGAGGAGATATGAAATAGGTTATGAGGCCTTGGTATAGTCTGACAGAGACACAAACTCAAACTACTACTACTACTACTACTACTATATACATAATAGTAACAGTAATAATGACTATAATAATAATAATGAACATTTATGAGCACACATCTTTGGGCAATGCAAAGTGCTTACAGTTACATCAGTTTGATTTGTAAAATTTAACAAAATGTTCTAAAAATGAATTACTCAGCTTTACAACAACAAGAAATCACCATAAAAACAGACACACACACACACACACACACACACACACACACACACACACACACACACACACACACACACACATACGCACACACACACACACACACACACATACGCGCACACACACACACACACACACACACACACACACACACACACACACACACACACACACACACACACACCACACACCCACAAGAGAGAGAGAGAGAGAGTATACTCCACAAAAATAAAATCTCACCTTGTGCCATCGAGAATTGGTTGTAGCATTATTTGTGCAAGCCAAATCAGCCTTGTTATTTTCAAAAAACATCAGCGAACTTGTGCTTTTGCTTTGCCGATGCTTTTGAAAGTGAAAGTAGCCTCAGAATAACGAGGAACGTTTCCTTGTTGGCACATTTAATTAGGTCCTTCCATTTATAAGTGCAGCTCCCTCTTCTTTCACACGTCGTTTCATTGAACAAAACCACTTCTTTTTAATGAAGGTTTGTGGCTTCGAAACACACACACACACACACACACACACACACACACACACACACACATCAGCTGCCATGCTTTGAAGTAAACAGTGAAAATGCCTCCGAATTTTTCGATTGGTTAATATTTTTGTCAGGGTACGAAACTCCTGTTGCTACTGGATCTTTATTTGATCTCCTATAGTCTCCCTTCGCTGCTTGTAGACCGGTAGTTTTTGGTTAATAAAACATGCGATAATTATGAAGCACTGAGTAATCATCTAGTGTCGATATCGTTTATTTTAAGCGTTACTATTTTCATACGATTTTCCATAGAAACAAGTAAAAAATTTCATATAATCTCTCACTCCCACGTTCTTGGTGATCACAGGACTTCCAAGCTTTTATCATATCATCATAATCATTTCAAAATGCTGCGGAAAGTACGCTGAATTTAATTAAAATCCACCAACTTTGAGGCCAAATAGTTCGGAACAGCTGGAACATAAAAGTGTTAATCATATACGCTTTCGTGAAATAAAAGGGCCTACATGTTGCTGCACACTTTGCAATCTTCAGCTATGGGGATAAACTGGACTTCAACTATGGTGGTTAAAGTGAAATCAATCACAGAGGCTGTCTTCAGTTTTCAGTTAATTACAAATGATAATTAAGTGAGTAATTAATACTCATTATCTACTGTCTCCACTCTTACTCCAAAATGTTTCTACTCGATCAAGGAAGCCGTCATTAATTTAACATAAATGATTAACACGAATGATCTGAAAAACGTTCTCAAGGTCTCTGCAATGGCAATCACACTACGTCAGCATCTCGCCACACTCTGCCATCATTGCTAATTAATAGGAAGCACATAGATCAAAGGTCCTACTGGACGACAAACTTTGTGTCAGTTTCTGCCATGCCCTCTGTGAAAGTTTCAGTTTCTGTGCTCGGAATAAGCACTGACACCTCCAGTATCATGCCATGGAGAAGATTCAAAAAGGACATTGGCATGGGCCTTAAGCCTGCACATGACTATATACTTGGCAAGATCTTAACCCTTTAACTCCCGCCCCCACCTGCCAACTGCAAAAACTCCACCCTTTGATTCCTTCACTCTATCCACCAGC
The DNA here is from genome assembly GCA_030674185.1 of Monoplex corrugatus. Lineage (NCBI taxonomy): Eukaryota > Metazoa > Mollusca > Gastropoda > Littorinimorpha > Ranellidae > Monoplex > Monoplex corrugatus. The sequence continues at coordinate 7,434,479 of JAPXFY010000026.1, read as the reverse complement.
TTCATGGTGGCCAGGGTGACAGAATCAAAGGGTTACGTTTTTGCTTTTGCTAGCATGGTTGTAATGTAGGATGCTGGTGGCCAGGGCACGGGAGTCAAAGGTTTTCTGTTTTTGTATCAGTCTGTCAATGGAACATCTAGACTACATTGTAATGAAGTTTATATCTCAATCTGTACTTAATAAAAACCAACCAACCAACCCTGGACTGACACAGATGAAAATACAACCAGCCCCCTAGTAGTATGACTTACCTCACTAACATCCTGTACAGTCAGATCATACATATCACTCCAAATCAGTATGATACATAGCTTCATCTGCCCTCTAATATGATCAAATTATCGACCCCATCAATCTCTACTCATCTAGTCAAGAAACTCTAGAGAAAGCTGGACAGCAGAATGTCCTCACAGAAGCCCTCCTCAAGCAAGAGTTCCAGCCTAAAATAATCCTCACATTCCTGGGAGGCTGGGCCGTATTCAGGTCATTTCTCTTCTCCCCCTGGATTCAGTCCTGTGCCTCTTGTGTGAATGGGTATTTCAAGGTGAAGTCCCCTATGTGATGGATGGATTGACAACTTGGCAATCAGACACCTGCTGTACATAGGGAAATTTAGAGCCTTACGAAGTTCACCTGTGTTCCTCTTCGCCCAGATCCAGCAGGAATTCTTTCCACCTGTTTCTGTCATTGCCTTTGGAGCTCTGTAGTACTCCTAACCAGAAATCGAAGGGTGTTTCATGATTCATAGGCAGATGTGCCTACCAACCCCCCTTTTGGACTTTGGCTTGGAAGCCGGAGTTGCTGGTTAGACTGGCACACTTTTCAGTCATGTAGAAATGGGCTTCCACCTTTGTTTTCATACAGCTCAGTGTTTTATCAGAGTCATTTGTTTAGATGAGTGGGAGTGGAGTAGTATATCTGGTCTCATACTACCCCTGCTGATGCTTTTTTGTTTGTTTGTTTTATTAGTTTTCTGTTCATTCTGAAAGCTCTGTTGTGCACTCCCAGTCATCTTCACCAACCTGAAGATCACACTGTGCAAAGATTCTGATGAACAAACAGCTGCATATTTCACCAGCAGTTGAGATGTCAGAAAACCAAGGCCAGGAAGGAAACCACCGAAACTGCAGACATTTCTGAGGGACACCACAATGTGGGCCTCACATGTCACTCTGTAAGGGGATAAATTGTTATTGGACAGATAGGGACCACATTTGAACTGAATGTAGTTTTAGTCATGGTGCCCATATAGGATTTAAAGATGAACAATATAGCACCTACAGACTTCCAGCATAATATATCCTACATGCATTGCATATGTGTGTATGAGTATCATTTGGAGTCTGCATGTAGTAAGTCAAAGCAAGAATTATAACAATTGGGAAAGTATAGTTGTTTAAAAACCTCGGATACTTATTTTCAATTTTAAGGCAATTACCAGGTCTCCAAGGCAATTAATAAATTATTGGGTTAGTCGCAATGAGTATTGTAATTAATCAAAGTTTTTCATAATGAGCAATTGGCCATCACAGTTGGTAGATTTTTGTGTCACTGTAATCTGCCATTACACTGATCTAAGATTGCAGTTACATTCTAAGTAATCTGAGATGTGGGAAAAGATCAACACGGTAAACATGTATCCTACAGTCTGTTTGTGGCAAAATAACAAACCCGAAATCCAATTATGGTGGGAGTTAAAACGGTTTAGGATTATTATCTAATGTTATTTTTCTGAGTTCGATAATTAATTACTGGGTCAATCACCCAAACTATAATGACTAATCATAATTTCTAATGATGAGTAATACCTGAAGTGTTTGTGTGGCAAATTACAAGTAAGAATCCTAGCTATTACGGAAGTTATGCTGGTTTTAAGGCTTTCATGAAGGGTTTTTCTTTAGCTCATTAAGAGTTAATTAATTACTGAGCTAATTACCAAAACTATTCCACTGATCATAGTTTTTCATGGCAAATTACAAGCTAGGATTCCAAGTATGATGGCAGCAAAAAATGGTTTTAGGCCTGTTACATGCAGTTTTTTTAAGCTTGCTAAATGATTATTGGATTAATTATCAAAACAGTTATGACTAATCATGAGTGATATCTGGAGTGTGTGTGTTTGTCAAATTACAAGCAGAATTCCACTTATTATGGAAATTATGGTTTTAGGACTCCCATGTAGGTGTTTTTGTTTTTGTTTGTTTGTTTTTGTCTGTTTTAAACTACTGGGCTAATTGCCAAAGCTTATATGTCTAATCATATTATTTTCATGATGAGAGATACTGGAGCTGTGAGTGACAAATTGAAAGCCTGAATTCCAGCTATTATGAAAATTGTAATGATTTTAATACCCTTATGATGCTTTTAAAAGCTTGTTTAATTAATTAAATTTAATGTTTTGCTGATCAATGCACTGTTTCATCAACTCATGAATACTTCAGTTGTCTTGTGTTTGTAAACTGTCTTGTGCTTGTGAAACTGTTTCTGATGATATTCAGTTTTTACTGCTTGGTTCAGTCTTTACAAAATTATGTCACTTTATATTCGCAAAATGAGGATAATTGATCAGTTTATGCTAACATAAGTCATGTAATAAAATGACCACAACTCAAGTTTCAAAAATTTATGACATTTGTCAGTCAACCCAAATGAAAACCTTTTCATACCATTGTAAAGCTACATTTTTAGTTGTGTGAATTACATAATTATCTCCCACCCCCCCACACACACACAAATAAAAGAAAAAGAAGTGGTCACACATGTGCCGATGATAAAACAATGATGACATGAGCACACTTCTGGGGAAAAAAATGACCACCAATGACCATTCTACAGATCTTCACAAGAAGGAAAGATTTTAGTCTGGCTTTATGAGACGATCTGTCAGGCCATTGGAATCTATAAATAAAGCAAAGAGTTATTCCTACTAGTGACTAAGATCTTGTTTTGGCAGTGGACTTTAGTGTATGGGACATAACTCAGTATTCATCCTGATAATGAAAATGAGGCTGTGACTTCACCATGACACATACTCTGAACTTAAGACCATGTTGTTATCTATGGATAAGAGATATTTATATAAGGGCTTTTTGTAAAAAATGAATCGTCAATGTGAACAGATTCATTGTTAGCTGTGAATTAAAAGAACAAACAAACAAACAAAAACAAAACAAAAACCCTGCAACATGGTTTCATTTTACCAAACAATCGTCGATTGTTGTCCATCTAAGCTATGGGCCGTGTGCAGATGACGTCACTCCGGGCAGGGAGGAGTTATCTTTCCTTGTGTACGGGCAGTGTCTGCACGTCTGCGGAATAGTCCATGTCAGTAATATCAGTTACATGCGTTTGCAGTATTTACTGCATTGACACCAGCAGGAAAAATGAATGAAAGAAACGAGGAAAAAAGTTAAATATAAAAAAAAATGATTGTTGTGTGAAGGATGTCACAACAAACAGTTTAGAAAAAGACAAAACTACAGATCACCACGTGTGAATGAGGGGAAAAGATAATTATGGAGGGGGCAGACATGGCAGATATGGAGAGAATGGCTGGCACAATTTCATAATAATAATAATAATAATTACAATATTTATATAGCGCAAAATCTTGATAAAATCAAATCTAAGCGCTGAAGCAGACACGCACGCAAGCACGCACGCACGCACACACGCACACACACACACGCACGCACACATACACACACACACACACACACACACACACACACACTCACACACACGCATGGCCACAAATGGGGAGAAAGAATAAAAGCAATAAAAGCAAGAATAAAAGCAATGGAAAATTATAGAGAGCATAGCATATACAATTATATATTATAACCATGTGATTCCCCTCCGAGCGGAGACAGGCTGCAGAGGGGGGGGGGGGGGGGTTGAGTGAGGTTAGGATTTTATGCGGAGGAGAAAAGGTGAGTTTTGAGAGCGGACTTGAAGGAGACAAAAGTAGGTTGCTGACGGACTGAGAGAGGAAGTTTGTTCCAGGAGAGTGGACCAGAAACAGAGAAGCTCGTGGACCATAGGTATTGAGCTTAGTGCGTGGAAAGCGAAAAGTCAGAGGATCGGAGGCAGAGCGGAGGGTACGTGAGGGAACATAGATCTCAAGTAGGCTTGACAGGTAATCGGGGGCTGCGTTATTGAGGCTTTTGTAGCACATGGTGTCTAGTTTGTACTGTATGCGCTTTGATACAGGGAGCCAGTGAAGTTGTGCCAGGAGAGGAGATATGTGGTCAGCTTTTTTCTTTTTGAGTACAAGGCCTACAGCATTGTTTTGAATGCGCTGTAGGATGTGAATGGTGGAGGCAGGAAGACCAGACAGGAGTGAATTGCAATAGCCAATGCGAGACATTATGAAGGAGAGAACGAGTTTTGCAGTTTTTCCACAGAGAGATACTTCCTGATCAGCCTTATATGATGGAGATGATAGTAGCAAGATCTGGCAGTTTGAGAAACAAAGTTGTTCATGGAGAGGGTAGAGTCAATGCAGACACCAAGGTTTTTAGCTGAATCAGAAATTGGGACTGATGTGTTACATAATGGGAGAGAAAGAGGAGGCAGCTGAGAAAGTTTCTGACGGGTGCCAATGAGGATAGCTTCTGTCTTGTCGTCATTAAGCTGAAGTTTGTTGAACGTCATCCAGTTCTTAATGTCTGAGTAACACTCAGCTTAAAGTCCTTATATTTGATTCAGATACGATGTACAGATTTATTTGTACTGATTATTTTGAAAATAGTATGTTATTATAGGTACTACATATTTATGTATTTATTTTTGACCATGCATGGTCTTGAAAGAGATTTGCTTTCACTTTTACAGGTAACAGCACTTGTCATGTGTTCTTGTTAACATGTGTCCCATTGTTTCATAGCAAAAAAAATGGCACCAATTTTACGTTGTCGGTTGTGAGCTTGTTTCCACACATTACATGTGTGTTGTAAGACCAAAAAAATTCATCTTCAGTCACTAAATAGCACTGAAATGTCTTTTACTGAATGCTGTGGAAACCAAATGGAAACACCACACACAATGAGTTTCTGTAAAAGGGATTGCGGGCTTTATTATTTATTGTAATGATTACCACAGGTAAATTTAGTGGTTAGAACTAATGATATTTAAAAGAAAGAAGATGATTTCCAGCTTGCATGAAATCTTGCACAGACGTATACAAATCATTTCATGGGTAACAGACAATTGAACCTTTTCAGTTGCACACAAGTGTACTTGATAAAGGGGGGTACATGCAGACACACCAGCGAATACTTTCATTGTGTGTGTGTGTGTGTGTGTGTGTGTGTGTGTGTGTGTGTGTGTGTGTGTGTGTGTGTGTGTGTGTGTGTGTGTGTGTGTGTGTGTGTGTTTGTGTGTGTGTGTGTGTACATGTATATATGCATTTGTATGTACCAGTATACACTGGGCAAAACGCTTTGGAGATTTTTCAGTTCAACACGTGCAAAATGAAACCACTCCAGTGTGCAGCATTATGGGCCCATATTCCCTAAGTCTGCAAAAACAAACAAACTTATACACGTGCTGAATAGACGCTCGTTTGGTAAACAAAATAATTCGTAGATGCTGATATACTTTAGCCTATACCAGGTGTGCAGACCATGATTGTTTAAGAATTTCATATGGATCAACTCCATTATATCCACACTTTTCCAGTAGGATCTTTATTTCTCCTTTGTACTGAGCTTTTCCGCATATTTTTAACACCGAAAATCGTCACCATGTTTGAGTTTGCATTGTGGCCTCCGTAGCCAAAGACAGCAACTCGCGATTACTTTTCGATTGTGGTAAAAAGTCTCCACGCTTTACGTCAGGAAATCGTGCCATTTCCTGTGTTGAAACCGCTAGGTTTTGTGGGTGTCCAGAACAACAAAGAAGCATGCAGAAGCAGTCATTTGATCTTGTGACTGAGATTTAGTTTTCGCTTACTTTCTGAGAATCGTGTGGCGCTTTGGACTTGTACGCAGGTACGTACGAGTGTAGGATTTATGTTTTGTCTTTTGATTAGGTTAGATCCATAGTTGCCATATCTAAAATTTGTGTTTTTGTGCTTGCCATTCATGATTCAGTGATTTTTTTTTGATGTGTAGACGTCGGCAGAATCCAATTCTGGATATACGCGCCAACGGGGGAAAAACTGGGGTATTCACATTTATTCACGTGTTTTGATTATTTTTAGGTATGTTACAAAACAAACTTCAAATATTTCTGTTAAATATGTAGGCTAATTACCATCTTTGAATAGTGCAACAAACAAACAAGTAAAAACCTCCAACAACTTTAAAATGGTAGGCCTATAGAAAATTCTTAAAATTGACTAGGCCTACTTGCCTGTGACGAAAGTTGCGATTTTTTGAATAATCAAAGTTTCAACGTTTTCTTTACGATACGATACGATATGATTACAGATTATCGTAGGTCATTACGACCTCTATCTGATCTTTTGATCAGCAGCACTAACTAGTCTAACTGAATATCTAAGTACCTAACGATCTTTCGATCGTGCCCTACGCTAATGACTGACTTTCTGATGAGTTGAAAGTGGGATCAGTGGGTGGCTTATAATTATATCTAGGCCTACTTGATGAATGAAATCCTTGAAGATGGTATCTAGTCTGTTCTTGAGAGTCATTTAGTGCATCAGCATTCACCACAGTGTATTCTAGTGCATTCCATGTGTCTACCACTCTCTGTGTGAAGAACTGTTGTCGTAGGCTGGTTTTGCAGAACTTCTTTTTCAGTTTGTAATTATGACCCCTCGTAGTGCCATCGACAACCATCTCAAAAGGATTTCTGCAGTCATATAGGCCTAATCCATGAGTGATTTTGTAGACTTCGATGAGATCCCCATGGATTCTCCTGTAAGCCATGCTAGGCATCCTCAATTTTCAGTCTCTTTTCATATTTGACATCGTGTAGTCCTGGCACACATTTTGTAGTTCTTCTAAGAACACTTTCAATCAAATTCTGGTCTTTCTTCAGTCGAGGGCTCCATATGACATTTGCAAATTCCAGGTGTGGCCTAACAAGTGCTGTGAATAGTAGTCTCATTGATTTGCTGTCCAAGTGACAATATGAGCGTCTGATCAATCCTAGTATCTTATTTGCTTTGTTCACCTGTATTTCTATATGTTTAGAAAACTTTAATTCATTATCCACATTCACCTCAAGGTCTTTTTCCATACTAGAAGATTCCAATACCACTCTGCTGCCATCTTCATGTTCTCTCATTGTATTCAAAATTCTGATTTTTACTTCCCAGATGAAGGATTTTACATTTTCCAGCATTAAACTTGAGCTGCCATTTGTCCGCCCAGTCAACTAATGTATCAAGGTCTCTCTGTAGTTCATCCCTGTCATCTTCATTCATGATAGAGCGGTAGATCTTAGTATCATCCGCATACATGCTGCATATACTGTTGACTACATATGATATGATAACGATATAATGACGAGCACACTACCCTGTGGCACTCCACTCGAGACATCTCTCCACGTGGACATTGTTCCACCTACTTTAACTCTCTGAGTTCTTCTGTGAGAAAATCTTCAGTCCAGCCAACAGTGCTTCCATAACCATATCCTGACTTTGATGAGACGAGCATGGGTACTGAATCAAAGGCTTTGAAAAGTCCTGGTATACAGCATCCAGCACTACCTCTCTATACTGTAGTCCAGCCTCAATGACTCCAGCATGTTAGAAACACAGGAGCGTCCTGTCACAAAACCATGTTGACATGCTGTCAGAAGCTTATTATCCTTCAGATGGGTGAACATAGCCTCTCTAACTAATTTTCTCCATTAATTTACATGTGACACTAGTCAGACTAACTGGACGGTAGTTCCCTGGTTTACTTTTATCCCCCTTTTTGAATAACGACGTGATGTTTGCTCTCTTCCACTGAATTTACGGTAAAGTTTTCTCTTTAATTGATAAGTTGAAAAAGTTCTGTCAGAGGTTCGGCAATCTCATCAGCAAGTTCGAATAAAACTTTTAAGTGTATGCCATCTGCTCCAGCTGATTTTGACATGTCCAGTGATTTCAGCAATTTCCTGACTTGGTAAGTTGGTTAGTTTCTATACTGATATTCTGTAAGTCTGTTGTCTGTTGTGTTACCTCTGTTGGGGACATTCTGGGAGTGATTGCAACTTTTCTTTGGTGAATACACTGCAGAAGAACTTATTAAGCATATATCCACTTTACTTTCATCTGTTGTTGCTCGATTTCCATCATCGTCCTGCAGATCAGCAATTCCCCCTGAGTTTTGAGTTTACTTTTAGCGTAGGCAAAAACTAATTTGGGATTCGACTTTGCTGAACTAGCGATCTCTTTTTCATAGTCCTTTACAGCACTTCTACATGCATTTTTTGCCTGATTACGAGCATATGCCAAGTAGTCACTTCCCTAACAAGTTTGCATATATATATCTCTGGTAAGCTGCTTTTTTCTTCTTCACCTTAGCAAGGGCTTTCTCATTGATCCATAGTGGTCTTCTGCTGCCTGCTAAGCTACTTTTCCTCGTGACAGTTGGTATACATTCTTTTGCCATTGTTTCTAGTTCACTTGATAATATGTCCCATGCTTCCTGTGTGTTTGAGTTTCTTAGTCTCTCAAGAATTCTCTTCCTGATGTTAATTGATAGGCATTTGTTGGTAAGAATGCTTTTCATCTTCTTGAATGCTGTTTTGGCTTGGCCGATTCTGCTGGCTATTTCTGTTGTGCATCTGCCATCTGGTGAGATGATCATTCCCAGATCTTATCAACCTGTCTCAAGGTTGTGCCATTAGCTGTTATTTTGCATGAGGGGATTTCATGTCTTTTCTTGAGGGGATTTCATGTCTTTTCTTGATTACCATGACTTTAGTCTTCTTGCTGTTTAGCTCCAACCCTTTATTTTTGCTCTCTATTTCTATTATATTCCCAAAGTTTTGTAGGTCCCTTTCATTTTTGAACTGCTGTGCTTAATGGCAATTTCAGTAGTCTACTGATAAGCCAGTTCTTATGTAGGCTGCCTGTGTTTTACAGCTACAACTGTTACTGCAGGTTTACTGCTGCTGCTGCTGCTGCTTCTGCTACTTCTACTACTACTGCATGATGTTGTATGTTATAATGTATTTGGCAACAGTGCGCTGTGATCCACAGTCCAGGAACTTGTTTTTTTTTTAAGTGTAAACAGTATCCCCACCAACTGGAGATTCTGAACTAGACATTTTCCTCTTTTCTGTCACTATCTTCCTGTCTTGCTGAAAAAGGAGCACATGTCTTTGTGTTTGGGGGGTGGGGGTGGGGGGTGGAAGATGAAAAGGAAACTACAAGAGATAATTTGAATGTTTTGCATGCTAATTTATAAACTTTGCAGTTTTGAAATCTCCTCCCCCCCCCCCCCCCTCCCTGGGGGCTCTTTCAGTATAAGTAGTATCCCACCTTCTGGAATTTCTGTGCCAGAAATTTTCTCTTTTCTGTTACTCTCTTTGTTTCTGCCTTGTTCCTTTGCTTTCTGTCATTTCTTCCTATCATTTTCTGCCTTGCTGTGGTTCATTTACCTGTATGTGGTCAATAAAGTCTTGCACACTTTTTGTAAGGATTGATAATTGGGTACATGTATACTCGTATTAAATGCATTTTTGGCTCTAGGGAGATGAGAGATATGCAGAAGCAATTTTAGGTAATTCATGCCCGTTTTTATATCTGTTTTGTTGTCCTTAGGTATGTTTAAATTTGTATTCAGGTGTGTTTTTTTTAAATCCCCTGTGCAATAAATTGTACCGAGTGGTAAACGCCAGGGGCATGCCTTTATTTATGTGCGCGAATGCATTGATATACGTACTTAATTTTCCTTTCTCTTTTTTTTTTCCTGTTGAACTTGAAGTTTTGTATGTTTGAAAGTAACGGTTATAGCGCTGACGTGGCTTTATGCAGTCGGCTGGGTTTTGAACAATAACAAATAACAATAACAGTTTTGAAATTAATTAAAACCTGGTTTTCCTGTGTTTCATCATATTTGGAATTTTCCCAAGTGCGGAGATGGGGCCTGCTGAAACTGATATGAAATATGACAGCTTCTTGTAGATTAGATTTGTTATTGTTTATGACTGTCTTTGTCAACTGTAGCTGGTCTGAAATGTTTGGTGTGTTCTTTGGGGTACTGGTAATGGTCTACTTTGTTCTGTTACAGATTTGTCTTCGGGTGTGACTACTCAGCCAGCCTATTTGCGTCATATGATATAGGCTACACGAGTCTGACTTAAAAAGCATTGTGTAACAGCAACAGTTGAACAGCAGAAACATATAGTTGATATAGACAGACTGTGCGTTAAACGTGAATATGCCTTCCTCAGTGAGTCAGCCTGTTGCAAACAGGATGGAACAGAAAGAGAAAGGATTGAGCCGGTGCAGGCTCATCAAATCTGTGGAAAAAAATGCTCAAAAAAAGAAATGGACCAGGAAATAGAAATGCTC
>JAPXFY010000026.1:7398993-7418993 GCA_030674185.1 Monoplex corrugatus | reverse complement strand
AAGAGATGTACAGATTGTAGTCATGTGCTGATTCCTGAATGGGCCAAACTGCTTTGTTTCTGGTGGTGGAGTCTGGTGAAGTTTGCTCTGTTATTCCTTGCAGGAACCAGGGGAAAAAAAACACACACACACAAAAATAGGAATGCGTGTTTAACCCTTTGACTCTCTCGCCCTATCTACCAGCATCCTGCACTGTCAGTCATGACAGCAACGCAAATACTTAACCCTTTTACTTCCTCACCCTGTCCATCAGCTTCTTGCTGGAGCTGGTGGATTGGGTGAGGGAGCGAAAGGGTTAAGTTTTTGCAGCTTATGGACAGGCTGCGGGAGTGAAAGGGTTAATACAACCAGATAAGACAGGCGCAAATTTTTGGCCAAGATCACAAACAAACAAACAAACAAACAAACAACCAGATACAAAAATTAGGAGAAAAAGACTGAAACTTCCATGCTGGTGAATTGGATGAGCAGCAGGGAAGTTTCAGTCTTTTTCTCCAATTTTGTTTGTTTTTGTATCTGGTGTTTGTTTGTGATCTTACACATCATAAAGACCAACTGGCTGAAATTTGCTCCTGTCTTGTCTGGTTGTATTAGATACACGTTCTTATCCCTTTTTCGTGTTTTTTCTCGTTCCTGTTTGCTTGAACGTGGGCAGTCACATTTGTTTTGGATTTTGTTATTCCTTGCAGTTAGGCAAAAGTTGTAAATCAGTGATGAACAGTTTCTGTTGTTTGATGATCTGTTTTGTCTGTGTAGTCTGATAGATGTCGGGATGGGTCAAGGTAAACATCATACATATGGTTTGCTTTCTTCATACTCATAGTCTTTTCAGGATGGGAAGGTAAGGTCTGCATCACCATTGAAGGGTTAGAACTTTTTTTGGCCAGTAAACAATAATGGTTGGTACTTTTGAGCAGTTAACGGGAGTCTTGATTATGTTTTCTTTTTTTCTAAACAGGAGAGGAGAATATCAACAGGATCGATACGTACATAGCGTTGGAGCTTTGTGAGCAGGATCTTTCAGGTCTGCTTAGAATTAACGACTTATGCTTCACGACACCGATTATCATGTCAGTGATGAGGCAGCTGCTAGAAGGGCTTCAGTACATCCATGGCAAGCACATCCTGCACCGAGACTTAAAGCCTTCCAACATACTGATCACCAAGGAGGGTGTGCTGAAACTGGCCGACTTTGGCAGTTCCTGCGTCTTCAATACCGAGAATTGTGAGTTGAGTTTTCCCATTTTAATCATTTCCTACATCGTACATCGTTCTGTTAAAGTGTTCAGAATGCATTGTGGAAGCTACCACTTTTGCCCCTCTCCCAACTGAGCCAGGTTTGTGTATGGGTCGGTGGCTGTCACAGAAAACCATGTGTCTGTCCGTGTGTCTCGCACTATTTTTTTCATGTCTTCACCTGTCCAGCACTTTTAGATTCCTGCTTGTGAATTGGGTGAGGGAGTGACAGGATTTAAAAAAATTTTTTTTTAAGGATCATTGCACTCAGGGAGGTTACCTTTGTGATCACTTTTTTGTTTTGTTTTTTGGTCCCATTTTCTACGCCACTTTGATGGCCACAGAAGCTGAAACAGTTTTTATTATGCAATGATGATGATGTTGATGTCGATGATAATTTAAATTATGATGCTATGGAGTTCCATCTAGGATTGAGACTGCATGACAGGGTTGTACTCTATGCTTACTATCATAATATATCCTGACGTCAACCAGGCCCGAGAGATAGAGACATCTGCGGTGTTGGTCAGAAGATTTGAGCAACACCCTCAATGACTCATCCGCGAAATGGATGAGACTGGACTGTGTGGTTCCAGTCTTCCCAATGAGCCCATAGCACGCCCAACTCTGGGTAGGAGCCGGTTAGAGCCCCAAAATCCCACAATGATTTTTGAAGGTACTGATGGGGATTGGAGGAGGTGACAGGGTTAAAGAGAGGCAAGTGCACCCACAACGGGGATGCCGGAGACTCTCAGTATGAATAGTATCCCCACCTTCTGGAAATTCATTGCTAGACGTTTCCACATTGCTGTTATCTCTCGTTGTTTCAGCCACGCTCCATGCTTTCTGTCATTGCTTCCTATCATTTTCTGCCATGCCGGTCCATTCACTTCTCACTTCGTTGCAGGCTGCTCACTTCGCTTCAGGTTTAGTTCAGCGGCAACCCTATCCCCCTTATCAGTGCCGCGCCCTGTTGGCCTGCTGGCACCGGACAGCTGGCCCCTGTTATTCCCTATTGTGGCATGCTAACGTGTAGTGGATTTTACCAAAGTTTACGGTGCTGTGGTTCCTAAACCTGACTTATTGTGGATGTGATATTTATGTATGTTGCTTGTTGGACATTTCCTCTATACTATGTGAGTGTTTGATTTACTATACAGTTTGACTTTAACGTTATAGAGGAGTTGAAAAGAAGTGTGTGACTGTATAGTTTGTGCTTCAAAGCATGTGCTACTGCAAGTAGTATCACGGCACAGGTCTAGCCATGATGGAAGGAGAAAAACATTTAGACAGTGACCATTTCTTTCGTCTCAATTCTTTATGTAGAGTTTGTGGTGAGAGGTCAAAAAGGAACCGTGACTTGAACCCCCCAAAGTTGTGCAGAAACTATGCTTCTGACATGGAACATTGTTATGGTTTAGTTGTGTCTAATGACTCAAGCAGTACACACACTACAACACTTTGCACAAAATGTTACACAAGGCTGTTGAGACTAAAGAACTCATCATCACCATCTGAGCAAACAATACTATCAGCCAAAGAGGCTATACAGAAATGTGCTATGTTGTGGACACAACCTTTTGATCCATCAGTTGCAGTCAGTGACTGTATTGTGTGTAAAACCTTTTTCAGTCAGAACACAGCTGGTAGACCGTCCAAACCCAAACGTGCTATCCCCCAAAATATATCAGTCACAAACGCCACCACAAGTAGTGATTGTGGTGATATTGATATCGGGTTAGATTGTTCATTCCAGCCTACATGCATATCAAGCCCTGAAAAGGATCACACTTTTGACAAAAATGCAGACCAAAATCCAACGACAAACACATGTGTACAAACACTCTCTCAGACTAAGGAATGTGTGGTGTCAGATCAGATAAGGCCACGGATACCGGCCCCCGCCGCACGCCCACCGTGCCAGAACAGTGTGGTAATTAATCACAGGCTGCCGCTCCCCAGGGCAGATGTATACTGAAACAGGTCAGTGTACTGCATGGCAGAGATATGTAGCTTGCTGAGCGGTGCATGTTTAACAGAGAGAAAAGTCAGATGTGACTTACAGCATGTTTGGAAGACTGATGTTTTTGACTGTGATATCGCATGGTAGCTTGTCCTGTCTCCCTTCTATGTACGAATTATCCTTTATTTTCAGCTGTTTTGTTTGCAAAAGATATGGCATGTTTGGAGTCATATGAAACCACAGTTTAAGACCTATCTTATGATTGGTTGTGCGTCACAGTAGTCAGCAGGATGAATTTGTACTAGCAGGAAAGAAAAGGCTACTGTGTTTTCACAACTCTTAGCGCTGGCTCGCGCGCCCAGCAGAGAGGAGTGGCTGACTCACTTATCTCTGCATCAGGAGGCCAGGTTCTCTCCCCTTCCGCTAGCAACTAAAACCTAAAGCTTTCTGTTAGGATTGATACTTGGGTGTACATGTATGAATTGCCGTTTTGGTCTTGAGGAAATATGATGTGTAGAAGTAAAATTAGGTGATTTCATCCCGTGTTTATTGCTTAATATTATTTAGTGTAGGTAATTATGTTAGTGCCTATGTATTCATGTTTTTTTCTTAAAACCTGGTGATAAAATTGGATGGAATGGTCAACACCAGTGGCATATCCTTGGATTATGTGTGCGAATGCGTTGATATGTGTACTTAATTTTCTTTTACAGTTTTTTTTTGGGGGTCGATGAGACATATGTGACCCACCAGCACAAAATCAGTCGTAACTTGCATTTTGGGTATTTTGAGATATAAATATCACTGGAAAGTGTACATTCTGCTGATTATTTTGGTACTTGAATAAAGCTTGTACTCAAAAAAATGTAGAAGTTATGTGTGTTTAAATTCATTCAGTCATGTGAGAGCCATTTTGAGAAAACGGCCTCTAAAGTTTTTATATTCTCCTACACATTTTCCTTAAATTTCTTTATTTAGTGGCTTTGACTCAGTTTGTTTCTAATTTTAGCTGTCATTATCTGAAAGGTATATTACATGTGGGGACTGTACAGGTAACGGGTTCATAATAAGAGACAAAAATAGGTACTTTTGGTAGGAAAATGCGTTCTTTCTGCTGCAATCAATGCATTAAAATACCATTTTAAGTTGATTAATAACGTTTTTTCAAGAAAAAAATTTCTGTGGGGATAGATTATTATCTACAGAAATCAATTTTGAGAAAAAGTAAAAAAAACCCAGATAGATCTTCAGTCACCTTTTCAGCTCCTAGTGCTGTTTGACTGTCTGCGAGTGCATTGATATGTGTACTTAATTTTGTTTTCCTTTTTTCCTGTTGAAATACTATGTATGTTTTGAAACAGTTATAGTCCTGATATGGCTGTACGCAGTCGACTGGGCTTTAGACAAAATAACAGTAACATGCAGTGACAAAAAAAAATTCAAGTATCTGACTCGCTCATTTGTCATTTAATTTTGCAGACTTTGATTTTCCTAAGCCTATGTTCTTAGCAGTGCAAGTTTTGTTTGGATGCGGGTATTGTATTGTTTCGCATGCCTGCTGGGTGTTCTCATGTTGATGTGTTTATTTGATGTTTTGTGTGTGTTTGGATATGAAGCGTGGACAGTTAACATGCAAAGTCAGAACAAGATTGAGAGGTAGCTGAAATGTGGTTTTTAAGAAGAATGTTAAGAGTTCCATGGACAGCAAAGAAAACACACGAGACAGTCTTGACCTGTATGTGTTCAATAAAGTTTTAGTACTTTTACCTACTTTCTCTTAGGATTGATAAATGGGTACATGTATTAAGTGCATTTTTGGCTGTAGGGAAATGAGATATGCGAAGAAATTGTAGGTAATTTAGGCCTGCTTTTATGCATGTTTTAGTGTCCTTAGATATGTTTAAATTTCTAGTCAGGTATGTTTTTTAAACCCCCTATGTGATAAATTGGATGGAGTGGTCAACGCCAGGGACATCTTAGATTATGTGCGCGAATGTATTGATGTGTGTACTTACTTTTCTTTTCCTTTTTTGCTGTTGAAGTATTGTGTACATTTTGAAACGGTTATAGCCCTGATATGGCTGTACGCAGTCGGCTGGGCTTTAAGCAACAATAAGAGAGAGACTGAGAGTCTTGAAAGAAGCAAACACAAAAAGAACATTAATGAAGAAGATTAGGAAAAGACAAGCAACATGTAGTAGACATTTTATGAGGCAAGAGAAATTTGAGACCTAATCACAACAGGCAAGCTGGAGGGGAAAAGGGCACCATGCAGATCCAGGGACAACATATTGGATGGATCTGCGGAGTGGATGAAGACAGAAAAAGTGGGAGGTGTACTTGCAGTGACAAAAGAGAGATCCATATGGAGGGCCATGATGGCCGATGCCATGCGGCAGGGCACATGATGATGATGATGATGATGGTGATGATGATGGACATAAAAGCGATTTAGGCACTAACAAGTTCACACATACATTGACATAAGAGATTGGGAAACTCACATACATTGGCATAAGACATTGGGAAACTCGCATACATTGGCATAAGACATTGGGAAACTCGCATACATTGGCATAAGACATTGGGAAACTCCATACATTGCATAAGAGATTGGGAAACTCACATACATTGGATACATTGCAAGAATTGGGAAACTCACATACATTGGCATAAGACATTGGGAAACTCCATACATTGGCATAAGAATGGAAACTCCACATTGATAAGAATTGGAAACTCACACATGGATAGAATTGGAAACTCACTATTGGCATAAGAGATTGGGAAACTCCATACATTGGCATAAGAATTGGGAAACTCACATACATTGGCATAAGAGATTGGGAAACTCCATTAATGTGATATAAGAGATTGGGAAACTCACACATTGATAAGAGATTGGGGAAATCTCCATCCTTTACCCACCATGGTACCCAGGCAGGTTTGAACCCTGACCATCAGATTGGAAGCCCAGCATCTTACCACTTGGCTTTCATGCCTGTGCAGTTTTTTAAGGCTTGCTTAAAAAATACTTTGATTCATATCCAGCCATAGCCCTGCCATATCCCTTTGATCTGTGTTTTCAGTCTCTGGCAATTGGCTTATGGATCCCCCCCCCCCCCCACCCCCCCCAATTTTTGATCCAATTTGCACTGAAGGTTTTATCTTTGAAATAAAAACAGGACTATACCAAAACAAGGAGAAGGAGGAAAAGAAAGGAAATTTGGAGCACATGGCTGTAAACCAAGCTCAAATTTCAGTGTAGCACATTTTGGCGTCCCCTTGTTATTGCACATTTTGTTGTCCGTTTGGTATTGGATATTTTGGTGTCCACTTGTTGTATCAGAAGAATGACCCTGTGTCTGTTTTCGTATAAAACTTGCAAATTCAGTGTTGACCTTGCTGGTACATGATCACAGATAGGAGGTGTGCATTACTGCATATCATATCTGTTTATATTGGGTGCTGTTGGGCTTTGTGTCATGCACTTTCCTGTATGCCATGATCAGAATATGGTACAAAGCATACTCATTTTTGTTCTAAAATTTGATGTATCTGTCCTTGCTCTAAAACTGGATTAATCTGTTTGAAAATAATCCAGACAGCAACTTCAAGGTATTCTTTAGTGTATTCACCTACTCTTTTTTTGCCAAAACACTTTTTTGTACCTATGATCAGAGCTGAACACATTTATTATCCTTACACACTTGGTTACATACTTCATTTCTTAATTAAACCCTCTTCGATGTCTCTTAGCTTTGCAGGAGAAACACGCTCTTGGTATGGTGACTTTGTGGTACCGACCGCCGGAGGTGTTGCTGGGTGACCAACACTATGGCACTGCTATAGATCTGTGGAGTGCAGGATGCGTCATGGGGGAGATGTGGCTTCGCAGACCCTTACTACCTGGCCGAAATGAACAGGACC
Source organism: Monoplex corrugatus (assembly GCA_030674185.1). NCBI lineage: Eukaryota > Metazoa > Mollusca > Gastropoda > Littorinimorpha > Ranellidae > Monoplex > Monoplex corrugatus. Next base: position 7,411,864 of record JAPXFY010000026.1, on the reverse strand, counting down.
AGCTGCGTAAAATCGTGCGGTTGTGTGGCTCAATCACACCAGAGGTAAGTCCGTGTCTGTCTGAAAGCAGCGTACATAAAGTACTGCATATAAAATCACAATTTTAAGTCCTTGTCTCTCTGAAAGCACGTCGTACCTTAAAAGAAAGTACATGCATATAAAATCACAATTTTAAGTCCTTGTCTCTCTGAAAGCAGCGTACACAAAGAAAGTACTGCATATAAAATCACAATTTTAAGTCCTGTCTCTCTGAAAGCAGCGTACACAAAGAAAGTACTGCATATAAAATCACAATTTTAAGTCCTTGTCTCTCTGAAAGCAGCGTACACAAAGAAAGTACTGCATATAAAATCACAATTTTAAGTCCTGTCTCTCTGAAAGCAGCGTACACAAAGAAAGTACTGCATATAAAATCACAATTTTAAGTCTGTGTCTCTCTGAAAGCAGCTGTACATAAAGAAAGTACTGATATAAATCACAATTTAATCGTGTCTCTCTGAAAGCAGCGTACAAAAGAAAGTATGCATATAAATCACAATTTTAAGTCCTGTCTCTCTGAAAGCAGCGTACAAAAGAAAGTATGCTTAAAATCACAATTTTAAGTCGTGTCTCTCTGAAAGCAGCACATAAAGAAAGTACTGCATATAAAATCACAATTTTAAGTCCGTGCTGTCGCATCTACTAAGAAAGAGCAAGTCGTCTACAGTAACAAGAAAGTAGTGCATATAAAATCACAATTTTAAGTCCGTGTCTCTCTGAAAGCAGCGTACAAAAGAAAGTACTGCATATAAAATCACAATTTTAAGTCCGTGCTCTCTGAAAGCAGCTACATAAAGAAAGTACTCATATAAATCACAATCTCCAGTTTAGTGATGGAATTGGAGGCAGTTGTGCATACCTTAGAACTAAAAAAAAAGATTTATCTTCACAAGAATTGAAGACAGAGATTCAGACCTTCATCCTGTCATTCCTGACTGAGTCCCTGCTTTGGAACTGGGAAAGAGGAGTTGATAACCCACCTGGCATTAAACAGCCAACACTATCAAGCCAGGAAAATTCATATGGATCTACTATCATGAACTTGCTGGTCTGAATGTGATAAATGTACTGACAAACTCAAAGGTGAAGCCTCAACAGCCAGTAGTTTATGTTATCAGGCAATCCAAATGTCCGCGAATTCGCGGATATCCGCAAAAAAAAAAAAAAAAACCCCAAACAAACAAAAAACATTCCTTGAAAGTACGGAGAACCGGGACTGGGATCACCGAAACTATTCAAAACAAGCTGTAAGCACATGCGCAGTTTTACTTTTGCAACTGTCCGCGAGATTTGCGCATCCTTTCACAAGCGTCACTCTCTGTGTTCCATCAACGCATTGAAATATGAGTTTTGTAGGGACTTTGTTCCACTAAATGCTTCTATCGCTGACATCGATAAAGGCCTCAAAAATCGCTGGAAATGGGACTGGCTGCAGGAAGTGTACGATGGCAATAAGTTTGCTCGTTTCTTCGAGAAACTGAAGATCGCCGGTAAAGCATACTGCAAACTTTGCCGCTCGGAAATCAGTTACAAGTCTGGCGGTAAATGAGCACTGGTTGATCACCTCAGGACATCAAACGAAAATTTTCGTTTGTCAGGTGAGGCAAAAGAGAGTGAGGAAAAGTTGCATGTTTTGTTCGTTGTTAACAGTGCTTGCGCCCTTTTTTCCTTTTATTAAAATACTTGATTCATCTTTCACCAGAGGGGGTTAAATTTCCATTTACTAGACTAAAATGCTTCAGACTAAAATACCCGCAGACCCCCAACAGGGGCTCTGCCCCTGGACCCCCCACATTTTTTTTCCTTGAAACACATTGTTGCTTGAATGGATTGCCTGGTCATAGAAGATTGGAAATCCTCAGGAACTTGAAAGTCATACCTTTGCAAAACAAACACTGGGCCATTGTACCATCAGTCATGTAATGTGGAATAGAACAGCTAGAGGAAATGGCTTGAAGTTGAAATGTAACATGAAAGGAAATAACAAGATACATCAGTACTGTTTCAGTGGTACTGTCTCAGAGGTAACGCTGCACTGACTCCTGCAGCCTGGAATGGAATAGTCTGAGGCTCATCCTGAAGCAGAGAGCACAAAAAACATAAGGAGACGAAAGCGAACAGGCGAGTGAGAGTAAAGAAGAGATGTATGCAGAAAGTGCTAGAGGTGGGAGTGAGGGACGCTGAGAATGGGGGGAATGAATGGGTTGGTGTGCTGGGGCAATCAGGTGCTTTTGGAAAGAGATTGGAAATAGAGGATTTTCTTGTCTAGATGTATTTTTTGTACATGGTGGATTATGTTTTCCAGGTATACATATAGGCGTCCTTCAGCCTCGGAAGACTATGGAGTTGCGCTCTGGGTGTTTATTCTGGTGCAGCGTCCAGGTTTTCCAGGTATATTTTGGTATATAGTGGATTATGTTGTGAAGGTGTATTTCTGTAGATAGTGGATTATGTGGTGAGGTGTATTTCTGTAGATAGTGGATTATGTGGTGCAGGTGTATTTCTGTAGATAGTGGATTATGTGGTGAAGGTGTATTTCTGTAGATAGTGGATTATGTGGTGCAGGTGTATTTCTGTAGATAGTGGATTATGTTGTGAAGGTGTTTTCTGTAGATAGTGGATTATTTGGTGAAGGTGTATTTCTGTAGATAGTGGATTATGTGGTGCAGGTGTGTTTCTGTAGATAGTGGATTATGTTGGTGAAGGTGTATTTCTGTAGATAGTGGATTATGTTGTGCAGGTGTATTTCTGTAATAGTGGATTATGTGGTGCAAGGTGTGTTTCTGTAGATATGGATTATCGTGTGAAGGTGTATTTCTGTAGATAGTGGATTATGTTGTGGGTGAAGGTTATTTGTAGAAGTGGATTATGTTGTCCAGGTGTATTTCTGTAATAGTGGATTAATGTTGCAAGGTGTAGTTCTGTAGATAGTGGATTAGTTGAAGGTGGTGTTCTGTAAGATAGTGGATTATGTTGTCAGTTATTTTTGTACATAGTCATTTGTTCAGGTTTTTCTGTAATAGATTACGTGACACAGAGTATTTCGTACATGTGATTATGGCCCGTTTTTAAGTGGATGTGTCAGATATTTTCTGTTTTGTGTACATCGTTGCCACAGTAAAGTTGGAAATAACATTAAAGCGAGAAACGAAAACGTTTCCCTTCCCTTTTGTTTGTCAATCACTCACATACACAGACGACTTTTACAGCACCGCCATCCCACACACCACTTTTCTGCACCGCAGCCATATAGGCAGCCTTCTGGACCTACCACTCTGTTTTCCTCAGTCACTGTAAAACAGTGATTGGCAATCACCAGTAAACTGTATTAAACGAATTTAATACTGATGTTGACCCTTTGACTCTCTCAGCCTGTCCACCAACATCCTACTTTGTCAATCACGACAGCAAAGCAGAACGTTAATCCTGTGACCCCCTCACCCTATCTACCAACTTCCTGCAGGCTGGTGGATAGGGTGAGGGAGTCAAAGGGTTCGATGTTTGCTGGTGGTGGATAGGGTGAGGGAGTCAAAGGGTTCTATTTTTGCTGGTGGTGGATAGAGTGAGGGAGTCAAAGGTTCTATTTTGTGTGGTGGTAGGAGTAGGACGGGGGATGAGGGAGTCAAAGGGTTCTATTTTCTGGTGGTGGATAGGGTGAGGGAGTCAAAGGGTTCTGTTTTTGCTTGTTGGTGGATAGAGTGGGGGTCAAAGGATTCTATTTTGTGGTGGTGGATAGGGTGAGGGAGTCAAAGGGTTCTATTTTTGCTGGTGGTGGATAGGGTGAGGCAGTCAAAGGGTTCTATTATTGCTGGTGGTGGATAGGGTGAGGGAGTCAAAGGGTTCTATTATTGCTGGTGGTGGATAGGGTGAGGCAGTCAAAGGGTTCTATTTTTGCTGGTGGTGGATAGGTGAGGGAGTCAAAGGGTTCTATTTTGCTGGTGGTGGATAGGTGAGGCAGTCAAAGGGTTCTATTTTGCTGGTGGTGGATAGGGTGAGGAGTCAAAGGGTTCTATTATTGCTGGTGGTGGATAGGGTGAGGGTGTCAAAGGGTTCTTTTTGCTGGTGTGGATAGGGTGAGGGAGTCAAAGGGTTCTATTATTGCTGGTGGTGGATAGGGTGAGGGAGTCAAAGGGTTCTATTATTGCTGGTGTGGATAGGGTGAGGGTGTCAAAGGGTTCTATTATTGCTGGTGGTGGATAGGGTGAGGGAGTCAAAGGGTTCTATTATTGCTGGTGGTGGATAGGGTGAGGGTGTCAAAGGGTTCTATTATTGCTGGTGGTGGATAGGGTGAGGGTGTCAAAGGGTTCTATTATTGCTGGTGGTGGATAGGGTGAGGGTAGTCAAAGGGTTCTATTATTGCTGGTGGTGGATAGGGTGAGGGTGTCAAAGGGTTCTATTATTGCTGGTGGTGGATAGGGTGAGGGTGTCAAAGGGTTCTATTATTGCTGGTGTGGATAGGGTGAGGGAGTCAAGGGTTCTATTATTGCTGGTGGTGGATAGGGTGAGGAGTCAAAGGGTTCTATTATTGCTGGTGGTGGATAGGGTGAGGGTGTCAAAGGGTTCTATTATTGCTGGTGGTGGATAGGGTGAGGGTGTCAAAGGGTTCTATTATTGCTGGTGGTGGATAGGGTGAGGGAGTCAAAGGGTTCTATTATTGCTGGTGGTGGATAGGGTGAGGGAGTCAAAGGGTTCTATTATTGTGGTGGTGGATAGGGTGAGGGTGTCAAAGGGTTCTATTATTGCTGGTGGTGGATAGAGTGTGGGAGTCAAAGGGTCGAGGACTGTTTACACAACGCCTTATCGTACAAAAGCTTCAAGTTCCTCAAAAAAGTCATATCTGTTAGAGGCAGACATTGACATGTCAACCCTTACTGATATGATCAAAAGGATGAACCACAAGTTAACTAAAAAAAATACCAGAGTACTTGATGGACCCAGAGCAACAGTACCTCACCTCTAACAGGACAGTGACCTTCTAGCTCCAGACACAACACAGTAGCCATTTCACCAAGCAAATGGGGGGTAGCCATTTCACCAAGCAAATGGGGTGTAGCCATTTCACCAAGCAAATGGGGGCTGTAGCCATTTCACCAAGCAAATGGGGGCTGTAGCCATTTCACCAAGCAAATGGGGCAGTAGCCATTTCACAAGCAAATGGGGCAGTAGCCATTTCACCAAGCAAATGGGGCAGTAGCCATTTCACCAAGCAAATGGGGCAGTAGCCATTTCACCAAGCAAATGGGGGCTGTAGCCATTTCACCAAGCAAATGGGGGCGTAGCCATTTCACCAAGCAAATGGGGCTGTAGCCATTTCACCAAGCAAATGGGGGCTGTAGCCATTTCACCAAGCAAATGGGGGCTGTAGCCATTTCACCAAGCAAATGGCAGTAGCCATTTCACCAAGCAAATGGGGGCGTAGCCATTTCACCAAGCAAAGGCAGTAGCCATTTCACCAAGCAAATGGGGCTGTAGCCATTTCACCAAGCAAATGGGGGCAGTAGCCATTTCACCAAGCAAATGGGGGCAGTAGCCATTTCACCAAGCAAATGGGGGCTGTAGCCATTTCACCAAGCAAATGGGGGCAGTAGCCATTTCACCAAGCAAATGGGGGCTGTAGCCATTTCACCAAGCAAATGGGGCGTAGCCATTTCACCAAGCAAATGGGGGCATGTAGCCATTTCACCAAGCAAATGGGGGCTGTAGCCATTTCACCAAGCAAATGGGCTAGCCATTTCACCAAGCAAATGGGGGCTGTAGCCATTTCACCAAGCAAATGGGGGCAGTAGCCATTTCACCAAGCAAATGGGGGCAGTAGCCATTTCACCAAGCAAATGGGGGCAGTAGCCATTTCACCAAGCAAATGGGGGCTGTAGCCATTTCACCAAGCAAATGGGGGCAGTAGCCATTTCACCAAGCAAATGGGGGCAGTAGCCATTTCACCAAGCAAATGGGGGCAGTAGCCATTTCACCAAGCAAATGGGGCAGTAGCCATTTCACCAAGCAAATGGGGGCGTAGCCATTTCACCAAGCAAATGGGGGCAGTAGCCATTTCACCAAGCAAATGGGCAGTAGCCATTTCACCAAGCAAATGGGGCAGTAGCATTTCCAGCAATGGGGCTGTAGCCATTTCACCAAGCAAATGGGGGCAGTAGCCATTTCACCAAGCAAATGGGGGCTGTAGCCATTTCACCAAGCAAATGGGGGCAGTAGCCATTTCACCAAGCAAATGGGGGCTGTAGCCATTTCACAAGCAAATGGGTGCTAGCATTTCACCAAGCAAATGGGGGTGTAGCCATTTTCCCAAGCAAATGGGGGCTGTAGCCATTTCACCAAGCAATGGGATAGCAGAAAGGCAGTAGCCATTTCACCAAGCAAATGGGGGCAGTAGCCATTTCACAATGCTTATGAGGGCAGTAGGGGGGGTCTTGGGGGCAGTAGCCATTTCACCAAGCAAATGGGGTTTGTCCATTGTGCTGCACAAGACATGCAGTGTATAGAAAAATCGATAGAAATTGATGTACGTTTTTGTATGCTTCATATGCATATCAGCAACATCACTTGATGCAGTGGAATAGGAGAAAGAAGAAAGAAAGAAGAGGGAAAATTCAGTGTTGTGAGAATCGTCCATGTTTACAACCTTCCCTCTTTCAGTTTGAAGTGGGCAAGGGGATGGGATGAGGGCGGGGGACTCACTTCAAGTCAACGTTGGTTTGTTTTCTGAAGTACTACAAACGAGTTCTTTTATGTGTGTATTCATTGTATGTGTGTGTGTGCGTGCGTGTGTTGTGCGTGTGTGGTGGTGTGTTGTGTGTGTGTGTGGTGTGTGTGTGTGTGTACACTTTCATTCATTGAAAGGGAACCGTAAATGTTGGCATAGTTGAGTGTCAATCCATCATGTTGTTTTTGTTGACTTGTAGGTGTGGCCTGCAGTGCAGCAGCTGACCCTGTACGACAGTCTACAGCTCCCACGAAATGTTAATCGCAGAGTGCAAGGCCTGGAGATCTGGGTTCCAGATGCTGACGCCCTTGACCTTATGGACAGGCTGCTGACCTTGGACCCCTCCAAGCGCATTTGCGCAGAGAAGGCCCAGACGCACAGTTTTTTCTGTATGTACTCGGGGGACGTTTTACTGGCCGAAGTAATTGCTTCACGGAGAACATCCAATTTCCATCATCTATCGAGGAACATCAAGATCAGCACCTACAGCTGAAGCAGCACCAGTGTTGACTGTAATTTTCAAGCCTTGTGGGAAAAAAAACTTTTTGTTTTTGAATTTATCTCATTCACATGGGGTGTTTTCAAGCCTTGGGGGGAAATTTTTTAAATACACTTATAAGGCTTTTCTTTAATATTTTTTTATGTTCACATCGGTACTTATATGCGCCTTTTCTCTTTTACTTTGTTTTTTAATTTGCCATCTCTTCATAAACAGGACCTCATGGTCAGGTTGTTGTCTTGTTTTTTGAATCTTCCATTGTTTTTCAAAACTTGGGAACAATGGAGTTGTGTGTAGTTGATGTGTGTATGTGTGTTTGTCTTTGATTAACTTGTGTGAACACGAGTTGTGTGTAGTTGATGTGTGTTGTGTGTGTTGTCTTTGATAAACTTGTGTGAACAGAGTTGTGTGTAGTGAGTTGTATGTGTGTTGCTTTGTGTGTGATTGTTGTTGTGTTTCTTTGACAAACTTGTGTGAACAGGCGTGTGTGTAGTTGAGTATGTAGTGTGTTGTCTTTGATAATTGTGTGACGATTGTGTGTGTTGATGTGTGTGTGTGTGTCTTTGACAAACTTTGTGAACAGGCGTTGTGTGTAGTTATGTATTGTGATGTGTGTGAGTTGATGTGCGTATGTGTGTGTGTGTGTCTTTGACAAACTTGTGTGAGCACGACTTGTGTGTAGTTGATGTGTGTGTGTATCTTTTACAAACTTGTGTGAACACGAGTTGTTTTGATGTATGTATGTGTGTCTGTCTGTCTGTGACAAATTTGTGTGAAAACGAATTGTGTGTAGTTGATGTACGTTTTTCTGTGACAAAATTATGTGAACATGAGTTTTTCAGTTCTTTATGGATGGATTCTTTCACCAAATTTGAGTCAAAGGTATAGACCATTGAGGAGTTGTGAAAGGGTCTACATATTGAGGATGTGTTAATGTTAAGAATGATGAATTGTAATTCTATGCTTCAGATATTGAGGATGTGTTAGTGTGAACAAGAAAGATTTATCATCATTCTTATGCATCTCGTATTGAGGATGTGTTAGGATTAAACAAGAACGATTTATCATCATTCTTATGCATCTCGTATTGAGGATGTGTTAGGGTTAAACAAGAACGATTTATCATCATTCTTATGCATCTCATATTGAGGATGTGTTAGGTTAAACATGAACAATTTATCATCATTCTTATGCATTCGATATTGAGGATGTGTTAGGGTTAAACATGAACGATTTATCATCATTCTTATGCATCTGATATTGAGGATGTGTTAGGTTAAACATGAACGATTTATCATCATTCTTATTGCATTCTGATGTTGAGGATGTGTTAGTGTTAAACATGAACGATTTTATCATCATTCTTATGGCATCATTCTATGCATCTCATATTGAGGATGTGTTAGGGTTAAACAAGAACAATTTATCATCATTCTTATGCATCTCATATTGAGGATGTGTTAGGGTTAAACAAGAACGATTTATCATCATTCTTATGCATCTCATATTGAGAATGTGTTAGGGTTAAACTACAATAATTTATCATCATTCTTATGCACCTCGTATTGAGGATGTGTTAGCGTTTAAACGAGAATGATTTATCATCATTCTTATCAAGAATGATTTATGGTCATTCTAATGCATCTGATATTGAGGATGTGTTAGCGTTAAGACTGAATTATCATCATTCTTATGCATCTTATATTGAGAATGCGTTAGGGTTAAACTACAATGATTTATCATCATTCTTATGCATCTCGTATTGAGGATGTGTTAGTGTTCAACAAGAATGATTTATGGTGATTCTGATGCGTCTCATATTGAGGATGTGTTAGTGTCATGCTTCTACATACTCACGCAATCAAAACATGCATAAAGCACTCGTCCGTCATGCAACCTCACACTCTCCTGTCGACCAAGGCACTAGGCAGATCACAATGTTATTTTGACTATTTTCCCCTTCCTCCTAATAAGGAAGAGAGAACATTTATTGATATTAACTTTCATTCATTCATTCATTCATTCATCACACACAACTTACATGATCACACACACCTTCTCATTAACTTTTTTTTTTTCTCCTCCTCCTTCTTCTTCTTCTCCTTCTCCTCTTTCTTCTTCTTCTCCTTCTCCTCTTTCTTCTTCTTCTCCTTCTCCTCTTTCTTCTTCTTCTCCTTCTCCTCTTTCTTCTTCTTCTCCTCTTTCTTCTCCTTCTCTTCTCCTTCTTTTTCTTTCCTTCTTCTTTCTCTCTCCTCTCTTCTCTTCTCCTTCTTCTTCTTCTTCTCCTCTCCTCTTCTCCTCCTTCTTCTTCTCTTCTTCTCCTTCTCCTTTTCTTTTCTCTTCTCTTCTCCTTTTTCTTCTTTCTTCTCTTCTTCTCTTCTTCTTCTTCTTTCTTCTCTTCTCTTCTCTTCTTCTTCTCCTTCTTCTCTTCTTCTTCTCTTCTCTCTTCTTTTTCTCCTTCTCTTCTTCTCCTTCTTCTTCTCTCCTCTCTTCTTTTCGTCTTCTTCTCCTTTCTTCTTCTTCCTCTTCTCCTTTTTCTTTTCTTCTTTCTTCTTCTTTTTACTTCTTTTCCTTCTTCTTCTCCTTCTCTTCTTCTCCATGTTTTCTTGTTCTTCTCTTCATTTGCACATTAGATAAGAATTGTGGTAGAATTGGCTCTGGTGACTGAATCAATGTGGCAGATAGATAATTGAAGAAAGAGAAAACAGTGCTTGCTCTCAAGACGGCCTTAGACAGAGTGATCAGCAAACCCATTCTATCCAAGTCACTGATTTGGTTGAGCTGTTTCAGAACTCTACATGACACCACACAGTGCACACAAAAATTCTTTGCGCACACAACACAAAAACGTGCACACATCACCTGTGCACACGACACAAAAAACTGTGCACACATCACCTGTGCACATAATTAGCGTTAAAGAAGAATGATTTTCATCAGTCTTATGCATCACATATTGTGCATGGCATTAGCACTTTCAAGAATGATTCCTTTGTCATCATTCGTATGTATTCTATATTGTAGATGTGTTAACACTAAATAAGAATGATTTGTGTCATGTATTGTGGATGGCGTTGGTTAGCCTTTTTCAGGAATGATCTGTCATCATTCTTATATATCCATATTGTGGATGATGTAAGTGCCATAGAGAATGATTTACCATTGTTCTGTCACATTTTGTGGATGGGTTAGCCAAATAAAAGATTGGTTGTATCATAAATCTATGTACCACATTTGTGGATGGGTTAGCCCTAATACAATATGGTGTATCATAAATCTTATGTACCACATATTGTGGATGGTGTTAGCCCTATACAATATTGGTTGTATCATAAATCTTATGTACCACATATTGTGGATGATGTTAGCCCTATACAAGATTGGTTGTATCATAAATCTTATGTACCACATATTGTGGATGGTGTTAGCCCTATACAAGATTGGTTGTATCATAAATCTTATGTACCACATATTGTGGATGGTGTTAGCCTATACAAGATTGGTTGTATCATAAATCTTATGTACCACATATTGTGGATGGTGTTAGCCCTATACAAGTAATGTTGTTTTTATTATAAATTGTATGGTGTACCACATACTGTGGATGTATGTTAGTCTATGTATCAATATTGTGGTTGTTATACATAAATCTTTATGTATCACATATTGTGGATGATGTTAGCCCTATACAAGATTGGTGTATCATAAATCTTATGTACCACATATTGTGGATGGTGTTAGCCCTATACAAAGATTGTTGTATCATATTTTTATGTATCACATATTGTGGATGGTGTTAGCCCTATACAAGATTGTGTATCATCAATTTATGTATCGCATACTGTGGATGGTGTTAGCCCTATACAAGATTGGGTGTATCATAAATCTTATGTACCACATATTGTGGATGGTGTTAGCCCTATACAAGAATGATGTATCATCATTTCTATGTATCACATATTGTGGATGGTGTTAGCCCTATACAAGAATGATGTATCATATAAATGTTGCGTATTGTGGTTGGTGAGAATGATTTACAAGAATGCTTTGATTTATCATCAGCCTTACATATCCCACATTGTGGATGTTGTTAGCCCTACACAGAATGATTCATTATCATGATTATTATGCATCCCGTATACTGTAAGACCTCACCTATCCTGCAGGAAGCTGGTGATAGGGTGAGGGAATCAAAGGGTTAAGTTTTTGTAGTTGGTAGATAGGGTGCAGGAGTCAAAGTCACAGAACCTTTTCAGAGGTGTTCCTCCAGAAAACGATTTTCAATTTTTTACATGAGTTAAATGGATTCCATCTGATATGATTATACGTAAGGGAAAGATTTTAAATTGAATTTTAGACTTTAAAAGTATTATCGTGAGCTTCATTTTTAACTGTTGTGTTTTTAATTAAACTTGGGAGGTTTCTTTTTTTATGTAGTGTTAGCCCTCATGCGGCTCTAATAATCAGGCTGAGCTGTAAGCAGTATGAACCCTAACCCATGATAGACCTATTCAAGAATAATTTGTCATTGTGTGCAAGTGAACATAGATGCTATTTGCCGTGTGCAAGAATGATTCATCCGCACTACGAATCGATTATTGTGAGTGGTGTTAGATTTATATAAGAATGATTCATGATTACTATGTATCGCTTATTGTGGATGATGTTAGATCTGTTTTACCATTTTTTATCACTTATTGTTGATGATGTTAGAGTGGTACAAAAACATTTATCATTGCTGTGTATCAATTATTGTTGACAATGTTGGCCCTGTATAAGAGCAATTCATTATTATTTTTATGTACCACAGTGTGGATGCTATTTTTGAATAATGCTGCTGTCACTTGTATGTATATAAAATGCAAATTGCAATATTGATGATTGAACAGTTGTGAAGAGTATTCTTTGGAGAAAGAACAAGGATTGTGTGTGTGTGTGTGCGTGTGTGTGCGTTGTGTGTGTGTGCGTGTGTGTGGTGTGTGTGTGTGCGGTGTGTGCGTGTGTGTTTTTGTGTGTGGTGTGTGTGTGCGCGCGCGTGTGCGTGCGTGTGTGTTTGTGTGTGTGTGTGTGTGTGCGCAGTGCGCAGCTGATTTTAGAAAAGAAAGGGGATGTAATGTGCTTCCTTGAATTGTTCAGATCGAGATTCTGATTTTTCTTAAGGGTTGAAAGTTCATAACCAATGATATCTGCAGGGGTACGTTGTATATGTGTGTGAACTGCATCATACACAGTTGGATTTTGGAAAAGAAAAATAGAAAAAAAGAAGTGTAGAAAAATAGAATTTGACTAAAGATCAGGGCTTAAAACGTTCCGCGTCTGGGCGGAATTCCGCGATTTTGGTTTGTCAAAAAAACCACAAAAAACCAAACAAAAAACCACGAAAGGAGCAAGGCATCCGTGATCGGCTTGCAAGCGTTCATAGCAACGGCGTGGAAGTTATGGCCCCTGGACACCCCTAGTTTCAGTGTTTTTTTCCTCCTCCTGTTTTAAGCCCTGAAAGATGATTTCTTACCTCTGTCCTCTGTGGGAGATAAAACGACAATTAGACATCACGATGAGGTAAGTTTGTTGTAGTTTTACAATAAACTCCACAACAAGGATAGTTGCTTATAATA
>JAPXFY010000026.1:7383993-7393993 GCA_030674185.1 Monoplex corrugatus | reverse complement strand
TGTGATTTTTGTGATGTGTGGTTCTATGTGTGGTCTTTGTGATGTGTGGTCTATGTGTGGTCTTTGTGATGTGTGGTCTATTGTGTGGTCTTTGTGATGTGTGGTCTTTGTGATGTGTGGTTTATGTGTGGTCTATGTGATGTGTGGTCTTTGTGATGTGTGGTCTATGTGATGTGTGGTTTTTGTGATGTGTGGTCTTTGTGATGTGTGGTTTTTGTGATGTGTGGTCTTTGTGATGTGTGGTTTTTGTGATGTGTGGTTTTTGTGATGTGTGGTTTTGTGATGTGTGGTTTTTGTGATGTGTGGTCTTTGTGATGTGTGGTTTTTGTGATGTGTGGTTTTATTTGTGTGGTCTTTGTGATGTGTGGTCTTTGTGATGTGTGGTCTTTGTGATGTGTGTTTGTGTTCTCTTGTGATGTGTGGTCTTTGTGATGTGTGTCTGTGTGATGTGTGGTCTTTTGATGTGTGTGTCTGTGTGATGTGTGGTCTTTGTGATGTGGTCTTTGTGATGTGTGGTCTATGTGATGTGTGTTTGTGATGTGTGGTCTTTGTGATGTGTGGTCTTTGTGATGTGTGGTCTATGTGATGTGTGGTCTATGTGATTGTGTTTTGTGATGTGTGTTTGTGATGTGTGGTCTGTGTGATGTGTGGTCTATGTGATGTGTGGTCTTGTGATGTGTGTTTGTGATGTGTGGTCTGTTGTGATGTGTGTCTATGTGATGTGTGGTCTATGTGATGTGTGGTCTATGTTGATGTGTGTTTGTGAGTGTGTTTGTGATGTGTGGTCTTGTGATGTGTGGTCTTTGTGATGTGTGGTCTGTTGTGTGTGTGTCTTGTGATGTGTGGTCTTGTGATTGTTGGTCTTTGTGATGTTGTTGATTGGTCTATGTGATTGTGTGTTTGTGATGTGTGGTCTTTGTGATGTGTGGTCTTTGTGATGTGTGGTCTTGTGATGTGTGTCTGTGTGATGGTGGTCTATGTGATGTGTCTTTGTGATGTGTGGTCTATGTGATGTGTGGTCTTTGTGATGTGTGGTCTATGTGATGTGTGGTCTATGTGATGTGTGGTCTTTGTGATGTGTGTCTATGTGATGTGTGTTGTATGTGGGTATTGTTGTGCTTTGTGATGTGTGGTCTATGTGATGTGTGGTCTATGTGATGTGTGGTCTATTGTGATGTGTGGTCTTTGTGATGTGTGGTCTATGTGATGTGTGGTCTTATGTGGATGTGTGGTCTATGTGATGTGTCTTGTGATGTGTGGTCTATGTGATGTTGTTGGTCTTTGTGATGTTGTGGTTTTGTGATGTGTGGTCTGTGATGATGTTGTGGTCTTTGTGATGTGTGGTCTTTGTGATGTGTGGTCTGTGTGTTTTGATGTGTGTCTTATGTGATGTGTGTTGTCTATGTGATGTGTTGGTCTTTGTGATGTGTGTGGTCTTTGTGTGATGTGTGGTCTTTGTGATGTGTGGTCTTTGTGATGTGTGGGTCTATGTGATGTGTGGTCTTTGTGATGTGTGGTCTATGTGATGTGTGTTCTTTGTGATTGTTGGTCTATTGTGTGGTCTTATGTGATGTGTGGTCTATGTGATGTGTGGTCTATGTGATGTGTGGTCTATGTGATGTGTGTGGTCTTTGTGATGTGTGGTCTATGTGATGTGTGGTCTATGTGATGTGTGGTCTTTGTGTTGTATGATGTGGTCTATGTGATGTGTGGTCTATGTGATGTGTGGTGTCTTTGTGATGTGTGGTCTATGTGATGTTGTGGTCTTTTGTGATGTGTGGTCTATGTGATGTGTGGTCTTTGTGATGTTTGTAGTGTTCTATGTGATGTGTGGTCTTGTGATGTGTAGGTGTCTATGTGATGTGTGGTCTTGTGATGTGTGGTCTTATGTGATGTGTGTGTTTGTGTGATGTGTGGTTTTGTGATGTGATCTGTCTTTCTGTATATGTGGTCTTTCAACATAGCAAGAGACCACAGAGAACTTAGCGTAGAACAAAACGTACTGAAATAGGCCATTTATTTTTACTCTTTCATTCTCTAGAATTTCATTGAAGATAGGGTTGATAACAGGATTCTTTGTATGTTGTCTTTATAAATGACGTGTATGTTTTGGATCCGCTGGTTTGGAAGCAGATGATGTCTTTGAGTTTTCTCAAATGACGTGATTATTTTGTGCTCCGTTTGATGGAGCATTCAGTTTTTGATGTTTCTCGAAATGGACTGTGATTGTAATATTTGGTCTTTGTGATGTGGTCTAGTGATGTGTGTTTGTGATGTTGTGCTTGTGATGTGTGGTCTTTGTGATGTGTGGTTTTTGTGATGTGTGGTTCTTTGTGATGTGTGGTCTTTGTGATGTTGGTCTTTGTGATGTGTATGTGTGTTTAGGATGTTGTCTTGTGATGATGTGTTTATGTGGTTTGTGATGTGTGGTCTTGTGATGTGTGTTTTGTTTGTGTCTTTGTGATGTGTGGTCTTTGTGATGTGTGGTTTGTGTGTGTTTTGTGATTGGTCTTGTGTGTGGTCTTTGTGATGGTGGTCTTTGATGTGTGTCTTTGTGATGTGTGTTTGTGATGTGTGGTCTTTGTGATGTGTGGTCTTTGTGATGTGTGGTCTTGTGATGTGTGGTCTTGTGAGTTGTGGTCTATGTGATGTGTGGTCTTGTGATTGGGGTCTTTGTGATGTGGGTCTTGTGATGTGTATTGTGTGTGGTCTTGTGATGTGTGTCTTGTGATGTGTGGTCTTGTGATGTGTGTCTTGTGATGTGTGGTCTATGTGATGTGTGGTCTTGTGATGTGTGGTCGTGATGTGGGTCTTGTGATGTGTGTCTTGTGATGTGTGGTCTTTGTGATGTGTGTGGTTTTTGTGATGTGTGGTCTTTGTGATGTGTGGTCTTTGTGATGTGTGGTTTTTGATGTGGTCTTTGTGATGTGTGGTCTTTGTGATGAGTGTGGTCTATTGATTTTTGTGATGTGTGGTCTTGGATGTGTGGTCTTGTGATGTGTGTTTGTGATGTGTGGTCTTGTGTGTGTGTCTTGTGATGTGTGTTTTGTGTGGTCTTTGTGATGTGTGGTCTTTGTGATGTGTGGTCTTGTGATGTGTGGTCTTGTGATGTGTGTCTTTGTGATGTGTGGTCTTGTGATGTTGTCTTTGTGATGTGTGGTCTTTGTGATGTGTGGTCTTTGTGATGTTGGTCTTTGTGATGTGTGTCTTGTGATGTGTGGTCTTTGTGTGTGGTCTTGTGATGTGTGGTTTTGTGATGTGTGGTCTTGTGATGTGTGTCTATGTGGTGGTCTTTGTGATGTGTGGTCTTGTGATGTGTGTCTTTGTGATGTGTGGTCTTTGTGATGTGTGGTCTTGTGATGTGTGGTCTTTGTGATGTGTGGTCTTGTGATGTGTGTCTTGTGATGTGTGTTGTTTGTGATGTGTGTCTTTGTGATGTGTGGTCTTGTGATGGTGTTTGTGATGTGTGGTCTTTGTGATGTGTGTCTTGTGATGTGTGGTTTGTGATGTGTGGTCTTGTGATGTGTGTGGTTTTGTGATGTGTGGTCTTGTGATGTGGGTCTTTGTGATGTGTGGTCTATGTGATGTGTGGTCTTTGTGATGTGTGGTCTATGTGATGTGTCTTTGTGATGTGTGGTCTATGTGATGTGTGGTCTTTGTGATGTGTGGTCTTTGTGATGTGTGGTCTGTGTGATGTGTGGTCTTTGTGATGTGTGGTCTTTGTGATGTGTGGTCTGTGTGATGTGTGGTCTATGTGATGTGTGGTCTATGTGATGTGTGGTCTTTGTGATGTGTGGTCTTTGTGATGTGTGGTCTTTGTGATGTGTGGTCTTTGTGATGTGTGGTCTATGTGATGTGTGGTCTTTGTGATGTGTGGTCTATGTGATGTGTGGTCTTTGTGATGTGTGGTCTATGTGTTGGTCTATGTGATGTGTGGTCTATGTGATGTGTGGTCTATGTGATGTGTGGTCTATGTGATGTGTGGTCTTTGTGATGTGTGGTCTATGTGATGTGTGGTCTATGTGATGTGTGGTCTTTGTGATGTGTGGTCTATGTGATGTGTGGTCTATGTGATGTGTGGTCTATGTGATGTGTGGTCTATGTGATGTGTGGTCTATGTGATGTGTGGTCTATGTGATGTGTGGTCTATGTGATGTGTGGTCTATGTGATGTGTGGTCTATGTGATGTGTGGTCTATGTGATGTGTGGTCTATGTGATGTGTGGTCTATGTGATGTGTGGTCTTTGTGATGTGTGGATTTTGTGATGTGATCTGTCTTTCTGATATATGGTCTTTCAACAACAGCAGAAACCACACAAGAACTTAGCGGTAGAACAAAACGTACTGAAATAGCCATTTTCTTTTACTCTTTCATTCTCTAGAATTTCATTAAAGATAGGGTTGAGAACAGATTCAGTTTCAGTTTCTCAAAATGACGTGATAATTTTGGCCCAGTTGAGAACAGATTCAGTTTCAGTTTCTCAAAATGACGTGATAATTTTGGCCCGGTTGAGAACAAATTCAGTTTTTGTTTCTCAAAATAACGTGATAATTTTGGCCCATTTGAGAACAGATTCAGTTTCAATTTTTCAAAATCACGTGATAATTTTGGCCCGGTTGAGAACAAATTCAGTTTTTGTTTCTCAAAATAACGTGATAATTTTGGCCCATTTTTATACATGTCTTAGTGTCCTTAATTATGTTTCAGTTTGTGTTCAAATGTTGTTGTTTTTTTAAATCCCCTGTGTGATAAATTGGACGTAGTGGTCAGTGACTTTTAATTCTTTTTTTTTCAGTCGCTTTTGTGACAAGTTGATGTCTGTGGTCTGGGGATCCAGGAAGTCGCCCACAGATGTCTCAACCGTGCGACATGGAGAAGGCTTGTGACGTCGAGCGTGGCTCCCACCGCCGATCGCCTGTGAGGTGAGGTGAGGCGAGGCGAGGTTTGTGACAGGAGTGAGTTCAGCCAAGGTCTTTAGTGTCAATAGTTCATGGGTCTTTAACCCTTTGACTCCCGCACCCTGTCCACCAGCATCTTGCATTGTCAACTATGCTAGCAAGGCAAAAACTTAACCCTTCGATTCTCTTACCCTATCCACCAGCTTCTGCAGGAAGCTTGTGGATAGGGTGAGGGAATGAAAGGGTTAAGTTTTTGCAGTTGGTGGATAGGGTGCAGGAGTCAAAGGGTTAATGAAACGACACAGTGGCCGGCCATCTCGTTACCAAGAGGCACGGACACTCAGTCCAGCACCTTGACTAATCTGTGCCACTCAGCCCAGCACTTCGACTAATCTGTCTTCAGCAGAAGATTTATAAGTGGTGTGTCTTAAGCACACTGGATTCTACTTCTTTTGTTCGCCATTTCCGGACCCAGAGCGGGAGCTTACCCTGGGTTCTAAAACCCCCCCCCCCCCTTTTAAAAAAAGAAGAAGAAGGGGGAGAGAGAGAGAGAGAGAGAGAGAGAGAGAGAGAGAGAGAGAGCCAGCCAGCCAGAGACAGACAGACAGAGGGAGAGAGAGAAAGAGACAGACAGAGGGAGAAAGAGAAAGAGAGAGAGAGAGAGAGACAGACAGACAACCAGCCAGACAGAGACAGACAGACAGAGGGAGAAAGAGAAAGAGAGAGAGAGAGGGGAAAAGAGAGAGAGAGACAGACAGACAGAGGGAGAAAGAGAAAGAGAGAGAGAGAGGGGAAAAAGAGAGAGAGAGACAGACAGACAGAGGGAGAGAAAGAAAGAGACAGACAGAGGGAGAAAGAAAGAGAGAGAGAGAGAGAGAGAGAGAGAGAGAGAGAGCCAGACAGACAGAGGGAGAGAGAGAAAGAGACAGACAGAGGGAGAAAGAAAGAGAGAGAGAGAGAGAGAGCCAGACAGACAGAGGAGAGAGAGAAAGAGACAGACAGAGGGAGAAAGAGAAAGAGAGAGAGAGAGAGGTAGAAAGAGAGAGAGAGAGAGAGAGAGAGAGAGAGAGAGAGAGAGAGAGAGAGAGAAGAGAGAGAGAGAGAGAGGGTAGATATTCCATAACATCACATTCATTCTACTACTACAAAAAGAATGGTGTCTATTTGTCTTTATCACATGTAATCATGTTGTTTGTACTATGCTCACACTCTCCAAAGGTGACTGATCAAGAAATATTCGGAATTATTACAGCGTGCAGTTCTGGTTTTTTGGTAAATGCTGTCAGCATTTTACTGTTTCAGCTTTTCCTTACATTTGTATGCCTATGTCGAGTGGGAAAGGTTCCATATTAGGCAACATCCCCCCCCCCCCCCCATCTTTGAAATGGCAAAAACGCTGCAGTTTAAGAGGGTACCCCAACCAGAGGTTCTGCCCACATGGATCCGGTGTGTACCCCCCCCCCTACTCCCCCTCATTCACTTTCCCCAGATCCGTCCCAGACACTGTCTGTCCATATCTGTTCATCATCATCAGGTGCCCTGTCGCATGGCGTTGGCGACCATGGACTTCCAACCATCTCTATCTCTCGTTGCACCTAGCATCTCCCCCACCCTCCTCATCCCCGGCCACTCTGCAAGTCCGTCCAGCATTCTCTCCCTGGGTCTACCTGAAGCTCTCTTTCCCTCCAGCTTTCCCGTTGTGACCAGGTGCTCCAAATCTCCCTTCCTCATAAAATGGCCTATAAATATTGCTTGTCTTTTCCTAATCTTCCTTATGAGTGATCTACTTATGTCTGCCTCCATCAAGACCGTTCGTTTGTTTTCTTTGCTGTCCATGGAACTCTCAACATTCTTCTGAGAAACCACATCTCGGCTGCCTCAATCTTGCTCTGGCTTTGCTTGCTGACTGTCCACGCCTCGCATCCGTACAACAGTATCGGTTATATTTAACATTCAAGGACTCTCTTTCTGATGTTAATTGATAGGCATTTGTTGGTAAAAATGCTTGTCATCTTCTTGAATGCTGTTTTGGCTTGGCCGATTCTGACGGCTATTTCCGATGTGCATCTGCCGTCTGATGAAATGACCGTTCCCAGGTATTTGAACTTATTAACCTGTGTCAAGGTTGTGCCATTTGCTGTTATTTTGCATGAGGGGATTTCATGTTTTTTACTGATCACCATGACTTCAGTCTTCCTGCTGTTTAGTTCCAACCCCTCACCTTTGCTTTCTATTTCTAGTATATTCACAAGGATTTGTAGGTCTCTTTCATTTTCTGCAATTAGCACGGTGTCATCTGCGTACCGAATGCTGTTTATCATTTTCCCTCCAACCTTTAATCCAGGATCTTCTTCTAGGTTTCTGAGGATGTTTTCGCTGTATAGTGAAAACAGATCTGGTGACAAAACACAACCCTGTCTGACTCCTCTTTTGATGTTTTGGAAAGAGCTTATATTGTTTTCCATTCTCATTGCAGTACATATTTCTGATTATTCGTAGATCTTTTCCATCAACATTGAGTCTCTCCAGTTGGTTGATCAATTCTTCATGTCGTACCCGATCGAAAGCCTTGGTATAGTCAACAAAGCATAAATACAAATCCTTATTCATCTCAATTGACCTCTCTATGATAGTTCTTAGGATGTATATGGCATTAATAGTTCCTTTCCCTTCCACAAATCCACACTGTTCTTCTGCTATTTTTCTTTTGATTCTATTCCTTGTCCTCATCATGATTATTCTTAACAGGATTTTTGTTACATGATTCATCAAACTGATTGTGCGATGGAGTTTGCATTCTATAGCCCCTGTCTTCTTTGGAAGTGCAATGAAAATTGATTTTGACATATTTTTGGGGATTTTTCCAGTGTCATAAATTTCATTTAGGAGGACTGTTAGTTTTTCTATGCCAAATTCCTCCAGGGCTTCAATCATCTCTGTAGTAATGTTGTCTGGTCCTGGGCTTTTCCTGGTTTCATCTTTTTCAGTGCTGCTCTAACTTCATCTTTCATTATCTGTTATTTTTGTTTAAAGCCCAACCGACTGCATAGAGCCATATCAGGGCTATAACCCTTCCAATATATACGATGCACATCGGACCATGGAGCCTGGCGGTCAGAGGGCTGCAGTTGGCCATGTCGCTTGTCGCTCCACCTGATGAAAACAGTTGACATTGCTGCAATATAGGATCAGCTGCTTGGTTCTCCATAATGCTGGGAGCAGGTTGGAGAGGGCGTCAGTCAGTGGTTAACCCTTTGACTCCCGAACCCTATCCATCAGCATCCTGCATTGTCAACCAAGCTAACAAAGCAATAACTTAACCCTTGACTCTCTCACCCTGTCCACCAGCTTCCTTCAAGAAGCTGATGGATAGGGTGATGAAGTCAAAGAGTTAAGTTTTTGCAGTTGGTGGATAGGATGCGGGAATCAAAGGGTTAATGTTGAAGTGTAGGACCCGGTGTTACTGTACTCTCAAAGGATCTCAGTGGACTAGTTATTGTTATTGTTATTATTGTTTAACCCTTTGACACCTGCACCCTGTCCACCAGCATCCCGCCTTGTCGATTATGCTAGCAAAGCAAAAACTTAACCCTTTGAGTTATTGTTATTGTTATTATTAACTCTTTGACACCCGCACCCTGTCCACCAGCATCCTGCCTTGTCGATTATGCTAGCAAAGAAAAATCTTAACCCTTTGAGTTATTGTTATTGTTATTATTGTTTAACCCTTTGACACCCACACCCCTGTCCACCAGCATCCCGCCTTGTCGATTATGCTAGCAACGCAAAAACTTAACCCTTTGACTTCCTCACCCTATCCACCAGCTTCCTGCAGGAACCTGGTGGATAGGGTGTGGGAGTCAAAAGGTTAAGTTTTTGCAGTTGGTCATTAGGGTGCAGGGGTGAAAGGGTTAAAGCCCAGCTGACCGCACAGAGGCATATGACGGCTGTAACCATCTTTAAATGTACATTATACCTCACCAGAGAGAGAAAAAAAGAAGAAAAAAACCTGCAAAAGAAAATTAAATACGCATATCAAGGCAGACACAAGTAGATCACTCATAAGGAAGATTAGGAAAAGACAAGCAACATTTATAGGCCATTTTATGAGGAAGGGGGATTTGGAGCACCTGGTCACAACGGGAAAGCTGGAGGGAAAGAGAGCAGCAGGTAGACCCAGGGAGAGAATGCTGGACGGACTTGCAGAGTGGCTGGGGATGAGGAGGGTGGGGGAGATGCTAGGGGCAACGAGAGATAGAGATGGTTGGAAGTCCATGGTCGCCAACGCCATGCGGCAGGGCACCTGATGATGATGTGATGATGAATGCATTCGAGCACTTAATCTAACGATATGCCCCTGGCGTTGACCACTGCGTCCTACGTATCACCAGGGCATTTAAAAATACAAATCTGAATACAAACGTAACTAAGGATACTAAAACATGTATAAAAACTAGCCTAATTTACATAAAACTGCTTATGCATATCTACTTCCTTAGGGCAAAAAAAAATGCGCTTAATAGATGTACCCACTGTATAAAAACGAGCCTAATTTACATAAAACTGCTTATGCATATCTATTTCCTTAGGGCAAAAAACTGCGCTTAATAGATGTACCCAGTTATCAACCCTAAGAGAAAGTATTACAGCTTTATAGAACGCATACAGGTAAATGGACCAGTAAGTATTACAGCTTTATAGAACGCATACAGGTAAACGGACAAGTAAGTATTACAGCTTTATAGAACGCATACAGGTAAATAGACCAGTAAGTATTACAGCTTTATAGAACGCATACATGTGAATAGACCAGTAAGTATTACGGCTTTATAGAACGCATACAGGTGAATGGACCAGTAAGTATTACGGCTTTATAGAACGCATACAGGTGAATGGACCAGTAAGTATTACAGCTTTATAGAACGCATACATGTGAATAGACCAGTAAGTATTACGGCTTTATAGAACGCATACAGGTGAATGGACCAGTAAGTATTACAGCTTTATAGAACGCATACAGGTGAATGGACCAGTAAGTATTACAGCTTTATAGAACGCACACAGGTGAATAGACCAGTAAGTATTACAGCTTTATAGAACG
>JAPXFY010000026.1:7341493-7378993 GCA_030674185.1 Monoplex corrugatus | reverse complement strand
AACTATCACTACCCCTTCCCATCCCCGTCCCCCACCCTTTTTTTTCTCCCTATGCAGTGTGTGTGTGTGTGTGTGTGTGTGTGTGTGTGTGTGTGTGTGTGTGTGTGTGTGTGTGTGTGTGTGTGTGTGTGTGTGTGTGTATGTGTATGTATGTGTGTCTAAAATCACTATTGTGAATAGACATTAAATAAAGATTCCATTCCATTCCGAAATGATCCAACAGTAGCAGTGCAGTCTCCTGTGGTAGGTGGCCTCACGGTGATTTGACATGGATATCCCTTCTGAACTCCCTGGGACTTGAACGGAACGAACCTGGAATCGACTGTATTGAGCGGTGTGACGTCCACGGCGATGCTCCTGAAATTAAGTATGGATGATGCCAAAAAGCAACAACAAACAAACAAAAACAAAACAAACAAACAAACAAAAACAAAACAAAACAAACAAACAAAAACCCTGATATTAATATTAGTTGAAATTACTCAAACTCAGACGCAAGACTGCCGAAATAATCACTTCTTCTTCTCTAATGTATCCATGAATAGTCATAGGGGTACGGCATTAAAGAACTGTTCAGCAGATTACTCCAGTTCTGTTGGTTGTGTGCCAAAGCCTGGGTTTCTGCAAATTATTTCTCTGTCCATTCCGGAAAGTTGTCAATTCATCGGTTTTTTTCTGTCACACACACACACACACACACACACACACACATACATCATCATCATCATCAGGTGCCCTGCCGCATGGCGTTGGCGACCATGGACTTCCAACCATCTCTATCTCTTGTTGCCCCTAGCATCTCCCCCACCTTCCTCATCCCCAGCCACTCTGCAAGTCCGTCCAGCATTCTCTCCCTGGGTCTACCTGCTGCTCTCTTTCCCTCCAGCTTTCCCGTTGTGACCAGGTGCTCCAAATCCCCCTTCCTCATAAAATGGCCTATAAATGTTGCTTGTCTTTTCCTAATCTTCCTTATGAGTGATCTACTTGTGTCTGCCTCCATCAAGACTGTCTCGTTTGTTTTCTTTGCTGTCCATGGAACTCTCAACATTCTTCTGAGAAACCACATCTCGGCTGCCTCAATCTTGCTCTGGCTTTGCTTGCTGACTGTCCACGCCTCGCATCCGTACAACAGTATTGGTTCTATATAATATTCAAGGACTCTCTTTCTGATGTTAATTGATAGGCATTTGTTGGTAAGAATGCTTGTCATCTTCTTGAATGCTGTTTTGGCTTGGCCGATTCTGCCAGCTATATATATAATGTATATATATACACAAACATTTTAACAAAATGAACGAGTACACAACAGGACAATAACTGAATGAATATAAATAGACACACACACTACTGGACAATAGAAACAACCAACAAGTAGGCCTATAAATGAATACACTTTTTTACAGAAATACATGTACATACACGCATTACTCAACAGGCAAAGAACAAAAATATTAAACACTGTTAAAATTGAAAACATCTGGTGGGAATGTTCGTTTATTATTTATACGAAATACAACTGGATACACAATCGTAAGCACACAATCTGACATTTGAAAATAACCGTACATAAATACACATCGTTCCACATTAATAAAAACAACAACGAATAAATCAGAGGTATATATAATTGAAGGAGAAAACACTGAACATAAATCAATGTACATAAATACATAAACACAGTACTGTTTACGCTAACAAAAACGATATCTTGGCGTTCATGCCAATCGTGGTTTCTGCGACGTGTACGTCAAGATCATAAAGATCAAGTTCCAGTTTCGTGATACAGCGTTTCCGCTCTCGGAACAAGTTCCATATGCGCTGACGCCACAGACACCGTGATCGAGCGAGACGATATCCGAGAGACAGAGGAGTTCTGTGGGGCCACGGGCCAAAACGAGGCACGTAGAAACAAGAAGGCCGAGCCACATAAAAAATATCCCTTCCCTCGACAAAACTGACTTAACCCTTTGACTCCCGAGCCCTGTCCATCAGCACCCTGCACTGTCAGCCATACTAGCATAAAAACTTAACCCTTTGACTCCCTCATTTATCCAACCAGCTTCCTGCAGGAAGCTGATGGATAGGGTCAGGGGTCAAAGGGTTAAGATTTTGCAGTTGGTGAATAAGGTGCAGGAGTCAAAGGGTTAATCTACTCCTGTCCCCACCGCCATTTGAGTTAACCCTTTGACTCCCACACCTTGTCCACCAGCATCCTCCACTGTCGACCATGGTAGCAGAGCAAAAACTTAACCCTTTGACTCCCTCACCCTATCCACCAGCTTTCTTCGGGAAGCTGGTGGATAGGGTGAGGGGGTCAAAGGGTTAAGGTTTTGCAGTTGGTGGATAGGGCGCGGGAGTCAAAGGGTTAACTATAATCTTAATGCACTGGCATGAAGGTCAGCAGCAACGATCGATAACTCGTCAGACAGCAGCAAACCTGTAGCCCAGGTGAAGGGAGACAACAACGCAGAGTTACCACCCCTACGTCTGACCTAGATGTAAATGTGACTTCCGGCGCGGTCCACTGGACAACACTCATCATCATCATCATCATCATCAGGTGACCTGCCGCATGGCGTTGGCGACCATGGACTTCCTACCATCTCTATCTCTCGTTGCCCCTAGCATCTCCCCCACCCTCTTCATCCCCACTCTGCAAGTCCGTCCAGCATTCTCTCCCTGGGTCTACCTGCTGCTCTCTTTCCCTCCAGCTTTCCCGTTGTGACCAGGTGCTCCAAATCCCCCTTCCTCATAAAATGGCCTATAAATGTTGCTTGTCTTTTCCTAATCTTCCTTACGAGTGATCTACCTGTGTCTGCCTCCATCAAAACTGTCTCGTTTGTTTTCTTTGCTGTCCATGGAACTCTCAACATTCTTCTGAGAAACTACACTAAGTGTAGCCAAACAATCCGATAATAGCATCGGTATCTCACAGTGCAAAATGTTTTAAGGCTTCTTTGAGCAACATTCTTATAGCTAGTCCTCATATATATACGCTCTGAGAGTTGTAGGACTTTAAACTCAACAGAACAAAAACACAACTCTACAGCCCACTGAAGTTGAAGCAAACTTCCGAGGCTAGCCAAAAAATTCTTGCATTTTCGAGACTGTTGAATGCCGCTACCCAGTTCCCCCCCCCCCACCCCCATTATTGACCTTCCCCTCTTCCTCCCAACACGAGCTGTATTTGTTCATACTTATGACACTTCATTTCTGATTAATCCATCGAAAAGCAATCTTCTGAGCAAAAAATTGATTTAAAATTCCTCTCTCATGCGCACACACAGCAGTCGCAAACCGCTCACAATCAATACCACCTCTTCCTCTCCAGCCTCCTCAAAACAACAACAACAACAACAAAATAAACATCAAATAAAAACAAACAAAAAAAAGGAGAGAACAAAGAGATTGGCAGCAAATGTGTCATCATATGAAGAGCCAAAAGCAAAAACAAAAAGAAGAGAACACACAGATTGGCAACAGACGTGTCATCATATGAAGAGCCAAAAAGAAGAGAACACACAGATTGGCAACAGACGTGTCATCATATGAAGAACCAAAAACAAAAATAAAAAGAAGAGAACAAACAGATTGACAGCAGATGTGTCATCATATGAAGAACCAAAAAAAAAAAAAAAAAAGAGAACACACAGATTGGCAACAGACGTGTCATCATATGAAGAACCAAAAAAACAAAAAACAAAAAAAAACACACAGATTGACAGCAGATGTGTCATCATATGAAGAACCAAAAAAAAAAAAAAAAAAATAGAGAACACACAGATTGACAGCAGACGTGTCATCATATGAAGAACAAAAAAAAAAAAAAAAAAAAAAGAGAACACACAAATTGGCAACAGACGTGTCATCATATGAAGAACCAAAAACAAAAACAAAAAATAGAGAACACACAGATTGGCAGCAGACGTGTCATCATATAAAGAACCAAAATCAAAAACAAAAAATAGAGAACACACAGATTGGCAGCAGACGTGTCACTGTACCAAGGGCGCAGTAGTATAATAGTCAAGACATTACACTTTCAAATGGAAAATCCAGAATCGATCTGATTTTTCATATCTTCCATCAGGTGGGTGAAGAGTGGAGATTTTCCCGATCTCTCGGATCAACAGGTGTGCAGACCTGTCAGTGTCTAAATCCTTTTCATGTGTATCATAAAACAATCAAACATGCACGTTCAAGATTCCGCAAGTTCTGTGAATGACCAGTGGATTACGGAAACAGGAAAACACTCAGCACGCATGTCCAACAACAGACGGTGTATGCAGACTGTGCAGCAATATACCGTCTGCAGAGTGTGGGCGACACAATGTGTATATATGCGTCCGAAAAAAATTTTGGAAGGCTAAATAGAATTTAATACAAAATGTCACAGAATGGCGAAGTCATCATCAACACAGCAGACACAAAGACACGCACACAGACACACATTCACACACACACACGACACCACACACACACGCATACACACACGCATACACACGACATCACACAAACGCGCACACATACACACACAAACACAAGCAGAAACACAGACACAAAAACAGACAGATAGACAGACCGATACAATACACACACACACACACACACACACACACACACACACACACACACACACACACACACACACACACACACAAATACATACCCACACATATACCCCCACACACACACACTTCACATCTAAACAGCACACACTCCAGTCAAAAACTCGAAATAATTATGCTGCTGCATCATTTTCAAAGGTCGAGTCACAGCACTTGCTCCCGTAATCTTCCGCCGGGACAGCATTTTCAGTGGGTAGCAAAAGCTTGCAAGCACCGGTGAGGTCTCTCCAATACGATCGGGAAAAGAAGAAGAGCTGGAATCCCCACTTCAAGGTCATGAAGCACCAGACTGCCGTCAGGAAGTAGCCAGGTCCGTATATCACAATACCTGCCACAGATAAAGGTCAGGCAAAGGTAAGGTAAGGTAAGGTAAGGCATGGCAAAGTAACAGAAAACAAACTGTTCTCATTAATGGCGCTTACTCTCAACCTGCATACCTGACCTGTGGTGTTCCACAAGGATCTGTCCTTGGCCCTGTTCTTTTCACTCGTTACACCTCCCCCCTGTCCACCATCATCAACTCCCACTTTATAAAACACCACTTCTATGCTGATGACACCCAACTTATAGACAGTGACACACCAGACAATATACAGCGCCTCTTGACTCGCACCACTGAGTGTTACTCGGACATTAAGAACTGGATGACGTTCAACAAACTTCAGCTTAATGACGACAAGACAGAAGCTATCCTCATTGGCACCCGTCAGAAACTTTCTCAGCTGCCTCCTCTTTCTCTCCCATTATGTAACACATCAGTCCCAATTTCTGATTCAGCTAAAAACCTTGGTGTCTGCATTGACTCTACCCTCTCCATGAACAACTTTGTTTCTCAAACTGCCAGATCTTGCTACTATCACCTCCATCGTATAAGCTTGATCAGGAAGTATCTCTCTGTCGAAACAACTGCAAAACTCGTTCTCTCCTTCATAATGTCTCGCATTGACTATTGCAATTCACTCCTGTCTGGCCTTCCTGCCTCCACCATTCATATCCTGACAGCGCATTCAAAACAATGCTGCACGCCTTGTACTAAAAAAAGAAAAAAGCTGACCACATATCTCCTCTCCTGGCACAACTTCACTGGCTCCCTGTATCAAAGCGCATACAGTACAAACTAGACACCATGTGCTATAAAAGCCTCAATAACGCAGCCCCCGATTACCTGTCAAGCCTACTTGAGATCTATGTTCCCTCACGTACCCTCCGCTCTGCCTCCGATCCTCTGACTTTTCGCTTTCCACGCACTAAGCTCAATACCTATGGTCCACGAGCCTTCTCTGTTTCTGGTCCACTTTCCTGGAACAAACTTCCTCTCTCTGTCCGTCAGCAACCTACTTTTGTCTCCTTCAAGTCCGCTCTCAAAACTCACCTTTTCTCCTCTGCATAAAATCCTGACCTCACTCAATCCGCTCTGCAGCCTGTCTCCACTCGGAGGGGAATCACATTGTAATATATAATTGTATATAATATGCTCTCTATAATTTTCCATTGCTTTTATTCTTTCTCCCCATTTTAGCCGTGTGCGTGTGCGTGTGTGTGTGTGTGTGTGTGTGTGTGTGTGTGTGTGTGTGTGTGTGTGTGTGCGCGTGCGTGCGTGTGTGTCTGTTTTAGCGCTTAGATTTGATTTTATCAAGATTTTGCGCTATACAAATAAAGTATTGTATTGTATTGTAAGGTAAGGTAAGGGGGCAAGGTAAGGTAAGGCAAGGTAAGGTAAGGCAAGGTGAGGTAAGGTAAGGAAGGCAAGGTAAGGTAAGGCAATGCAAGGCCAGGTGAGGTAAGGTAAGGTAAAGTAAGGCAAGGCAAGGTAAGGTAAGGTAAAGTAAGGCAAGGCAAGGTAAGGTAAGGTAATGACAATGACAATGACAATGATGCTTTATTTTTCAACGGTAAAAGCTATTGGCTAGAAGCCATTTTTCAAACTTGCCGTTGCTATTCTATACACATGACATTTGTTTACAGTAACAAGTACAGCTTAAGGAAAATATAAGGTAAAGTAAGGTAAGTAAGGCAAGGCAAGGTAAGGTAAGGTAAAGTAAGGTAAGTAAGGTAAGGCAAGGTAAGGTAAGATAAGGCAATGCAAGGCCAGGTAAGGTAAGGTAAAGTAAGGCAAGGCAAGGTAAGGTAAGGTAAGATAGGTCCTCAACAGCACACTCCAGCCCCCCCCCCCCCCTCTCTGTCCAATTCAAGACCTTGCCAGCGTATTAGGTTTTGCGCGGGCAAAAGGGGTCTGCCTATTAATGCGGATACATTTGCGTGGAGAGCATACGGAATTGCTAAAACACCAAACTCCTGACCGCCAAGATTCATACGAGAGTAAACTTGACAATGGCCTTGCTGCTCATGTCTTGCGCTACTGTAGTCTTCTCTTTGACACTGGCCTTGCTGCTCATGCCTTGAGCTACTGCAGTCTTCTCTTTTTCTTCTCCGTGAAGAGATAATGGGGTGCTGTATTAAACAAGGGTTCACCACATTCCCCCAGATCTGTCGGTTGTGTGCCAAAACCTGAATCTCTTCAAAGGGTTTCTCTGTCCACTCACAATGTTGTCAGTCCCTCGTGTCTTTTTTTCTGTCTTCACCTCCGTTTCCATCTCTCAACAGTTCCTAGGTCCTGGAGGTCTGATTCAGCAAGAACACTGGATCTTGTCACATGGCCATACTAACACATTTAGCTTTTTTAACTGAAGTCAGCATATCTTCACATGGTCCAGTGGGCTGCTTGATGGTTTAACCCTTTGACTCCTGCACCCTGTTTACAAACGGCAAAAACTTAACCCTTTGACTCCCTCACCCTGTCCATCAGTTTCTTGCAGGAAGCTGGTGGATAGGGTGAGGGAGTCAAAAGGGTGAAGTTTTTGTTTTGCTAGCATGGCCCTGCCTCTGCCTGAACTTCCTGCCTGCCTGAGCCTGCCGCCAATGAATTTCCAGTAGTTGTAAAAAAAAAACCCAACTCTCTAGCAGTCTTGAATGAGGAGTTCAATTGTCACCAAAATTTGTGTACTTAATGAAAAAAGAATGCTGAGTTTAGCTGTGCTATTTGTAAAGCTATTACTATAGCTTTTAGCCGCCATCCAGTTCTGAACCATATATCACCAAAACGACTTTTACGGCGGCCCGGCAGTAGGTGAAGCTCGGCGTTCACGATTATAGTCGCGGCCCGTCACAGATGTGTTAACGCGCTTGTTCACTGGTGATATGTTCAGTGTGTCTGATGTTCAGTATCTTACGATAACATTTCATTTCCAAGGTATAGATTCGTCATCATCATCAGGTGCCCTGCCGCATGGCGTTGGCGACCATGGACTTCCAACCATCTCTATCTCTCGTCGCCTCTAGCATCTCCCCCACCCTCCTCATCCCCAGCCACTCTGCAAGTCCGTCCAGCATTCTCTCCCTGGGTCTACCTGCTGCTCTCTTTCCCTCCAGTTTCCCGTTGTGACCAGGTGCTCCAAATCCCCCTTCCTCATAAAATGGCCTATAAATGTTGCTTGTCTTTTCCTAATCTTCCTTATGAGTGATCTACTTGTGTCTGCCTCCATCAAGACTGTCTCATTTTTTTTCTTTGCTGTCCATGGAACTCTCAACACTCTTCTTAGAAACCACATCTCGGCTGCCTCAATCTTGTTCTGGCTTTGCTTGTTGACTGTCCACGCCTCACAACCGTATAACGTTATCGGTTCTATATCATAATCTTCAAGAACTCTCTTCCTGATGTTAATTGACAGGTATTTGTTGGTAAGAATGCTTTTCATCTTCCTGAATGCTGTTTTGGCTTGGCCGATTCTGCTGGCGATTTCTGATGTTCATCTGCCCTCTGGTGAGATAATCGTTCCCGAATATTTAAACTTATCAACCTGTCTCAAAGTTGTGCTCTTTGTTGTTATTTTGCATGAGGGGATTTCACAGGGCTTAAAACAGGAGGAGGAAAAACCCACTGAAACTAGGGGGGTGGGGGGGGGGGGGGGGCAAATCAGGGGCCATAACTTGCACGCCGTTGCTATGAACGCTTGCAAGCCGATCACGGATGCCTTGCTCCTTTCGGGTTTTTTTTTTTTCTTGACAAACGGAAATCGCGGAATTCCGCCCAGACGCGGAACGTTTTAAGCCCTAATTTCAGGTTCTGTTTACTGATTACCATGACGTGCCAGTTTTAAATGCTGCAGGCAGGGATTTTGAACTCGAGAAAACAGGTGGTGAGTCTATGACAGAAGAAGAGAAGACAACTACTACTCACCCTGATGTTCATACAGAGCCAGCACAATGTAGACGGCCAGACCGCACACTCCCATCAGTTGCACCATACAGCCGCAGTACATGAAGGACCTCAAAGGGGCCGGGTCAGCATCGTAGACCCGCTTCCGGTACGTCAGGTGCACGAACAGGGTCATGGCCGCCGCCACGCCTGTCACCCATAGAACTCAATTCAACCAACATGCACTGGTATGTGAGGTTAATTCCACAAACGTGTGACACACATACACACATATACACGCTAGCACGCGCGCCCACATGCAAAAATACGCATGCACGCACGCGCGCGCGCACACACACACACACACATCCGTCTAATATCACTTACAGTGAAAAGACGTTAAATCAAAGAACGAACGAACGAACGAACACACACACACATACACAGAGGGTGGAAGAATGAAGAAACTTCAAAATTAGCTTGTCATTGCCCCAAAATAGTTGCATTAGGTTCAAATGGACCTGCTTTTCGCCTAGTCCGAGAGAGAGAGAGAGAGAGAGAGAGAGAGAGAGAGAGAGAGAGAGAGAGAGAGAGAGAGAGAGATATTCTTTGGTTATTTGAAACTCTCTCTCTCTCTCTCTCTCTCTCTCTTCTCTCATAAATTTAGTATTATTCATATACAAGTCTTAAAAGAGTAAAGGAATGTTTTATAGATATCTATAATTACTAGATTTCTACTTTTATCGCTCACTTGTATGTTCCTTGTGGTGTTGCTACCTCAATGTCCTTGATGGGTAATATTTACGAGATTTCGCCACATTTTAAAAGTGTACGTTACACCCCTCCATAAAAGCCTTTGGTTTAAATGAATAAATCATTTGAAATCTGAATTCTCTGTCTGTCTGTCTCTCCTAAGAAAATGTGACCTCCCACCACGAAATCAGTCTTAACTCGCAGTCAGTCGAACAGCACTAGGAGCTAAAAAGGTGACTGAGGGTCTATCTGGGGTGTTTTGACTTTTTCTCAAAATTGATTTCTATATGACTATAATCTATCCCCCACAGAAATTTTTTTCTTGAAAAAATATTATTAATCAATTTGAAATGGTATTTTAATGCACTGATCGCAGCAGAAAGAACGCAATTTCCTACCAAAAGTACCTATTTTGTCTCTTATTATGAACCGTAACCTGTACAGTACCCGCACATGTAACATACTGACGGAAAGTTCTTTGGTGCACCTTTCAGATAATGACAGCGAAATTTAGAAACAAACTGGGTCAAAGTCACCAAATAAAGAAATTTAAAGAAAATGTGTAGGAGAGCACACAAAAACTTTAGAGGCCGTTTTCTCAAAATGGCCGTCACACAACTTAATGACTTTAAACATACATAACTTCTACATTTTTTTTTAGTACAAGCTTTATTCAAGTACCAAAATGATCAGCAGAATGTACACTTTCCAGTGATATGTATATCTCAAAATGCCCAAAATGCTAGTTAGGACTGATTTTGTGCTGGCAGGTCACAAATGCTTTCGTCCTTTTCTCCCACTGGACGAAGCGATAGGGAAGTTTTAGTCTTTTTCTCTTAATTTTTTTTTATTTGGTGTCTGTTCGTATGTGATCCTACGTCTAACCTTGACAAAGGCCAATTGGCCGAAAATTTGAGCCTGTCTTGTCTGGTTGTATTAAACACGCGTTCTGATTATATTTTTCGCACTTTTCTGGTTTCTATAGGATTTGGATGAAAGGTCATTCGACAAATACGTTTTCAGTGTACCCTAACTCAACATCTTGTGTGTGTGTGTGTGTGTGTGTGTGTGTGTGTGTGTGTGTGTGTGTGTGTGTGAGTGAGGTGAGAGAGAGAGAGAGAGAGAGAGCGTGAGACAGAGAGTGTGTTTATGTGTGTGAGACAGTGTGTGTGTGTGTGTGTGTGTGTGTGAGAGAGAGAGAGAGAGAGAGAGAGAGAGAGGTGTGTGTGTGTGTGTGTGTGCGAGACAGAGTGTGTGTGTGTGTGTGTGTGTGAGAGAGAGAGAGAGAGAGAGAGTGGTGTGTGTGTGTGTGTGTGTGTGTGAGAGAGAGAGTGTGTGAGAGAGAGAGAGTGTTGTGTGTGTGTGTGAGAGAGAGTGTGTGTGTGTGTGTGGTGTGTGTGTGTGGAGAGAGAGAGAGAGGAGTGTGTGTGTGTGGTGTGGGGGTGGAGAGGAGAGAGTGTGTGTGTGTGTGTGTGTGTGTGTTGTGTGTTGTGTGTGTGTGTGTGTTGTGTTTGTGAGACAGAGGGCGGATGACGGCTTGGATCATGGCTCACACACCTTACTCCCTCCTTGTCCCTCCCACCCCCCCCACCCCCACCCTGTTTGCGTGTGCCTTGTGACCTGAGGTTTTCGTCGTTGTAGGTGATTGCTTTGGTAAATGATGACAGAATGCACCTTGTGTGATTCTGTTGAATCAAGATTTGGCGCCTTATAAACGTCATTATTATTATCATTGTTATCATTACTATTATCATTACTATTATCATTATTAAAACACGGAATATTATTGAAACATAATCACTATATGAATGAACATGTAATTTTGACATTTTCATGTTACCCCCTTGTCAGAGATCATGGCTTTTATGAATAAACCATCTGAATCTTAATATCTCTACCCCTCCCTCCCCGCCCCCTCCCCCCCCCCCCCCCCCACTTTCTGTCTGTCCCTGTCTTCTGTGTGTCCATGAACGAACCCTGCGCTAACAGCACCAGATGCTCAGGCTTCACAGTCACAGAAAGACCGCGGCGACTGTGGTAGACGAAGTTCCTTGTACACTCCACTAACACGACATCACTCCACGCCAGGCCTCTTTTTTTTATGTAGCCGCTGACCTTGAGATTCATTTCCAAGGAGCCGAAGCAGACGGAAAGTGTTGAAGTCATAAAACAAATATTAAAAAGGGAGGTTTGCGGAGGCCGTTAACCCGAAGTACCGTCACATCCCTGGCGTCAACACACCGGGCCAAAGACTTCACTCAAGGTCTGCCAGGGACATAGCAACAAAGATCGGCAACTTGCTTATCGTCATCATCATCATCATCATTATCGTCATCATCATTATCATCATTATCATTATTACTAAAATACGGAGTATTGTTGCAACCTCATCATCATCATCATCAGGTGCCCTGCCGCATGGCGTTGGCGACCATGGACTTCCAACCATCTCTATCTCTCGTTGCCCCTAGCATCTCCCCCACCCTCCTCATCCCCAGCCACTCTGCAAGTCCGTCCAGCATTCTCTCCCTGGGTCTATCTGCTGCTCTCTTTCCCTCCAGCTTTCCCGTTGTGACCAGGCGCTCCGAATCCCCTTTCCTCATAAAATGGCCTATAAATGTTGCCTGTCTTTTCCTAATCTTCCTTATGAGTGATCTACTTGTGTCTGCCTCCATCAAGACTGTCTCGTTTGTTTTCTTTGCTGTCCATGGAACTCTCAACATTCTTCTGAGAAACCACATCTCGACTGCCTCAGTCTTGTTCTGGCTTTGCTTGCTGACTGTCCACGCCTCGCATCTGCTGCAACCTAATCACTATAAAATACATGAACATGTAATTTTGATATTTTTATGTTACGCCCTTGTGAGAGATCATGGTCTTTATGAATAAAAGTGTTTGGAGTGTGTTCAAGAGCACTTCATAGCCTTCGGACAACTCCTTATGCGCTCTGCCCATATCTGCCCGGCAATATTCTGGCAGACTCCATGGCCTGCCAAAAACAAAAACAAATAAAACAAAAACGAACAATCCCACTCCTATGAAGAAGAAGAACAAAAACTTGAATAATGACTGGGTTTTAACAACAACAATAATACAAACTATATGCTACTGGGGTTTTGAAACTGGGAGGCCAAGGATGAGGGGTGCAAAAATGAGATCTACGACACCATGGATAACAACTAACGATCACAGCATAAACACAGGCTGCACACCAGACAGCATAAACACAGGCTGCAGACCAGACAGCATAAACACAGGCTGCAGACCAGACAGCATAAACAGCTTTAAGACCAGACAGCATAAACACTGGCTTGTAGACCAGACAGCATAAACACGGCTGCAGAACAGACAGCATAAACAAGGCTTGCAGGACCAGACAGCATAAACACAGGCTGCAGACAGACAGCATAACACGGCTGTAGACTGCAGACATAAAACAGGCTAAAGACCAGACAGCATAAACACAGGCTGCAGACCAGACAGCGTAAACACAGCTGTAGACCAGACAGCATAAACACAGGCTGCAGACCAGAGAGCATAAAACACAGGCTGCAGGACCAGACAGCATAAACACAGGCTGCAGACCAGACAGCATAAACACGGCTGCAGACCAGGCAGCTAAACCAGGCTGTAGACCAGACATAATAACACAGGCTGCAGACCAGACAGCATAACAAGGCTGCAGAACACAGCATAAACACAGGCTGCAGACCAGACAGCATAAACACAGGCTGTAGACCAGACAGCATAAACACAGGCTGCAGACCAGACAGCATAAACACAGGCTGCAGACCAGACAGCATAAACACAGGCTGCAGACCAGACAGCATAAACACAGGCTGCAGACCAGACAGCATAAACACAGGCTGCAGACCAGACAGCATAAAACAGGCTAAAGACAGACAGCATAAACAGGCTAAAGACCAGACAGCATAAACACAGTGTAGACAGACAGATAACACAGGCTGCAGACCAGACAGCATAAACACAGGCTGCAGACCAGACAGCATAAACACAGGCTGCAGACCAAACAGGAAAGTTTTCTAATATTGCTGGCTAGGTCTCAAGTCAAGAGATCAGACCTGAAGGTCATGATTCCACCGAACGAAGCAGCCAACATGAACGTTAAGTGCCACGCGCAGCCTTCAGTCTTACCACTGTTCAAACGGCAAGCAGCCCATCGCACAAAGCGCTGCAGAGGGCTTTACACAGTACGAACCGCAGATTTCTGTACAGCATGCGCACACGTAGACCGGACGTTTGTGTCAGTCCCAGTTTCAGCTTCAGATTCAGTGCATGGAATACGTTCCTTAACCCTTTGCCTCCCGCACCCTATCTACCAACTACAAAAACGTAAACCTTTGACTTCCTCACCCTATCCTCCAACTTCCTGTAGGTAGCAAGTGGATAGGGTGAGGAAGTTAAAGGGTTAAGTTTTTGCTTTGATGGCATCGTTGGCAATGCAGGATGCCGGTGGACAGGGTGCGGGAGTCAAAGGGTTAATAAGCACTGACGCCACAGATGCCATGGTAAAGAATTCAGTGGTGAATGTGGTGATCGACAGTGCTTGACAGTAGTGTAGGTACAGTTTATGACAGTTTCAAACCCTGAAAGAACCTCTCTTAATACCGGTACGGAAAAAGTCACGTAAGTTCGGATTAGAGTTAATTAAGGTTAGCCTACAGAGCCTTCTGCTTCCTCCAGAGAGGCACTGGAAGGCTTTATGTTCCCATTCAATTTTAATTTTAAACACATACGCACGCACACACACTGCACACTGCCTGTCTGTCTGTTTCTCTCAACGAATGAATGAAGAAATCGTAAAACGATTTGTTATATATCTCTGTAAGACATGGGTGAAGGGTTATTCGTCTAATATCACTCATGGTGAAAAGACGTTAAGGGGTCAGGCCTTACCCAGATTTGGGTACTAAGATTGTGATGTTCAGTGTTTCAGTTCTAATTAACCAATCACCATGATATTTGACAAGAAGATACCTCAGACAGTATTCTTTGGATTGAATATCAATAGAGTCAATGTACTTCTCTTTTTCAAAGATAGTCTTAAATGATCTGTAGCTTTCATACCTATCTCTGTCTCTGAGTGACCCAGACCATTCTTGAATATATAAGTCTACAAGTCTCCGTTTAAATACACGCAAAAAGGCTTTTACATCACCAACACCTTGTTGCAGCCACACGATATTAAATCCCGTTTCACACAAAATTTCCCTTATTTTTGAAGCCCAGCATTCTTTCCCAACCCTGTCAAGTTCCACTAACATTTGGTGAGCCTTATAAGGTAACCTATTTGGATTCATTTCCAGTAATTTAAACCAATATCTAAGACAGGTAGTTGAGGAGTTGACATAAAGAGGATATCTTCCCAAATCCCCATATACCATCTTGTTAGGTGTCCTGACTGGAACACCCAATAGTCTTTTGCACGATACCAAATGTACTTTCTCTATATGCTCGAGTCTGTTAAGTCCCCATATCTCAGAAGAATACAACAAAATAGGTTGAATTTTTGCATCAAACAACTTGAAGAAAGTTTCTATAGTCATGTCTTTATATTTTTGAAAAGTCCTGTTTAATAGCAAAGTTGCTTTTTTACCTTTTGTCACCAAATGTTCTGTGCCGGCCTTGGTGCTAATCATTGTCGTGAAACTGAACCCCAGATAACAATATTTACTAACTACTTCCAATTTTGTCCCTTTGTAAAACCATTGTTCATGTCGTCCTAAGAAGCCCCCTCTTCTGAAAACCATAACCTTAGTTTTTTCAAGATTAACTTCCAGTTTCATGTTGGCACAGTATGTCTGCAAGACTCTTAACTGGTTTTGCAAACCATTTGGTGTTGTTGACAGAAGGGCTACATCATCTGCAAAAAGAAGAATGAATATTTCCATTGAACCTGGCATCAACTGGATGCCATGTCGCCCCTTTTCATCCATACAATTGGCTAATTGATTTATTAATACCGAAAATAAAGTAGGGCTCAAGACACATCCTTGTCTCACGCCTATGGGGTTATCGAATATTTCAGATAATTCCCGGTTTGCCCGAATACATGAGCATAATGATTCATACATTGCTTTTAGCGAAACCAAAAACTTCCCTTTTACTCCTATTTTGAATACACTTTAAGAGTTTGTCATGCTGAACCGAATCAAAGGCTTTCTTAAAGTCTACAAAAGCAACATATAGTTTTCTACCTTTCTTGAACATAGTTTTCTGAACCATAGCGTACAGACTGAAAATTTGATCCACTGTAGAATATTTTTACCTAAAACCTGCCTGACTTTCTGATATTAAATTATTGTTTTCTAACCAAGCATACAATCTAGTATTCAGTATTGATGTGTAACATTTTGAAACAATGCTTAATAACGACACACCCCTGTAATTGTCCACTTTATCAGGATCTCCTTTCTTAAATATTGGTATGATAGTAGCTTTTGACCAATCTTGAGGATAAATTCCTCGGTCGAATAAAGTGTTAAACAGCTTCAAAAGAAAATTATGGATATTTGTGTTACCATTTTTTAACATCTCGGCTGTAACACCGTCTATTCCACTGGCTTTACCTATCCTCAATTTTCTGATGGATTCTCTGACTTCTTCTATAGTTATCTTAGAATTTAATGGGTGTTCTGTTGATTCATTTAAATCTACTTCGACAATGCAGCGCTCATCATTTGTTGATCTGTTATCTTGAAATACGTTTTTAAAATGACTGAACCATTCATCAATACTTATATTGTTAGTAAGTTTGTTTTTGGTACCATACCCTATATTTCTTAACTCAGTCCAAAACTGCGATGAATTTGAAATATTTCTGGCTAAGCATTCTGCTTTTTGTTTATTATACTGCTGTTTTTTATTCTTTAATAATTTTTTATACTTCTTCCGTGCTTCACAATATACAACTCTATCATCCTCATCTTTTGTTTTTCTGTAGTGTTTGAGAGTTTTTCTGCTTTCTGCTTTTGCTTTCTCACATTCACCATCAAACCAATCAGATCTTTTTCTCTTCTCTGTACATTTCTTACGGTACATACAAGCACCAGCTTCTTTGAGACATTCAACAAATATGGTTAAAGCCTTATCTACATTAGTGTCTAGAGTATCCGAAGCCAATGTAAGTACTTCTCTGAATGTGCTCACTTTGTAATTTGTTTGTATAATCGTCTTTCTTATTTTCTTGCCATATGAACTTTTGTGTGATGTTATTTTTTGATACTTTTCCCTCCGCTTTTATTCCTGTTTCAAGCTTTCGCTCCACTTTCATTATAACCGGTAAATGATCTGATTCTGTGAGACTGTCAACATCTAATGCAGCAATTTTAACTGACTGAAAACAGATCACATGATACGATGAAATAGTTTAACTACACTCGACCCTGAAACTCCAATGTATGTATAACTACCATCAAAGTCCAGTTTACACAGACCATTTAAAATGATACAGTCAAACATATTGCATAGCTCGAGCAGTTGGTTTCCAAAAACATTCGTGCGGCAATCATGAGACTGTCTCAAAAGATCACTGTATACCGAAAGGTCAGTTAAAACACTGCCACTGTCATATCCAAATGAACAGTAGTTACCATCAGCTGTTCTTGCATTTAAATCACCAGTCAGCAAAACATAAATGTCTTCGTGCGAAACTTGTAAATCTAACAAACATTGTTCCAACACTTCCATACCAAACCCATCATGCTGATTATTCCAGTATGTGGAATCATGAGGGGGAATATATGTACATACAAACATTATAGGTTTATTTGTTGAAAACAAATCTTTGTTGATTTCAACAATAATAGCATTTTCGTTTCCAACCTCAATTCGTTTAACAAACGATTTTAAAGTCTTTCTTACCATAACTATTATTCCACCGGAATACCTTCCTTGATGAGATAGTTTCTTTGCTTTTAGTGTAAATACAACAAACTCTTGAAACAAAGATGAATCAAAATCATTCGCTATAAAGGTCTCAGTGAGACAAATGAAATCATGCTGCGAAATGAAATTAATGAAATCCTCATCATCCAGTTTCGGTAATAATCCATTCACATTATAAGTGAGAAATTTAATCTGTGGATTATTAACATTATGAACATGTAAATTCACCACTGATGGACACGATCTCATTTGGGATCCGTCCACATTTTGGGATCCTGGTAAAGAACTTATTCTTTTGTTTTTACTACTTGCTGTAGTGGCCCGGCCGATGTCCTATTTATCAGTGCCCGAGGCACCACTAGAGCTAGCTTTGGACTTACATTGCATACTTTTATCGCCTTTTGAGCTATCAGCAGCTGTTCTTTTCATAGAGTCCAGAATACTGGTCTGACTGCCTGACCTGTCTGTTGTACTGCGCATCTGTCTGCTTCTCTTTTTAGGAGGGGCAGTATGTTTTGGCCGCTGCTGCTTCGGTGAACATGAACCACTGTCCTGTTCTTTCTCTGCAGAATCCTGCTGGGATTCAACAGGTGCTGCTTGCGTGTGCCTAGTGGACTCGTCAATGTGTCCATCTGACTCTCTGTCTGTGTCAGCCCTAAGTGCTGTTCTGACTTGTGTCATTGTTTTGTCAGTGTCTTCACGACTAACATCATCAAGGTCACTATCATTTTGCTCATCATATTGTGAGACACTAACATCGTCTCTTACATCTGTAATACCATTTGGTGCTTCAATTTCAGTATTGTCTTTTTTCTACTATCTTCTGTCCCTGAACCTCGTCTGTGACAACTGGTAAGTCATCATCAGTCACATCGATTTTATTATCGTCTTTCTCGCCATGATTATCGTCCGTGTACGAAACACTACCGTTATTGTCATCACTGTCTCTATCAGTATGATCATGTGCGCACTCCTCTCTGGTTATTTTTCTGCCAACATCTTTAACGTGGGTCATTTGGGTATTGACTCGTGCTCGTCGTGAAACGTTTTCATGGGTGACGGCAGTGCCTTCTTGGCGGTAACTGTTGGTATCATTTTGTCGGTGTCTGCCTGTATTAATAGTGAGCCGTCTGTGGTCACTGTCTTTACGGAACACCACTCTCCTGTGTCCTGTAATGACCGGTTCTCGCTGACATCCCTTCTGTGTCACTTCACTATAAGAAAAGTCTCCAGGAACAACAGGTGTGGCGGTATCCTGGTTGGAACCGTAACGAAACGGGCTCTTCCAACTTCTGTGACTTTCGATGGAGAGAGAGGAGAGAGAGAGAGAGGAGAGAGAGAGAGAGAGAGAGAGAGAGAGAGAGAGAGAGAGAGAGAGAGTAGAGAAGGAGAGAGATGTGTGTGTGTGTTGAGAGAGAGAGAGAGAGAGGAGAGGAAAGAGAAGAGAGAGAGAGAGAGAGAGAGAGTGTGGTGGTGTGTGTGTGTGTGTGTGTGTGTGTGTGTGTGTGTGTG
This sequence comes from Monoplex corrugatus, assembly GCA_030674185.1. Lineage (NCBI taxonomy): Eukaryota > Metazoa > Mollusca > Gastropoda > Littorinimorpha > Ranellidae > Monoplex > Monoplex corrugatus. The sequence continues at coordinate 7,359,997 of JAPXFY010000026.1, read as the reverse complement.
TGTGTGTGTGTGTGTGTGTGTGTGTGTGTGTGTTGTGTGTTGGGGAGTAAAAATAAACGGTGTCATGTAATATTTCTCAATCTTTTTTTTTTTTTCGAGTCGGTAGGTAGAAGATGCACTCTTTCATTTTCCATTTCTCTTTCTTTTCCTTGTCTGTCTGTTTGATGGTGTGGACACTAATGTGACTGGTGCTGCCTCCGCCTTGTCCCACTGCTAGCCTGATCCTGCCTTCAATAAATACATAAATAAATAAACAGATAAATAAATAAATGAATAAAATTCATGAAAACAAATCTGTCTTGCAGCTCTGCATGAAGTCCAGCGCCACCAAGCTTTGCGTACTTAATGAAAAAATGGACGCCGAGTTGATGCCGAGTTTAGCGGTGCTCTTCTCAAAGTTTTGTTTAAAAAATTCTTTATGTGTTTGTTTGTTCTTCGCGCGAACTTTTTTTAATTTTTTTTTTAGCCGCCATCTTGGAAAATGAATATGCTTATCTGTTTTCGAGTGTATTTTGTACTTTATGCTACACACACACACACACACACACACACACACACACACACACATGCGTGCGTGTGTGTATGTGTGCATGTGTACAGCTATATATATCTATATGTATTTATGTATGGATGTATGTTTTGTATGTATGTATGTATGTTTTGCATGTATGTATGCGTGTATGTATGTATGTATGTATGTATGTATGTAAGTAAGTATGTATGTATGTTTTTATGTATGTATGTTTTGTATGTATGTATGTATGTGTGTGTGTGTGTGTGTGTCTATCTATCTGTTTGTCTGTCTGTCTATCTATCTTTCGTCCACCTACGGGTTTTGTGTGTGTCTATTCTGCTTAGTTCTTTCTCTGAAACTCTCGGTTTTGTCTCTCCCTTTCCATTTTCGCGGTTTCCTTTGCCTCTCCCCAAACTTTCCATTTTCTGTCGGTTTCCTTTGCCTCTGCTCCCCAAACTTTCCATTTTCTTGTCGTTTTCCTTTGCCTCTGCCTCCCCAAACTTTCCATTTGTTCTGTGCATGTCTTTCTGTGCCTTGCCTCTCTCAAACTTTCCATTTTCTGTCAGTCTTCTATGCCTCTGCCTCCCTAAATTCTATTCTCAGTTTTCTATGTCATGTACTTCTATTTGCCTTATGCCTCTCTCCAAACTTTCCATTTTCTGTCAGTCTTCTTGCCTCTGCCTCCCAAACTTTCTATTTTCTGTCAGTCTCCTTTGCCTCTGCCTCCCCAAACTTTCCATTTTCTGTCAGTCTTCTATTGCCTCTACCTGCCCAAACTTTCCATTTTCTGTCAGTCTTCTTTGCCTCTGCCTCCCAAACTTTCATTTTCTGTCAGTCTTCTTTGCCTCTGCCTCCCAAACTTTCTATTTTCTGTCAGTCTTCTTTGCCTCTCCTCCCCAAACTTTCCATTTTCTGTCAGTCTTCTTTGCCTCTGCCTCCCAAACTTTCTATTTTCTGTCAGTCTCCTTTGCCATTGCCTCCCCAAACTTTCATTTTCTGTCAGTCTCCTTTGCCATTGCCTCCCAAACTTTCTATTTTCTGTCAGTCTCCTTTGCCTCTCCTCCCCAAACTTTCTATTTTCTGTCAGTCTCCTTTGCCATTGCCTCCCAAACTTTCCATTTTCTGTCAGTCTTCTTTGCCTCTGCCTCCCAAACTTTCCCTATTTTCTGTCAGTCTCCTTTGCCTTGCCTCCCCCAAATTTTCCAATTTCTCAGTCTCTTTGCTCTGCCTCCCAAAATTTCCATTTCTGTCAGTCTCCTTTGTACTCTGCCTCCCCAAACTTTCCATTTCGTCAGTCTCCTATGCCTCTGTCTCCCCAAACTTTCCATTTTCTGTCAGTCTCCTTTGTCTCTGTCTCCCCAAACTTTCCATTTTCTGTCAGTCTCCTTTGTCTCTGTCTCCCCAAACTATCCATTTTCTGTCAGTCTCCTTTGTCTCTGTCTCCCCAAACTTTCCATTTTCCTGTCAGTCTCCTTTGCTCTGTCTCCCAAACTTTCCATTTTCTGTCAGTCTCCTTTGTCTCTGTCTCCCCAAACTTTCCATTTTCTGTCAGTCTCCTTTGTCTCTGTCTCCCCAAACTATCCATTTTCTGTCAGTCTCCTTTGTCTCTGTCTCCCCAAACTTTCCATTTTCTGTCAGTCTCCTTTGTCTCTGTCTCCCCAAACTTTCCATTTTCTGTCAGTCTCCTTTCTCTCTGTCTCCCCCAAAATTTCCAGTTTCTGTCAGTCTCCTTTGCCTCTGCCTTCCCCAAAATGTCCAATTTCTGTCAGTCTCTTCTGCCTCTGTCTCTCCCAAACTTTCTATTTTCTGTCAGTCTGCCAGTTAAGCTCGACTGATGTCACATCCTCATCTCCAGATTCCTCATGCATGCTTAAAATCTCACCTTTCCCACCACGTTCTCCTCAAGACGTATTTTACGGGTAGCTTCAGCTTTGCCCGGTGACAATAGAGCACCACGTCAATAGGACCAAGTGGGACACTGAGCCATTTCTTTGTTTATTTGTTGATTCTGGCCTCCGTTGATTCCATTACGCTAGTGCTGATACCGCAGATCAATAAAGATCAAAGGAGTTTTGCAATCGGCATGAACTGTATTTGCGACGAAGGTCAGACTGGATTACTGCTCGCAGGGTTTCTTCTGGTATTTGCTCTCTCTCTCTCTCGCTCTCTCTCTCTCCACACACACACACACACATACACACACACACACATACACACACACATACAACACACACACACACGCATACACACACATACAACACATACATACACACACAACACACACACACACACATACACACACACACACAACACAAACACACAAATATATTATATGTATAATGTCACCACACACATACAACACACACACATACACACACACACACATACACACACACGCATACACACACACACACACACAATAATATATATATTTATATATATAATGTCACACAGCATATCAAACACAATTCGAGCGATACAATCACTTCGTTTCGACAACCCACGCCATCCACACCCCCCTCTCTTTTTTACTTTTTTCGCAACGTAACAAACGGTCATGACAGGTGAGAATGTCAAAGAATCTCAAGGACAATGGACTGAAGACCCTCACCCCCCCTTTTTTTTTTTTAAAGTGGAACGGTGAGGTGTCAAAGAGGACGATGGACGGTAGGTGCGAGGGAGAGAAGGAGGAAGCGGATCGGTGGTGTGTTTTGTGTGTGTTGTGTGTGTTGTGTGTGTGGGTGTGTGTGTGTGTTTGTGTGTGTTGTGTGTGGTTTTGTGTATGCGGCAGGGCACATGACGATGATAATGATGCAGTTATACATAGGGGTACACGTTATGAGTAACCACACACACACCACACACACACGCACACACACACACACGCACACACACACACACACACACACACACTCACACACCCAAGAGGTGACTCCATTAAACAAAGAAACAATTACGTGATAAAGTCATGTTCTGATATCTTTAAAGGCAGCTAACAGATAAAGACATGCTAAAAATTTCCCTTTTATTTAAGATCAAAAGCCCTTTCAGCATTCTCCAGGAGAGCGACAGTTTAACACTAGGCAATGCTCAGTCAGACGTGAAGTATCCGTTTGTGAACTCTCGTACCAGGATTTTGTTTACAGTTTCATACACTATGGCGGAGGGGGCAGTACGCTTCGATGAGCGAGTCTCATTTGTTGGGCTTCTGCGATCCCCAGATGTCAGCACCCTGTGTTGTTCTTCTGAGGGTGGCCCATCAACACCGCTGTTTAAGGGGGCAGACCTACCCAGATTTGGGTACCAAGATTGTGATGTTCAGTGTTTCAGTTCTAATTAACCCTTTGACTCCCGCACCCTGTCCACCATCATCCCGCACTGTCAATCATGTTAACAAAGCAAAAACTGAACCCTTTGATTCCCTCACCCTATCCAACGGCTTCCTGCAGAAAATTGGTGGATAGGGTGAGGCAGTCAAAGGGTTAAGTTTTTGCAGTTGGAAGATACAGTGAGGTAGTCAAAGGGTTATGTTTTTGCAGTTGGTTTATGGGGTGCGGGAATCAAAGGGTTAAGTTTTTGCAGTTGGTGGATAGGGTGCAGGAGTCAAAGAGTTAACCAACCACCATGATATTTGGCAGGAAGATATCTCAGACATAATATTAATTTCGATTTTTCGCGAGATTGTATACATCAGACATAATACGTTCAAAACTTTTCATTCGATTTCCTTGATATTTGGCACACATATTGCAGGGACAGGTACCTACAGCCGGTAGTAAAATCTTGCAGTTCTGCTTGAAAGAAACATTTTTATCAAAAGTTGTATTATAAATTTTTTATTAAAATTATTCTAAAAACTGGTGTGATGATTGTACAGAAAATAATGATAGTAGAGCTAAGATTTTACTACATGCCATACATACTACACAGATGTGTTTGCTCAATAATTATCAAATTCCTAACATGAATACATGTGTAGTTATAAATGTCACAGTATGTACTATATTTTTTCATTTTCGTGAGAACATTTTTTAATTAGTTAATTTTTGTCAACTTTTCATAACTCACAGACCCCAACAAAGATATTCAATCCAAAGAATACTGTCTGAGGTATCTTCCTGCCAAATATCATGGTGATTGGTTAATTAGAACTGAAACACTGAACATCACAATCTTGGTACCCAAATCTGGGTAGGTCTGCCCCCTTAAAGTGCCGTGCTGATAACGCGAGGGTTGTAGGTTTAAGTCTCTGGTGGTCGACGGTTCTTTCATAGCGGGATGGTCGTTTGTTTTGATGGACCCGCGGGCTCAGGACCTGATATCTTGGGTTCAATCCCAGCCTGCAACATTAAAGACTGGCCTGTTCGCTGCCCGTCTTAATGTTCCCATGGTTCTGGTGATGTCAGCTTAGTGTTTTGATAGATTCCTCTCCATACCCCCTTCCCATTGCAAGACCTTGCCAGCGCATAAGGTTTTATGCGATGAATCCCTCTTGAACAAACTCTGATTTCCAATTCTTATTTCTTCTTTCATTCGCTGTCTACATGGTCAGGTTTTATCCCGTGCTGTGTCAGCTGTTTGCTGTGTGCATGGTCAGGTTTTATGTGGTGCTGAGTCAGCTGTTTGCTGTGTGCATGGTCAGGTTTTATGTGGTGCTGAGTCAGCTGTTTGCTGTGTGCATGGTCAGGTTTTATGTGGTGCTGAGTCAGCTGTTTGCTGTGTGCATGGTCAGGTTTTATGTGGTGCTGAGTCAGCTGTTTGCTGTGTGCATGGTCAGGTTTTATGTGGTGCTGAGTCAGCTGTTTGCTGTGTGCATGGTCAGGTTTTATGTGGTGCTGAGTCAGCTGTTTGCTGTGTGCATGGTCAGGTTTTATGTGGTGCTGAGTCAGCTGTTTGCTGTGTGCATGGTCAGGTTTTATGTGGTGCTGAGTCAGCTGTTTGCTGTGTGCATGGTCAGGTTTTATGTGGTGCTGAGTCAGCTGTTTGCTGTGTGCATGGTCAAGTTTTATCTCGTGCTGTGTCAGCTGTGTGCATGGTCAGGTTTTATGTGGTGCTGAGTCAGCTGTTTGCTGTGTGCATGGTCAAGTTTTATCCCGTGCTGTGTCAGCTGTGTGCATGGTCAGGTTTTATGTGGTGCTGAGTCAGCTGTTTGCTGTGTGCATGGTCAAGTTTTATCCCGTGCTGAGTCAGCTGTTTGCTGTGTGCATGGTCAGGTTTTATCCCGTGCTGAGTCAGCTGTTTGCTGTGTGCATGGTCAAGTTTTATCCCGTGCTGTGTCAGCTGTTTGCTGTCTACATGGTCAAGTTTTATCCCGTGCTGAGCCAGCTGTTTGCTGTTGCATGGTCAAGTTTTATCCCGTGCTGAGCCAGCTGTTTGCTGTGTGCATGGTCAAGCTTTATCCCGTGCTGAGTCAGCTATTTGCTGTGTGCATGGTCAAGTTTTATCCCATGCTGAGCCAGCTGTTTGCTGTGTGCATGGTCAAGTTTTATCCCGTGCTGAGTCAGCTGTTTGCTGTGTGCATGGTCAAGTTTTATCCCGTGCTGAGCCAGCTGTTTGCTGTGTGCATGGTCAAGTTTTATCCCCTGCTGAGTCAGCTGTTTGCTGTGTGCATGGTCAAGTTTTATCCCGTGCTGAGTCAGCTGTTTGCTGTGTGCATGGTCAGGTTTTATCCTGTGCTGAGCTAGCTGTTTGCTGTCTACATGGCTAGGTTTATCCCGTGCTGAGTCAGCTGTTTGCTGTCTACATGGCTTTTATCCCGTGCTGAGCCAGCTGTTTGCTGTCTACATGGTCAGGTTTTATCCCGTGCTGAGTCAGCTGTTTGCTGTCTATATGGTCAGGTTTTATCCCGTGCTGAGTCAGCTGTTTGCTGTCTGCATGGTCAGGTTTGATCCCTTGCTCAGTCAGCTGTTTGCTGTCTACATGGCTAGGTTTTATCCCGTGCTGAGCCAGCTGTTTGCTGTCTACATGGCTAGGTTTTATCCCGTGCTGAGTCAGCTGTTTGCTGTCTGCATGTCAAGTTTTATCCCGTGCTGAGTCAGCTGTTTGCTGTCTGCATGGTCAGGTTTTATCCCGTGCTCAGTCAGCTGTTTGCTGTCTACATGGCTGTTTTATCCCGTGCTGAGTCAGCTGTTTATATGGTCAGGTTTTATCCCGTGCTGAGTCAGCTGTTTGCTGTCTGCATGGTCAGGTTTGATCCCTTGCTGAGTCAGCTGTTTGCTGTCTATATGGTCAGGTTTTATGTGGTACTGAGTCAGCTGTTTGCTGTCTACATGGTCAGGTTTAATGTGGTACTGAGTCAGCTGCTTGCTGTCTACATGGTCAGGTTTTATGTGGTACTGAGCCAGCTGTTTGCTGTCTACATTGTCAGGTTTTATCCCGTGCTGAGTCAGCTGTTTGCTGTCTACATGGTCAGGTTTTATGTGGTGCTGAGCTAGCTGTTGGCTGTTTACATGGTCAGGTTTTATCCTGTGCTGAGTCAGCTGTTTGCTGTCTACATGGCTAGGTTTTATCCCGTGCTGAGCCAGCTGTTTGCTGTCTACATGGCTAGGTTTTATCCCGTGCTGAGTCAGCTGTTTGCTGTCTACATGGCTAGGTTTTATCCCGTGCTGAGTCAGCTGTTTGCTGTCTACATGGTCAGGTTTTATCCCGTGCTGAGTCAGCTGTTTGCTGTCTACATGGCTAGGTTTTATCCCGTGCTGAGCCAGTTGTTTGCTGTCTACATGGTCAGGTTTTATCCCGTGCTCAGTCAGCTGTTTGCTGTCTGCATGTCAGGTTTTATCCCGTGCTGAGTCAGCTGTTTGCTGTCTACATGGTCAGGTTTTATCCCGTGCTGAGTCAGCTGTTTGCTGTCTGTATGTCAGGTTTTATCCCGTGCTGAGTCAGCTGTTTGCTGTCTGCATGGTCAGGTTTTATCCCGTGCTCAGTCAGCTGTTTGCTGTCTACATGGTCAGGTTTTATGTGGTACTGAGTCAGCTGTTTGCTGTCTACATGGTCAGGTTTTATCCCGTGCTGAGTCAGCTGTTTGCTGTCTGCATGGTCAGGTTTTATCCCGTGCTGAGTCAGCTGTTTGCTGTCTACATGGCTGTTTTATCCCGTGCTGAGTCAGCTGTTTGCTGTCTATATGGTCAGGTTTGATCCCTTGCTGAGTCAGCTGTTTGCTGTCTACATGGCTGTTTTATCCCGTGCTGAGTCAGCTGTTTGCTGTCTATATGGTCAGGTTTTATCCCGTGCTGAGTCAGCTGTTTGCTGTCTGCATGGTCAGGTTTGATCCCTTGCTGAGTCAGCTGTTTGCTGTCTACATGGTCAGGTTTTATCCCGTGCTGAGTCAGCTGTTTGCTGTCTGCATGGTCAGGTTTTATCCCGTGCTCAGTCAGCTGTTTGCTGTCTACATGGTCAGGTTTTATGTGGTACTGAGCCAGCTGTTTGCTGTCTACATTGTCAGGTTTTATCCTGTGCTGAGCTAGCTGTTTGCTGTCTACATGGTCAGGTCTTATTGTGGGCTGAGCTAGCTGTTGGCTGTCTACATGGTCAGGTTTTATGTGGTGCTGAGCTAGCTGTTGGCTGTTTACATGGTCAGGTTTTATGTGGTGCTGAGCTAGCTGTTGGCTGTTTACATGGTCAGGTCTTATGTGGTGCTGAGCTAGCTGTTTGCTATTTACATGTTCAGGTCTTATGTGGTGCTGAGCTAGCTGTTGGCTGTCTACATGTTCAGGTTTTATGTGGTGCTGAGCTAGCTGTTGGCTGTTTACATGGTCAGGTTTTATCCCGTGCTGAGCTAGCTGTTGGCTGTCTACATGGTCAGGTTTTATGTGGTGCTGAGCTAGCTGTTGGCTGTTTACATGGTCAGGTCTTATGTGGTGCTGAGCTAGCTGTTTGCTATTTACATGGTCAGGTTTTATGTGGTGCTGAGCTAGCTGTTGGCTGTTTACATGGTCAGGTTTTATGTGGTGCTGAGCTAGCTGTTGGCTGTCTACATGTTCAGGTCTTATGTGGTGCTGAGCTAGCTGTTGGCTGTCTACATGTTCAGGTTTTATGTGGTGCTGAGCTAGCTGTTGGCTGTTTACATGGTCAGGTTTTATGTGGTGCTGAGCTAGCTGTTGGCTGTTTACATGGTCAGGTTTTATGTGGTGCTGAGCTAGCTGTTGGCTGTCTACATGGTCAGGTTTTATGTGGTGCTGAGCTAGCTGTTGGCTGTTTACATGGTCAGGTCTTATGTGGTGCTGAGCTAGCTGTTTGCTATTTACATGGTCAGGTTTTATGTGGTGCTGAGCTAGCTGTTGGCTGTTTACATGGTCAGGTTTTATGTGGTGCTGAGCTAGCTGTTGGCTGTCTACATGGTCAGGGTTTATGTGGTGCTGAGCTAGCTGTTGGCTGTTTACATGGTCAGGTTTTATGTGGTGCTGAGCTAGCTGTTGGCTGTTTACATGTTCAGGTTTTATGTGGTGCTGAGCTAGCTGTTGGCTGTTTACATGGTCAGTTTTATGTGGTGCTGAGCTAGCTGTTGGCTGTTTACATGTTCAGGTTTTATGTGGTGCTGAGCTAGCTGTTGGCTGTTTACATGGTCAGGTTTTATCCCGTGCTGAGCTAGCTGTTGGCTGTTTACATGGTCAGGTTTTATCCCGTGCTGAGCTAGCTGTTGGCTATTTACATGGTCGGGTTTTATCCTGCGCTGAGTCAGCTGTTTGCTGTCTACACTTCATTTATCGAGTTTCTCAACTTTGTCCACTGTTCCTCACTGTTACCAACGTCTTCCACAGCACTGAATTTGTTTTGTACATAAACGTTAAATTTTTCACGTGTCGCTTCATGTCTTCAAGAGTCCAAGATATAGTTTGATGTTACTTTTGGTCTGTGTTCTTTTCCTTAACTTCAGCCTAAATCTTCCCATTGCAGATTGTGGTTACTGTTGCAGTCTGCGCCTGGTAGTGTTTTTGCTGTCAGCAAAGATTTTTCTGAATCTTTTATTAATCAGGATGTAGTCAATCTGATTTTTGGTATTATCTCCTGGACTCACCCATGTCCATTTTCTTCTGTTGTTCAAATCCGGTGTTTCCTACTATGAACTCATTCATCTGTGCCCATTCCACAAGTTTCCCTCCCCTTTCATTTTGTGTACCAAGGCCATGAGGTCCAACTATATCCTCCACTCTGTCCTGTCCCACTTTAGCATTAAAATCTCTCATTATTACTGTACCTTCCTGTGATTTACACTGAGCCTTGGCCATCTTTAATACTTCATAGAAGTTGTCAATTTCGTCCTGAATGCTTGTGGATGTTGGTACATACACCTGAATGATGTTGATATCAAATGGCCTGCCATCCAATTTAACCAGCAAAACTCAGTCTGAGACAGCTTCGGCTTACAGCAACTTTTCAAACAGACGCACATACAAATAAGTGCTTCAACTCCTTCTGGTCGATATGAATCTCCCCCTTTAGAAAGACACAGGGGACAGAGTGGGGAGCTTTATCAAAATGTCTTAGGGGTCTACAGAAATTACCCCCAGATGGGCTTCAATTGATAACACTATACAGCGTAGACATGTTAAACCCAGCCTTTAAAGGAGAATACAGATATTTGTCTTCAGGGCTACGGACGATTATCACTTTTTCTAACCTCTGCCCCTTTTCTATATGTAGTCGCGGTACATTATGCTTTCTATGAAAAAAGATCATCGCGAAAATAATGGATGTAGCAAAGCGCTACTGACAACGTTTTTGTGAGTACACTCATTGGAGAGGATGGTTTTGCCCTTGGCAATGGAATTTATGAAACATTAAGCACCAAACACTGCAAGAATCACCGAAGCACTGATTTAATTACTTCATTAATTTAACCCTTTCATTACTGTCTTAGTGAACAGTGCTAAGTTGACAGAACACCTCAAAAACAATCGTTTACATAAGTGAGTGAAAACAAACCTGATGATCGATTTGAAGTTGCTGTCACGTGTGTGTGCGTGTCAGCAGCTACAGTACTCTGCTTACAGGTTGTTGACTGATGGCTTATTCATTGCAATCTTGAAAGTGTGGACATTATCATCTAAAAAAAAAAAAAAAAAAAGACGACAGAGATGGATTGGGTACATGACCTAAAGACAGCAAGGTAACATTGCCTGTACTGCCCTTCACTGGGCACCAGACGTAAGACATTAGAAAGAGGAAGACTGAAGAACATCTGCCGACGAACAGAAGGAAAATTTAAGGTCCAGAATCATACCTGGACTATCATACAGAAGCTGGACCAAAAAAAAAAACCCAAACAGACGGGAGTGGAGAATCTCCGTTGCTGCCCTACAGGCCACTGCCATAGTAAGCAGTAAGTAGGCCTGCATAGTTCTAACATCAGCCCTAACCCTTGCTCAGTCCCTACCTGACCCTAGCCTTAAGACTCCACTTAAATTATTGTCAGACCCAAAGAGCATAAAGTGTTGCTAATGCCAACATTTACGCCACTTTTGTGTAAACCATTTTCCTTGTCCTCCTCCCCTTTCCCCTTTTGCATAACGTTTGTTGTTGTTGTTGTTGTTGTTGTTGTTGTTGTTTGATTTATTTCCTGATTTATTTACTTGGTTTTATCAGTCTCGTGTCATCAATACCTATGCATAATGACATTTTATAAGGCACCAAGTCTTGATTAAAGAATCAAATCAAGCCGCGCGATCTCATCATTCACCAAAGCAATAAAACAACGACGAAACCTCCAGGCCATAAAACACACGCAAACTGGCGGGGTGGGGGTGGGGGTGGGGGTGGAAGGGGAGGGGGAAGACAGGAGACGAGTAAGGTATGTGACCATGACCCAAGCCGTCATACTCTCTCTCTCTCTCTCTCTCTCTCTCTCTCTCTCTCTCTCTCAACACACACACACAAGATGCTGAAAGTACACTCAAACCTTTCATCGAATGATCCTGGACTCAAATTATTATATTCTCTGTCACACACACACACACACACACACACACACACCACACACGCACACACACACACACACACACACACCACACACACACACACGCACACTCACATACACACATACAGATACACACATACACGCAGAGAGAGAGAGAAAGAGAGAGAGGAGAGAGAGAGAAAGAGAGAGACAGACAGACAGAGACAGAGACAGACAGGCAGACAGACAAGACAGACACACACACATACACAGACATACACACTCACACACACACTCACAAACAAAACAAACACACAAACACACTCACAGACACACACACACAGACACTCACAAACACACACACACACACACACGCACACACACATTATTTCGTCTAATATCACTCATAGTGAAAAGACGTTAAATCAAAGAACGAACACACACATTATTCCAACTTTTTGTTGCTGTTGCATTTTTGGCCATGACTCCATACAGGCAAGAAGGCGAATTGAGCTTCAGGGGAGGGATTTGGGGAAACAAGCCAATCTCTCCAACATTTTCATGCCAGGGCAGCCAGGTAAATGTCCTGCTCTTCACGATTTTCAACTGCCGTGGGATCTTTTATAGCGTGCACAGGCCAGAAGGCACATAGGTCCGACTCCGAAATCAGTCTTAACTAGCATTTTGGGCAGTTTGAGATATACATATCACTGGAAAGTGTACATTCTGCTGATTATTTTGGTACTTGAATAAAGCTTGTACTCAAAAAAAAAAAAAGTAGAAGTTATGTATGTTTAAAGTCATTAAGTTGTATGACGGCCATTTTGAGAAAACGGCCTCTAAAGTTTTTGTGTGCTCTCCTACACATTTTCCTTAAATTTCTATATTTGGTGGCTTTGATCCAGTTTGTTTCTAATTTTCGCTGTCATTATCTGAAAGGTACACCAAAGAGCTTTCCGTCAGTATATTACATGTGCGGGTACTGCACCGGTTACAGTTTATAATAAGAGACAAAAACAGGTAGGAAATTGCGTTCTTTCTGCTGCGATCAGTGCATTAAAATACCATTTTAAATTGATAAGTAATATTTTTTCAAGAAAAAAAATTCTGTGGAAGATAGATTCTAGTCTACAAAAATCAATTTTGAGAAAAAGTCAAAACACCCCAGATAGACCCTCAGTCACCTTTTCAGCTCCTAGCGCTGTTCGACTGACTGCGAGTTAAGACTGATTTCGTGGTGGGAGGTCACATATAGTTCGAATTTTCGATCGAACTGAGGAGAAAAGTTGAGGCCTAAACAGGAAACGAACCCCGGAACATCGAGTCTAGTTACTGGCAGGCGAACGTCTGAACCATTTTGCCATTTTTTTGGAGTCCCTACCATCAGACCACCGCAGCTCGCTAGATAAATGAAACGAGGAGATTTTACTTGGTTAAAACCCTTTGACTCCCGCATCCTGTTTACAAGCATTCTGCCTTGCCAACCATGCTAGCAAAGCAAAATCTTAAAACCCTTTGATGTCTTTACCCTATCCAGTAGCTTTCTACAAAAAGCTGGTGGACAGGGTGAGGGCGTCAAAGGGTTAAGTTTTAGCAGTTGATATGCAGAGTGCGGGAGTCAAAGGGTTAAGATAGATGAAACGTAGGAACTTTTACGAACATGGTCAGGCAGGTAGCGCCGCTGGGCGGTGCCTTTTCCCTTTCCTCCCCTCATCCTCCACCCCCCCCCCCCCACCGGCACACCTACATGCCAGGTTGTTTTGGTTAACCATGTAGTTTTACACCCCCCCCACCCTTACCTATCTCCCTCCCTCTCCCCTTTGCCTCCCCTTTTATCCGACCAGAGGACAAGAAGTCAAAGATCTATGGAGCAAGGACCTGGACGGCGAGGTCAGGTGGGTGTGGGGTGGTGAAGGTGGTAAGGGTGTCTGTTTATCACGTTCAATGCAGATCGGTCATATGGCTTGAACTTTCTGTCCTCAGACACAGGTGGTGTTTTTTTTCTAGGACACAGGTGGTGTTTTTTTTCCCTTCTTCTAGACAGTGCGTGAGTGATGGTCCAGTGTTTACGTCGCCTGCCTACTAACTACGACGCCAGAGGTCCCAACTTCGATTCCCTTATCGGGTAAGGGATTTTATCCCTTCCTCTCTAGACCTGAAGCAGTACTGATCTGGGTGTTACTCTTCTGGAATGAGAGGATAAATCAAAATCCTGTGTAAAGTAAATGTACAATCCACAGCCATAATAGTGTCCTTGCAAAATTCTGTAGAAAAATCAGCTTTGACACAATAAATGACTATCCAGACATGCAACATCTCACACTTCATATATTAAACTATCTACTGTGACAAAAAAATGCAATACAAAACAGTACACAGCAGTTGACACAATGTAATATACTTCACGTTGTTTGTAGTCATCTGCAGTTAAGGCAATATGATCATGCTGTTGGAAGTCAATGTCTGGTTTTTATTTCATTTCTTTTTCTGTTGCAGAATTCTGAATGTTTCCTCACATGAAATGTGGTTGGCTTTTTCCTGGAGAACGTATCTGCCAGAGCATGGCCGGCACCAACAAATTCCCTGACCTATTTATATAAGTGCACCTGACCTCTGATGTTGTTGTTGGCGTTTGCAAGTTTTGAGCTCTTTTTCTGGGGTCTGATGTTGTGATTGTCTTTGATGATGTACTGGATTATCCTTGCTGTTCTCAGAAAGAAGCGTGATCAGATCACCCCCCCCCCCCCCCCCCGTTTGCTTCACTTTCTCCACTGGCTGCCTGTTTCTCAAAGAATTTCATACAAAATCAATGCATTATGCTACACGTGCATTAATGGTACTGCACCTGTTTATCTTTATGACCGTCTCCTGATGTACACTCCTGCTCGACCTCTTCGTTCTGCTTCTGTTCATCATCATCATCATCAGGTGCCCTGCCGCATGGCGTTGGTGATCATGGACTTCCATCTGTCTCTATCTCTCGTTGCCCCCAGCATCTCTCCCACCCCCTCGTCCCCAGCCACTCTGCAAGTCCGTCCAGCATTTTCTCCCTGGGTCTACCCGGTGCTCTCTTTCCCTCCAGCTTTCCCGTTGTGACCAGGTGTTCCAAATCCTCCTTCCTCATAAAATGGCCTATAAATGTTGCCTGTCTTTTCCTAATCTTCCTTTTGAGTGATCTACTTGTGTCTGCCGCCATCAAGACTGTCTCGTTTGTTTTCTTTGCTGTCCATGGAACTCTCAACATTCTTCTTAGAAACCACATCTCGGCTGCCTCAATCTTGTTCTGGTTTTGTTTGTTGACTGTCCACGCCTCGCATCCGTACAACAGTATTGGTTCTATATAACATTCAAGAACTCTCTTCCTGATGTTAATTGATAGGCATCTGTTGGTAAGAATGCCTGTCATCTTCCCGAATGCTGTTTTGGCTTGGCCGATTCTGCCGGCTATTTCCGATGTGCATCTGCCGTCTGATGAAATGACCGTTCCCAGGTATTTGAATTTATCAACCTGTGTCAAGGTTGTGCCATTTGCTGTTATTTTGCATGAGGGGATTTCATGTTTTTTACTGATTACCATGACTTCAGTCTTCCTGCTATTTAGTTCCAGTCCCTTACCTTTGCTTTCTATTTCTAGTATATTCACCAGGTTTTGAATGGCTACCTCTCTCTTATCTGTGATATGGAACAAATCCGTTAAGTCTTCCAATCCCCATACTCCGCCAAACAATACCAACAATACCCTGCCTTTGTGTATGTACTGCTTCTCACCTCTCCCCTCCCCCTTCTCCCTTCCTAGTTTACCCACACTGACAGAATCTCTCTCTCTCTCCCCCCCTCTCTCTCCCCCCTCGCTCTCTCACACATTACAAAACCATCTAGCACATATTCACACACATACACACTCATGCGTTGGTCCGTTGTGAAACTGTCATACGCATGCGCGCGCGCACACACACACGTGCGCACACACACATAATGTCCTGAGAGAGAACACTTTTAACACTGAATTTCTAATCAACGCGGTCGGTCAAGGGCAAATCATTCCTGATACGCGTATTCAAATCAGACCGCAAAAGTGTAACCTTAACCTTTGTGGGGAAGGGGTTATAAAGAATGACGTGTGCGGCCTCCGCTTCACCCTCTTCATCCATTGGTATTTCAAGGTTAGGAAAATATAGAGTAGCTACGTAAACAAGGCGGGGACCATCCTAATAGTTATAGCCCCAAGAAAGAGTTTCTCTTACCACATTAAAGCCGGCTTCTGGGACAACCTTCATCTCTTCTTATATTTCGCTCTTTTTCAAGGCCTTATTCTTGACTTAAAAAAAAAAGTAAAAATGGTTATGCCATCTCTATAATGATGTTACAGGGTCTGTTATTATCACCATTATAATCATTGTTAAAATCAATGCCTACCGATTGTGTAGCGCCATATCAAGGCTGTAATTATCTCAAAACGCACAGTTTCAGTTTCAAAACAAGTGTGACTGCCCGCGACCAAGCAAACAGGAACCAGAAGAACAAGAAAACCAATATAAGCGCGTATCCAACAAAACAAAACAAAACAAGCGCAAATTTCCGGCCAACTAGCCTTTGTCAAGCGCGAACGCACGGTCACAAACAGATCACAAACACCAAACAATGGATAATAAAAACGGGACTAAAAACTTCCCTGCCGCCTCGTCCAGTGGGTAAGAAATGGAATGCCCATGTCTTCATGAGCAGTAGTAAGAAGTGGGGAGAGGGGAGGCAACTATGATGTCAAAAGTTTCAGTTTGTCAAGATGGCGTCTAAGCCTTTGGAACGAATTCCATGTATACACTGACACCATAAATGCCAATGATGAATAAGATCCCACGTGAGCATGGCATAAACCCTACACCTGTGCATAAGCTGTATGCGTTGGGCAAGGTCTTGGACGTACACAGCGCCTCGAAGGCCATGACGAAATAACCTGAAAAGAAAACTGAGCACGTATAACAATGTATGTGTGCACATAAGTTACGGATATGCCCTTGACGTTGACCATTCCGTTCAATTTATCACAGAAGTTTAAAAAAACAAACCTGAACACAAACGTAAACATAAGTCAGGCACTAAAACATAAAAAAAAACTAACATATATTGCCTAACATTGGTTCGTGCACATTACGTATCCTTAGAGTCAAAAATGCATTTAATGTATGTATCGAATTATCAATCCTAATTGAAAGTATTAAGGCTTTATCGCACACATACAGTTGAATGGACCAGCAAGGCAGAAAACGATATGAAGAGATGACAGAAAGCAAAGGAGCAAGGTAGAAACTAAGCGACAGAAACGAGAAAATCTTTAGCACAGAATTTCCAGACAGGTGGGGTTATTATTTATACTGAAAGAGCCCCCGGCATTCTCACGGCATTCTCATATTTTGAAAGGTAAAATTGCACTGTTAATATGACCAGACTGATACAACCCATTCTCAAAAACGGGGAAGTCAATCAGATGCAATCGAATCGAGATACAGCTTCAGAAAAGAAGTGAAGGTCTTTCTAGGTGAAATTCGTGTTTCAGTTGTAACTTGTTCTCTGGGCTTTTGTTCACGTGTAAAATTCACCCTAAAAAGCGATACAATCATATGATTGTGGTGATACTATTAGACAATACTTCGCAAAATCATCTCAGATTAGCAGATTTCACACCGTAACCACAACTTAACCCTAGTAACATGATGTGACACTGACATGTATGTATAACAAGTTTCATTGCTGTTTTGTAATGGACGAATAACACAAATCTAGAATTTTGAATCTAAAGAACCATAACATCCCATAATCATCTTGAAGCTTATGACGTCAAATGGTTGCTAAGCAAAACTTGACCGTGAATGTTCTCAAACTTTCTCCTCCGTTTTCTTCAAGAAAACGAATCGTGCATATGTGACATTACAACAGACTACACCTTGCACAGTTTTGACCTGGAGACTCCATTCACGTATCACCAGAACGGAACTGAAATTTTATGCCCTTCCCAGTGACACCCGTAACTTCATCGACTTTTTGTCCCTTTCTTTGAAAACGGGTGACGGTTGGCGTTTTGTGAACACTGGCAAGTTTATCGTTCCCACGCGCCATTCATCATCTGTTGCGTCGTAAAACTAAAAGGTCAGAACTGTAGTATGGCCAGACCATCTGACAGAGTTGAGTTTTAAAGTCCTACCACTCTTACAGTATACGAGGACTAGCGAAAAAATGTTTTTGTAGAAACCTTCAATAATTTTAGAGCATTGTGAGAAACCGATGCTTTATTCGGTTCTCGTGATCCTAGTATGGATGCATGCATGAATGATCTGACAGAGGTTTTTATGGACACTGATAAATCAGTTTATCAGCCGTATGGCCAATCATACTCATCGTTCGACTCAGTTAATTCCTATCAGGAAGAGAGTCCTTGAATGTTATATAGAACCAATACTGTTGTACGGATGCGAGGCGTGGACAGTCAGCAAGCAAAGCCAGAGCAAGATTGAGGCAGCCGAGATGTGGTTTCTCAGAAGAATGTTTAGAGTTCCATGGACAGCAAAGAAAACAAACGAGACAGTTTTGATGGAGGCAAACACAAGTAGATCACTCATAAGGAAGATTAGAAAAAGACAGGCAACATTTATAATCCATTTTATGAGGAAGGGGGATTTGGAGCACCTGGTCACAACGGGACAGCTGGAGGGAAAGAGAGCAACAGGTAGACCCAGGGAGAGAATGCTGGATGGACTTGCAGAGTGGCTGGGGATGAGGAGGTTGGGGGAGATGCTAGGGGCAACGAGAGATAGAGATGGTTGGAAGTCCATGGTCGCCAACGCCATGCGGCAGGGCACCTGATGATGATGATGAATTCCTAACAGCATTGTTACACCAGCATAAAAGTGTAACCGTTGAAGCCGTTAGACCTTGTCTAGTACCCTCGCTATACAATGAGCAAAATGTATCCATTATGCACATAACCTTGTAGAAGCGCTCTGTTTCATTCCCATATTAACACAAATTGATCAACCCATACGTACAATTTCCCCTTTTTCTCAACGTGTTGAATATCTCTACGCAAAACCAAAGCGGAGGCACA
>JAPXFY010000026.1:7313993-7323993 GCA_030674185.1 Monoplex corrugatus | reverse complement strand
CACACACCTCCTCCCTCCTCCCTGACACATATACACGCAACTTCCCTCTCTCTGAACACACATACACTGACAAAGATATACATAGATACCCACTTGATACACACGATGGATGGAGGGAGGGTGAGAGAGAGAGAGAGAGGGAGAGAGAGAGAGAGGGAGGGAGGGAGAGAGAGACAAAGAGAGAGACAGACACAGAGACAGCGAGACAGACTGACAGAGACAGACGCGCACGCACACGCACACGCACGCGTACACACACATACACACACACTGATAACACACACACACCTACACACGCACGCGTTCGCTCGCATATATGTATAGACATATACATATACATACATACATAAATACATACATACATACACACACATACATACATATATATATATACATATATGTGTGTGTGAGTGTGTGTGTATTTATGTATGTATATATGTACGTACCTACGTATGTATGTACGTACGTATGTATGTACGTACGTATGTATATATATGTATGTATGTATATATATGTATGTATATATGTATGTACGTACGTATGTATGTATGTATATATGTATGTACGTATGTATGTACGTATGTATGTATATATGTATGTATGTACGTATGTACGTACGTATGCATGTACTTACGTACGTATGTATGTTATGTTATGTATGTATGTATGTACGTATGTATGTATATATGTACGTATGTAGTATGTATGTATGTATGTACCTATGTATATGTACGTATGTATGTATATATGTATGTATGTACGTATGTATGTATGTATGTATGTATGTATGTACGTATGTATGTATATACGTATCGAGAAAACTCACCTGAAACGAAGCCCCAAATGGCAGCATTAACGTTGTCATACACGGCCCAAAACACGACGCAGACGATCAGACCCAGGGCGATGCCCAGCACAGCAAAAGCGATGCGGGCACCCATCGAACAATCTGAAGGACTTGCCATCGTGTTGCTTTAAAAGATCTAAGCCCTTAATTCGCTGTCACGATTAGACCCGAAACGTGGAGGAAACTCGACAAATGTCACCAGAAATATTCAAACGGGAGCTACTCAGTTAACCTCAACTAATTAGATTTGCCTGGAATTTCGTCAGATCTACCGCGTTGCTTATGTGATGAATGATCTTAGCTGAAAGCAACACAGTGAGTAAGGTTAATGCAATGTCCCCAGTCTGGTGTTGGTAATAAACCGGATTTACTCAGAGCCACAGGCACAGGTATGTTAGCCACACACTGACACAACCAGAGCTTGACTAAGCAAGAAAATACAGATGAGACTTGTAGGCCTAACTGCAACACATCACACTGTGACACAGTGACACAGATTTGATCTCTTCTGTTGTTTCGCCGTATGTATAATTATAAGTTTTCAGTGGTCTTCGTCAAACTGTGTTAACAATAGGCTAGTCACTTACGATTTCCTGTTCAGTTCACATTCTCGACGTCATTCATTCATGTCATATATTATTTATGGTACGTTCACACTAGGCTGTAACCACGATCTAACCAAATGGTTACATTGAGGGATGTAACTACCATGAGACAAACTCAAGATTTTTGATACAGCATGTGTGAACGGAAAGCGTCTAACCACTGTCTAACTATTAGGCTCCACCCCTTTTCCCGCGCGTTTTTTGACTGAGAGCAGCAGTTCTCGCTCGCTGGCTGGGTTTTGTTTTGCGCTGAAGTTAGACTGGTGGCATCTAACTACCGTTGTAACTTCGTTCTAACTTAACAAGTTACAAGCCAAGTTACAGGGGTGCTGTGGCTGAGGCGTCATGTACAGATTGGGGTATACTTTTGTTTTCTGTGGTTCCCGTGGGTTTCCATGAGGTGGGGTGTCTTGAGATTGTGCATCTCCACCAGCCTGATGTGACCTGCTGCAACCTGTTTGAACTTGGGTCTTGTAACTCCCTTGTAACTCCCTTTGAAAGTATAAAACCCCCTTGTTTCAGGGGGTCTCTTCATTCCATCTTGACCTGTCATCATGAACGTCGCTGTACCGGTATTCTTGGCTCGATTTCACCGAGACCTGCATCACCACCACGATCATCATGTCGTTAGAGAGGAGGGACGGCGTAGGAGACATCCAACCTGGAGGCGTTTCTGGGTTCGCAACTGGCTCACTGAGGACAGAAGGAGGGAGTTGGGCCACTACTACACCCTGCTGGACCTCAACATGGCCAACGTTGAAGAGAGGATGTTCAGGAACTACACCAGACTGACCCCAGGAGTCTTCCTCGAGGTCCTGGACCCGATTCGTCCCGCCATCAGCAAGGAAGACACTCGAATGCGAAAAGCCATTGAACCTGGCCTGAAGCTGGCTGTGACACTGAGGTACCTGGCCACTGGGGACAACTACAGGTCCTTGTGCTACGCCTTCAGGATTGGGGTATCTACCATCAGCACCTTCCTACCTGCGGTGTGCAGGGCCATCACGGAGGCCTTCAATGCTGAAGTGTTCCCGGAGGAGTGGACTGAAGACCACTGGAAGACCATCGCCGACAAGTTCTACACCCGCTGGAACATGCCCCACACCATGGGGGCATTGGACGGGAAGCATGTTGCGATCAAGAAGCCACGCAACAGTGGGAGTCTGTATCACAACTACAAGGGCTACTTTTCCATCCCCATGCTTGCCCTGGTGGATGCGGACTACAAGTTCCTATGGGTGGAGTTTGGGGGATTAGGCCACATGTCCGATGCCCAAATCTTCCTGGAAACCGACCTGTGACAGGACCTTCAGGACGGCACCATCAACCGGCCAGCTCCATGCCCTCTCACTGACGACCCTCAGGACACTACAGATGTGCCCTACTACATCGTCAGTGATGATGCCTTCGCACTCAAGGACTACTGTATGAAGCCCTACTCCAGGCAAAGCATGGCACCCAAGGAGCTTATCTTCAACTACAGGCTGTCACGAGCAAGAAGGGTGGTGGAGAACGCCTTTGGTCTGCTGGCACAACAGTTCCGATTGATGCTCAGCACCTGCGAGCTGACACCTGAAAACGCCAGAGCAGTCATGAAGTGTTGCACCACACTCCACAACCTGCTGCTGGACCGACTTCCCCCACCTCAGGATGCAGTGGACAGGGAGGATGCCCACATGAATGTGCTGCCTGGTGCCTGGAGAGAACACGTCATCTGGACTGAGCAACCACAGCCACGAGCAGGACGAGCCAACACCGATGGGAAGAAAGTAAGGGAAACGCTGGCTGACTTCTTCGGGAGTCCTGCAGGGATTGTCCCATGGCTGTGGGACAAGGCCAGTGTCCACCAACCACCCGGTGCTGCCAATCCCAACTGCAACCCTGCTGCTGCTGCTTCACCCCAAGCTGAGTCTGCACCGCCGTCTCCAGCTCCCTCCTCTCCACAGTGATATGGCCATGAGTACAACTTCAGATCATTGGCCCTTTTCAGGGCCTAAAAAATTTTCAAAGAGATTTATTTCCTGGGTTGTTGCATTAATCCACTTTATCCAAATGACATATTGATAGAGTGAGAGTGAGAGAGAGAGAGAGAGAGAGAGTCCAATAGACAGACACACAAACAGACACACAGACACGCAGACAGACATACACATAAACATACACCGAGAAAGATGGGGATACAGACATAAACGGACGTACACACAGAAGGGGGTGAGACAGACAGACACACATACACACAGAAAGACAGCGTTGTGTTATATGACTATGGTATAACCAAATGTATATACAAGGGCACAAACTGTGGCCAAAAATTAAATACCGGTCGTTTCTCACTGATAAATTTATCTTGAGGTATTGAAATGTATATTTTTCTGTCTCTGTGTTTGTGATATCTCTTTTGTGGCTATCCAAAAACACACACACACACACATAAACTAACATACACAAGCACACCCCCGCACGCACACACACACACACACACACACACACACACACACACACACACAAAACATAAAATAAACACCTTTTCCTGGAATTTCAATCCCCCATCTTCACCACCCCTTCCCCCCCCAAAAAAAAACATAGGTCAATTGTATCATTTTTTTTTATTCTGTTTCATTTTATTTCAATAAACAAACAGACAAACAAACATGAAGTGTGGATATTTTTAGGATTGACCTTCTGGGTCTGGGGATGAGACCAGTGTTAGGCTGTGTGCATGTGTGGGGTAGGGCAATGCAACCAAACTAAGTCTCTTGGGAACAATTGTGGCCCTTAAAAGGCCGATGCACCTAGGAATGCATCTACAGGTCCAAGAAGTCGATGCCCACATCCTGTACTGTCAGCGGAAACGTGTTGGAAGGTGCGGGCTGCCTTGGGACCTTAATCGGTGTGGCAGACTTCCTGGGTGACGACCGTCGTTGTTGTGCTACAGTCATCAACTGACAGTCCAGACTCCCTGCCAGGAACGCCTCCAGACTCTCAGGTGGTGCTGGCATCGTCGATGGCCCTTGCTGGTCCATGGCTGGAGGAGGAGCTGTCGAGTAGGCACTAAGTCCACCTCTGGATCCACCAGCAGCGGGTTGGAACCACGTTGCAGGCGTTGGGTCTGCACGGACGGTGGTGGCAATGGGGTCAGGCTTCTGGCCATTCCTCCTCACATGTTTCACCACCACATTCCACACCTCCTCCTGCAGGTCCATCATCTGGGCTGGGGTAAAGTGATCAACCCGCCAGTGCAGAGTGGTCCAAAACTGCAACTCCGGTTTGGCCAAGTGCTGCATCATGGAGTCCAGCTGGGAGCACAAGTGGCCGCAACAGGTCGCGGCTGCTGAGTCCCCACTGGCCTTGCTTGTTGAAGGGCCCACACGGCGACTAGAAGCGGAGACTGGAGTGGAGGCTGAGGGGCGTGCACTGTAGATGCCAGCATGTCCAGGCACCATCAAACTTGGAGCAGACTGGTCATGGTCGAATTCAGCCTCAGACTCAGTGAGCTCCACAGGCTCAGCAGTTGGCTTCCTCTTCTTGGGGCCCAGGGTGTCAGATGAAATCTGACTGATGTAGGGCACCACGAACTGCATGTGCGTCCACACATACTCCTGGGCACGCGGAAGACGAACATCTGCTGATCCACTCTTCGTCTTGGCCTTCTTCGCCCGTCCCAGCAGGGCCCGCATGCAACGGTACCAACTCATGAGGACTGCGACGGGCACTCCCAACTGGTCAGGGAACTCCTTCCATTCCCGGTTCCGCTTGGCTGCATCTTTATAATCGGAGTGACTCCGATTATAAAGGTAGGGCCTCTCCCGCAAAAAATCTATGGTCTCCTGCTTCTGGTCCTCAGTCAGGTGTCCCTCCACTGCCTTCTTGCCTCTCTTGCCCTTCCCCTTTCCTTTGCCCTTGCCAGCACCGGCGGTAGTCTCAAAGGCAGGTGGGGTGGATGGGGGCTCCTGCAGTCGCTCATCCTGCTCACGTGCAGCCAGGGACTGGTCGGAAGCAGCAACATCAGAGTCAGAAGACATGTCGAAAAATCAGTCTCGTGTGTCGTGGCTTCGTGTAGACGCAGCAAGAACAACGAAAAAAAATGACAGTCAGCCAGCTTAAATACATTCACACTGTAACTGATCAAGTTACAACACGCGTCGATGTAACTCACTATAACTGACCCCAACCATGCAAAGAAGGTTGCAATCACTTGCAGTCGGTTAGATGTGTCGGGCCAGACAATTTGCATACCGCACGCAGCGTGCGTGCAAGGCATGCTTTTTGTTTTGACGTCGGAGTTTTTTTCAAACTCGGCTCCGCCTCTATTTTCTGCTCTAACTCACTGGAACCGATGGGGACTAGTGTGAATGCCTTTGTAACCGTTTATAACTTGATCAGGCGATGTAACCTCGAAAATTTTTTATCTCCCAAGTCATATTTTTGGGGGCCATCTAACCACCTATCTAACAAAAAATCGGGTCTTCCCGAAAAATCGTCTAACCGATGGGAACCCACTGCAACCAAAAATTTGTGGTTCCAGTTAGTTAGAGAGCGATGTAACCATTTGGTTAGATCGTGGTTACAGACTAGTGTGAACGTACCATTAACGAGCGATCTACTACAGACACCCAAACTCGATCGATAACAATTGATCTATTAGTTTTCTTACTTCGTAAGTCTGTTAGAGGCTCGTTAGGCTTATTATGACAGATCTCTACACAAATAACCGACCCACGAACTCTTAGACGCACTCTGAAACAAACCAGTCCCAAGTGAGAATAGTTTTCAGTAAGTAATCCCCACCTGTGTTCCACTTCCAGCTAAACACACGTATTACGTGTGTCGTCTGCTTCTCTGTAAGTGGTCCGAGGGTAACCTCCCTTCTCCTACTGTTTTAGTACACGGAGCTGAGTGCGGGCGGGTCATAGCAATCTGGCCACAACGGGCAATACCTGGCGCGTGTGGGTTGGACAGCCAATCACAGGTCTTTACGGCCGGTTCACAAACTTTGCCAGGCGCCTGGAGTTTTTCCTTTCTATTCTTCTTTTGTTTGTAAACCGACAGGTGGGATCGGCGACTGTGAAGTATTTTGTTTTGGTATGTTTCAGACTGGGTATAATAGTTTGTGGTTGGTTACAAAGACGGAAAAGAAGTATCTCTCTGTCGAAACAACTACAAAACTCGTTTCTCCTTCATAATGTCTCGCATTGACTATTGCAATTCACTCCTCTCTGGTTTTCCTGCCTCCACCATTCACATCCTACAGCGCATTCAAAACAATGCTGCACGCCTTGTACTAAAAAAGAAAAAAGCTGACCACATATCTCCTCTCCTGGCACAACTTCATTGGCTCCCTGTATCAAAGCGCATACAGTACAAACTAGACACCATGTGCTACAAAAGCCTACTTGAGATCTATGTTCCCTCACGTACCCTCCGCTCTGCCTCCGATCCTTTGACTTTTCGCTTTCCACGCACTAAGCTCAATACCTATGGTCCACGAGCTTCTCTGTTTCTGGTCCACTCTCCTGGAACAAACTTCCTCTCTCAGTCCGTCAGCAACCTACTTTTGTCTCCTTCAAGTCCGCTCTCAAAACTCATCTTTTCTCCTCTGCATAAAATCCTGACCTCACTCAACCCCCTCTGCAGCCTGTCTCCACTTGGAGGGGAATCACATTGTAATATATAATTGTATATAATATGCTCTCTATAATTTTCCATTGCTTTTATTCTTTCTTCCCATTTATAGCCATGCGTGTGTGTGTGTGTGTGTGTGTGTGTGTGTGTGTGTGTGTGTGTGTGTGTGTGTGTGTGTGCGTGCGTGCGTGTGTGTGCGTGCGTGCGTATGTGTCTGTTTCAGCGCTTAGATTTGATTTTATCAAGATTTTGCGCTATATGAATATTGTAATTATTAATTATTATTATTATGCGTGTGTGCCTGTATGTGTACATGAATAGATGAATGTGCGTGTGTGTTCAATGTGTATAGATGGAGGCTCCTGTGTCTGTGCGTGCGTGTATATTTACGGTTTGTGTAGTCTTGATCAATATATTCATACAATCTTTTTCTTTAGTTGTATGTCCATGCATGCTTCACATGAATGCTGATCAACGATGTACTTTCATTCTAACGCGTAACCCTTTGACTCCCACATCCTATCCACCGACTGAAAAAAAAATTAACCTTTTCATTCCCTCACCATCTCCACCAACTTCCTGGATAGGATGAGGGAATCAAAGGGTTAATGTTTTGCTTTGCTAGCATGATAGGCAATGCAGGATGCTGGTGGGACAGGGTACGGAAGTCAAAGGGTTAAAATTATGTCCTACTGATACTCACCATTTCGTTCTTCTTTGACTGTTCATCCCTTCCACTAAAGTCTTGGATTTGCGACTACACACCTCTCTCTTTTTTGCTGTGTCAATTCCTTCTTCATAAGATGAGCTCAGCTGAGTCTGACTAAGCTGGATTCCAGGATCCCCCCTCCCCCTCCCCGGTCCTCCGGATTTCCGTTGGCTGTTGGATTTGGATTTTTTCTTCCTTTCCCAAAGTCAGATTGGATTCGTTCCACTTTGACACAATCCATTTACTTCAGCCTTACCCCTCACATTTATATATTTTCATTGATTCCACCATATATGTACATTTTGTGTATGTATATGTATACACATTTTTCCTCTAGACAAGACACTTAGACAGTGCATTAGAGATCGTTAATTTCCGACAGTTATTTTCCAATAATTCGACCCTAGCCATATTCAGGTTGAAACAACAATTATACAGGGGGGCGCAAAAGTAGGTATACAGTTATGAAAAAAGAAAACACGTACAATACTCATTGCATTTATTATACAAACAAATGAATATTGCACATACATGTAATAACAAGCACAGCCTTAATCCCTCAGATACTCAAACTGCTTGCCGTCGGTATTCACACACTCCTCTAATCGAGGGCGGAATTAAGCATCATAATAATGATGTGATACTTACTGTATACCTACTTTTGCACCCCCCTGTATTATGACATAACCACTTTTATGTTGTAGAATACATTAATTTTGTCTCCCCTGTTTCTCAGTTACCAGTATACACATATATGCCAGTTTGTCCTGCGGGGCATCACGTATGGGAAGTTGTCTACTTTTTTGTGCTAAGTATTGTGCATTTATTCTTTGTTGTCGTTTGTAAACTCTTGACAAAGGCCAAAAATTTGCGCCTGTCTTGGTTTATTTATTATATTATGTACACATTCTAATTCTATTTTTGTGGTAATACCAAAGAACTATTGAGGCAGCCGAGATGTGGTTTCTCAGAAGAATGTTGAGAGTTCCATGGACAGCAAAGAAAACAAACGAGACAGTCTTGATGGAGGCAGACACAAGTAGATCACTCATAAGGAAGATTAGGAAAAGACAAGCAACATTTATAGGCCATTTTATGAGGAAGGGGGATTTGGAGCACCTGCTCACAACGGGAAAGCTGGAGGGAAAGAGAGCAGCAGGTAGACCCAGGGAGAGAATGCTGGACGGACTTGCAGAGTGGCTGGGGATGAGGAGGGTGGGGGAGATGCTGGGGGCAACGAGAGATAGAGATTGTTGGAAGTCCATGGTCGCCAACGCCATGCGGCAGGGCACCTGATGATGATGACCAAAGAACTAAGAGGGAAGCAGGGAGAATTTTTATGACATAATCAAAGGACATAACTCTTGAGAATTATCTCCCACGTTGCATAGAACTTCTCAAATCTCATAACTACTTTTATGTTGTAGAATGCATTTGTCTCCCCTGTTTCTCAGTTACCAGTATATACACATATATACCAGTTTGTCCTGAGGGCATCACGTTTGGGAAGTTGTCTACTTTTTTGTGCTAAGTATTGAGGAGTATTCTGAGCTTACTGTTTCTGTACTTTGTATCTGCTTCTATGCTAGCTGAATGGATAGCGCAAACTGTGTTAGATTTGAGAAGTTCTATACAACATGGGAGATAATTCTCAAGAGTTATGTCCTTTGATTATATCACTATTTTTGTGGGTTTTTTGTTGTTTTTGTTTCTTTTGTTTTGTTCAATCTCCCCCGCACCCTATCCAGCTGCAAAAAAACAACCTTTGAATTCGTCACCAACCTTAGGAAGCTGGTGGATAGGGTGAGGGAGTAAAAGGATTATGTTTTTGCTTTGTTAACATGGTTGACAATGTCGGATGCTGGTGGACAGTGTGCGGGAGCCAAAGGGTTAAAACAAAAGGAGGGGAAGGGTGGGGATTGTATTATATATATAAACAGAGATGTGTGTGCGGATGCTAAGCCTGGACAATCAACAAGCAAAGTCAGAACAAGATTGGGGCAGATGAAATGTGGTTTTTAGGAAGAATATTAAGCGTTCCATGGACAGCAAAGAAAACAAACGAAACAGTCCTGAAGAAAGCAAATGGAAAAAAAAAAGAATATTCATTACAAAAGATTGAGAAAAGACAGGCAACATGTATGGAGCATTTTATGAAACAATAGAAATTTGAGCACCTAGTTGTAAGAGGAAAGCTATTGAGAGAGAGAGAGAGAG
>JAPXFY010000026.1:7261493-7293993 GCA_030674185.1 Monoplex corrugatus | reverse complement strand
TTGATGTACATAAAAACAAAATAAAACCATCATTGATTAGAATATTGTGTCATATGTTTTGTAAGCTAGAGGTTGTTAGGTTGTTTCTATGTGAATAATACTTGTATGTATAAAATGATATCATTTCTGTTGTCACATCGTTCCGTTGATACTTAATTATCGTTCAGCGAAGGAATGTGGTTTGTGAAATGGGTTCATAGGGGGACATGCTGACACGTGCTTAGATCTTGATGTACATTTTTTGAAGTTCCAGTGTATAAAATACCATCATGTGTATTCTGTATGCTATCATCATCATCAGTGCCTGCCGCATGGCGTTGGCGATCATGGACTTCCATCTGTCTCTATCTCTTTTTGCCTCAAGCAATCTCCTCCATCCTCCTCGTCTTCAGCCACTCTGCAAGTCCGTCCAACATTTTCTCCCTGGGTCTACCTGGTGCTCTCTTTCCCTCAAGCTTTCCCGTTGTGACCAGGTGCTCCAAATCCACTTTCCTTATAAAATGACCTATAAATGTTGCCTGTCTTTTACTAATCTTCCTTATGAATGAGGTTCTTGTGTCTGTCTCCATCAAGACTGTCTCGTTTGTTTTCTTTGCTGTCCATGGAATTCTCAACATTCTTCTGAGAAACCACATCTCGTCTGCCTTAATCTTGTTCTGGCTTTGCTTGTTGACTGTCGAGCCTAAATTACCTATAACAGTTTCTGCACATCATGTTTCTTTAGAGACAAAAATGCGCTTAATTTCTGAAGAGAAAGTATTTAAGACTTCATCGAACACATTATATGTAAATGGACCATCAAGACAGAAAATGACAGGAAGAGACGAATGAAAGAAAAGGAGTCAGGCAGAAACAGAGTAACAGGAAAGAGGAAATTTCTAGCACAGAATTTTCTGAAGGAGGAGATACTGTTTATACCGAAAGAGCCCCCGGCATCCCCACGGGAGAAACTCTGCTAGGTAAGTAGGTCTGTATGAAGTTATACGCTTAAACAGGAAGCCCTCTCAGGAACTCTCCTTTCAGTTTCAGTTTCAGTTTCAGTTTCATTTTCGCAAGATGACGTCTCCTAGCTCGGAATGAGTTCCATATGCCCTAACGTCACAGGTGCCATGTAATGGAAGAGATCCAGAATGATAAAGGCACAAGCTTTAAGCCTGCACATAAACCCATGAGCTGGCCAGGTCCTAAGATCCTATCTATACAGTTCCATAATCCGGAGGTCGTAGGGGAGTGAGATGACGGAGACCTCAGCTTTTCCCGGGGCCAGCACCTCGAGGGCGGCGCCCATCCTCTCTCCCTCGCTTCAAGTTCATATTCATATTCACTTTTATTATTTTTTTAACCAAGACTTCAGAAAAGCACGAAGGCTAATTGTCCCACAAGGGGTGGGACCCGGGAAATCAACCCATCTCGCCAATGTTTTTTAAACAAGGCAGCAGGGCAGTGCCATGCTCTTCACGATTTTCAACTGCCGTGGGATCTATAGCATGCGCAGCCAGAAGGCACACGGGTCTGACTCGTTTTTTCGACTCCTTCCGAAGGACTAGAAGGAACTCTACACCGCGTAAGAAGAAGAAGAAGAACACTGAAGCTGACGGTGTGGAGAAGACCCAAAGCAGACAGGACGAGACACTGAAGCCTGAAGACTGTAGCTGTTACCCAAGGACTGAAACATGGAGAACAACTCACCAGACTGCCCGGAGATCTACAGAAACAGGCAGCCTACTAATCTAATCTTATTTCTTTTTCAGATAATCTGTTGTCTTGTAGATATTGTTTCCACAAAAATTGGAGAGGGAAGAAGAAGAAGAGATAAGTGTGAGTTGTTAATATGTTGCCCCCCCCCCCCCTTTTATTTAAAATTTTTTTTTTAGATATTGTAACTATATTCAGTCGTGGAAGCAACAGAAATTTCTGTGCCAGATATTTTTTTTTGTTTTTTTTTTTGTGAAAAATATTTTTTCATAGAGGTTATATGTATTAAAACATACCTTATGATTTTGTAAAAACGACAACAAGAACGTTTTTTTTTTAGATGTTGTAACTATATTCAGTCATGGAAGCAACAGAAATTTCTGTGCCAGATATTTTGTTTGTTTGTTATTTTTTTTTTGTGAAAAATATTTTTCATAGAGGTTATATGTATTAAAACATACCTTGTGATTTTGTAAAAACGACAACAAGAACGTCAGCAAAACTAACGCCAAAGTGGCAGATAAGGACCAAAGACACTCACACAACACACTTTGATTAACCTGTTAACTGCGGCGTATTCACATGGAGGCGGTAAGTGGGGTATCGCTGGCGACAATTATCTGACACACAAGTGGTCACGATATGTTTGAATTGGGCGAGGGCGAGGGCGAGGGTCAGGAAGATGTAACGAAGAGTGATAAGAGTCACGATGATATAGCAGTTCTGAAGCGAATATGGGAGAACCTGAAGAAACGAAAAGAGGAAACAGAGCGTTTAAGAATTCGACAAAAACAAACAAAACAAAAACAAAAAAACAAAAAACAAAACAAAAAAAACAAAAAAGAACCCAATTGTGGTCCATGAACTTAGGGAAGTCTAAAAGTTTACTGGAGAATTTCCAGTGGATAAGGACTACATGGTACATGTAGAAGTTCTTATGGGAGAAACCAGGAGGCTTCTTAGAAATGAAGGTGATCTAGAACAGAAGCTGCAGATAGTGATGTCACCCAGAAGGCAAGGCACAACATGAGGTAAAATGTTTACTTTTTTTTAACCAAGACTTCAGAAAGGCAAGAAGGCTAACTGACCCACAAGGGGTGGGACCCGGGAAGTTAACCCATCTCGCCAATGTTTTTTAAACAAGGCAGCAGGGGGCAGTGCCATGCTCTTCACGATTTTCAACTGCTGTGGGATCTTATAGCATGCGCAGCCAGAAGGCACACGGGTCTGACTCGTTTTTCGTCCCCTTCCAAAGGACTAGCAGGAACTCTAGACCGCGTAAGAAGAAGAAGAAGAACACTGAAGCTGACGGTGTGGAGAAGACCCAAAGCAGACAGGATGAGACACTGAAGCTGATGGTGTGGAGAAGACCCAAAGCAGACAGGACGAGACACTGAAGCTGATGGTGTGGAGAAGACCCAAAGCAGACAGGATGAGACACTGAAGCTGACGGTGTGGAGAAGACCCAAAGCAGACAGGATGAGACACTGAAGCAGACGGTGTGGAGAAGACCCAAAGCAGACAGGACGAGACACTGAAGCTGACGGTGTGGAGAAGACCCAAAGCAGACAGGACGAGACACTGAAGCTGACAGTGTGGAGAAGACCCAAAGCAGACAGGACGAGACACTGAAGCTGATGGTGTGGAGAAGACCCAAAGCAGACAGGATGAGACACTGAAGCTGACGGTGTGGAGAAGACCCAAAGCAGACAGGATGAGACACTGAAGCTGATGGTGTGGAGAAGACCCAAAGCAGACAGGACGAGACACTGAAGCTGATGGTGTGGAGAAGACCCAAAGCAGACAGGACGAGACACTGAAGCTGACGGTGTGGAGAAGACCCAAAGCAGACAGGACGAGGCACTGAAGCTGACGGTGTGGAGAAGACCCAAAGCAGACAGGACGAGACACTGAAGCTGACGGTGTGGAGAAGACCCAAAGCGGACAGGACGAGACACTGAAGCTGACGGTGTGGAGAAGACCCAAAGCAGACAGGATGAGACACTGAAGCTGACGGTGTGGAGAAGACCCAAAGCAGACAGGATGAGACACTGAAGCCTGAAGACTGTAGCTGTTACCCAAGGACTGAAACATGGAGAACAACTCACCAGACTGCCCGGAGATCTACAGAAACAGGCAATCTACTCATCTAATCTTATTTCTTTTTCAGATAATCTGTTGTCTTGTAGATATTGTTTCCACAAAAATTGGAGAGGGAAGAAGAAGAAGAGATAAGTGTGAGTTGTTAATATGTTGCCCCCCCCTCCCCCCTTTTATTTTAACATTTTTTTTTTAGACATTGTAACTATATTCAGTCGTGGAAGCAACAGAAATTTCTGTGCCAGATATTTTTTTTTTTTTTATTTTTTTGGAAAAATATTTTTTCATAGAGGTTATATGTATTAAAACATACCTTATGATTTTGTAAAAACGACAAGAAGAACGTTTTTTTTTTAGATGTTGTAACTATATTCAGTCATGGAAGCAACAGAAATTTCTGTGCCAGATATTTTGTTTGTTTGTTGTTTTTTTTTTTTGTGAAAAATATTTTTCATAGAGGTTATATGTATTAAAACATACCTTGTGATTTTGTAAAAACGACAACAAGAACGTCAGCAAAACTAACGCCAAAGTGGCAGATAAGGACCAAAGGCACTCACACAACACACTGTGATTAACCTGTTAGCTGCGGCATATTCACATGGAGGCGGTAAGTGGGGTATCGCTGGCGACAATTATCTGACACACAAGTGGTCACGATATGTTTGAATTGGGCGAGGGCGAGGGCGAGGGTCAGGAAGATGTAACGAAGAGTGATAAGAGTCACGATGATATAGCAGTTCTGAAGCGAATATGGGAGAACCTGAAGAAACGAAAAGAGGAAACAGAGCGTTTAAGAATTCGACAAAAACAAAACAAAACAAAAACAAAAAAACAAAAAAAAAAACAAAAAAAAAAAAAAAGAACCCAATTGTGGTCCATGAACTTAGGGAAGTCTAAAAGTTTACTGGAGAATTTCCAGTGGATAAGGACTACATGGTACATGTAGAAGTTCTTATGGGAGAAACCAGGAGGCTTCTTAGAAATGAAGGTGATCTAGAACAGAAGCTGCAGATAGTGATGTCACCCAGAAGGCAAGGCACAACATGAGGTAAAATGTTTACTTTTTTTTAACCAAGAC
Organism: Monoplex corrugatus; assembly: GCA_030674185.1. Taxonomy (NCBI): domain Eukaryota; kingdom Metazoa; phylum Mollusca; class Gastropoda; order Littorinimorpha; family Ranellidae; genus Monoplex; species Monoplex corrugatus. The sequence continues at coordinate 7,289,117 of JAPXFY010000026.1, read as the reverse complement.
TTCAGAAAGGCAAGAAGGCTAACTGACCCACAAGGGGTGGGACCCGGGAAGTTAACCCATCTCGCCAATGTTTTTTAAACAAGGCAGCAGGGGGCAGTGCCATGCTCTTCACGATTTTCAACTGCCGTGGGATCTTATAGCATGCGCAGCCAGAAGGCACACGGGTCTGACTCGTTTTTCGTCCCCTTCCAAAGGACTAGCAGGAACTCTAGACCGCGTAAGAAGAAGAAGAAGAACACTGAAGCTGACGGTGTGGAGAAGACCCAAAGCAGACAGGACGAGACACTGAAGCTGATGGTGTGGAGAAGACCCAAAGCAGACAGGACGAGACACAGAAGCTGACGGTGTGGAGAAGACCCAAAGCAGACAGGATGAGACACTGAAGCTGACGGTGTGGAGAAGACCCAAAGCAGACAGGATCGAGACACTGAAGCTGACGGTGTGGAGAAGACCCAAAGCAGACAGACGAGACACTGAAGCTGACGGTGTGGAGAAGACCCAAAGCGACAGGACGAGACACTGAAGCTGACGGTGTGGAGAAGACCCAAAGCAGACAGGATGAGACACTGAAGCTGACGGTGTGGAGAAGACCCAAAGCAGACAGGATGAAGACACTGAAGACCTTTAAGACTGTAGCTGTTACCCAAGGACTGAAACATGGAGAACAACTCACCAGACTGCCCGGAGATCTACAGAAACAGGCAATCTACTCATCTAATCTTATTTCTTTTTCAGATAATCTGTTGTCTTGTAGATATTGTTTCCACAAAAATTGGAGAGGGAAGAAGAAGAAGAGATAAGTGTGAGTTGTTGATATGTTGCCCCCCCCCCTCCCTTTTATTTGAAATTTTTTTTTTAGATATTGTAACTATATTCAGTCGTGGAAGCAACAGAAATTTCTGTGCCAGATATTTTGTTTTTTGTTGTTTTTTTTTTTGTGAAAAATATTTTTTCATAGAGGTTATATGTATTAAAACATACCTTATGATTTTGTAAAAACGACAACAAGAACGTTTTTTTTTTAGATGTTGTAACTATATTCAGTCATGGAAGCAACACAAATTTCTGTGCTAGATATTTTGTTTGTTTGTTGTTTTTTTTTGTGAAAAATAATTTTCATAGAGGTTATATGTATTAAAACATACCTTGTGATTTTGTAAAAACGACAACAAGAACGTCAGCAAAACTAACGCCAACATGGCAGGTAAGGACCAAAGACACTCACACAACACACTGTGATTAACCTGTTAGCTGCGGCATATTCACATGGAGGCGGTAAGTGGGGTATCGCTGGCGACAATTATCTGACACACAAGTGGTCACGATATGTTTGAATTGGGCGAGGGCGAGGGCGAGGGTCAGGAAGATATAACGAAGAATGATAAGAGTCACGATGATATAGCAGTTCTGAAGCGAATATGGGAGAACCTGAAGAAACGAAAAGAGGAAACAGAGCGTTTAAGAATTCGACAAAAACAAAACAAAACAAAAACAAAAAACAAAAAACAAAACAAAAAAAACAAAAAAAAGAACCCAATTGTGGTCCATGAACTTAGGGAAGTCTAAAAGTTTACTGGAGAATTTCCAGTGGATAAGGACTACATGGTACATGTAGAAGTTCTTATGGGAGAAACCAGGAGGCTTCTTAGAAATGAAGGTGATCTAGAACAGAAGCTGCAGATAGTGATGTCACCCAGAAGGCAAGGCACAACATGAGGTAAAATGTTTACTTTTTTTTAACCAAGACTTCAGAAAGGCAAGAAGGCTAACTGACCCACAAGGGGTGGGACCCGGGAAGTTAACCCATCTCGCCAATGTTTTTTAAACAAGGCAGCAGGGGGCAGTGCCATGCTCTTCACGATTTTCAACTGCCGTGGGATCTTATAGCATGCGCAGCCAGAAGGCACACGGGTCTGACTCGTTTTTCGTCCCTTCCAAAGGACTAGCAGGAACTCTAGACCACGTAAGAAGAAGAAGAAGAACACTGAAGCTGACGGTGTGGAGAAGACCCAAAGCAGACAGGACGAGACACTGAAGCTGATGGTGTGGAGAAGACCCAAAGCAGACAGGACGAGACACTGAAGCTGATGGTGTGGAGAAGACCCAAAGCAGACAGGATGAGACACTGAAGCTGATGGTGTGGAGAAGACCCAAAGCAGACAGGATGAGACACTGAAGCTGACGGTGTGGAGAAGACCCAAAGCAGACAGGACGAGACACTGAAGCTGACGGTGTGGAGAAGACCCAAAGCAGACAGGACGAGACACTGAAGCTGACGGTGTGGAGAAGACCCAAAGCAGACAGGACGAGGCACTGAAGCTGACGGTGTGGAGAAGACCCAAAGCAGACAGGACGAGACACTGAAGCTGACGGTGTGGAGAAGACCCAAAGCGGACAGGACGAGACACTGAAGCTGACGGTGTGGAGAAGACCCAAAGCAGACAGGATGAGACACTGAAGCTGACGGTGTGGAGAAGACCCAAAGCAGACAGGATGAGACACTGAAGCCTGAAGACTGTAGCTGTTACCCAAGGACTGAAACATGGAGAACAACTCACCAGACTGCCCGGAGATCTACAGAAACAGGCAATCTACTCATCTAATCTTATTTCTTTTTCAGATAATCTGTTGTCTTGTAGATATTGTTTCCACAAAAATTGGAGAGGGAAGAAGAAGAAGAGATAAGTGTGAGTTGTTAATATGTTGCCCCCCCCCTCCCCCCTTTTATTTTAACATTTTTTTTAGACATTGTAACTATATTCAGTCGTGGAAGCAACAGAAATTTCTGTGCCAGATATTTTGTTTGTTGGTTGTTGTTGTTTTTTTGGTGAAAAATATTTTTCATAGAAGTTATATGTATTAAAACATACCTTGTGATTTTGTAAAAACGACAAGAAGAACGTTTTTTTTTTAGATGTTGTAACTATATTCAGTCGTGGAAGCAACACAAATTTCTGTGCTAGATATTTTGTTTGTTTGTTGTTTTTTTTGGTGAAAAATATTTTTCATAGAGGTTATATGTATTAAAACATACCTTGTGATTTTGTAAAAACGACAACAAGAACGTCAGCAAAACTAACGCCAAAGTGGCAGGTAAGGACCAAAGGCACTCACACAACACACTGTGATTAACCTGTTAGCTGCGGCGTATTCACATGGAGGCGGTAAGTGGGGTATCGCTGGCGACAATTATCTGACACACAAGTGGTCACGATATGTTTGAATTGGGCGAGGGCGAGGGCGAGGGTCAGGAAGATATAACGAAGAGTGATAAGAGTCACGATGATATAGCAGTTCTGAAGCGAATATGGGAGAACCTGAAGAAACGAAAAGAGGAAACAGAGCGTTTAAGAATTCGGCCCAAAACAAAACAAAACAAAACAAAAACAAAAACAAAAAAGAATCCAACTGTGGTCCATGAACTTAGGGAAGTCAACTAAGTTTACTGGAGAATTATCAGTGGACAGGGACTAATGGTAGAAGATCTTATGGGAGAAGCCAGGAGGCTTCTTAGAAATGAGGATGATCTACTACTACTACTACTACTACTACTACTACTACGTACTACTACTACTACTACTACTACTGCTGCTACTACTACCACTTTTAGGTGCCAAATCTTGATTCAAGAATCAAACTTACATCATTCGTCAAAGCAATCGCCAACAACGACCAAATCTCTAGGGCACAAAGCTCGCGCAAAATAAGGAGTGGGGGGGGGGGGGGAGACAAGAGGGGAGCAAAGTGCGTGACCTCTGACCCAAGCTGTCATCTTCCCTCTGTCACACACACACACACACACACACACACACACACACACACACACACACACACAGAGAAACAGAGAGAGAGAGAGAGAGAAAGAACACACACACACACACACACACACACACACACACACACACACACACACACACACACAAGAAACAGAGAGAGAGAGAGAGAGAGAGAGAGAGAGAGAGAGAGAGAGAGAGAGAGAAACACACACACACACATACAGAGAGAGAGAGAGAGAGAGAGAGAGAGAGAGAGAGAGAGAGAGAAACACACACACACACACACAAACTCTCTCTCTCTTCTCTGTCTCTCTCTGTCTGTCTATCTCTTTCTCTATCTCCATCTCTCTGTCTCTCTCTCTGTCTCCATCTCTCTCTGTCTCTGTCTCCATCTCTCTCTCTCTGTCTCTCTCTCTCTATCTCTATCTATCCACGATTAATCTCTGTGTCTCTGTGTTTCTCTGTGTCTATGTCTGTGTCTGTCTGTCTGTCTGTCTGTCTCTGTCTCTGTCTGTCTGTCTCTCTCAAAGAGTGCGATCCTGTCTGTCATGTGACTGAGTGGATGGGGAGGGAGGAGAGAGAGGAAAATCTCCGTCTGGTCTGTAATTCGAACCCCACGCTTCCATGTCCTGAGAATGTATCTTAACCACATACCAGCCACACTACATTCCAACGTAAATTACCAGGGTTTTACAAGACAAGAGATAACTTTAGCTTACAGATTATCTCTCAATTCACTTCGAACTAAATTTATCATCATCATCATCATCATCATCAGTCATCAGGTGCCTGCCGCATGGCGTTGGCGACCATGGACTTCCAACCATCTCTATCTCTCGTTGCCCCTAGCATCTCCCCCACCCTCTTCATCCCCAGCCACTCTGCAAGTCCGTCCAGCATTCTCTCCCTGGGTCTACCTGGTGCTCTATTTCCCTCCAGCTTTCCCATTGTGACCAGGTGCTCCAAATCCCCCCTCCTCATAAAATGGCCTATAAATATTGCTTGTCTTTTCCTAATCTTCCATATGAGTGATCTACTTGTGTCTGCCTCCATCAAGACTGTCTCGTTTGTTTTCTTTGCTGTTCATGGAACTCTCAACATTCTTCTCAGAAACCACATTTCGGCTGCTTCGATCCTTTGCTTGCTGACTGTCCATTTAGTAAAACCATCAAATGTATCTGTGGTGATTTTATAACAGTTGATCACCTTTTGTGTTGTCAGCGAATGCAACCTTATTTCCCTGCGTCATTTACAAACTTAAAAAACAGAAACATACTGATTTCACTCTGTATTTACACATTGCTAGGCGTTTACTGCACAGTCCTGTAGGTCGTTTTCTTTGATACAGCCCAATTGCTTTATACCTGTAACTCGCACACAGCCCCGAGAGATCCGATGAACCCTGACTGATATAATGTTCTGATTGTTTTTCTTTTGTTCGTTAATGTGTTTGATGTTACCTTAATTGTTACCTTAATTGATACAATGCCTTCATGATTACATAGATTCATTCATTCCATACGCGTCTTTTCTTTCCCGTCTAAAAGCACGTATGTGAATAGACGTTAAAGAAATAACGAACTAACATTCCAACGTATACAGGGACTGTGGCCTCATGTTAACCTACAACTTCCTCACTCAGTCCTACATCAGTTTCCTCGCTAACACACACACACACACGATTAACCTTCTCACTTCCTCACCGTATCCACCACTGTTATTGTTGTTTAAAGCCCAGCCGACTGTGTAAGCCATATCAGAGCTATAACCACTTCAAAACACATAATACTTCAACAGGAAAAAGAAAAGAAAATTAAGTACACATATCATTGCATTCGCGCACATAATCTAAAGACATGCCCCTGGCGTTGACCACTCCGTCCAATTTATCGCACAGGGATTTAAAAAAAAACACAACTGAATACAAATACAAGCATACCCAAGGACACCAAAACACATATAAAAACAGGCATAAATTACCCAAAATTGATTCCGCATACCTCACCTCCTTAGAACCAAAAATGCACGTAATACATGTACCCAATTATCAATCCTAAGAAAAAGACAGGCAACATTTATAGGCCATTTTATGAGGAAGGGGGATTTGGAGCACCTGGTCACAACGGGAAAGCTGGAGGGAAAGAGAGCACTATGTAGACCCAGGGAGAGAATGCTGGACGAACTTGCAGAGTGGCTGGGGATGAGGAGGGTGGGGGAGATGCTAGGGCAACAAGAGATAGAGATGGTTGGAAGGTTGGAAGTCCATGGTCGCCAACGCCATGCGACAGGGCACCTGATGATGATGATGATGAAGAAAAAGACTTTATCGAACACATACAGGTGAATGGACCATTAAGGCAGAAAATGATGGGTAGAAATGACAGAAAGCAAAGGAAGAAGGCAGAAACAAAGAGAGTGACAGAATAGAAGAAATTTCTGGCACAGAATTTCCAGAAGGTGGGGATGCTACTTATACTGAAAGAGCCCCCGGCATTCCCACAGGGGAACCGTATCCACCAACTTTTATAGTAGGAAACTGGCGGTTAGACCAACAGACCGAAAGGTTAAACCCTTTGGCTCCCGCACCTAACCACAAACTGTGAATGTAGACATGATCATCATCTTCATCAGGTTGCCCTGCCGCATGGCGTTGGCGATCATGGATTTCCATCTGTCTCTGTCTCTGTTGCCTCAAGCATCTTCTCCACCCTCTTTGTCTTCAGCCAATCTGCAAGTCCGTCTAGTATTTTCTCCCTGGGTCTACCTGGAGCTCTCCTTCATCAGCTTCCGTTGTGACCAGGTGCTCTAAATCCCCTTTCCTCATCAAATGACCTATAAATGTTGCCTGTCTTTTCCTAATCTTCCTTATGAATGATCTACTTGTGCCTGTCTTCATCAAGACTGTCGTTTGTTTTCTTGCTGTCCATGGAACTCTCAACATTCTTCTTAGAAACCACTTCTTCGGCTGCCTCAATCTTGTTCTGGCTTTGCTTGTTGACTGTCCACGCCTCACGTCCGCACAACAGTATCGGTTCTATATAACATTCAAGAATTCTCTTCCAGATGTTAATTGATAGGCATTTGTTGGTAAGGTCAAAAGGTTAACATTTCTGAGTTTGTCTCTGTCAACTAGTGCTCGTTAACCCCCCTCTCTCTGTTCCCCCTCTTTCCCCCCCTTCCCCTTCCCCCCTCCCCCCTTCCCCCCTATTGCTATCTGAAGTTCTTGAGGGTCCATTTAGTGTGAATGGCCGTTCGTCCCAAAGGATAGACATTCTAGCAAACCATAGAAACATGATCATAAAGTTAATGATGGGATTCCATTCCAGTCTAACCCATTAATGTGTACACGCACGCACGCACGCACACACGCACACACAGACGCACGCACACACGCACACACACACACGCACTCACGCACGCATACACGCACGCACAAAGACAGAGATTTTCAGTGGATGGGTGGGTGAAATACAGAGATGCGCGCGTGAGTGTTTATGTGTGTTTGTGTGTGTGTGTGTGTGTGTGTGTGTGTGTGTGTGTTGTGTGTGTGTGTGTGTGTTTATGTGTGTTGTGTGTGTTTGTGTGTGTGTGTGTGTGTTTTTGTGTGTGTGTGTGGTTTTGTGTGTGTGTTTATGTGTGTGTGTGTTTGTGTGTGTGTGTGTGTGTTTATGTGTGTTTGTGTGTGTTTGTGTGTGTGTGTGTGTGGTGTGTGTTGTGTGTGTGTGTGTGTTTTGTGTGTGTGTGTTTGTGTGTGTGTGTGTGTGTGTGTGTTTGTGTGTGTGTTTGTGTGTTGTGTGTTGTTGTGTGTGTGTGTGTGGTTTGTGCGTGTGTGTGTGTGTGTGTGTGTGTGTTTTGTGCGTGTGTGTTTGTGCGTGTGTGTGTGTGTGTATTTGTGCGTGTGTGTGTGCCTTTATATCTGTCTATCTGTCTGCCTGCTTGTCTGTCTGTTTTTCTTTCTGTCTGTCTCTGTCTCTGCCTGTCTTGTCTCTGTTTGCCTGTCTGTCTGTGTCTGTCTGTCTGTGTCTGTCTGTCTGTCTCTCTCTCCCTCTCTCCCACAAAGCACATATGTATATTTCTGGAGAGATGGGTAGAGCACTACCTGGAGCTGTACTCCACGCAGAACTCTGTCACCGATGCTGCCATGAATGCCATTGAGGACTTGCCTGCCATGGAGGAGTTGGATGCTGAGCCAAGCCTTGAAGAACTAAGCAAGGCGATTGACGGTTTGGCGACGGGAAAAGCCCCTGGTGAAGACGGAATACCTCCAGAGGTCATCAAGTGCAGGAAGCCTGCTCTTCTCAACGAGCTGCATGAACTTTTGTGCATGTGCTGGAAGGAAGGCTTCATTCCGAGAGACATGAGAGACGCCAGGATAGTGACTCTGTATAAGAACAAGGGCGACCGCAGTGATTGTAATAATTATCGCAGAATCTCACTTCTCAGCAGTGTTGGGAAAGCATTCGCCAGAGTCGTCTTAGCCCGTCTTCAGAGGCTGGCAGCTCGCATCTACCCTGAGTCCCAGTGCGGCTTCAGGGCTGGAAGATCGACCATCGACATGATCTTCTCTGTCCGGCAACTACAGGAAAAGTGCCGCGAGCAGCACATGCCCCTTTGCCTCGCCTTCATTGATCTCACGAAAGCGTTCGACCTGGTCAGTCGAAGTGGTCTTTTCAAGCTTTTGAAGAAAATCGTCTGCCCCTCAAGACTATCAGCTGTCATCGAATCTTTCCACGAGGATATGCATAGCACTGTGTGCTATAATGGTGCCACTTCAGAGCCTTTTAGAATCAGCAGCGGAGTGAAACAGGGATGTGTTTTGGCCCCAACTCTGTTCGGGATCTTCTTCTCGAGGTTGCTGACCTATGCCTTCTACAGATCTGAAAAAGGGGTATATCTTCATACAAGGACTGATGGAAAGCTCTTCAACATTGCCAGGCTTCGTTCCAAAACTAAGGTGGAAAAAAGACCATCAGAGAAGCTCTCTTTGCAGATGATGCTGCGCTGGCTTCCCACAGTGAACAAGATCTCCAGAGGCTCGTTGATCGCTTCGCCCACGCTTGCAGAGAGTTTGGTCTCACAATCAGATTTAAGAAAACTGAGATCTTAGGCCAAGGCTGTGAAGAACCACCATCTCTACACATTGGAGACTACGACCTCAATACTGTCCACAAATTTCAGTACTTCGGGTCCACCATAAGTGACAAGCTCTCTCTGGACGCTGAAATCAGCGCCAGAATTGCGAAGGCCTCATCTGTTATGGCTAAACTGAACAAGCGGGTCTGGTCCAACAGCAGTCTCACTGCGAACACCAAAATGCAGGTGTACAAAGCATGTGTGTTGAGCACACTTCTCTACTCAAGTGAAGCCTGGACCACATACGCCAGCCAAGAAAAGAGGCTCAACATTTTCCATCTCCGCTGCTTGCGACGCATCCTCGGCATCCAATGGCAAGACAAGGTGACCAACACAGAGGTCCTCCGTCGTGCGGGCCTACAGACCATCTTTGCCCTCCTAAGCCAACGCCGATTACGCTGGCTTGGCCATGTGCGTCGAATGGAGGATGGACGCATACCAAAAGACGTTCTCTACGGCGAACTGGCAAATCGGAAGCGAACTCCAGGACGCCCACAGCTACGCTTTGTAGACGCATGCAAAAGGGACCTTAGAAGCTCAGGGATTGACCCAGGCTCTTGGGAGACTCTGGCGGAAGACAGGGCAGCGTGGAGGACAGCCGTTCAGCAAGGCGTTGTGAATGCGGAGAGGAGAAGAGCAGAAAGCGCAGATGAGAAAAGGGCTCTTCGCAAGCAACGTTCCAGAAACCAGACAAGAGCGACTCAATTTGTATGTGGCAGATGTGACAGAGATTGCCACTCAAGAATCGGCCTGCACAGCCACAGCAGAAAGTTCACGTCATGACCACAACGCCTCCTGGTGCAGACTATCATCTCCTGAGATGTAAAGAGGCCGACGACGATATTTCTGTACTTCATCCACTACCCAATCATTATCTCTTTGTCTCTGACTCTGTCTCTCTGTCTCTGTCTGTCTGTCTATCCGTCTGTCTGTCTGTCTGTCTCTGTCTCTCTCTCTGTGTCTCTGTAATTCTATCTGTCTGTCTCTGTCTCCCTTCCCCCTCTCCCCCCCCCCACACATATGCATATTTCTGTACTTCATCTACCACCAACACATTGTCTCTGTCTCTGTCTCAGTCTGTACGTCTGTCTCCTATCTCTCTCTCTCTCTCTCTTTCACACACACACACAACACACACACACACACACACACACACACACACACACACACACACACACACACACACACAAAGACACACACACATAGACAGACACAGACACACACAGATAGACACACACAGACAGACACAGACAGACAGACGCGCACACACACACACACACACACACACACACACACACACACACACACACACACACACACACACACACACACACACACACACTACTATTGCATTCCTGTTCCATCTATGTCTTATTCTTCCTGCTGCTTCTTACACACACACACCACACACACACACACACACACACACACACACAACACACACACAACACACACACACATACACATACACACACACACACACACAAATTGCCATGTAAGGAGGAGAGAATAAGAGTTAGGGTTAAAGGGTTATGGTTAGGGTGAAGAGGTATTGTAAGAAAGCATGGTACCCTGTACTTTGGACGGGCCATGGTTTTTAACTCAAAATCTAATACGAAATCCAAAACAAGTGTGACTGCCCGCGTTCAAGCAAACAGGAACCAGATAACAAAAAAAAAAAAAAAAGAAAGAAAGAAAACACGAAAGAAGAATAAGAACGCGTATTTAATTCAACAAGACAAATCGTCATCATCATCATCATCATCATCATCATCATCATCATCATCATCATCATCATCATCATCATCATCATCATCATCATCATCATCATCATCATCATCATCATCATCATCATCATCATCATCATCATCATCATCATTATCATCATCATCAGGTGCCCTGCCGTATGGCGTTGGCGATCATGGACTTCCAACCATCTCTATCTCTCGTTGCCCCTAGCACCTCCCCCACCCTCCTCGTCCCCAGCCACTCTGCAAGTCCGTCCAACATTCTCTCCCTGGGTCTACCTGGTGCTCTATTTCCCTCCAGCTTCCCCGTTGTGACCAGGTGCTCCAAATCCCCCCTCCCTCATAAAATGGCCTATAAATGTTGCCTGTCTTTTCCTAATCTTCCTTATGAGTGATCTACTTGTGTCTGCCTCCATCAAGACTGTCTCGTTTGTTTTCTTTGCTGTCCATGGAAATCTCAACATTCTTCTTAGAAACCATTATCTCGGCTGCCTCAATCTTGTTCTGGCTTTGCTAGTTGACTGTCCACGCCTCGCATCCGTACAACAGTATTGGTTCTAATTACATTCAAGGACTCTCTAACAAGACAAAACAAGTGCAAATTTTCGGCCAACTGGCCTTTTGTCAAGCGTAAGATTACAAACAAACACCTGATACAAAAATGAGGAGAAAAAGACTGAAACTTCCCTGCTGCTGGTCCAGTGTGAGAAAAAGAATAAATCCTTCCTTCGGAAGGGAACGACAAACCAGTCATACCCGAGTGCCTTCTAACCTGCGTACGCTAAAGATCCCACGGCAGTCAAAAATCGTGAAGAGCAAAGTTTTCACCCGGCCGTCCTGATTTCTTCCTTTTCTCACACTGGACCAGCAGCAGGGAAGTTTCAGTCTTTTTCTCCTAATTATTTTTGTATCTGGTGTTTGTTTGTTTGTAACCTTACGCTTGACAAAGGCCAGTTGGCCGAAAATTTGCGCCTGTCTTGTCTTGTTGTATTAAATACGCGTTCATATTCTTCTTTCGTGTTTTTTTTTCTGGTTTCAAAATATAGTGTCTCGAGTTCAATCCCCAGGTCCACAGCGTATACATCAACATCATCATCATCAGGTGCCTTGCCGCATGGCGTTGGCGACCATGGGCTTCCAACCATCTCTATCTCTCGTTGCCCCTAGCATCTCCCCCACCCTCCTCATCCCCAGCCACTCTGCAAGTCCGTCCAGCATTTTCTCCCTGGGTCTACCCGGCGCTCTCTTTCCCTCCAGCTTTCCCGTTGTGACCAGGTGCTCCAAATCCCCCTTCCTCATAAAATGGCCTATAAATGTTGCCTGTCTTTTCTTAATCTTCCTTATGAGTGATCTACTTGTGTCTGCCTCCATCAAGACTGTCTCTTTTGTTTTCTTTGCTGTCCATGGAACTCTCAACATTCTTCTGAGAAACCACATCTCGGCTGCCTCAGTCTTGCTCTGGCTTTGCTTGCTGACTGTCCACGCCTCACATCCGTACAACAATATTGGTTCTATATAACATTCAAGGACTCTCTTCCTGATGTTAATTGATAGGCATTTGTTGGTAAGAATGCTTGTCATCTTCTTGAATGCTGTTTTGGCTTGGCCGATTCTGCTGGCTATACAATGGACCTCATTTCCTGACCATCTTGATTAGCACTCCAAGCATTCCCAGTGGTATCAGCTTAGCGGAGAAGAACTCGTAGCAGAATGGTTTAGACGTTTGCCTGCCAATGATTAAACTCGAGGTTCCTGGGTTCGTTTCCCGTTAAGGCTTTGACTTTTCTCTTCACTTTGATCGGAAAATCGAACTGAACGTCTTAGTCCTTCGGAAGGGAACGACAAACCAGTCTTACCCGTGTGCCTTCTAGCCTGCGTATGCTAAAGATCCCATGGCAGTCGAAAATCGTGACGAGCAAAGTTTTTCACCCGGCTGTCCTGGTATAAAATATTGGAGATATATGTTGATTTCCCAGGTCCCTCCCCTTGAAAACCAATTAGTCTTCATGCCGTTTAAACGTCTTAGTAAAAAAAAAATTTGGGTGGCACTGCACTGCGGCGACGTGCTATCAAAGGGGAGAGCAGCTCGAGTTTCACATGGTAAAGCCACAGTGACAAAAGAAATGAATATGAATGTAAAATATGAATATGAGTATGAATATGAACATGAATATGAATATGAAAATGAATATGAAATATGAATATGATATGAATATGAATATGATATGAATATGATATGAATATGAATATGAATATGAATTATGAATATGAATATGAATATGGATATGAATATGAATATGAATATGAAATATGAATAATGAATATGAATATAAATATAAATATGAATATGAATATGAATATGATATGAATATGAATATGAATTATGAATATGAATATGAATATGAATATGAAATATGAATATGAATATGAAATATGAATATGAAATATGAATATGAATATAAATATAAATATAAATATAAATATAAATATGAATATGAATATGATATGAATATGAATATGAATATAAATATGAATATGAATATGAATTATGAATATAAATATGAATATGAACATGAATTATGAACATGTATATAAATACGAATGCGAATATGAATATGAATACGAATTATGAATATGAATATGAATATGAATATAAATATAATTATAAGTATAAATATAAATATGAATATGAATATGAATATGAACATGAATATGAATATGAATATGAATTATGAATTATGAACACGAATATAAATACGAATACGAATATGAATATGAATATGAATTATGAATTATGAATATGAATATGAATATGAATATGAAATATGAATAATGAATATGAATATAAATATAAATATGAATATGAATATGAATATGATATGAATATGAATATGAATATGAATATGAATTATGAATATGAATATAAATATGAATATGAAATATGAATATGAATATGGAATATGAATATGAAATATGAATATGAATATAAATATAAATATAAATATAAATATGAATATGAATATGATATGAATATGAATATGAATATGAATATAAATATGAATATGAATATAAATATGAATATGAATATGAATTATGAATATAAATATGAATATGAACATGAATTATGAACATGTATATAAATACGAATGCGAATATGAATATGAATACGAATTATGAATATGAATATGAATATGAATATGAATATAAATATAATTATAAGTATAAATATAAATATGAATATGAATATGAATATATATATGAACATGAATATGAATATGAATATGAATTATGAATTATGAACACGAATATAAATACGAATACGAATATGAATATGAATATGAATATGAATATGAATATGAATATGAATATAAAATGTGGTAGGTGTGACTCGGTGGTGTTACCGCAGCTTTCTTCTCTTTCTTTTGTCCGATCGAAGTTGAGTTCTTTTTTTAAAATATTTTTTTTGTCCCATTTTCCACGCCATCTTAATGGCCATAGAAACTGGCAAGCTAGCACAATTTCGTTTTACAATGCGATGATGAAGATGTCGATGAGGATGATAACCATAATGCTGTGGAACTCCATCGGGGATTGAGACTGCGTGAAAGGGCAGGGAGAGAGAGAGAGAGAGAGAGAGAGAGAGAGAGAGAGAGAGAGAGAGAGAGAGAGAGAGAGAGAGAGAGAGAGAGAGAGACAAGGCAAAGCAAGACAAGGCAAATAGTTTAATGTCATTAGCAAGATACATGCTTTTTGACATGGGGTAAGTTTAGTTTGAATAACACTGGTAACAAAAATAAAAACAAAAGTTTGAAAAGGAATATCATCAATGCGGCCATCAAGCCAAACAAATGTAACAACAAACAAACAACAACAACAACAACAAAATAACAATATATGCACACCTCTGGTACAAATCTGATTAATCATCAATTTTTCTTTTACGCATCTCATTTGTTTCTGCTATACATTTAGCCAGTGATTTGATGTCTTCATTTCTATCTGTCTTTAGTAAGGCGTTAAGATTACAATGTTTAACAAGTGGTGACTTGAATACATCACATTTGTTTCTTATCGCTTGAGAGAGAGAGAGAGAGAGAGAGAGAGAGAGAGAGAGAGAGAGAGAGAGAGACAGACAGACAGACAGACAGACAGACAGAAACACAGAGAGACAGAGAGACAGAGAGACAGAGAGACACAGAGAGAATATTAATCGTGGATGTTTTGAAACGCGGGTTCCAGAGCGATGATCAGTTCAGGGGAGGTAATTACGTAACTGCCTGTTATCGCCGGTACTTTCCCTTGAGGCAGAGCATATCGCTGAACCTCCAGGGATACTATGAGATGTGTTATATTCATGTTCAGATCATGTGGTCCTGGAAAAGGCCGACTTCCAATTCAGCGGCAGGGCGACCATCCCCAACCCAGGCGGGTCACAGGTGGCGGATAGTGAAGCCCTTCAGATATGGAGGGTGGCTGTGAATAAGTTAGCTTGCTAGCAAATAAGCAGTCCCGGACCAAACTGGCGATGTTCCTATCAGGACGGGGTGGGGTAGCAGGTGGCGCTGCTATCC
Organism: Monoplex corrugatus; assembly: GCA_030674185.1. NCBI lineage: Eukaryota > Metazoa > Mollusca > Gastropoda > Littorinimorpha > Ranellidae > Monoplex > Monoplex corrugatus. The sequence continues at coordinate 7,273,889 of JAPXFY010000026.1, read as the reverse complement.
TTAAAAAATGCCCCAGGTGTCCTATGATGGGTTCATCAGTGGGTAAGGGCCGCTATAAGCCTTAGCTACGGGGTGGGATCCCCGGAGAAACAATCCCCCTTGTGCTCCCAGAGCAGGACGTACGGGCCAGGAGCTAAGGGCGGGGCAACCCCTACAGAAAAAATAGAAGGCTGAAAACAGAGGTACCCGGGCCAGACTGCGCCTTCTAACAAACCACGGTACCATGCACTTATCGCATAATGGCTACACACTCATCGAGTTCAGACGAGACATCACCCGGACTCAGCTGATTGTGTAGCAGCGTACGCCAAGAAGAAGAAGAAGAAGAGGTCATGTGGTAGTTTGCTCGTGTGAACATTTAAAAAAAAAATCGTATGATTATGAACAATCTAACCAAACAACCTGTCACCCAAAGAAACAATTTGTAAAAGAAAATCCTGTAAAATATACGGTTTTCTGCAGGTTCAGTGGATGGTTCTTTCCATAAAATTATCGCAGAAAGGACCCATGTAGAAACAGGCCCTTACGGGTACTTCAGTCTGACCAAGGCAGACGAACTAGCCTGTAGTGAAACCTTAGGATTAATCAACGTACAACCCCTCAAGTAGAAACAGGCCCTTAAGGGTACTTCAGTCTGACCAAGGCAGACGAACTAGCCTGTAGTGAAACCTTAGGGTTAATCAACATACAAACCCTCAAGTAGAAACAGGCCCTAAAGGGTACTTCAGTCTGACCAAGGCAGACGAACTAGCCTGTAGTGAAACCTTAGGATTAATCAACGTACAACCCCTCAAGTAGAAACAGGCCCTTAAGGGCACTTCAGTCTGACCAAGGCAGACGAACTAGCCTGTAGTGAAACCTTAGGATTAATCAACGTACAACCCCTCAAGTAGAAACAGGCCCTTACAGGGTACTTCAGTGTACACCAGCATCGGGCAGCACAGCCGTTCTCACACTTATGTACACTGTAAACAAGACAGTTAACCAATAGAGCCATCTGTAAACGCAGCTCTGCTGGGACGTTTTCAAAGATCGCCACAGTGGAAGAGAGCGGTCTGTTGTTTCAGTGGACAGGGTCTAGCCTGTGTTTGTCCACGTCAACCCCTCCTTCATGCATTCACTGGTAGAAGAACTTTCTCGAAAAGTCGTCTTAAGATAGGTGTGGTCAGAGCCCCAGCGTGTTCTGATCCACGCTCTATAAATGAAAAGAGAATACAGACCCACAGAGACATTCACCCATTCGATTGCCATCCAGGTGGATCAGAGAACCGAATAAAGCATCGGTTTTCTCACAATGCTTTAAAATTATTGAAGGCTTCTTCAAACAATTTTTTCGCTAGTCCTCATATACTCTAAAAGTGGTAGGACTTTAAAACTCACTCAACTAACTAACAACCCACAGAGAATACAGACCCACAGAGAAGACAGACACAGAGAGACAGAACGGTCAGTCAGTCATGGTTGTGTTAGGAGATGGGCCACTCAACTTGGCAGAGGTGCTGAGCCTTCGCCAGAAACATGTAGTGAAGGTACGTTGATATTTTATTTCAATGTAGGGTTTAGGGCTGATAGGCAAAAAAGTAGGATTGCTTTAGGACGTAGGCAAATAAGAATAAGAGGATGAATGATTATGCTTTCGGTTGAATATATTTAATTAAAGAAACTATATTGAATTGTAATGCTATGTGTGGACTGCTTTTGAAAGTTATTGCTAGTGTACTTTGTGCGTTTCTACTTCTCTCTCTCCTTCCTCCTTGTTGTGCGTGTGGCTTCTAAGTAGAGAAACATCTCTCTATAAACATCCCCAATTCATCTACCTGTTATAGATGACAACACACAAACCCCTTCTTGCTATAAAATCATGGACAAAAATTCTAACATCTCGAGTTCATCACCAGCCCCCAATATCAAACACTGGCCTATTCGCCGTCCATGTTTTTTTTTTAAAACTTTTTAAAATCCTGTTTTTGTTTTACAATGGACAGACCTGAACATACAATGTAGTAACGAAAATAATATCAATTCATGCACATAAGAGAAACATTTTGGACATCTGAAAACATATATGAAAAACACTTAACAATATTTTATACACTGGAGGTTTCAAAGTGAACATCAAGATTTAAAAAACATGTCATAAAGAGGAACTTGTTCTCTAGTGAGAAAACAGTGGCCTATAGTATTCCATTGAGCATTGAAAACGACAAGAGAAAGTTTATTTTAACATTATACTGTTCAATTAGATTGAGGAACCGGAAAGTAGGTACATTTGGAGCACAGATCGCAGCCCATTTTATTGTTTCCATCATTCTGGTGGTGTCAGCTGAGCGTTTCATGGGCCTCTCTGCCGCAACCTCCCCTCGAGTCCTCATCAGTCCTTGCAGAATTAATTGTGGGATTTTTCGGCTCCATTCAGCTCCTACACAGAATGGAGCATACTATGGGCTCATTGGGAAGACTTAGAATCACAAAGTCGAGTCTCATCAGCTTCGCGGATGCGCCGTTGAAGGTGTTGACCAAATCTTCCGACCAGCATCGTAGGTGTCTGTATCTCTCGGTCCTGGTTGACAACAGGATGTTATTATGGTATGCGTAGAATACAGCCTTGTCACGTAGTTTTATGCCTAAATGGAACTCCATAGTATCATGATTATCATCGTCATCATCGTCGCCATCATGACAGCATTGTAAAAACTCTCCCAGCATCTGTGGCCACTGAGGTGGTGTAAAAAAATGGGATAAAAAAGAAAATGAAAAAAAGAAAGAAAGAAAGAAGAAAGAAAGAAAGAAAGAAAGAAGAAAGAAAGAAAGAAAGAAAGGAAAGGCGAACACACACACACACACACACACACACACACACACACACACACACACACACACACACACACACACACACACACACACACCACAACACACACACACACACACACACACACACACACACAACACACACACACACACACACACACACACACACACACACACACAAACACACACAACACACACACACACACCACACACAACACACACACACAACACACACACACACACACAACAACACACACACACACACAAAAGGCAATATGACTGCCCAGACTCGAGTGACCGTATAGGTAATAACGATCGACTCTCTTCTTCGATGTCGAAAGGACGGCAACTGTGCTTTGACTTCTAAAAGCACCGCGTTTACGTCCCTTCATATTGGTTAGCGTACCGGGCCATTTGAGTGCTTTTGTTCATAATTTTGTTTGTTTTTGTGTTTGTGTGGTTTTGCTATAGAAATCGAACTGAAAGCAAAATGTAGTGGATTCCTTCTTTTTGCATTATGCTGTTCAGACAGCTACTGAGCGTGGCATACCATGCTTATTTATTGGAAATGAGATAGGTAAGTGTACTGGATGTTTCTGTATTTGCATGTCAACATAATGTCTGCACTGTGTTTTGTTCTCAAAAAGTGTGTGAGCATTTTTAAGTGCGCAAATTGTGCCAAATTTAAATTTTCTGTTAACATGCCATCACAAAACAATTCTCGTTTTTCGTCCCCTTTCGAAGCACTAGACGTTCAGTTTGGTTTTCCGGTCAAGCTGAGGAGAAAAAAAAAAAAAAAAAAAAAATCGAGGCCTCAACCGGAGCGAACCGTGGAACCTTGAGTTTAGTTATTGGCTTGTGAACGTCTGAACCATTGTCACTTTCCTCCTCACAGACCCTGGCAATGTTTTACAATACTATGATGACGGTTACGATGATAATCATGAAACCGTGTGACAGGATGTCATCATCATCATCAGGTGCCCTGCCGCATGGCGTTGGCGACCATGGACTTCCAACCATCTCTATCTCTCGTTGCCCCCAGCATCTCCCCCACCCTCCTCATCCCCAGCCACTCTGCAAGTCCGTCCAGCATTCTCTCCCTGGGTCTACCTGGTGCTCTCTTTCCCTCCAGCTTTCCCGTTGTGACCAGGTGCTCCAAATCCCCCTTCCTCATAAAAGTGACAGGATGTACGGTACTCTTACTGTCACAACATACCCTAATGTCAATCAGGCCCGAGAATTACAGACACCTGCTGGTCATGAGATTTGAGCAACACCTTCCATGGTACATCCGTGAAGTGGATGAGACGCGACTGTGTGGTCCCGGTGTTCCCAACGAGGCTATGGCAGATTTAACCTTTGACTCCCTCACCCTTACCCACCAGCCTCCTGTATTGTCCAGCCATAATAGCACATTCAGTTTCAGTTTCAGGTTCTCAAAATGACGTCTCCGCGCTCGGAACGAATTCCATATGCACTAACGTCACAGGTGGTGGTGGTCTTTGATTTAATGTCTTTCACTAAAGTGATTTTAGAAGAAAAAAAAAGGGGGTGGGGGTGGGTGATAGACGAGGAGTGAAGAGGATATTTGAAAAATTGTCAATTTTGGATTTGAGAAAAGATGATCCAGAAAACAACTGTTTCGAGGAAGGGAAGTAAAACTAACAAATAACGTTACCATAATTAACGATGTAAACAAACTAACTAACAAACAAAATTAATAAATATCTAGAAGAAATGAATAAAAATAAAACTAAGAATTGGCTAACCATAACAGTGAACAAGTGAAGTAACATTTTAAAGGTAATACGCTATAGGACTTTTTGACAGGCTAACAAAAAATTCATATAGTAATGATGATGAGGCAAATATGTCAGAAACTGTACTTAAAGATAGTATAGGAATGTGTCGTTTTACCCTAATGCAAGAAAGAATATGACTATGTGTTATCTTCTTTCCACACAGACACATATGTTCTTGGTGTATTTTGTTTTGAATGCTTCAAGTTTCCATCTGTACATAAGGGATTGTATAATTCTGCTGGCAGGAAGCTGCTTAAGTATTTTGTTAACTTCAAAGTTCGGGTGTTATGTGTATGGTGATCATGGCACAAGCCTTAAGCCTGCATATAAACACATGAGCTGTCCAGGTCCTGAGGCCCTATCTAGACTATGCTTTACCTAGTCTATATTTTATACTGGTATCTTATCAGCCTGTTACTGGAATAATCTTGGTTGCATGTAAATGACATATGTATCAGTGCATCTTATCTTCAAAAAAAAAGGAACATATATACGAAGTAAATAAATAAACAATTAAAGATCTGAATCACAACACTACTAGCTCTTCTGTATTAACTCGTCTCACATGACAGAAAAACACCCCCTCGCCTCCCAGTCAATGCACAAATGCTCAGCTGTCTATCACCTAGATGAAGACAATATTTTCTTAATCATAGATAGGTATGTAAGTAGGTGCGTAAGTAAGTGAGTAAATAAGTAAGTGAGTAAGTAAGTAAGTGAGTAAGTAAGTAAGTGAGTAAGTAAGTAAGTGAGTAAGTAAGTGAGTAATAAGTAAGTGAGTAAGTAAGTGAGTGAGTAAGTAAGTAAGTGAGTAAATAAGTAAGTGAGTAAGTAAGTAAGTGAGTAAGTAAGTAAGTGAGTAAGTAAGTAAGTGAGTAAATAAGTAAGTGAATAAGTAAGTAAGTGAGTAAGTAAGTAAGTGAGTAAGTAAGTAAGTGAGTAAATAAGTAAGTGAATAAGTAAGTAAGTGAGTAAGTAAGTAAGTGAGTAAATAAGTAAGTGAATAAGTAAGTAAGTGAGTAAATAAGTAAGTGAGTAAGTAAGTAAGTGAGTAAGTAAGTAAGTGAATAAGTAAGTAAGTGAGTAAATAAGTAAGTGAGTAAGTAAGTAAGTGAGTAAGTAAGTAAGTGATAGTAATAGTAAGTTTAGTAAGCTAGTAAGTGAGTAATAAGTAAGTGAGTAAGTAAGTAAGTGAGTAAGTAGTACAGTGAGTAAATAAGTAAGTGATAAATAAGTAAGTGAGTAAGTAAGTAAGTGAGTATAAGTAAGTGAGTAAGTAAGTCAATAGTGAGTAATGTAAGTAAGTAAGTGAGTAAGTAAGTAAGTGAGTAAATAAGTAAGTGAGTAAATAAGTAAGTGTAAGTAAGTAAGTAATGAGTAAATAAGTAAGTGTAAGTAAGTAAGTGAGTAAGTAAGTAAGTGAATAAGTAAGTAAGTGAGTAATAAGTAAGTGAATAAGTAAGTAAGTAAGTAAGTAATAAGTGAATAAGTAAGTAAGTAAGTAAGTAAGTAACAAAGAAAGAAAGAAAGAAAGTGAATAAGGAGTGAGTTGGTGAATAAATAAATAAATACAAAATAAAGGCGTATGTAGATAAATAAATAGGTAAGATATGAAAATAACAAATAACAGTAAATACATGCATATGACATCATCATCATCATCATCATCATCATCAGGTGCCTTGCCGCATGGCGTTGGCGATCATAGATTTCCATCTGTCTCTATATTTGTTGCATCAAGCATCTCTTCCACCCTCCTTGTCTTCAGCCACTCTGCAAGTCCAGTCTAGTATCTTCTCCCTGGGTCTACCTGGTAGTCTCTTTCCCTTCAGCTTTCCCGTTGTGACCAGGTGCTCCAATCCCCTTTTTTCATAAAATGTCCTATAAATGTTGCCTGTCTTTTCCTAATCTTCCTTATGAATGATCGACTTGTGTCTGCCTCCATCAAGATTGTCTCGTTTGTTTTCTTTGCTGTCCATGGAACTCTCAACTTTCTTCTTAGAAACCACATCTCGGCTGCCTCAATCCTGTTCTGGCTTTGTTTGTTGACTGTCCACGTCTCACAACCGTAAGAACAGTATTGGTTCTATATAACATTCAAAAACTCTCTTCTTGATGTTAATTGATAGGCATTTGTTGGTAAGAATGCTTGTCATCTTCTCGAATGCTGTTTTGGCTTGGACGATTCTGCTGGCCACTTCCGATGTGCATCTGCCTTCTGGTGAAATGATCGTTCCCAGGTATTTAAACTTATCAACCTGTCTCAAGGCTGTGCCGTTTGCTGTTATTTTGCATGAAGGGATATAAAGAAAGAGAAACGAGGAGATATACAGGAACATAAACAAGAAATCAGGAATAGGTGCAATGAAGCTAAGGAAGCTTGGCTGAAAATAAAATGCAAAGAAATAGAAGACCGACACAGAACGGATCCTCAGGGTATGTACAGTCGAACTGAAGAAATTGTCCACAGGAAAAATACATGCACATCAACTGGTTGCTGAAAATCGAAAGATGGCGCGATTATCACTGAAAAAGACAAAATATTAGACAGATGGGGAGAGTACATTAAAGACCTTTTTGAAGATGACAAACGCAGAACACATTATAGGAAAGAACTTTCAAGGACCACCCATGATGAAAAATAAAGTTAGAGCAGCACTGAAAAAGATGAAACCAGGAAAACCCCCAGGACCAGACAACATTACCACAGAGATGATTGAAGCCCTGGAGGAATTTGGTATTGAAAAAATAACAGTCTTCCTAAATGAAATTTACGGCACTGGAAAAATCCCCAAAGATATGTCAAAATCAATTTTCATTGCATTTCCAAAGAAGACATGGGCAATAGAATGCGAACCCTATTGCACAATCAGTTTGATGAGTCATGTAACAAAAATCCTATTAAGAATAATCATGATGAGGACAAGGAATAGAATCAAAAGAGAAATAGCAGATGAACAGTGTGGATTTGTGGAAGGGAAAGGAACTATTAATACCATATACATCCTAAGAACTATCATAGAGAGGTCAATCGAGATGAATAAGGATTTGTATTTGTGCTTTGTTGATTATACCAAGGCTTTTGATCGGGTAAGACATGAAGAATTGATCAACCAACTAGAAAGACTCAATATTGATGGAAAAGATCTACGAATAATCAGAAATATGTATTGGGAACAAACAGCTGCAATGAGAATAGAAAACGATATAAGCTCTTTCCAAAACATCAAAATAGGAGTCAGACATGGTTGTGATTTGTCACCAAATCTGTTTTCACTTTACAGCGAAAACATCATGAGAAACCTACATGTAGAAGAAGACCCTGGAATAAAGGTTGCAGGAAAAATGATAAACAACATTCGATACGCAGATGACACCGTGCTAATTGCAGAAAATGAAAGGGACCTACAAAACCTTGTGAATAGACTAGAAATACAAAGCAAAGGTAAGGGCTTGGAACTAAACAGCTAGACGACTGAAGTCATGGTGATCAGTAAAAAAAAAACCCAGATGACATGATAGCATAACAAAAACTTAAACATTTGTGACCTTCCACCACGAAATCAGTCTTAACTAGCATTTTGGGCATTTTGAGATATACATATCACTGGAAAGTGTACATTCTGCTGATTATTTTGGTACTTGAATAAAGCTTGTACTCAAAAAATGTAGAAGTTATGTATGTTTAAAGTCATTAAGTTGTATGACGGCCATTTTGAGAAAACGGCCTCTAAAGTTTTTGTGTGCTCTCCAACACATTTTCCTTAAATTTCTTTATTTGGTGGCTTTGACCCAGTTTGTTTCTAATTTTCGCTGTCATTATCTGAAAGGTGCACGAAAGAGCTTTCTGTATAATATTACATGTGCGGGTACTGTACAGGTTACGGTTTATAAAAAGAGACAAAAATAGGTACTTTTGGTAGGAAACTGCGTTCTTTCTGCTGCGATCAGTGCATTGAAATACCATTTTAGATTGATTGATAATATTTTTTCAAGAAAAAATTGTCTGTGGGGTATAGATTATAGTCTACAGAAATCAATTTTGAGAAAAAGTCGAAACACCCCAGATAGACCCTCAGTCACCTTTTCAGCTCCTAGTGCTGTTCGACTGACTGCGAGTTAAGACTGATTTTGTGGTGGGGGGTCACATTTTCACTCCCTCACCCTTTCCACCAGTTTCTTACCTACGGGAAGCTGGTGGAAAGGAGTGAGGAAGTAAAAGGGCCTTTTTTTGCTGCTGGCGGATAGCGTGCGGGAGTGAAAGGGTGAATTCATGAAGTCTAGATTGAAGCCAGTTGGGGGCTGACAAATCCCACAAAAATTTGGACAGGGCTGATGGAATTCAAATCCACAGGGATTCTCTAGGGAGAAGAGTGGCAGAATGGTTCAAACTTCGCCTACCAGTAACTAAACTCGAGGTTCCAGGGTTTGATCCCCATAGAGGCCTTGACTTTTCTCCTCAGTTTGACCGGAAAATCAAACTGAAGTCTAGTCCTTCGGAAGGGGACGAAAAACGAGTCGGATCCGTGTGCCTTCTGGCTGCGCACACTACAGATCCCACGGCAGTTGAAAACCTTGAAAAGCAGGGTATTGCGGGGCTGCCTTGGTATAATATAAAACATTAGAGAGATAGATTAGGTCCCACCCCTCAAAGACCAATTAGCCTTCTTGCCTTTCTGAAGTCTTGCTTCAAAAAAAAAAAAGCGAATATAAATAAATGAATTTGAAGCGAGGGAGAGGGGATGGGCGCCGCCCTCGTGGTGTTGGCCCCGGGAAAAGTTGAGGTCTTTGCCACCTCGCTCTCCTATGACCCCAGGGGTTATGAACTTATCTAGGAGGGACCTCAGGATCTGGCTAGCTCGTGGGTTTATGCACAAGCTTAAGGCGTGTGCCGTGATCATTCTGGATCTTCTCCATCACATGGCACCTGTGACGTTAGTGCGTATGGAATTCATTCTGAGCGTGGAGACGTCATCTTGAGAAACTGAAACTGAAACTGAACCCACACCCGTCCGTTCAGTAAACGTTTTGTTCTAACGCCGGCACCACGGTGATTGTCAACTCTCTTTTTATCAGGGCTTAAAACGTTCCGCGTCTGGGCGGAATTCCGCAATTTCGGTTTGTTAAAAAAAACAAAAACAACAAAAAAACAACAACAAAAGAACAAAAAACGAAAGGAGCAAGGCATCCGTGATCGGCTTGCAAGCGTTCAAAGGAACGGCGCGCAAGTTATGGCCCCTGATTTTTCTTGTTCATTTTATTATCATGTTTTTAATTTAAACCCTTCTCCCCTTTTCCCAAATACATCTTCCTGTAATAATTATGTGTTTACAGCAATTTTTATGCACTAAATATCTCTTGAAATTATGTCCAGAAAGCGCGAAATGGCATAGATTTAAACTTGGTTTTTAAAAAATTTTCCCGGGGGATCATGCCCCCGGACCGCCCTAGTTTCAGTGGTTTTTTCCTCCTCCCGTTTTAAGCCCTGTTTTATTTATACAGAAACTAACAAGAAACGAAACAAATACTCGTCTTTAACTCTTTGTCTCTCGCACCCTATCCACCAGTTGCGAAAACTTAACTCTTTGACTACCTCACCCTATCCTACAGGAAGCTGGTGGATAGTGTGAGGGAGTCAAAGAATTAAGTTTTTGCTTTTCTGTACATCAGTGATGATGATGAAGGATTGCTAGTGGATGGGGTGAGGGAGTCAAAGGGTTAAGTTTTTGCTTTTCTGTACGACAGTGATGATGATGCAGGATTGCTAGTGGATAGGGTGAGGGAGTCAAAGGATTAAGTTTTTGCTTTTCTGTACATCAGTGATGATGATGAAGGATTGCTAGTGGATAGGGTGAGGGAGTCAAAGGGTTAAGTTTTTGCTTTTCTGTATATCAGTGATGATGATGCAGTGTTGCTAGTGGATAGGGTGAGGGAGTTAAAGGGTTAAGTTTTTGTTTTTCTGTATATCAGTGATGATGATGCAGTGTTGCTAGTGGATAGGGTGAGGGAGTCAAAGGGTTAATTTTTTGTTTTTCTGTATATCAGTGATGATGATGCAGTGTTGCTAGTTGATAGGGTGAGGGAGTCAAAGGGTTAAGTTTTTGTTTTTCTGTATATCAGTGATGATGATGCAGTGTTGCTAGTGGATAGGGTGAGGGAGTCAAAGGGTTATTTTTTTGTTTTTCTGTATATCAGTGATGATGATGCAGTGTTGCTAGTTGATAGGGTGAGGGAGTCAAAGGGTTAATTTTTTGTTTTTCTGTATATCAGTGATGATGATGCAGTGTTGCTAGTTGATAGGGTGAGGGAGTCAAAGGGTTATTTTTTTGTTTTTCTGTATATCAGTGATGATGATGCAGTGTTGCTAGTGGATAGGGTGAGGGAGTCAAAGGGTTAATTTTGTTTTTTTTCTGTATATCAGTGATGATGATGCAGTGTTGCTAGTGGATAGGGTGAGGGAGTCAAAGGGTTAATTTTTTGTTTTTCTGTATATCAGTGATGATGATGCAGTGTTGCTAGTGGATAGGGTGAGGGAGTCAAAGGGTTAAGTTTTTGCTTTTCTGTACGTCAGTGATGATGATGCAGGATTGCTAGTGGATAGGGTGAAGGAGTCAAAGGGTTAAGTTTTTGCTTTTCTGTACATCAGTGATGATGATGAAGGATTGCTAGTGGATAGGGTGAGGGAGTCAAAGGGTTAAGTTTTTGCTTTTCTGTATATCAGTGATGATGATGCAGGATTAGGGTGAGGGAGTCAAAGGGTTAAGTTTTTGCTTTTCTGTACATCAGTGATGATGATGCAGGATTGCTAGTGGATAGGGTGAGGGAGTTAAAGGGTTAAGTTTTTGTTTTTCTGTATATCAGTGATGATGATGCAGGATTAGGGTGAGGGAGTCAAAGGGTTAAGTTTTTGTTTTTCTGTATATCAGTGATGATGATGAAGGATTGCTAGTGGATAGGGTGAGGGAGTCAAAGGGTTAATTTTTTTGTTTTTCTGTATATCAGTGATGATGATGCAGTGTTGCTAGTTGATAGGGTGAGGGAGTCAAAGGGTTAATTTTTTGTTTTTCTGTATATCAGTGATGATGATGCAGGATTAGGGTGAGGGAGTCAAAGGGTTAATATATGTCTTTCTCATTGCAAAATCTCCGTGCAGCTGAGACACCAAAACAACACAGCTATGAAAACCCCACCAGTATTAGAATATCATTCAGAAATTTGGTACAGTTTGTCGTATTTATGTCTTTTAACCCCACAACCTTCAAGTCGTCAATCCTTTGAGCTGTTCTGTTCACCACGTCACTGTGACACACACACACACACTCCCTCGATCTCTCTGATCCACCCACCCGTATTATTCCTCGCATATATGTCCCTACCTACCCGTTTGGCCTCTTCATGCCAGGCTGGGTAGCGACAGAGGATGAGGTGGGAATGTGGCGTATACATTTACATCCACACCCAAAAATCTCTGCTAAAGGCTGAATTCATTTATTTCATGCAGACGCTTCATTTTAACCCTTTCACTTTCACTCTTTTACACTCTTCATTTTAACCCTTTCACTTTCACTCTTTTACACTCTTCATTTTAACCCTTTCACTTTCACTCTTTTACACTCTTCATTTTAACCCTTTCACTTTCACTCTTTTACACTCTTCATTTTAACCCTTTCACTTTCACTCTTTTACACTCTTCATTTTAACCCTTTCACTTTCACTCTTTGACACCGAACACCAGCTTCCAGCTCTCCCTCACCCTCTATCGACCAATTTTGTACACTTTCTC